>CM020218.1:31759295-32963550 GCA_009819775.1 Phoenicopterus ruber ruber | reverse complement strand
AAAGGATATATTTTACTTGCTGTCATGGGTGACATCTGTAGTTACAGGTATTTTGCTTTTAAATATGTTTGCTTTATTTGTAAGCTATGTAGAACTAACATAAATGAAGACAAGAACAGATTCTGAAATGGAAAGGAGAGCATGGATTTCTAAGACTGTTTTGTAAGTGTGAATGGAGATAGAGAGGGATGGAGAAGTTTACTTTCGTGGATGAGGTTTTGGTTTAGATGATTTCATAATTTCTTATGACAGTCCTTTGGGAAAGGACTTGCGGTGGCGTGGGAGGGAAGTTAGTTTTTCCATTGCCTTGCAACTGTCCTGTAACATACCTGCTATGTATGGTTACGCAGGAAGCCGTGCTCAGCTTGAGCAAAGTGGGGAGGAAGAAGCCTAACTGATTGCAGGCCAGAGGCAGAAAAGTTGTTTTTCCAGCCACTGGAGGAAAGAGTGAGAATACCCTTCAGTATTCTTACCTAAGGCTTAGCATCTTCTCATTTCAGTGAAAGCCTAAGCACATCATCAGTGACAGGTTTGGGTTAAACAAATGACATGGGTCCTTGCTTTGATGAAAGTCTACTTAATAAAGACTGGTTTTAGGAAGAAGGAAGATGGACTTGAGGTAGCCAGGGTCCAGCATCAGGTAGGTTTTTCTTTAGTGGTTAGGGAAGAGAAACTGACTGTGAAGCGGGTGACTAGCTGGCACCTGCTGCTTGACCACGAGACCATGACGTTTATTTTGACAATCTGTAGTATAATGTATGAGCAGAGGGTGGACTGTGGTCATTTTAATATTTAAACATTTTGATTTGTGAATTTCATAAGCCATTCACTCTTCCAATTATAAAAAATGTGTTTGGCCCCTAACTTCTTTTAATATGATTAATTAACGGCAGGTATAATGTCATGACATATTTAAGTACTTGCACTGCTTTTAAATGTAGTTCCTTATGTGAAAAATGCTGACTTTTGATTTTTCTATGAATAAAATAACTTTTTGTCATTTTGTTTGCTTATGTATGGGACTCAGATTTTTGTTAGTCAGCTTCATGTTTCTTTGTGCCCTGGCTGCCCAGCAAACACAAATTTTTTGTCTCCCTCTTCCTCCTCTCTCACCTTAAATGCAGTGATAAAACTATTCCTCCAAACCCAGGAACTGTATAGAACAACCATCTGCCCATACAGAACTGCTTTCTTTTCTATTAATTGGCAACTGCATGCTTTTATAGCACAAAGCACACAGTAGCATTTCCTTTTACAGACTGAGATTACATCATTGTTTACTTTTTTCATTTTTCTCTTTTTTAAAGAGTAATGAGTGCAAAGTTGTGTTGTGCATTGTAATACTGTTGGTAGCACTGAATTAGGCAACTCATTTGCATTACTGAAAGAAAAAACATGTCTTTGTATTCATTATTGCTTAATTTTGATAGAGAATATCCCAGAGAGCTAATTTTCTGGTAGTTCAGAACTGTTCATTGGAACTTATCACTGCAGCTTCACAGGGATTAGCAAAGGTTGGACCTCAAAACCAGAGTGAGTAGTGTACATAATATTCTGCTGTGCTGCAGTGAACTGCAAACAATGTCATATCTGTTGACTTTTAATAAGGATTACTGTGTTTGTCCTGAGCTGTTTGAGGATTGTCAGTATAGTATGTTAAAAGGGGGAAGTTATAATACAAAAGGCACTTTATGTCACTTCTGCATTCATTTTGGCAGCAGAAAGTGTAAAAGAAGTCTGAAAATTATGTAACAGCTTTTAATGAGAACTGCCATTAGCAGCTGAATTTTTCCCACTTCTTAGGAACTTCATGTCTGTATTCTGTTGCAACTCTGTGTAAAGGAGAAACTAGCTGGTATCCTAATCTCAGGGCACGAGGTTGTGCCAGGGCAGCCCCTGTGAATGAAGTGCTTCTCTCTAGGCCGGGAGCACAAACCAAGCCGGGGTTAGGTATAGCCAGCTGGCTCGGCCTGGTGCATTTTCAGGCAGAAGCTTTAAAATTCCCTGTCATGACCATTGTCTGCCTCTATTGCCAGCACCATGTCCTAGCACTGACAGCATTTGTGTGCTGCAGCTCCACTGGAACCCAGATGCTCCTACTACTCTGGGAGAAAAGTGGGGAAGGCAGTAAGCTGGTGCTGTGAGATGCCCTAGTGCACCAGGTAAATCTGTGCTCAGCATGTCTGTTGTCAGGCAATGCCTGAGATGTATAGAAACAAGCACCACTTGGCCGTGAAGTTGACATAAAAACATTAAACATCATAAAAAGAATTCCATTCCTTCTGTCTAAAAAGCATAGTATATATTTAGGAAAAGTTGAAGTCCCTTGGTATACTGTTAATTAACATTTTTATAGAGGCATAGGATAAATTCAAGAATCCTTAAAACTGCTCTTTAGCTACCAGTTCAGATTTTTATGAGAAATTGCTTTATGAAAGTTGCAAAATAAAACAATCTTGCCACCTAGGAGCTGAATTCTAGTACCTTATATGTAACAACCAAGATGTATCAAGGCAACATTTTGCCAGATATGTTTTATGCTTCTTAAAGATTATTTGAAATTATTTTTCATAGAAATTACAAAAGTCTTAAATAAAATTATATGATTAAATAGATTTTGAATAGCTTGCTGACATTTGTTTTTGAACATTGTTAGGTTGCTTTGGGAACATCATGGCTGGAACATTCTTTGTGTTTTGGACACCTGTGGCTACCAGAACTATATTTAGGAAATAGCTCATGCGGTTTTATATTAAAGCAGGTGGTGTTCTGGTGATTATTCTCCATTGCTCAAACTTAGTTATGACAGTGGAAGTGACTGCTAATCACTAGGATGGAGGAAACATAAAAACCACAAAACCATGATTTTGATTGAATGGATCCATCAAATATGACTTTGAATTTGCAGTGTGTGGGAAGATTTGTATATTCCTGCATAAGCTTTAGGAATAAGCTTTGTGCAGGAAATCTAATTATGGATATTTATATCAAGAATTGCCATTCTGAAAATTCTACTCTTTTTTTACAATTTTTTTTTACAGGAATGCAGTCCAATCCTTATATACCAGTGTAAAATTACACTATTAAGGAGAAGAAAACTTAAAAATAACCCCACAAAACACCAGCAAATCAAAGTTCTAGGATTGTATTAATGAATTAAACATTAAGCATGACACTATGTTTTTAAATGCGTATGATTAGATTGAGATTAATTAGAAAGAGAAAATAGCATAACAATGTTGATCTATTGAGAAAACAAGGCTGACATTTAATACAGCTTTTAAGTTAGACAAATCAGTTTTATTGTATATCATGCATGTTTTATAACCATTAATACACTTGAAAAATGGAAAATCCTTGTGGCTGTAAGACTTTGAAGCTTCTTTATATTTACCTGTATTCAGTTATAAGACCTGTATTTCCTTCTTTCATCCATCCCATCTCTTCCTTCCATCCTCAGCAGTTTTATCAATTCCTTGAGCTTGTTTTATTCATCTTTGCCATACCTCTTCTAGTCCAGGAAGAATATTATTTCTGCTTGTGAATTAAGATTAAGAAAAAGTAGATGATGAAGTCTGTAGGTAGGTCTAGCCAGCAAACAAATGCATGTCATACATTTTAGCAGTTAGTTGTAGTAGTGAAATAAAGTGGTATGTAATTCAAAACACGCTAACAACCCAGATATGGCACAACATGCTATCAGACACTTTTTAGCTAGCTAGCCAGCTCAAGACCATATCACCACAGTATCTTTCCCATTGTTACTTCTGTTAATGTTACTCATGCTATAGATAAGCCTTATGTTATAGATGTATGTTTTGAAAGACTGTAATCAGTCTCTGGATTTCTTGCATTTAAGTCCGAGGCCTTGATCATTAGACAATAGTCCTTTCTTACTAACACGTAGTAGTGTATGCTCTTTGATTTCTAAAATGCAATATCCCTCATTATCTTGTGTTACTTGCAACAGCTTTTGTCAAATACTTATTTCTCCGTAGCTGATAAAGTCACTATGAAATTGCAAATGATTTTAAAAAAAAAAGTGAGAGGGAGTCCAGAAATAAATCAGGTGGGAAGAAGACCCTGCAACCCATTTTGTATATTTAGTTCTTAAATTTAGGATCTCATAACACTGGACTGTGGTGTCTGCTTTAGTTTGAATTCTTTCTATGATGTATTTGTATGCTTCTTGATTAGAATTTAGTTCACCAAAAATTGTAATTTATGTCTAGCATGAGTTTTATGTAAAGTATTTTTGTAATTTTTATCAACTATCAATATTGAAGTGAATATTTCAGTAACATAATACTATTATGAGTTATTATTGTCTAAGGAACATAATTGAAAAATATCCTAAGGCTGAGCAACTGTGAATAATACAGACGAAAAAAAATAGCAAGTTAGTGGCATTTTGCACAGATATCTTTTGCCACAGATGTTAAAGAACCTATACATCTTGTAATGGGTCTTATCTGGAGCAATGTTGTCTGCTTCATAAAAGAAGCTTTAAGCACTTAGAGTCTTCACGAGTGTGCTCTGTTTTCACTTTGTACCTTCCTCTGCTGCAGAGGCTACGCGTGATATTGTTGCAGATGAATGTACATCAGCCTTGAACGCAAACTCTGTTTTGTTTTCTCATGTTTTTCTTTTCATAGTTCTACTAGAAAGGTAAACATATATGCCTAATATTACTCCTCAAAGAATTATTACTCCATAGGAACTGAGTCAACTCAGATACTCGTGCTTTATCAGTTTTCTACTCACATGTCCAAAGTTGCATATTTATTGGGGAAAACCAAGAAATCTGGCTATGTGTGTTTGAATGCTTATGCACACATCTCTAGTTTACAATGATATACACATTTGTGTGTACTGTAATAATCATATATGGATATACATATTTGTATGTATTTATATATGCATTCATACCCTTCACCACCACCTTTTCGTCTGTACTACTTGACTCTGTAAAAGCATGCTAAATTTCTGTACTCTCTGATCATGTTATACCTCATGGCTCTACTAATAGTTTGTAGTTCAGCAGGTACATATGCCTTTTCATAGATTAAAAACTTAAAGTGCACATAAGGCAGGATCTTTGTTCTAAACATGTATTGAATAGAATGGAGCATAATAATGCCACAGTCCGGGTCAGAACTTTACAGTTTGAGCAGCAGGCAGGGAGCAGGGATATTCCCCCCCCAGCTATCCCAGAACAGCAAGTTCTAGAGAGAGCAGGTGAGGGAACAAACAGCCGAACAAATGAAAAACAAAAAGGAAAAATAGGGAAACAAAAAACAACCTGAAGGGAAGCTTAAGGATGAAGGCAAGTTAAGGGTCTAAAAAGCCTAGTGGCCCACCGACGGACCCTCACTTATACCAGGCATGATGTCTATGGTATGGAATACTCTCTTTGGCCAGTTTGGATCAACTATTCTGGCTCTACCCCTCCCAAGTTTTTGCCCCTGCATGTTAGCAAAATCTGGGAAACTGCAAAATGTCGTTGGTTGTTTAGCAGCAACCAACATCATCGCTGTGCTATCACCATTCTTCTCACACTAAAGCCAAAACACAGGAGCTGCTGAAAACAAAACTAGCTCCGTCCTGGCCTAAACCAGGACTATATACATACACACAAAAAAACTATAGCTGTTTAATGGCATGTTGAAGGCAATTGGTAGAGTGTTTAATTTTATTTGGTTGTGAATATCTTGAGTCTAAAAAATTAAACAAAGGTAATGATATTATATACAATATTAGATGTGGTATAATGATATTAGAATAGTGAACAACTCTCCCATCTGCAGAGTACGGTCTCACCTTAAAACGTGCGGTATGCTGATATTGTTATTCCTGGGGAAGAAATTAAATTCAAACATTTTGCTTATGTATTGACTGTCTGTTACCATCAGTTTTATCTTGTTAGACTGTAAACTCTGAAGTTGTTTGTTTATTGTTGTATACATATAGTAAGCCCAACTGTGATGTGGCTTTCTGGTCATAACTATCTATAATCAGCGAAGTTTTTCAATTGAAGTTAAGAATAGTCCAGTAAGCACTCTTTTGGCTGCTGACTTTTTCCCTTCGCAGGGTTTTTTAAAACTTTTTAAATATTTAGTTTGCTGTATACACTTATTTATTGCAAATCAGAGAAAAGTTTTCTATGCCAAAAATATTGTCAATTTACAATTCATTTTGAATAACAAGTTCTGTCCAAAACAGATATTAAGAACATAGTAGTAGAACCCCAAAAATGCTAGAAAACAATTTGACAACATTAATGAAAAAATATAGAACCATAGAATCATCATTAAATTAAAAAAATATAACCCATGGTTTAAAACCTGTTTTATTCTATCCAAATGCAAAGCCTACCTGGGAAAGTAGGTAAGGACATAATCACTTCTCTGCTGAAGGACTTGGTGATACTGAAACATGCAGATAGCCCTTGAAATGAGGTGAGAATTTCAATTATGGTGTGGTGGCTCAGATGGTGTTTTAGAGTATAGTACTTAGAGAGAAGCGCGAGAAAGAGTTCAGAGGTTGTGCTATTTTTTTCGTGATACTAGTGAAATAATTTCTAAGTACTAGGTTCCATTCACTTGTCTGCAAGTCTAAAAGATGTTGGAATACTGGGAGGAGCTCAGGAAACATAAACAATGATTTGAGCTCAGGAAACTATGTCTAATAAAGAAATTTTGGAAGTTTTCTTGATTTATGAAACAAGATTGCTTTAAGTTTCTAGGGAGAAAGGTATATGGCAGAAGATGGTTCTTGAATCTAGGATAAAAAGTTGGAAAGAGATTTAAGATTCAAAAGCTTAGGATAAATGGATTCAAATTAGAAATAAGTTGATTATTTCAAATTGAAAATATCATGCCTGCAAGTATGAGGGAGATTCCTTTACTTTTCAAATCACAGCGAATTTTGCAAAAAGATATTTTATGTGGCATGCAGAAATTAAGGCAAATGATATTCTATGGCATATGTTTTGCAGAAGATCAGACCAAGAGATCTTAGCATGGCCTTTTAATGTAGAATATAACCTACCTAATAGGATGCTTATTATAATACTATGTATTCATTTTAAGATGTACCTTTCCTGCATCTTAGAAAAAGAAATTGTAAAGTATGTTTCTCTTTATTATTCTATGCTTGACACAGATAACAAATTATTATAAATTGTATTTTGGTGTTTCTTGCTCATAGTTAGTTTGGCCAACAGATAATTGAGGAGGGTAGATTGATGTTAGTAATACATGTAGAGCTGATGCAGATATCTTAAGGAAATAACTGTGAGAAAATGAATGGAAAGTACAAAATTCCATGTACCTTTAATTGTTTGGTTTTCATTAAAGATCAGCTATCTCCAAAATATTGAATAGAGGATCACTTGGTAGAAAAGAAGGCATATTAATTGGATTATATCAAAACAAATCAACTTAGAGGTATAAAAAAATCTGTGTTTGCATGTTTTTGATGAAATAAATCAATATTCTCTGAGTCAGATACTTAGTAACTGTGACTCTTTTTCTTCTCTGGTTGGTTTATTAAGATTTGGAATTCCTTTTCATCAGCAGATTTACCTTCCCACCTATGTTCAGAGAGTTAGAAGGGCAGATAAAGTCACATGTGGGTGCACTTTATAGTTGCTGATATACAAAGTATTAAGTAACAGAACTGTATTTACCTACAAAAATTACCAACAATGGTATGGATACTTTAGGATTAGCAATTACATTGTATTTATTTATAAGCAATTACTTATATGCTTAAACTTAGCAAAAATATTCTTTTTCCTTACAAAGTTTCATTGTGGCATCTGGTTTTTCCCTTTTATGCTAATGCTTGAACTCTTGTCACACAGCAGCAAGTATTTTTAGCTACTAGAAATCAGTTAGTTCTTCTGAGTGTTAAAGTGTTTATTATTTTACAGGCTGTCCATTGGAAGAGATGGCCTGCTACAATAGCTGATACTGCAGATGCTGTGAAATTCACAGTATGGCTTTAGTACATGAAATAATTATATGAAGCAAATGTAATCTTGACCTTTCTGTACAGGAAATGACGTTTATTTTTCTCATTACCAAATCATATCCATCTTTCATCTAAGTGAATGCACAAATAAGCTGTTTTAATTTGTTGCATGATTTGGTAACCAAGTAAACAATTGTGGCTACTGAGACTGGATAAGAAATTTTATTCCTGTTTAGTCAAATTCTGTGGAAGTTCAACAAGAACATATTGTCTCCTACTGTTTACATTTATATGAAGGAACATTGAGATTCTCAGATTGGTATTGGATGTTCAACCCTGTAACAGGATTCTGTATGTATTTTCAGAAATGCATATTTATATGTAGATATGGAAGATATGTATATGCATTTCTGTATGTAAATACATTTCAAAGAATTTTTATGAGAATAGAATTGGAGACGACCAAATATGGATTTCTCTGCCTAATTTTAATCATCTAGCTTTTATCTGTCTTAAGTTTTCTGATATAAGGAAAAATATACACACAGAATGCATTTTAATACATTTCTAATAGTTCTGTGGTAAGTGTACTTAGACTAAAGCAAAGGTGGGGGGCCAAAACCCACTGTCCTCCTCTTTATATTACAACCAGGGTAGAATTGTTGATACAAGTTACAGACTAATGGTAGACACAGTAAACAACACTTGTTCTCTTCATAGAGAAAACGAAAATGTTTGTTCAGCACTGAATACCTATGACTGTATGCAGTTCAACTCTCTAAAAAAATTAGAGTTGTTCTGAGGTTGTCAAGTGTATTGGCAACAACTTCAAATTCAGTATCTTGGTCCAAGGAGAGTGCTAAATGATACAGCAAACACTTTAATGCTGTATTGAAGATCTGATCAAGGTCATGCATTGACCTGTATTCCAGGACTGAAAACAGGTTTTTTTGAGCTGTATTTGAAGGTGAGATAGATTGACCTATAATGCTGATACTTGTACTACTATTACGGCTATTGGATTACTGTATATTTCATGGACAGCAGTGAACAGAATGCTTTAAAGCACAATTTCATTTTTATGTGGAGTTCTTCATTTTTTAAATATTTAGTGTCAATGGTGGAACAAACATACCTGGTATTAAATTGTGTCCAGCCTTTGAAGAGAGAGCAAATCAACAGTACATTTAAAGTTGCCAGTAATAGGCAAAGGTTGGTTTGTAGTAGACCTTTTCTAAAGAGTGGCAAAAATCTACCCCAATTGCAAACTTCATATAGAAATTTTATGATGGTTAATATATTAAAATTATATGATTTATACAGTAATTTTATAATAACTGTTCATGTCTAGATCTTACAAATATGTATAGTCATGTAACATGTTGGCAGTGTCAGCTGATTCCAAATATATACTGCTCTTTGGAGACTTTCTTACATGGTAGGATAATATTACTTTCTGAAAAAGTCTAAAATTGCAGTGGTGTGCTATGAAGTCTTAGAGACATCTTAGAAAGAATGTTGTTTCAAATGACAGTCAACTGAAAGAAAGAAGCTGGTAACATGGATGCTGTGAATCACCTGCTGGAATAGCCCGTTTGGTGGGGTTTTTTTTGGTTTTTTTAACTGAAGATAGAGAAGGAATTTGCATGCTTGAATTAGGCATGTAAACTTGCCAGCTAAGGTTAAATGACAGAATATAAACATGTTTAAAACAAACAAAATCCAAAGCAATTGCAGTATCTAGTGACATTGACAAACCTAAGGAAAAATTATGATGAAAAATTTTGGGAGACAAAGTAGTGTTTGGAAAGTGAATGAATACCTGAAAAAATGGAAAGGCTATGGGAGCTAGATACGAGTATAAAAGAAGCTGGATAAATTTTTGAGTTAGAGGGAAAGTAAGGAGGAGTAGAGTGTATCAAAAACTATTACAAAAAATCACATTGAAATATCATGTGAAGTTGTATGATAATGCTGAGTATTTCCAGAGAAATGGGAGAGGTTCAGGGGTGCTTTATCTGGTTTAACATGAATTATAAGCAGCCTTTTTTGGGGAGGGAGGGGAGAGAAGGAGCAGGGAGGACAACACAATTTGGATTGAATTAGTCATTCTTGGCTGTGTTTGAATAGGAATGCTCATTCCTTCACCTAAACATAATTTCTAGTTAGACATGTTAATGTTGGGATGGAGCTTTTCTGAGGAGGAACAATGAGCCCAGTCTCAGCAAGACAGAGACATTCCGTGGCAGGCAGAGGAAAGGATAGGGATCAAATGCTAAGCAAAACAAATTGTCAAGTAACAGAGTAAGAGTGGTGGGCGGGTGGGATCATAATTCTGCTCTTACAACCATCTAGCCCACAGTCTTGGGAAGTTCTGCTATAGTCTGTAGGAAAGTAAGTAGAGAAGTGAATTTGAGATAAGGATAAGGCCAGGAAGTAATGGAGAGCTTTTGCGAGGCAGGACATCACAGAAAAGGGGATGTCAGACTGTCTTTGTAGGAGTTATAAAGAGCAGCAAGACCTGTATTTTTTACTTTTTTAAAACTTTTTTTTTTTTTAAGGTTTTGGAGAGAATCTCCATTAGCTTACTGTGTGCAATACCATGATAGTTTTTCATAATCCGATATGTTAATGTTTTATTAAACTCCTGGGCTGATATATTTTTTATGTTTTTGACTGTGTGGTGTTATCAATAACCAGAAAAATGTATTGTCAAGAGCTTTTTGTTGAACTGGACTGAATATATTAATAACAAATTATTTGTTATAAGGGACCTAAATTTATGTATAGTCAATTTACGCTTAAATTAAGAAGAAAACTTAGTTTCTCTATAATACTGGCTGTTCATTTATTCCCCAAAAGATGCAGTTTTATATGTCAATTCTTTCTTCAAATTCAGGCTGACAATGTATAATCTTGTTATGAATAGTTGGAAAGAGTGGAATATGACTATGTCGTGTTAACTGAAGCAAAACTACTCAGTATTAAGTTAAATGTGGGGAAACTACAATTCATCCCAATATTACTTTTTAGTTTTTTTCTTTCAGAATTGTTGACATGTAGGTAACTGTACATACAACTACACTTAAATGATACAATGTAAGGAAAATTAGTTCTTTGGTTCTTCTGGAGAAGAACGGATTATACAAAACCGTTAGGAACAACTAGAGGTTTTTGCCTCCAGATCATTATTGTGAATTCATCTTAATATAGGACTGACTGAAAAGTATTACAATTTGATGGCTGATTTTTGGCACGGTCACAAAATTGAGAACAGGGAAAGAGGATGAGTGGAGTTGTAAACAGTGTAAGCAGAAGAAAAAGAATACTGAGATATAGGTAAAAGTTTAAAAAGAAAAAAATGTGCTTGACTTCGAGTCTAGCAAGCAAAGTAGCTAGCTGTGTCATTGCTTTGAAAGCTTTTCAAACTAAAGGGAAGGTTTTTTCCTGATTATGTACATAGATTGGATAGAAATGGAATGGAGTAATACCTCAAAGTAAGTTAACTGTGGCTGCATATAAATAAAAATAAGTTTGATAACACTTTTATAAAATATAAAATGTATATTAGTTCCTCTGGAACTCTTCTGCTCAGTAGTTACAAACCTAAGAATTTTGGTCTTTAATTCTTAGTTTCAATAGAGTGCTAGCTTATTATTGGAAAGAATTTTGCATTTGCCATCTTGTATTATCAAAGGAAAAAAAATCCCCAAAGTATTTTAAGTATGATATGCTTTTAGAAGGTAGGCTATTCTAATTATCATAAAAGGCTTGTTTTATAAGGTGGGGAAAAAATCCATGGCACTGCATACCATACTTAGTCAGTAAACCTTACATAAGCTAATCTTAAACCAAAGCGAAGTTCGTGTCACAATAAGCAACAGCAACAAAATATATGTATGTGAAATTTGATCTTCCATTGATTTATTTTTATCTTTTAGAAGGGCTCTACATAACAGAAAAGAAGCACTGTGACTTAATGTTCAGAAATATATGATGAGTTCATTCTTCAGAAATGTTTAATACTAAGTCTTTAGGGATTGCTGCACTCAAACTCAAATTTCTCTTGAGATTCAAAACCCACAGTGAATAACACATACCCACAGAATAATATTATTCAATTTTTACATTATTCTTTAATGGATGAAAACACAACTTCTCAAACTATGCAAATGTTGTGTCCTCATGTAGAAGAGCTCTATGGCAATTTTTAATCAGATACGTATTTTAAAATATTTTTAGAAGGCATAAAAATTATATTCATGCTTCTTTTTTTTGATTACCCAGCTGTGACTGAGCATGAAAAACTGAAGTGGACAGGAAACTGTTTTTGCAAGGGTGGGGAGGAACAGATGTTATGAAAGAGCAATGATAAAGTTTATAATGGAATATGCATCAGATGTATGGGGTTCTTGTTCCCCATTCAATTTATTTAGCATTTTATACAGCTGCTTTTTTTGAAAAAAATCTGTTTAGATGTTTTATTTCACAGAAGTCAATACAGACACTGGAGAGAAATGTGTCCATGTCTCCTGCTTTGTATATCTCCCTAACTTTCTTCTAGTTCTATTGCAGAAATCCAGTTCCTTTCTACATCTTCACTACTGCACTATTGCTTCACTGCTACCTTATTTTCAGACTTCCTAGTTTCAGAAAAGAAAAGACATGTCAGATGTATTGTTGAAGCTGTTTCTCATCTAAAGTCTGTCATACTTTGCAGCTCAATAAATCATAGGTAATTAAATATTCTCATTTAGTGGCTACTTGAATTCACACTGATTATGTAATTAGATGTAACAACACAAACTGTTGTGCAAAAATGGTCAATAATCTAAGGATGAGGAAAAAACCACAACAATTTACAAGATAATATATAGATACAAGGCTGTGGGACGAACGGTTCCTGATTGCTCTATTTTGCATTTCTTGGCATTGTGTAGGTCAGTTTGAACACCTAACGTTCTGTTTAAAAAGCTGCAGGTAAGATGTCATAGAAATATTTAGAAAGGCATAAATGCTCTTGAGAAAGATATATAAGATTGTCCCAGTGATATTCCCTATTAGGAAGAACTGCAGAAAAATTGCTCTTATGGTTTCTAATTGCAAGTATAAATCTTGAGCATATAAGAGACTTGTGAACTCTGGCTCCTGGGTGACTCTTCCTCAAATTGCAATGAGCACACTTGATCTCTTGCAAAGAGCTATAGAAGATCACAGTGCCCCCATATTGTTAGCCTCTTCCATATATTCTTACATGTAATTGTTACAGTTTCGGCTTCAATAACAGCTTCTTATTTCATCTTCAATCTACAAATTAGGTCTTTTACAACTGAGTGTAAATGAGGGATGGTGATCTGTTATGTGCTGGTCTCATTTGCTAATACAAAGTTTAATTTAAAAATTTATGAAATGTAAGCCTTTTCTATAGTCAATAAGCATTGTTCATAACTTATTCTATCATTTATTTACTGAAGGATTAAAACATTTGCGGAGTTCTTTCTTTGATAACTTTGCATTGAAGTTGTCATGTTTTCCAATGTGTGCTGTATGTATAATGTCTGTTACTTTGCGTGAAGTCTGTCTTGCATAGAAGATTTTGTGTGTGATGACATTTTAGAGTTTTTTAAATGATCAAATGTTTGAAAGATAGCTAATAGAAGATGCTGCTCTAGCCGGAAGAATAACCATAAAAGATAATGTGGTTTTTTTTTTTTTTTTCCTTTGCTCAAGAAGGAGAGACTTTTATTGTTGTTAACAATAATGTCTAGAAGAATGGATATTTAAATCCTGTGCATCTCTTTCAGACCCCAATCCTTCTGCTATCACACTCTTTAATGACAATAGGTCATGAATTATTTACTATGTAGTGCCATCTAATGTTGTCCTGTTTTATCTACTTTCATTGTACTAGGTGAATTTGTTCCCAATTCAGTTGTTCTTGCACTACTCTGGCTTTTGGATGAAGCCTAGAAAACAAATCTTGCAGGTGTTTTTATACTAAAAGGTCATGTATTTTGCTGACAATTACTCCTGCATGGCAAGATGCAGTGATTTGTTTCTCTTACATTGTATGTTAAATCTATACTATAGGTTATACACAGAGTTAACTTTAGTCAGTCTCACAATTTAAAATAAATGTTATCCTTCAACATTCAGATTAGCTGAGTAACAAGAGTTCAAGAGTCCAGAGCTCCTTCAGGAGCTTCAACCTCACAAGCTGTATCTTATGCTGATCTGCTTCTCAGGATCAGTGTTTTCCAGGGCACCGGACAAAGTGTCGCATGATTTTAAGCATGTCCCTACTATCATGAGAGGAATGTTGGAGAGTAGAATCAGAGGCTGTGGTAGCAGCAAGATCCCTAAGGCACTCAGTTCATCCTCTTTTGAGTAACTTCGAAGATGTTTGAAACAAAGTGTTCATAAAGGCAAGTTCATTATATCAAGGAACCTCATCCCTATAAAAGGTGAGTTTATTTTGTATGTCATTAGGAATTTCCAATTAATTTGGAATTATTAACTTTTTTGTTAGTGAAGTAATGATGAGGTCAAGAATATGAAGAAGATATTAAAAAGGACAAAAGTGTCACCAGGCAAGTTCATAGGAAAAATATAAGAAAGGCTATTAGACATGAGATGTAGATTTACTCTCCAGTTCAGGTATTCCTTATTAGCCCAAATTACTGAGGTTGAGAAGAATTTACTAGTGAGAGTACTGCTCTGTATTTTCCCTATTCTTATGCTTTTTTTCTGCCCTTTGTCATCGGGATGTTAACAGAGACATAGGACGCTAGGTTTGATGGACTTTTCCTCTGATACTGTATACGTAGAATCATTTACATTGGAAAAGACCCTTAAGATCATCAAGTCCAACCATTGGTGTACTCTGCCAAGTCCACCACTAAACCATGTCCCTAAGCACCACATCTACACGTCTTTTAAATACCTCCAGGGATGGTGACTCCACCACTTCCCTGGGCAGCCTGTTCCAATGCCTGACAACCCTTTCAGTGAAGAAATTTTTCCTAATATCCAATCTAAACCTCCCCTGGTGCAACTTGAGGCCATAAAGGGGTAGTTAGTGCTCACTGCTTGTGAGCTCTAGTACTGTCATAGTGGCCATAGATATATCACTCTGATACCCAAGGTAATCAAGTTCTGCAAAAGACTCTCCATAAATGTTAACAACCTGGTAATTTTAAGCAAATAAATACACATTTTCCCCCTCAAGTGTATAAGTGGGTCAGAGCTTTTAGAAATACCATAGCAAATCTGTACATACTTTAGGAACTTAATACCCTATTGTTGTTAATGGCTTTCACACTAGAGAGTAAGAGAGGAATGAATTTAGGACACTTATGGCTAAACGTAGATATTCTGTTACGAGTTTGATTCAGGCTTGATATACTTTAAGAAAAAAAAAAAAAAAGTTGAAAAATTTTCCCCGCCCTCTGGTATCACAACCAAAACCAGATACGAAGCTTTAACAGCTGTAGACACCCACGAGCAAGGTGTGCAAGGAGAAACTACTCCAGTAGCACATGGCAGATCCCGCAAAAAGAAATGACGAGTGCTCGTAGTGGGGGACTCTCTATTAAGGGGCACTGAGGTGCCCATCTGCCGACCTGACAGGGAGGCACAAGAGGTGTGCTGCCTTCCAAGAGCTAAGGTCTGAGATGTTGCCGAGACTGTGCCCCAACTTATCAGGAGCACGGACTACTATCCGCTGCTACTCTTTCTTGTGGGCAGAAATGATGCCACAAGCTGGAACCTGGGCAAAATCAAGAAAGACTTTAAAGCCCTGGGAAAGTAAGTGAAAAATATTGGTGCCCAAGTTATATTTTCCTCCATTTTACCAGGGGGAGGAGAGTGGATGACCAGAAATAAGTGCCCTGGTGACAAAGGATACAGAGAAGACAGTTACTGATGCCTTCTTTGCTTCAGTCTTGATTGCTAAGGCTGGCACTCAGGAATCCCAGACCCTGGAGGTAAGAGAGGTAGCCTGGAGAAAGGATGGCCTTCCTTTGGTCGAGGAGGATCGGGTTAGAGATCATTTAGGCAAACTGGACACCCGTAAATCCATGGGCCCCGATGGGATGCACCCACAAGTGTTGAGGGAGCTGGCAGAGGTCATTGCCAAGCCACTCTCCATCATCTTTGAAAAATCATGGAAAATGGGAGAGGTGCCTGAGGACTGGAAGAAAGCCAATGCCACACCAGTCTTCAAGAAGGATAAGAAGGAGGACCTGGGAAACTACAGGCCAGTCAGCCTCACCTCCATCCCTGGAAAGGTGATGGAGCAGCTCATTCTGGAAGTCATCTCCAAGCATGTAGAAGAAAAGAAATGATCAGAAGCAGTCAACATGGATTCACCAAGGGGAAATCATGCTTGACCAATCTGATAGCCTTCTGCGATGGCATGACTGGCTGGTTGGATGAGGGGAGAGTGGTGGATGTTGTCTACCTTGACTTTTAGCAAGGCTTTTGACCCTGTCTCCCATAACATCCTCATAGGTAAGCTCAGGAAGTGTGGGTTAGATGAGTGGATGGTGAGGTGGATTGAGAACTGGCTGAATGGCAGAGCTCAGAGGGTGGTGATCAGCGGCGCAGTCTAGTTGGAGGCCTGTAGCGAGTGGTGTCCCCTAGAGGTCAGTACTGGGCCCAGTCTTGTTCAATTTATTCATCAATGACCTGGATGAAGAGACAGAGTGCACCCTCAGCAAGTTTGCTGATGACACGAAACTGGGAGGACTGGCTGATACACCAGAAGGCTGTGCTGCCATTCAGTGAGACCTGGACAGGCTGGAGTGTTGGGTGGAGAGGAACCTCGTGAGGTTGAACATGGGCAAGTGCAGGGTCCTGCCCCTGGGGAGGAATAACCCCATGCATCAGTACAGGTTAAGCATTGACCTCCTGGAAAGCAGCTCTGCAGAGAAGGACCTGGGAGTCCTGGTAGATGACAGATTGACCATGAGCCAGCAATGTTCCCTTGCGGCAAAGAAGGCCAATGGCATCCTGGGGTGCATTAAGAAGAGGGTGGCCAGCAGGGCGAGGGAGGTTCTCCTCCCCCTCTACTCTGCCCTAGTGAGGCCTCATCTGGAGTCCTGTGTCTAGTTCTGGGCTCCCCAGTTCAAGAAAGATGAGGAACTACTGGAGCGAGTCCAGTGGAGGGCTACAAAGATGATTGAGGGACTGGAGCATCTCTTCTATGGGGGAAGGCTGAGGGAGCTGGGGCTGTTTAGCCTGAGGAAGAGAAGACTGAGAGGGGACCTCATCAATGCTTTTAAATATCTCAAGGGCGGGTGTCAAGAGGATGTGGCCAGACTCTTTTCAGTGGTGCCCAATGACAGGACAAGGGGCAACGGGCACAAACTGGAACACAGGAAGTTCCAGCTGAACATGAGGAAAAACTTCTTTACTGTGAGGGTGACAGAGCACTGGAACAGGCTGCCCAGGGAGGGTGTGGAGTCTCCTTCTCTGGAGATATTCAAAACCCACCTGGACGCGGTCCTGTGCAGCCTGCTCTAGGTGACCCTGCTCTGGCAGGGGGGTTGGATTAGATGATCTCCAGAGGTCCTTTCCAACCCCTGCCATTCTGTGATTCTGTGATGCCATTTGTATTTGAAAATTTAGAGAAGAAATTCACTCTGTCTTTATTTTACAGTTGCTGCTAATTGGTAGGAATGTTAGTCAAAAACTATACATTCACACTCCAAAATCATTCTGGATCAGAATCACCTATGCTGAGGTATATATCAGATGCAGACTCATATTTCTAGATAACTCCTTATTAGGAGTAAAAATAATGTTCCAGTTCTGCTTAATTTTTGTAAAATGTCACACCTTTACTATGCTTAAGTGAAAGAAATAAAGGTCTGTGGTTCTTCTGTTGTGACTTCATCTTACACGTGAAGGAAAAAATGTTACAGAGAATTTGAATGGGAAGAAAATATATTCAGGTACTCTTAGACTTATTTGTATTGTGTCTTCTGATCCAAATTTACATCATTCTTTAATTATTAAAGCACTGTTCCAAGTATATTTTTATATTGTACAGTCAAAAAAACCTCCCTGACTTACCTGTCTACCTGTCTCAAGAATCTAAATATTGGAATAAAATCTTTTCTGCAATACTGCATGCCAATGTATTATCTGTATGTTAATATAGCTGTAGTTCTATTAAAATCAGTATAGAAAAAAATTAGGCTTAACAATTCCAAGGTTATGATTTTGGTAACTGACAGTGGTTCTAATAGAACATGGAAGATCCATACTTGCCATATGGGAATATATATTTTTCATTAATAGAATTATGAGGAAATAAACCTTGCACGTTCAGTTGTTAGGATTTACAAGACTTTAGGCTGGATAGTAAGTTTGCTTGTATGCTTACTTCTGTTCCCTACCATAACGAGGATTTAACAGGATGAAGATAACAAACTAATAAACTTTCTTACTTAGAAGCTAAAGAGCTACATCATTATTCATGTTGTGATCCACTGAACTCATCAGATTTCTGTGGAGAATGTTTACCTGACAGGTTATTTTCCCATCCCACTTATGTACGTCTTGTTATTTTAGGGACCCAAACAAATCCGTCATGGAAGTGTAAATAATTGTGGCAGAAATCTTGATGGCTGACCTTGAGCTGGTGGCCAAATCAGTTTTAAGTTACACAGGTAAATGGAAAGTATTATTTTGAGAAAAAAAAAAAAAAAAGTGGAACGTATAGAATTGGCGGCTTAAAAGTTAATAGACGAAGTCCAGTAGTATGGGTAGTTAAGTTTAATAGTGTAAAATAGTATTATTTTTGCAAAGAAAGCTTTTGTTAATCAGTTAGTGAAGAGTACAAGTGCCAAAGGATATTTTTTTCTTTGCCAAAATTTTCTTTTGTTTACTTTTTTTTTGGGGGGAGGCAGAGATAGTACTGAATTTTGTGATTATGACAGGAGAAATTGATGGATTTTGTGACCTAATAATTGAGGTAAACACTTTTTTTGTGGTAATCATTAAAGAATCCAAGACAAAAATATCTGTGCTATTTTGATCTAAAACCCTTAGACAATATGAAAAAAAAATATTTTGAACTCTCCTAGTTAGCAGCAACAGTGTTTGAAAATGATCCAAAGCTGTATTATAAATAAAAGCTTACTGAAGATCTGAACTTTTCCTTGAGAAAATGCTTTCAAAAATGTAATAAGGTGCATCTGTCTTTTATTCAGATATGAAGTTCTTTTCTAGTTCTTGGCAACCAGATAAGTTACTCTTCCCTTGCAATGGCCTAAATAAAGGAATTGACAAGTAACAAAACCAATTAGCACAGATACCTAATTGTCCATTTGGATTAATTTCTCTGTAGCTCAATTTGTTTGCTGCTAGCAACAAATAGTAAGTGTGGTTTTATGGAGAAGTCAATACTGAACACAGCTGAAAACAAACAGCAGGATAAAGAAGACATTGAAGAGATAACTAATTGTTTGAGAAAAAGCCGCATTAGGCAGAATGCTTGGAAACAAAGAGATGATGTATGAAAGTTGGGTCTCAGTTTTCTTCTAATATTTTGCAGCAATTTTAAGGTCATATCATTTCCATATATAGAATTATATGAAATTGGAAACTTACCTTATAGCTTGCAAGGCTGTAAATAGGTATCCATAACTTAGAAAATTAATCTTTATTGCAGTAAAATTGTGTTTTACACTCTTAAAACCTGTGGGGAAATAGCTTCAGAAGTAGCCACGAAAGATTTATAGAAAGAAGAGACTGTTGAGGACACCCAAGTATCAGCATAGTGACAACTGTGAATTGTAGTATCTTCATTTTAAAGATTAGTGTAGAGTGGACATGATAAGGTTCAGTGTGGTTATGTGCACAGATTTTAATTATACCTCATTTTACAGTAATTATATAATGGAAGTCTAGTCTAAATTAAAAAATTAGTCATTGCATTACTGTGCATGCTTCTATCACCTTGATAGAAGAGTTATACCGTAACTTTGATTTTCTTTTGTCTGAGGATAGAGACTAAAATGCTATTTTTATCAAAAATGCTGTTCTTTCTGCAGAAAAATTCCCCATCAGTTTAGACAAAGATGTAAATATGCAGTCATTTTTGCATGTGACCTCTGTAATTCAGCCACTTTCTTCTAGCCTGATATTCTGTCATCATTAGGATGGTGATTTCCTAAAGCATACACTGTTTTTCTCTGGAGGGGGTGGGGGAGAAGAGAGAGCACAAGACAGTCCTGGCCCAGAATCCAAAGCCTGAAAAAGGGTGAATAAAACAGTATGTGATGCCAGTCTTGTAACGGGGTGTCCTGGCTCTGGCTGGGACGGGGTTAATGCTCCCCAGCAGAGTGCTGGGGGCTATTCCATACCATGTAACGGCCCCGCGCGCTATATAGCGGGGCTCGCTGCTGGGGAGCGGGCTGGGCCTCGGGCTGCAGTGGGAGTGGCGGCACTGGGAAGCGTCGCTAAGTACGCGCTGGGGTTGGGGTTTTTGGGGTTGGTTGGTTTGTTTTCTTTTCCTTTGCTGTCCGGTTAAACTATTGTTGTTGTTAACCCACGAGTTTTGCCTTTCTTTTTCCCAATTCTCTCCCTTATCCCACTGGGAGGAGGGGAGCGCGAGCCAGCGGCAGCGTGGTGCTCGGCTGCTGGCTGGGGCTAAACCATGACACAGGTTATAACAGGAGGAGAGAGAAAACAGTGAAATAACTTTCCTAGAACTGCTATGATTTTTTGGCACTTATTTCTAAAATTGTCTGTTTTGTTTTACTTTAACCCTTGTAGATGATAAAATGGACGATACATCAATATGACACAACTTTAGTCCAATGGTCCTGTTTTATCTTCACTGAGGCTTGGAGAGTACCAATGATAACAAGGTGGCCATTAAAAAAACTTTTGGAACATTGCTTTTCCACAAATGTTTTTAACGACTTTACTATTTTCTTCTTTTCTCTCCGTGGCAGGATTCAAAGCCCTGCATTTGGTTTGTAAGTATTTCAGTATAGGGAACTTGAACCTCACTAGAGCAGCCTCAGAGAGTGAGAGGACACGTTTTGATGTTTGGAGTGTCAAGCACTGGAAATAAAGCAGCTCTGATGATAATGTTGAAACTGTGGAACTTTCTACTGGGATATACAAAATTGAATGTAACATCAAAACATTCAGAGTTAGTTGTTAAAACAGTTACATACTTAAATTTCTAGCTTCAACAATTTTACGTAGGAAGAAAATAAATATACCTTTAGAGCCAAATTTTCGTGTATAATATTTCAGCATACTTTCTTGGCTTTATGTAGAATTTAGTCAGGAATTTAATATAATGAAATATGATGCCAAAATCTTTTGTTTTGGATTTAACTGCTGAGGTGGTAGGAAATATTAGAAACTTACAATACATGTGACAGAATATTGTCACATAATATTTTGGATGTGTATCTAATCCTGAGATACTTGCTTGTCCTAAATACGGCAAATAGTAGTGTCTCTATTTCAGCTTGTTTTCATCTTCAATTAATATGAAATGAACACTGAGTGTAATTTTTATATTTGTGGGAAAGTGGCTTTTTTTGCCTGATGCTTGTATAAAGAAGCTTAGGCTAAATTATTTAACCTTAAAATCAGTACAAACTAACTTATTAAAATGGTTGCTATCAGCTGCCCCTCAGTGAAAATACACTTCCAGAGAGTAGAGGAACCTCATTTAGTACTGTTTTGTCTCAGGTTTGTATTCATGATTTAATGAGGGAAATAAAGGTTATAACAATAATAGATCTGAAATGTATGCATTAGATGTGATATCTTTGTGTCCAGATGCATGCAAAAACCACGTACAAGCTGAGTTTTAGCTCTTTTTTCTTAAACCCAATTGAGAAAAAGCTCACATGGATTAACAATGGCAGATTTCATATTTAGGAAAAATGCAATCCCAATTTAATCTATAATGATGCTTTAGAAGAAGCTTCTGTTATTAACCATGTCAGTCTGATTGCTTTTCTGACTGCAGTTTTCAATTAGGCATAACGTCTTCTATTCATGTGTGAAAGGAGAGGAGGTAGGGAAAGATTTTTTTTGTTGGCAAATCATGAATTTGAGTAAGCACTTACAAGCAAACAGTGTATTGTAGCTGTATGCAAGTTATTTTCTAGATCGAAATAAATGTAGCTACCTTGATTAAATGTGTACTTGCTGAAATGCTGTCTGTCACAAAAGGGTTTGGAGTTCTGGTTTTGTAATATAGTTTGAAAGTGGTCATATGATAAGCCGGTAAAAGCCTAAGAAGAGTTTGACTTCACTTATACTAGTCAGTAAAGAACTTGTATGTTTTATACAGAAGAAACTGTCAAAACACATTGTCTTGTTTTTCAGAAGGATGTTTTCCTACTTTTAAATGTTTTGGTTTATTTAATAGGTTATAAAATAAGAATTCATTCTAGTATTAAAAAGCTAAGTTGCATTATATCTGTCATAGATTCTGTCCCTTTCCCATACCTCTCCTGTGCCTTGATAGACAGAAATATTCTAATGTGGAGAAGGGAGGAACCTCTGTTCAGAATCCCCAGGTGTGCATATAACTCTGTATGAAGGAGCATACCCTGTTTAAATTTCCATTGTAAAACCTAACCAGTAAGCTGTGAATACTCCCACGTAAGTTCTTATAACTGAGAACTGAAATGATTGCTCAGTAATGCACTGCTGCTGCTGAAGTGTTTCATGGACTTGCATCAGACAGATGCAGTCCGCCTGTCTCTCCAAACATCACGATATTCTGCTCAAACCTCCTTCACAATCTGCAGTGACCTATGGTTCATTGTATGGCTTCCTGCTCCTGGGAGGAGTAGGTTAGAGACAATCAGAGAGGGATGTTCTGCAAAAGTGGTAACACTGATTTAGATAATTGCAATTTATTGCTTTTAAGAATACAGTTCTTTCTTTTATGCACCCTACTAGATCAGAAATAACTACAGTGGCAGAAGCTGTAACTTTTCCTCTGCTGTAGTGCACAACAGCTGTTCCTCTTCAGTTTTTGTAAGAGTAGTCCTGTGGCCTTCTAGATGGGCTTTGCTACAACAGTAGGTAAAACTTGAAAGGGTCCATTACACAGGGCAGAATCTCTGTTGTCTTTACTGTAGTCCAGTTCAACTGAAACATGCCAGTTAAAATAGAAGGAAGGAGAAGTTTATAAGACTAGACACTATTTACAGAGAATCATAGTATCTGGAGATGGGACTTTCAGTTCAACAAAACTCCATCCATTTAATTACTAGCTAGTAGTTAACTAAATGTTCCTTTTTACTAAGCACCTTTCCCTGTCTGCCTCTGCTTTTGGACCTTTTTGCATCATGACATGTAACTTGAGTTAGCATTACTGGCAGGCTTCAGCTTCATTCCTTTCTGGTGTTTCAGATTCAAGCTTCTTGCTTTCACTTATGTTTCCTGATCCATGTAGCCTTATGTCATACTCCTAACCTTTGTCAGCCATCAGTAACCTTGTAGTTATATTTTGACATGAACTGCACTCATCGTGTTACTTTGGAGTGTCAGTAAATACCTTCTTTTCTGATCTGAGATCTAATGATTACCTTCTGGGACAGAACAGACACAGAACCTATCTTAGGGCACCTGTCTGCTAAAGGCTGATAGAGTAACTAAAGCCCTCCTGGCAGGGACCATATGCAAAGCACCTGATGTTGATTTGCCTTGAGCTTTCAACATTGCTCTGGCTCTTATTGACTATATCTGGTTTTGAAGGCGTTTTCGCACATTAGTTGTCTTTAGACAGGCTGTAGTTTCTTATTAGGGTACTGCCACTAATTTTTTTCTCAGTGGCTCCTCAGCCTCTCTCAACTCTTCTTCCACCGGTCTAGCAATTTAATCTTCACATCTTGGGTTTCAGGCAACTCAGTGCAATCTTCTAGTTTGTCCTTCTGACTTGCATTTGGTCTTTAATCTGTCCTTACTTATACCTGACTTTTTAATGTACAAACCCTGTATTTAAATATAAGATTAGGGTTAACCTGTACAATAGATAAATGATTTTTCAGCTCTATGATAACTGACAAATATGGCCACTTGAAAGTGAAGGCACAATCTTAAACTGAGCATTCAATCTTGACTTGTAAGTCAATTTTAGGAAAATGAGCGATTCAAGTGAAAAACTGTTTAATTTATACTGTTAACATTAATAATTTTTAATTCAAATACTTTGAATGGAACCTATGCATGTTGGAAGATTTCTGTTTTCCTCTTTATGGTTAGAAACTTGCAAGGGAGCTGCAGGTTACTATCTTGTGATTTCCATTTGGCCTTCAGTGACAGAAGATTAGAGCTTTCCTCTATTGAAAGAAACATATTAGAGGTGGAATGATCCTATAGCTGAACTCTGGAACAGCTTAGATTTTAGATAAAAATAATTCCAAAACCTGTTACAGTTTGAGTAACTTTTTGTGGTAAATCTTCTGTCTTTAATGTTTGTGACACCCTTCTATGGAACACTGATAACACACGAAAAAAAGGATAGATCAGTATTTTACTTTATGAAGGGTGGCCGTCTGGTACGGTATACTATTTATTCAGAATTTGTTGTATCTGAGAAATAGATATACCTATCATGGTTGCAGGAGCAGGTATTAAAGAATTTATCTCTGGTTTTAGCCTTTCTATTGCTTTCCGTGGATGATAGGCATTTTAAAAAGACGCTATTTTTGGTTTGGTTTGGTTTCTGAATAACGGGAATCCTTATGCCTTATTGCCAATGTACTGATGGCCAAAGCGCTTATTTTCACAACCAAAAATACTAGTAATTACACTTTCTTTTAATGAATGGTCACTGCTATTGGCATAAAAGTTTGAAGCAGCCTGTCAGAGTTAAGAACTTTTTGTTATTGGACACACTCTTTGAAGGGGTTTAAAAAAACCCCAAAACCAAACATACAAAAAAAAAAAAACCAACCCAGCCAGTTTTAAGTGGGACACCAGTTCAAAATTACTTGAACATGTTACATATCAACATGTTCAGCTGGCAGCAACAAGTTTCACTGTATAAAGTATTCCTTTTTAGATAATAAATGTCACAGAAATTGTTGTTGATATCTGTATCAGCTTGTTGCAATCCTAAGTCATATTGTCCAGAAGTAGACATCACTGAATTATTTCCGCATTGCCCTGAAAGTCACATATATGAACTTGGAGTCAGAAGATTTGAGCAGTGCTGAAAAATAAATAAATCTACATCTTATTTTTTTCAATATGTTTGGTTTACAACTAATTCTGAAAGATAAAAACAGTACAGTAACATAGTGCAGAGATGTGTCATCCTCAACTACCTCATTACAGTTCTGTTTGGCTGACTTGAACATATTATTTAGCAAATGCTTTCTTGGCCAGGAAATCTTGAAAATGAATCAAAAGTTGTTTTTAAAAAACATTTTAAAAATACTGTGGTTATTTTGTGTACATTTTTCCTGAAGTGATGTACTCAGAAATTATATTCCCACTATGTAAGTAAAAAAATGGAACCTGTTTCATGAATGAATTTAAGAGATGTTGTTGTGCTTCACTGGATAGAATAGTTAAAGGTGGGGTTTTTTTACATCTGTAAATAGGAATTGTAAGAATATGCTGTACATTTTTTATTGATTTACAAGTAGAATCTATTTTAAGGATTTTGTATGTGATCTAAAAATAAGTTGTCATGAATAGGAAATTGCACCTGCTTTATTATACGCAGCAATTGGAATCCAGCTAGTTCATTATTTTTTTGACAAGATTTTTTTTTAATTTTGAAGTTCTGTGATAACCTTTTCTTCAGAGAAAGCATGTTAAATATTATTCTGCAAGATTTATGTAAATAACAGAAAATGTTGTTAAGGCATCTGAAATCACAGATTTCATTCAGTGGTTAATAAATTAACCAATAAACTAATTGTCTTTTGGATTTATAAAGTTCTCTGTACTTCTTGGCAAAACTAATTATCTTTTAGGAAGAATTTAGTCAACTTACTAAAGGATATAGATCTTTCAGAAGAAAGCACACCTCTGAGGAGAGAGTGTCTAAAAATTTGAATAAGGTTAAATTCTAAAGTCTGTACCTTGCTTGTGAAATGTAATTTTCATTACCTGCTCAACTCTGGGCAAAAAGGCTGTATTTTTGGAACCTTAATATTGGAAACTAAAGTGATTGTTTGGAACAGCTGTGCAAATTCTAAAATTAATTATTTTAGATGATTGTAAGTGAATGAAATGTAATTCTCTAAAAATTGCTGTGAGTTTATAACTTCCAAATGTACTCTTTGGACAAAAATTTTACGTGTATAGTCCCCATCTAATATTCCCACAGTGGGATCATGTATTAGAATTCAGATGGCATATTACATCGGTGTACACATAACTAGTTATCACGCATGAACTTTTGTTTCATGCTTCACAACCTCTGAAATATCAATACAGAGGCAGTATTTTCTAGCCAGCCTCTCATGGCGCTTTGAATATTATTTAATATTTTGTTGAATGAACAGATATTTTAAACTATATTCATTTTGCACATAATATTGTATGAACTGCAAGAGAATTTTCAGCTTCGGAATCTAAAATGGTGATTCCCAAACTTTACGGGGTTTGACTACTGCTTGTTTCAGGTTTGCAACTACAAGAACAAGTTTAGGCCATTTATTTTTCTGTAAAGGTCTATATTCCCCTTCTATCTCCACCTTCTTTCCCCCTTCTCACCGCACCCCTGCCCCCAGGCTTTTGGAGCTGAGATTTGAGCGGTAGAAATACAGTTTCACATTAAAAAATTTCAGATTCTTTTTGCTAGTACTTAGAAAGATTAATTAAAAATCAAAAAGGAAAAACTCAGAAAATAATTGGGATTACATAAAATAACCTTTGGTGTTTTGGTAATTGTACTGTTAATCTGAAGCTTACATTTGTGAGTGAATATTCGTGGTTTTGCATATATTCAAGATGTTAACTGTATGAAAATGAAAGATGGGTTGATATAGTATTAGTAATATAGGATAAAGAGGTTTTAGAGAGATGTCAAGCTGAGTATTAAGGAAAATTAAATGTTATGATTAAATGTGACATTTGAATAGATTTAGATGAAGGCATCATTAAGACAGTCAAATAACTTTAATTCTGGTCTTTTTTAGTACTATTTACTAGCACCATAAATATGGTTGTGGTATTTCAGTATTTCTGCAGATTAGATTAAAATGATTTTTAAAAAGTCTTTGTTTCCTTTTCTATCTCTTATCTATTTTGGCAGATATTTCCTGTGAGATATTTTATTACTTTTCTATATTTACTGTAGAGATGCTTTTGAGTCTCACAGCCTTGTTTTGCTCAGACAAGCTCCTGTTGTTTCTAAAGGTTTAGAAAAAAATTATATGTCAAGGCTGCAATATGCTTTATCAGAATTATATTTTTTTCATTAATGAAGTCCATAATAGAGAATTTATTTTAAGTTATAACTCTCTGTCATAAATATATATTTTAGGAGCATCATTCCTTAAAGAACTGTTGAAGGATATATTTTGTTGTATAAACAGTTTGCAGTTTAATGCAGGTTATGGTTATTAGTTTATAGAAATAGTTTATAGACATTAGTTTAGAATTAAAAATAGATTATAGAACTAGTTTATAGAAATAATTTCCTTTAAATCTGAAGTAGTTTTACAGAAAATATAAATATCTTGGTTAATCTAAAAGTTCTAACAAGTTCAGTTAGAAAGTAAAGTCATGTTTTAAGCATTTAAATCAAATTTTAAATGCTTAATTGAGCCCCCTCTTGATTATTCCTAAAATAATTTAATTTATAAGAAAACAATAGAGGAAATAGTAAAGGAGACAGTCTACTGCTTGCAGGATTGTAGAAGATATTGCAGAGAAGTCCTGAATTTTTCATCTGTGCGATTTCAAAACATTTGATCTGAGTTCTTAAATGTTTGTGAACAAAGCATGTGCCAGTTTTTAATTTGTATTGCTTCAAACTGTGAAGAAGATTTAAAAGCAGTAGGGTAATATTAGTCTGCAATTGTAAGTAAATAAGAGGCAGTATTAATGTACTGTCTGTATCTTAATTATTTTGGGGTTCTCAAAATAAAAACAGGTCCCAGGTAGTATAGAATCATTACTAAAAGTTAAGCAAAGTAGCTGTTGCAGAAATGTCATATTATGGAAGGTATTTTGCTAGATAAATGGTATTAGTGAAACAAAATAGTATAATAGAGCCTTCTTAACCACCCTGATAACAAAATAATATAATTAAGGATTTCAGAGTTAGGAAATATCAGAAATAAGACTAACTGTATTACCTTATATTGCATCTAATCCCCTTGTGTTTGTGTATAATCTATAATTCTATACATTTGTAGTGTTTCCATGGAAACTCTTTCTCATTCACTTTATAGGATGGACAAAGTTCAAAGAGTAAGTGCTAATTAATATATATTTTTTTTCTTTTCATCACTCTGTGCATGACCCCATTCCTCATTCATTAGTAAGTATTAAGTCATGCTCTGAAGACGGAATTCTTATTTTGCCCTACCTTTTTTCTATAACAATTATCTTTATGGTACCCAAAAGCTTCACAGTCCTTAATTTATTTTTATATTATCATGGAAGTGATATCTCCATTTTCATCCTTACTCTCACAGTGACAAAGTACGAGTGGTGGGATCTTAAGTCTGAAATATCCACTGATGCTAAATATTCCACCTGGAACAGTGAATATTTACAAACGGGTATCAGTATGTAAGATCTGTATGTTCTAGCACGACTCCTTTGGCTTCAGTTGCAGATAGAAGCTCTGAGCATTTCTGCACATTAGATCCCATAGTCCAATTCAAATCTGCCTTGTTTTGTTTGTGGAAAGATACCAGTGTTAGTGTCTGACATCCCAAATGTTTTTACTTGTAGACTCATTAAGGTACTTCGGTCTGTTTCTTCTGCTGCACTGCATAAGTAAAAGAAAGTATAGTAACAAAAAATTCAATACTTGCTGCAGTACAGAAACTGTTTTAAACTGCTTGTGTGGTAACTAAGGTAACCAGTTCTTCCAAGAAATTGAATTTGTCAGTTTTCAATATGTAGTTTTATGTGTGTATATTTTTAATGGAATTTTTCAAATTAGTATCTAAAAGTAGGCTAATGAAGGGACTTGAGATTTTTCAGTGCTTGATGTAGGTGATGTGACATACATATATCAGTTATAGATGAGCCATTTGACTTGGTAAAAATTAACTCGACATTGGAAAAGAAACAGTCACTGAACTACTTAATACTCCTTGATCTTTGTTTTGAAGTTTTGCTTTGATGTATATTCAGGCCTGTGAGAAATGTTGCCAGCTATGTTTGTACGAGCTTTTCCTGTAATTTGCATCACACATTGAATCATAGACTTCTTTAGGGTGGGAGGGAGGTCCTCTTGTCCAACCTCTTGCTCATAGAAGGTCCAGTTAGATCAGACTCTGCAGGTTTTGCCCCATCAAGTTTCAAATATTTCTAAGGATTGAAATTCTGCAATCTTCCAGTATTTGACTACTCTCATGGTATATTTTTTTTTTTCCTTATACCTAGTCAGAATTTCCTGTGTTGCAGTTTACGTCTATAGTCACTTGTCTTAGCTCTGTGAACCTCTGAGAAGAGTCTGGCTGTGTCTTCTCTATCTCCTCCCATTAAAGAGGGCAGTAAGGTCTTTCCCAGTCTTCTGTTCTTAAGGGTGGGGAAAACAGTTCTTATTCTTTCTTCAACCATCATGCACTCTGGGCACCTAACCATACTGTACTTGCCCCCGTATATCAGTGTTTATCTTTCACTGGGGAGCCCAGTGCTGCACCCAGTACTCAAGGTGTGGTCTCACAAGTGCTGAGCAGAGGGGGATAACCACATCCGTCCATCTCCTGGCCACAGTCTCACTACTACAGTCCATTGTGTGGCTGAATGTCTTTGCCACAAGGGTGCACTGCTAATTCAACTTGTTGTCCACCAAGATCTGTTTTTGGACCTGCTGGTGCAGGAAAGAGATGAGATTCTGACATGCTGGAGAAGCCATTGAAGGGCTGCCAAGATGATTAGGGGCAGGAGTGCATGCTGAAAGAGGAGAGGTCAAGGAATCGGGGTTTTGTTCAGACTGGAGAAAGGAAGGCTGGGCATCTAGTTGCTGTCTTTCCGTTTGAAGGCATTTAAAGAGAAGAAAGAGCCATGCTTTCCTTAAAGACGCACAATGAAAGGGCAAGCGGAAACAGTCACCAGCTATAACAGGGAAAGCCTTAATTGGACGTAAAGAGAAGATTCTTCACCATAAGTGTTAGTGACTGGAACAAGCTACCCAGAGACCGTCAGGACTGGGCCAGCCATAGCTCTGAGGAGCCTGGTCCAAGGTGAAAAGTAATTCTGCTTTAAGCAGCCTTGGACTGGACAACTTCCAGGAGTCCCTACCAACTTCAATCTATCTATGATTCTTTATTATGACATTTCTCAGGCTAAAATTCTCCCAGTTACGATAGCTCATTATCTTTATGATATCGTCTTCTCCTTCAATGTACACCTGGTAGAGAAGTCTGTGAAAATTATCTGACATACCTTTTTATATGATGAAAAGTATTATTATCCTTTCATGCACAACAGCAATGTACTGTCGGGTTTATTATTATTATTATTATTATTATTATTATTATTATTGCTTCATTGTACGTTTCATTAGCTGTTCTTTCTTTTTTTCTTTCTGGCAAATATGATGTACTTAGAAAGGTACGAAATAATCATTGGGTGGTAGGAAAGGTCATTGGAAAGGTGAGAGTAGTACAGTTCATTGCTAAATCCACAGCCCAGGATAGTTCAACTTGTAATTGATTTAAGTTGGATTACTGGAATAGTGGTTCAGCAAGCTCAGACATTTTTGTGCGTATGTGTCTGGGTTTTGAGAGACTAGTAGTAGCAGAATGCTACTAGTAGCTTGAGAGTGACTGCTTTAGGAACATTATAACTTTTGGGTTCTTATGACAGGGAACAGCATCATAAGAAAAGAAAATATATGGATAAAATATGCCCAATACTAGTATGCAACTGAAAGGAAATGTAGTATTTAAAATTAAGATCACCTGATTTTTAGGAAGTTTGCTTTAAAAGATTGTATGTCCTCTGTATTATCTCTAAAATAAAAGCTGAAATGTATACAATTACCATTTTCACATTAAGGTAATTACACGCTTAGCATCGTATTTAATGTTCAAATAAGTTTGGGTTTTATATGTATGGTATTTAGAGTTGCTATTTGAGGATGAAGTTGCTTGTGCACAACAAATGCTTGGTTTGCCATTAAAATCAGTCAATTCTTTGGACATATCTGATTTGGACTTTGGATAACTGTGCCGTTCCAGAAATTGTCTTTCTTACACTTACTCATGAGATTTCTCATGCTTGAACATGGTTCCCTTACTACCCCTTCACGGAAATTTTTTGAACTCTAGATTAGTTTTTTAGATCATGGGTGGGTTTTTAGATCACTGATGGTAATATTTATTGTTTATTTTCAACAATGTATGGTTTTTTTTTCTTTGTAACATGCTCTTATAACTATTTTAGTAGTTTACTATGTATACACGAGATGCAATGAGAATCTCATCCATAAAGTCTGTGCAAGGGTTTATCTGCTACAAGTGGTTTGGACGTTGTCTGAGGTGGCTGAAATGTTACAAGATTTTTGCCTTATTGCCTGAGATTTTTTTATGACAGTTTAATGACTAGATAACAAAATCCTACAGACCTACAGTGCATGGATTTAGCAAATTTAGAAGATAAGCAATCAGGCTTTACCTGCAATTGTGAAAGAAAATACAAAATGTAAGTTAATGATTTTCAGTCTATGGACAGTATTTCTACTTAATTGGTATTTGTGTATTTTTAAGGTGTATAATAAATCAAGAACTTGATGCATTTGGATGTCAAACACGAACAGTAATCTAAATGGTAATATAATAGTCTAAATCCAAGTTTGTACCACTCTGGTCTAATTTGCATCAGGTCTCAAAATACCTGTCTAGTTTGTGCTCTTTCAGACAAAAAAAAAAAAAAAGAAGTGTGATTTCCTGAGTTGTAGCATCTCAGTTCTTGAATATTTTAATTTTGACAATTAATGGAACAGCAATAATCATCTAATTTATTCAGAATTCTGTTTTGTTGTGAACCTTATGCTTTCATTTACGAAGGTAACGCCCTTCACAAATTCGTCACTGATTCCTGATATTTATTACTTCTCTTGTGTAAAAAACTATTTTGGTTTTATTAATGTTATTTTTAGTCCTTTTTTAAATTTAGGCTTAAGGAAGTGAGTTGGTTTTGTCATAGTATTTTCTGCCTAGTTTTGAAATTCGTGATGCGTTTTTGTTGCTTTCCTACTATAGATTTCTCTACATCTTACAGTGCTTTGGTCTGACTTCTTGATATTTGATTATATGATTGCAGCTCCATTCATTATATTTCATGGTTCATAACTGCTGAGCATTGTGTCCACTGTCCATCTTGCAGTCTGTAGGAGGTGGGGATTTGTGGGATTTTTTGTTGGGTTTTCTTGTGTGGATTTTTTTTTTTTAATTACTGTCGTCTTTAGTTTGATTAGAACTTCAGGTCAGTCTCTGAGGGAGAAGGTATACATTATATTGATTGATCATGAAAGTATTGCTTGCTTAACAGCTTTTATGGTCTCTTTTGGTGTTTTTGTTGTCCATGTGTATGAGAATGCTGCAGTTACAATAATCTTTTTTTTTTGGTCTATGTGCAGGGCTTCCTGTTATTAAGAGACAGAAAAAAAAAAAATAGGCAGAATAGACAAATTCTAATTTATCCACAGTTATTATACTGTCCATGGATTTTTTTCTTATTCCAAAGTTATAAATTATGTTTCATTTTACAGTAATCTTTACATAAATTTGAATATGTATATTTAATAATTTGCAGTTATATAGAATTGCTACAGGTAATACTACTGAAGGAATTTTGCTTCTGATTCATGAGACAGGTCTTCTAAGATCTCAAATGTGGAACTAATGAAAAATGCTACATTAAAGTAAAGGAATGAAATAAGGAGTCATGTTTCACTTGGAAGTTTTTTTTGTGACTGTCTAAATACCTGAGAAAATTTACCTAAAAAGTGAAGATAATTTAGTGTAATCTCGAAAAGAAAAAAGTGCAATTTAAAGACTAAACATGCAGGGACAAAACCCCAAAGTCTACCAATATTCCTGAGACATGACAATACCGCTTCCCATTTAATTAGAGTGACAAGGCAAAATATTAATGTAGGTAGCTTTCTATGAAAAAATGTAAGTTATTTGAAGATAAATTCATTTTTCTTGAAGAATCAGTATTAGCTGAGAAATAACTGGGTTAAAAAAGACTTCTATGGCTAAATTGTTGAAATCTAGATAAAATATACGTGAAATGTGTATATGTGGAATATATGTATTAGTATCTATATAGCATATAAATTACAACCAGGTAACAGTACAATATAGGTAATCATTGGGCAGAAATTGTCAAAACTATAGGCAATTTTTTTTCCTTTATGAAAACATAAACTCTGGGATGTCTGAATAGCATGATAGAGCTGTTGTTAGCTTAGCACAAAGCCTGTGACCTGTTCTCATAAGGGCAGCCCTGTATTTTGCTGGATTATAAGACTACAGTTGCTACTACGCTATTTTCTACTAATGTTTTGAATGGTGAGAAAAATAGTCCTATGTATTTGCTCTCTGTTTTGTCTTATCAAGAAATAGTTATGTTTCCAATTAAGGGCTGAATGATATTTCTGTCCGTTTCTTTCTCTGTTGGTTCAGACATTTTAAACCTGTATTATTTCCCTGTAAACTTATGATGAAAAGACAGAGCTTTGATCATAGAAATAACAGTGTGTCTTACTTACCAAATGCCAAAAGTTAAAACAGGAACAGTCTGTGAACCAGAAAACCATTTCTAATTAGATAGTTAAAAAGTCAAAAATACAGTATAGAGAACCAAAACTGAAGGAGGTTTGGGATGATACTCCTAACTGGACTTTAGCTCAAACATTATGTTTGGATGAAGGTTATTGAACAGAATTTATAGGAGCTTTGAGCAACTGATATTTATGTTTATGAAAGGGATTAGAGTCTTTTTTTATGTTTGGAATATCACTGAAACTTGTAGATATTTTTCTTTCAGGTTCTTTGCTGCACTTCAGGTGAACGCTAACAGTTTATCTTCTGAAATTTTACTAACAGCTCCTACTATGTAATGGACACACATGTTGATCCCTATTATTAACTACTTGCATTTCTGTTACTCTTGTTTTTAAAGCTTTTAAATACGTGTCTAGGCATTAGCCATCTTTTAACAAAACACCTTGAGGACAAATATGTTAACATATCTTTAACATTTTGTCCCGATTTCAGTTGAATGGAGCTAATTTTCCTCCCAGTAGCTACTGTGTTTTGGATTTAGTATGGGATTTGGTATGTTGACAATAGATTGATGTTATTAGTTGTTGCTAGTCTTTCATATGTTAACAGACAAACCCCAAGATATCACTTTCCCATTTTATAAAAATCAAACTCATTTTTAGAAGCATTCGCGATATCAATTATTGTGCCAATAAGGCAAATGTTTGGGGCAGTAGGTAAGTAAAGTGTTTCAGAAATTGAGATGTTTCCTGAAGGATACTATTATCTGCTTCTTTTTGGGGAAGGCAAAAATTTTCAAAGAATGTTAAATTAATTCTCTCTGTCTTTTTTTACATTGAATTTTTCTCTCAAAGTAATAAGATGAGACAGGTTGACAATTGATATATTTCAAAGGAGGTTTTCAATAACTAAAATAAAAGGTGAAATCAGCTAAATAAAAGACTGAATCAGAAAGACACTTGCAAGGGGGGGGTGTGTGTGTCTATACACACATGTATATAAAACTTTTTGAAAATTATAAATGAATGAATTAATTAATTGAATGCAGAATGATGATTAGGAATGTCACTGCCTCACAAATTAGTTCCCACATCTCTATTTAGGAAGGTCCAGGGGAAATTATTTATTTGGACCATGATAGTCGCAAAACACTGGGGTTAGAGGATCTCTAAACCACTGATTACTGTACAGCTGCTGCTATACACTTCACACAGTGGTCGTGCCTTATGTCTGTCTTTGATTGTTTCAGCTTGCCTTTAAAATTCCTCTTAAGTGACTTTTTCCTCTGTATGTCCAAATTAAGTAGCAAACAAAGTAAGAATATCTACTAAAAATCAGATGTACTGTAGATGTTGTGTACATGTTGTAGATGTACATATGTACAAAAAGAAGGCATCTGTAATATTTTTTGAAATACAGACCTGATGGGTAGAATTTATTTAATTAACTTGAAATATCTAAAATGCAGACATGTAGAACTGAGCTAGTGAGCTTCAGAATCACTTGAATTCAGTAAAGGTAAACAGGAAACTCTAGAATCATAGAATCTTAGAATCATTTAGGTTCTGGTTTTGGCCAGGATGGAGCTAATTTTGTCTCCAGCAGCTACTGTGTTTTGGATTTAGTATGTGAAGAATGTTGGTAATATGCTGATGTTGTCGGTTGCTGCTAAACGATCAAGGACATGTTGCAGTTCCCCAGGTTTTGCTAATGTGCAGGTGCAAAAACCTGGGACGGGTATAGCCAGTATAGTTGATCCAAACTGGCCAAAGAGAGTATTCCATACCATAGATGTCATGCCCAGTGTAAGTGAGGGTCAGCTGGTGGACCAGGTCCCTTCTTTTTCCCTTTTTCGTTCATTTGGGCCTTTTCATTCATTCGGCTGTTCGTTCCCTCGCCTGCTCTCTGTGGAACGTGCTGTTGTGGGATAGCTGCGGGGGAATATCCCTGCTCTCCCTGACTGCTGCTCAGGATGGGCTGTATTGGTCATTGGGTGGCGAGAAATTGTGCATCATTCATTTTATGTATTCTATTATCCTTATATTTTATTATTATAATTTTTAATATATAATAGAATTTTTTTTTTTTTCCTTTGCTGTCCTGGTGAACTGTTTTTATCTCAACCCACGAGTTTTCCTTTCTGTCCAATTCTCCTCCCCACCCCACTGGGGGGAGCGTGGGGAGTGAGCGAGCAGCTGCGTGGTATTCAGCTACCAGCTGGGGTTAAACCACAACAGACAGGATATAATTCATCACTTCAGCATTACTCCAGGCAGAAGAGAATCTTAAGATCAGAGTTTATCTGCTATCATCAGCAGAAGAGATTGAAGTATAATTCTTACGAATCATCACATACTGGATTATTTTTAATTATAACCAGGTGAACAAAATGGAAACCATTCTAAAGGACATGGACAGGCTTTGTCAGTTGTCAGTTTTATATAATACAAATATGTAAATTTTTTTATGCTTGTACTTGAAATCTTAAGCTTATTATTGAAATAGTAGCCAGTCATTGACATAGATCAGTGAGAAGACAATATTGGTTTGCTGTTGCTGCTATTGTGGGTTTTTTTTTGTTTTGTTAAAAGTGGAGTGGGAAGGGAAGGAGAGGTTCTGTTTTCTACTTTGTTTTGGCTGGAATACTAGCTGGTCCCCAAAAATGAGTTTATGCTGGATTTTTTTCTTCCTCCTTTAGGCATGCCCTGTACCATTTCCTCTAAAGTGACTATTGCTGAGATTGAAAAAGTTACCCATATCAGTCATAAAAGTCCTCCCAAGTGACAACAGAATGAGGAAAGATTAAGCACAACCTTCACTCTATTGCTCAACACTTCGTCTTTCTGCTTAGTAAAACATGAACTGAATAGAAGAGCAAAGATCCCGCAGTAATTTAGGAGAGCATTGGTTGAATTCTTTGCCAAATATGCCAAACCTTTAGCTTCTATATAATTCCCTGTGATTGATATTAGATCCTTTTGTGCATTATCTGCCAGTTGGAATGAAGTCTGGCATCCAAAAAGTGGTGGTTTTGACGTTAATGCAGCTTCAGAGAAATTAGATTTTCTGTAAAGCTTTAGCAGCACTGAAGATAAATACAAAGGGTAATAAGCAGTGTAATGATCTTTGAATCTGCAGCTTCATCGTATCCAGTATCCCAGAAGGCTAATGTAATTTCACAGGAAAAGGTACTAAGATGTATCACTTATCTTTCTCTTCCATGCCTATGCTATCAACTCAGATATAATACATTAACATCTGAATGAAAAAAAATTGTCAATCAAGAAATAGATAGAGGCATACATTTGAAGGCAGAAAGAAAAGAAGGGAAGGGGAAATACAAGCATGTTGATGCAGAGTTTTGTTAGGAATTCTGACACGTATTTAATATATTAAAATCTCTGCTTTGAAGTATAAATAAAAAGCTCATATTCTGTCACTGGTGTTATCATATTGATTTTGATAGCCTTTTATTTATGCGGGACTAATGTGAAGACTTTTCTGTAAAGTAATTGTAGAATTCTGAGTTAATCAAGGTATTTCAATACGAAATGTAAAAGGAAAAAAGCCTCAATGGTTTTAAAAGCTGTGAATAGGTTACAACACAGGTATGAATTAATTGAAATGTAAATTTTTACTATGACAGAAATGAGTTCAAAGTAACATCAGTTCTTCTCATTCTCTTTATTCTACCAACTTTACTGGCTATGTTTATTTTTTTTAAGGAAATCTGTAGAGATTCTAACTGGCTAAAATATCACAATTAACAAAATTTCCTCATTATTTTATATTTTCAGGTTAACATGTAGTTGGAACAGGAGTGAATACATTTCAGGCAAAAAAATCTTTAGTACCCCATCTGGGCTGTCTTACATAACTGAAAGTCTAATATCAATATGCAGAAATATCTATTTTCTCAACCACATCTCTGATCCAGAAGCTACTTCTATGGTTTCACAGTTACTGTTATTCATATTCATATTCTTTCGCTCTCTAGTCACTTATGATTTTTACTTTTTTTGCTCCAAGTGGCCAAGAAAAGCAAAATCCTTATTTCTGGCCCTAATAGTGGAAATCAGAACAGCATAATCTTATTACTTTTTTTTTTCTTGAGTATTATTTATAGGATTCCTGTTTCAAATTGTGATTGGGTTTTTTTGAACTTTCAGTCTTCCAGTAAGTACTGGGTGGATGAAACCCAGAAAGTACTGCTTATTCTGAGGCTGCAAAAATCATAAAACCCTTAAGGTTTCTTTGCAATAAATTCTACCTTAAATCCATAGTTTCATATGAGCTCTCAGAAACAGGTAAATTCTAGGAAAATGTTAGCTTGAATTTGGGCTGTGCAAGTTCTGCCCACCTGTATCCTAAAACTTACTTTCTCTATCGAACTAATTTTGAGAAAGCACTGAGAATCTGCAGCTTCTGGGTGAGCGTTAGAAATATTCAGTATCTCAGAGTTATTTGCTTCTGACCTAATGAAAATACACTGATAAAAGAAATCTTTAAAATTGTGAAACAAATTTATAAAGTATCACCACTCTGAAAAAAGTAACTGAATAAATTCAGTTCTGCTTGTTAGGTAGATTTTTAGTTCCATTTTAATGTGAAGCTAGGAAAAAAAGATAAACCAGTTTGATTTACAAACTTAAAAGCAAATGAAGTATTTTAAGTAGTAAATTTGTTTTTACATAACGGAAGTATAAGCATTCGTACCATGCCTTGATACTAGCCACTTTGGCCTCTGTGTATTCCAGTTATTTTTATGCTGGTGAAATGGGAGTTCTGCCTTAAGCATTTTTCTTTCATTTACGGAATTATGTATACTGAAGCCTAATTTAGCTGTAAGAATTTTTTATTATTATTATTAATTACTTGGAGACTCTTTGGAAGCTAAAGAAAGACCAAAGAAGTCAATGTCAGTATTTAGAGTAAGCAAGCATTTAATTAAGCCTAGTTGCTTTGATGTTTGTAAAATACAGTCAGTGCTTATAGACTGTGGCATTTTAAGTCAGATTGTATTTTCAGAATAAGAAATACTCAGAATCTTTCAGAATAAGATTTATGAGTTGTTGGATATGAGATCAATGAGAAACTGCAATGATTTCTGTTGTCTTTGGGTTAGACTACCTAACTCTTGGAAATCAATCAATCTACTCCGGTTGCATTTCTGAGTAGTTGAAAGCTGTATCTGGACCTAGATCTACATAAACTTTGCATAAACGTAAACCTTTAACTTGGGAATTTTCTAGTTAAGGTGATTAATGAATTCCAAAAATGCCTTCGGGGGAAAGATGTCCTACATTATTGGAGAGAGAGTCAGACAAGACATCTGTTTAACTTAAAGCACCACCTGTCCTGGGAGGCAAGACATACTTTTCAAGTACTGTTCTATGTGTCTGAGACCCTTGAACTCATTATCTAGTAACTAACTGTAACAGAGTCAGGCTGTTAATTGATTTTTGAAATTATAGGTTAAGTAAAATTACAATGAATTATGTACATGAAATATGTGAAACTTCAAATTTTGAAGTGATAACTGATTCTTATTTCTGATAATTAATTATAGCAGTTTTATTCATCAGTCCATGAACACGGAGTTCATAATTTTCTTTGATTCATTTTCATACAGGTACAGTCCTATAAATAATAGAAAACATATAACAAAAATAATCCTCTACAGAAGTTGCTTTCCAGTTACCATATTTTTGTTCTGTTTCTAGATTGATAGGTCTGTATTTACTTAGTCTTGTAATTACACAAATAACTTTGTGTGTTATTTATAAATTATTTGGATTAAAATATTTGTATAGCATGTATGTTACAGAATGGTTGAGGCCCATTGAATTGCTTGAGAATGTGTCAATATAAATAAGTATCTTTTAAGTAAAACTTATAGAGGTTAATGACATGAACTGCCCTACCTTAAGAAAAATATTCTCTGCCCTGAATTCATTGATGTCTTTCACAGGCCCCAGTTTCAAGACAATGAATTTTAGAAATGCTACAGGTTATTTTATTTAATAAAACATAGTGTTGAGCCTGAGAGAATCATTTTTGCCTTAGATATGCTTCTTAAATAGCAACTAGTCAGATCTAGCTTAAATATTTTGGAAAGCAGAGCATTCTATCTGGTATGGAAACTAAGTATTTTGTTCATGAACTGGTAGATTTTAACTTACCTATTGTTTTAAAATATAGCTTTCATTTCAAATTCATATCCTAATAAATGTATTTGCAAATTAATCCCAATTTGGAAATAAAGATACTCATTACACAAGCCATATACTAGGTTTATTGTTTTAAAAAAAGTTTGCTCCTAGCAATTAGTTTTCCAATTTACTGTTCTTGGAATCGTTTAACCATTTCTTTCCTAACACAGGAGAGTATTTTTGTACTATTTATTAGATGGATTATACCTTTAGTTTGGTAAGCACAGAACATTGAAGAACACAGGAGAAATGAAATGTAATGCTGTGTTTGTCAATGTCATTATCCAAACAGCTGTTGTGCAAGACTCTCCTACCTATTTTTTTGGGTGCACTACAAAGATAAATTATTTTTAGTCTAACGATGACCGAGTAAATTAAAAGAAGTATTTCAGCATACCCTATACATTATTGAAGGTTGACCATGTAAATTGACTTTAATCTATATCGTAATTCAGACAGACACAATCATCATAATTGTCATGTAAACAATAACAATTATCTAGGCAATATTTCTTTTGCTGGATTGTTTACTATATTATTACGATGTGAGATGGAAGATTTGGTATCTATCTTGCTGTTTTCACAGTGATGGTTTCATTGGGCAGGGATCATGTCCAAGCACTGTTTTTTAACTGAGTGTTCTGTGAAGTTAGATTTCACAATTGTTCATTTTAGCAACTTGGAACATTTTAAAGGGTGTGGGTTTGTTAATAATGATGTAACTTATTGGTAGCTAGGAATCCTTGATTATCCTTGTACAGAGGCTTTGTTTGTATGTTTTCATGTTCGTGTTCTGAAAATAAAAAAAAAGTACTGTGACTCTCCTTAGATTTGAGGGCCAGAAACCAAAATAGTCTTCCTGCCATTCAGTTAGACTGATTCATTGGCTACAACATAAACCATGGCTCTCAAGCAAGAACTTCTGCATGAACTGCCATAATATTCAGAGAGGGGGTTGTTGGTCCTTTCTTAGTTCATTGTAGATGAAACCAAACACACAACTATAAAATTACCAAAAGAAATTATTTTGTTTTTAGAACTTCAGTACTTAGGACTTACTGTGTTTGCTTTGACTACAAGCATTAATGTCACATCTCTGCATATAAAAGCAATGACTTAACACTGCTGCTTTGAAGTTTTTGCTTTTGGGACTATGAAACCCTTAGAGCTTTCTACAGACTGTTAAACTATAGTGTTTCTCTGAAGATGATTTGCATCATTTCATGGAATATAAAATGTGTATCTAGCACATGTTCTGTAGAGTAGTTACCTCTCTGTTTTGGCATAGCATACTGTTTTCTGTCACTGATGAATCATAGGTTATGTAGGATCTCCTTTTCATAGCAGTTGTAAAATATAATGTCTGTCTTTAAATTTATATAGGCAAAAAATTTCAGGGAAAAGGGGAGTGAATGTCAGGTCACATAACAAAGAGATGATTGCAAAATGTGAAGATTTTTTCTTTCTGTTAATTCTCTTTTGCTAAACAATGTATGCTTGCAAGTACTTTAAGGATAAGATTTCATTAGATTGGGTCTCCTTCTGAGAGAGACTTAGAAACTATAAGAATTAGGTGATTCAGACAAAGACACACTGGGAGGACTGGCTGATACACCAGAAGGCTGTGCTGCCATTCAGTGAGACCTGGACAGGCTGGAGCGTTGGGTGGAGAGGAACCTCGTGAGGTTGAACATGGGCAAGTGCAGGGTCCTGCCCCTGGGGAGGAATAACCCCATGCATCAGTACAGGTTAAGCATTGACCTCCTGGAAAGCAGCTCTGCAAAGAAGGACCTGGGAGTCCTGGTAGATGACAGATTGACCATGAGCCAGCAATGTTCCCTTGCGGCCAGGAAGGCCAACAGCATCCTGGGGTGCATTAAGAAGAGGGTGGCCAGCAGGGCGAGGGAGGTTCTCCTCCCCCTCTACTCTGCCCTAGTGAGGCCCCCTCTGGAGTCCTGTGATCTACTTCTGGGCTCCCCAGTTCAAGAAAGACGAGGAACTACTGGAGAGAGTCCGGTGGAGGGCTACAAAGATGATTAAGGGACTGGAGCATGTCTCCTGTGGGGAAAGGCTGAGGGAGCTGGGGCTGTTCAGCCTGAGGAAGAGAAGACTGAGAGGGGACCTCATCAACGCTTATAAAATACCTCAAAGGCAGGTGTCAGGAGGATGGGGCCAGACTCTTTTCAGTGGTGCCCAGGGACAGGACAAGGGGCAATGGGCACAAACTGGAACACAGGAAGTTCCACCTGAACATGAGGAACAACTTCTTCCCTGTGAGGGTGACAGAGCCCTGGCACAGGCTGCCCAGGGAGGGTGTGGAGTCTCCTTCTCTGGAGATGTTCAAAACCGGCCTGGACGCAGTCCTGTGCAACCTGCTCTAGGTGACCCTGCTCTGGCAGGGGGGTTGGACTAGATGATCTCCAGAGGTCCCTTCCAACCCCCACCATTCTGTGATTCTGTAATTGGTAATTGATTTGCAGGTATTCAGTACACCTTGGTTGTACATAGTTACTTTCATTCGGTTTGTTTTTAATTGTCTATTTTTTTTTTTTTTTGTGGTCTAAGGAGCATTGTGGAATTAGGGGCTATCAGATTGATTAAGATATCAGCTGAAGTTTTAGTAATCTCTGAATATAAGTATGGGTGGCCAGATTGCTGGGCTTTGCATGCCACAGTTCTTTTTGTTTTCCAAGGTATGTATTTGCTCCCTCTCTTCTAGAATTACGTTCACAGGGAAACTTAAAAGTTTCTCCTATTGCTTTGAAAGGATTATATTACAATTTGGAAATCTAATTTTGTGATTAAGTCATTGAGGAACCAAAATATAGACTTCAGTTGAAGAAAATTAAGTGCATCTAGGAGTTTGTGAAGAAGCTGTTTAATTCTCCTTTTTCATTGTATGTTTTTCTTATGTTTTTGGTTTGCCTACAATATTTATATCAAAATCACTATTAATCTTAGGATAATCTAATTAAGCCTTTTTTAGTACTGACTGGTATCCTGGAGAGGATCAATAATTACGGATTAGACTTTGTATAGTCTTTAAAAATACTGCGTAAAAAAAAAGACCTGTGGGGATTTTGAACCAGCTATCACTTAGTAGGCAGCATTGAGTAAGAATGTAAAACAAGTTAAGTGAAGAAAAAGAGTCATCCTAATGTTCCTCAACTCTTCGTGCTTATTTTCAGGTGTCCATTTATCTTTTTTTTTTTTCCTTAAAGACATTTCTTGATTTTTTTTTTTTCCTTAAAGATGTTTCTTGATTTTTTTTTCTTCCTCCTGCTACCTTTTTAATCATGTACTAACCACTGAGCAAATTCTGAAACAATCTTTGTAAATACAAGAGAGCTCTGACCAGAAGACACTGATGATTCTACAGAGAACCTACACAATTGCGATGCAGAAATTTATTTTTATAATGTATCAAAAAAATATATATTTTATATATATTATAAAATTTCTTGGGTCTATTTGCTTCTAACACCGCTTCTCTAACATATCTTAGTTTTGAAGCTACAGAAAGATAGTCCTCCTTCATTAACATTATGGTCCCTCTTAATCTTTTTTTAAACGTAGTCTGTCCAGGCTCTTCTGTAGTCAGTGGAAAATAGACCCTTCATAGTGTTCAAGGTAAACACCTATTCTGAATCACCTAGTATTTGTGATCCATGAAGGGACCAACCCAGTGGATGCCAAACACTGACTGGGGTAAGTAACCACCTTGTCTCACTGAAACAGAACCTTCTTCAACTTTTCCTAGTATATTTTACACCTGAAAACATGCTGTGGTATTTCTGGCAAATTAAAATGGTCCTTTTTAGTGCTAAAAATCATATATAAGGAACATGATGGGGTGGATAAAATCTCTTGACAACATCTGACCATGCAGAAAATAATGAAGTGAAATTTGTGATAAGCAAAATAGTTTTTAAAATATTCAGCACAGGTATGCTGATCCTCCTCAATGTGTTCAGTGGTCTGAAACCTTTTGCGACAAAGGTAATTGAGGAGCTTGCCTGTTTGTAATATAACAAAGCAGTGACACCTTGAATATATTTAAATAGCCTTTCCAGCGGGGGAGGCTTACTCATTTGGGAGAGACTGTAGATCGAGAATGTTAATAAGACGACTGTTTTAGTAATGTTTAAAACAGTACCAGAAAGTAAGTAGTCTTTCCAGGAGGGAAAAAGTAGTGAACTTAGGTTTACTGCCATTTCCTAGGAGTTGACTATGCTAATCACTCAATGGATATACTCAGCTGAGATAATAACACACATGGCCTTGAATGGCAATAGTGATAATGAAGGGAGCATAAACAATAAGAAAGTGATAGGATTCAGAGATCAGATGAACAGTACCTGCTCAGATAGAAAAGATAATAACAGTGAAATTTGTCTAAAACTGAAATTCATCTTTAAATTTTCTCTGGCTAAATCTAGGGGCTGAATGGTTAATAAGCCATCAATAATCCAATCTTTATGGACTGCTGAATTTACCTGGAAAGAGGTGAATTCCAGGAAGAGGCTACAGACTATCTGAGGCAGTACTTCTTGTGCTTCTGTTGTTTGAACATCTAAGCAGAAGAAAGAATTGTGGGTATGTGGTAAAGGAACGAGGGTAAGAAAAGAAAGAACTTTGAAATGAGGAAAAAGAAGAGGAAGAAAAAAAAGGAGAGAGAATAAAGGGCAGGCAGTGATGAAAACTTAAGTAGAAAGCCCACGTAAATAAGAAAACAAAACAGAAGGAAGGGAGGTAAAGAATTAAGAACTGCAGAATGAAAGAAAAGCCTTTATGTGCATTTGTACCTGTATTTTGTTATTACTACAATAAATAGTAACTGCAATCATGAAGAGGTTTATTTTTCTAGGAGCTCTAGAATCTTTTAAGAGTCGGTCTTGCAGTCTTGGCAGTTTGTGCTGTCTTTTGAGACAGGGATAGAATAAGGAGTTTTTATTTTAAACTTGACCTTCATTTTGTTGACTTGCTCTTTTGTCTTTTTGGTGATGTTCACTTTGTCTAAAATACTGGTTGTCTTCTGATTTTTTTTTTTTTTTTCTTAATGCAATCAAAGCTTTTAACTTATTTCCACATTTCTTGTATATAATGTTAGTACTGAACGTCTTAGAAGTGTTACAAAAATCTCTATTGATTTAATTTTCCAGTCTCTGTAGGAGTCCAAGTTAAATCATAGTTTCTTAAATCTATTTTCCTCTTTCCTTTCTCCAATAATTAATATCACAATCCTTCTTGTCTCTTTATTTTGTACTTTATTTTGATTTTTTTTTTGTTACTCATGTTCTAATACTGTATGAGAACAATGGAAGGTAAGAGGAAAAAAACATTGAACTTCTTTAGATCTTGATTTTAATTTGAGTGCTCACATATAAAGGATGTTTTGAATGTATTCTGATACTGTAGTTAATAGGAGTCACAGGCAATAGAATAATTTCTGCAATTGAACCCAGCACTCTTAGAGATTTCATTAGGTCTAATTATAACTAATTTATTTAAATTCCCATGAAAATAACTTAATAGGCTAGAAACCATTCTATTGTACTTTGTTAATTACTTTTTAGTAAAAATGAACAACTGGGGGGCTGCAAAGAAGAATAGCAAGCGATTACATCAGTCACTGAGACGTTCTAAAATCATTAGTTTAAATCTTAGCTTGACTTGTCCACTTACGAATTTGTTCTTTTAGCATGTTTTGGAACTGTATCTGTGCTATTTCCCCATAGAAAGTAAGCTCATATGCCAGTCAGGATTATCTGTGTTTAGCAAATCCATACTCCTGCGAAGAGGCGGGATCAGATTCTGCAGAGTTTTATTCATTCTCATCTTAGCAAAGTCAGTGAAGCTGCTGAACTTGGAACCTGCCAAAGTTATCCTTACTGTTGCCACAACAGCCATGCCCATTGATACGACTTTTCTGGAAAAGAAACTGTAAAACATTTCTTTTTCAATAACATTGCTGTGCTAGAGAAAGGTTAATAGGCCTATCGGTGTAACAGTTCCTTGATCATAGGGAGGAGTTGTTTCATAGCTGTTCAATATGCTCCTGCCTGCCACCCCCACCCACCCCCCCCCCCCAAAAAAAAAAAAAAAAAAAGGAAAGGAATTAAAGGAATTGTGGTGACTTTTTCATATAGTGAAAGATGCCTTTCTGGAGAGTTGTCGTGGTTTAACCCCAGCTGGCACCTAAGCACCACACAACCACTCACTCGCTCTCCCCCTCAGTGGGATGAGGTGGAGAATGGGAAAAAAAAAAGTAAAACTCGTGGGCTGAGATAAAGACAGTTTAATAGGACAGCAAAGGAAGAGAGGATAATAACAATAATAATTGTAAAAGAATATACAAAACAAGTGATGCACAATGCAGTTGCTCATATGGTATGGAATATCCTTTTGGCCAGTCTGGCTCAGCTATCCTGGCTATGCTTGGCAAATTTGGAGTTAAACTACCTGATAATGCAGCTAAAATTACAATACAGTTTCTTATGAGCAAAGGGATTGAATAGATGGTGAGAACTGGGACTCTAATCTATGCTGTGCATTCAAATTCAAGACCTATTTTATTAAGTATAGTACAGTTGAGCAGATGAGAAAAGGAAGACGGGAATTGCATCTAAATTACTACAGCCAGATTCTATTGCTTGTCTGTCTCTGAATAGGCAATAGTATTTTTCAGCTTATGAAATAGGAAACCCTGTTAGTTACTTTAGTTCACTTCACACTCCTTAAAAGAATATATGCGAATTGCCCTATATCGGGCCAGCAGTAGAACATCATGACTTTTTTTTAATGTCAAATGCTGTATCAGGGGCCAAATACTTCAAAAATGGCTCCAACATCCACCAGTAGATTGTTCAGACAGGCATTTCTTTATCCTTTTTGCTTCATAATACTCAAAAGTAAGAAAGTTAACAGTGAGTTATCTGGTTTTGTAATCCTTCATTGTAGAAAAATGGAGGTTTCCTTGGCATATTTGATAGTAGTGTGCCCTGAAGGAATTAAATAGAAAGTTAGAACTTAACACTTGAGTCTTGTTTTGTTCTTTTTTTCGTCTGTTGTGATAATATGGAAGATTCCTTAATAAATGCTGAGTGGTTTTTTTTTTTGTCTTTTCATTTTCTTTGACATCCCATGTTGACATGCACTCATTTATGTAAATTAGTGAGGGTTTTGAGCTGTTAGAGATGAGTGGCCATAAGGCCACGAGATGTCTTTTTTACAAATACACTTTAAGCTTTTCAGGTCAAAGAGTGTGTTTTTCACTCTCATTTTGAAGATTACACTTCGTACGTAAAAGAGAAGTAGGTAGTGTGCTTTCAGGATTTCTACAATTCCCTTTCCTTCTCCACTAAAGTGGAATAAATTCTACTGATAGAGGAGGATGTGTTTGCTGCCTCTAAAGCTGTCGATTTTGTCTGTGTGTGGGTACCTGTGTGTGATTTTTAGCTTCCTGAAGAGAGGTTAAGAATGCCCTTTTTCCAGGCCAGTTGTGGTCTGAGCTCAGGGCTCAGTGCTATTTCTTGAAGGGTTTGGATCCTGCTTTAGATAGGAAGGAATTACACCCATCTTTCTTGAGTGACTACTTTAGCCATAGTTCTCCTAAAACAAAGGACTTAACCCTTGTTTTGTTTTTGTACATCACAAGATAAGGTTCTTAATTCTTGAGGAGTGTTTTAAAAGGCGGATCCAGGACAGAGCAAGGGCTCTTCCAGCAGCCTAGCAAGAGACAACGTTTAAGAGGGATGGGGGATCACTTTAATGTTTCCTGTTAGTTAGATTTCTTAGCAAGAGCAAAACATCTTTTTTATTTAAAAAAACCAAATAAATAAAAGCATTCCAGTGTTGAACATATGCCTATAATACAAGTTTTTGGAGACCGAACTGCATGAGACATATACATCCCATGTGCATTTAAATGGTCGTTACTTAATAAAGGCTTTTATGCCCATTACACTGTGCTCTCATGCATATTGGAAGTGCGATAGGGAGGACCTATGGTAGCTTGTAATACTCTGAATGTGTTTTCTAATAGCGCATTTTCCCAGCAACACATTCTATAGTGATATCTCTGTGCCAAGGACAACAGTTAAATTTATTGATCAGCTATGGCTGTTCTGTAGGACTACACCAGGCAAAGAGAGGCAGATGCCCTGAAGAAGTATCAGATGTCATTGCAGGGACTCTGGGGAGAAAAGAAAGGGAAGTAAAATAGCAACTGCTATCTTCGATGCAATAAATGCCCTGTATGAATTGAAGTTCTAAGAGCAGCTGCTCTTTGGGTGGTTTTGGTTTGGTTTTGCCTTTGCTGGTTTTTTTTTGTTGTTGTTTGGTGGTTTGTTTCTTTTTTTTGTCACATGTTAGGAATTTCAATAGTGCAGCTGTCCTATCGTGCCACTTGCAATGCTATTCTGTCTGCAGTCTATTTTTGCTGACATGAGATCTAAAAATAAAGCAACTGACGGTTATTTGCTTTTCCTGCTTTTGTGATTTGTGTATCATAGGCTGGTGGTAGATGTTCTTTTGGGGTGACAGTCATACTCTCTTCAAGCTTCCTACTTGTGCTATCATTCTTCTTTGTGTTGTTCTCAGTTGCAGAGAGGCAGAGCATCATTTTCATGAAGTAATAGCACTTCCGTAGGTCTTAGATTGATTTCATCTTGTCTGTCTTGTCATGTTTCTGAAAGTCCCCAGTGTCATTGGTGTCAATTTTTAACATCGCAGGCATTTTTTTCAGTTTTATATTGAAGAAAATGTCAGTAGGTGAAAAACAGGTGCTTCATTGATGCTATTCCATAATGTGAACTGCTAAATACAATTCAGAGCATTACTCTGCCATCTTCTTTCAAGAGACATTTATTATTTGACAGAATTTTGTAACGTGAGCTCAACTGTGGCTAAGTGATCAGCTGAAACCTGTACTAACATGAATGTCTGTATACAATAATAACTGATTCTAGCTAATTTATAATAAGACTTCTTAAAGATATATATGATTACTATGGAGCAGCTAACCCCTGAAGGACCTCCTTTCCCAGGTGGTCAGCATTTTTACATAGTTGCAATTTCATCCCTTATGGAAAATGTGTTGATTCTAGTATACAACTGGTCTGTCACATAAGTATTTATGGAAGATTATGAATTAAGCATTACTCTGTTTTAAACTAAATGAATCTGAACTGCAGGGTGACTGAGACCACTTTTAAAAGGAGCTACTTCTGTCCATGAAACTGAAGTTACATTGACCAGAAAAATAGTTTGCAGCATCTAGTCTCATGCCCTAACTACGTTCAGGTAGTCCTCACCATTCTCTCTCTCTTTTTTTTCTTCAAAACAATTATGGTTCATCCATAGAAAGGGGTTCAAAGAGAGCTGGAGGTGGGGACTTACAACGATAAAGGCATAAAAATCTCTTTGATGTTTTCAGCTAGCTTACCTCTTCAGAATCCACTGGATTTGGGGGCTGGTAGTCAGGACACAAGCAAAGGATGATTTTAGGTTCCAGTCATCTCAGGATTGTTTATGCCATTTAGTTCAAGAGTTTTCAGACAAGCTGGGATACAGACAAAGAAAAAGCAGCTATGATGATGGTGGGTTTTGGTTTGGTTTGGTTTTATTATGTTGTTAATTCAAACAGCGGAGTTCCAGTTATCGTTAACTATGGTGGCCATCCTAGCTTCTTTAATGTTTCAACCAGTAGATTAAACCTCTAGTCTCTTAAATGGTAGATCACTCGGGAATATTAGAATGTCCCCTGGGGGAATCAAGACCTCTATCCCTGTTACAGAGTTCAGAATACAAGTAAATAATAATTTGTCTTTAACTGCATTTCAAAGAGTGGTGACTTCGATAGAAAATTAATTCTTCTTATGGTCAAGTAGATTGTGACATTTGTTTCTTCATAGTTAATATAAAATATTCTCCTAATAGAGATTTTTGCTTAATTAAATAGGGGGGATTTTGACATAACCTCAGAGTCTTAAGTTTCTGATTAGGTTCAGGCTTGACATTAGGAAACATTTCTTTACCGAGACGGTGGTCAAACACTGGAACAGGCTTCCTAGAGAGGTGGTCGATGCCCCAAGGCTGTGACAGTGTTTAAGTAGTATTTGGACAATGCCCTTAACATGCTTTAACTTCTAGACAGCGCTGAAGTGGTCAGGCAGTTGAGCTAGATGATTGTTGTAGGTCCCTTCCAACTGAAATAGGCTGTTCTGTTCTGTTCTATTCATGCAGTACTTGGGGGATTCTCACTTCCAAAAGCAGATGAGAGATTTTTAGATCTACCTGCCTTTTCATTATCAACCATTCCCTTTTTCAGCTTTTGTACTCAAAAATCCACCACCAGATATATTCGTGAAGCACTGTCGTATATGGTAGGAGTGTCAGGAGTATAAGTATTGACTAGAACAACTGTTTTAGCTTTTCCTTTCTTTTTTTTTGTTCCTAAAAGGCTTTAAAGAGTCTTATGATCTCAGTGAAGTAATTTATCCTATGCATTTTCCTTGTCATTTGGTCTGGTCACGATGCTTTTGATTCCATCCTTGAAAGTTTCATTCTGATGCATTCTTATGACACTATTCATTCCTACTTGGTCTGTTTATTCTGAACAAAAGCACTAGGAAAGAACACCCGTCTCTGTAAAATGTGATGCAAGCCATGAATTTATAGCAAGTGAAAAGAAAAGAAAACAAAAACCCACAAAACAAAACAAAGCCCAAGCCTTTCATTTACCGTGCATGATCCAATAAGTGTGTCAAAGGAAAATGAGGAGGTTTTTTGTTCCTTTTCTTCAAATAGATGACTCAAGAAAACCCAGGGACTCAGTCAGTTTGGATGAGGTTTGTTTATGGGGTAGCACAAACATAATTTTGAAGGAAACCTTGTACCAATAGGTATTTATGAGAGCATAAATGTGTTTTGGCACTTAACAGGTTATTATCTTACAATAAGAGGAAAAAAGGGACAGTTGCTGCAAGAGATGTAGGTTACCTTCTCTTTTCTTCCAGCTACACTTAAAGGATGCTATGAACCAGTGGCTGAGACATCCCCCCCGCTGCCCAGCTGCAGTTTGCTGGCAGTGCAGGTGGAAGGGCAGGGGCTTGTTTAACCCACATTCTTATTCGTGAGGGCAAATTCTAGTAGTAGAATACATGTATGGTATAAGTATTGGGGAGGCAGGTAAGGTAATGATAATGCTTATTTCCTTTAGGGGAGTGTATACAACCAAAAATATCCTGTTTGTCACAAAATGAAGGGAATTATCTTGTTACCTTGACCTGTGTAAAGTGCCAGTCTCACTGAGAGATGAAATAGGGGCTTGTAGTGCCAACCGTTCATATATAATCATTCATAACATTTATCAGAGATATCATAGTTGTTATAAGAGACATTGGAAGACTTCATAGGTCTTTGTTTTAGTGGCTTTTTATTTATGCTTTGGAGAGACTGATTTTTATCCATGGAGCGGATTTCCTATGCCTGCAAAAAGAAAGCAGAATGTGCTAAGAAAGCTGTCAGCACTTCTGTCTTCATTGGGTTTCATGAAAAATTGTAATTTTTTTTTAGTATCTGTAATGAAAATATGGACTGGTAATGTGCTTGGAAGTGAAGTCTGACAGCCAAATTTCATCCTCTATTCTGATGAGTTACAAGTGCAATGGAGGTGCTGGAGTGTTGCCTGCTTACATTAGAGATGAAATTTGGCCCAGAACATGACGGAAGATAATTTTGAATATCATTTAACCAACAGCTGGGACTCAGCTTTTTCTGATTAAAATATAAAAACATAGGTTTGGTTTTCACCAAAGCCTACTGCAATATATTTCTCTCCAGATCAATTCAGAATGGCAAGTAAGAATGCCAAACGAAAATAGCCACAAAATAACTGTCAAGAAGAGTGACTAATGAAGGATACAGAATCTGTTTGTTCTTCAGAATGGCAAAAGTTTATTAACTCTGGATATGGTACGTGAATAAAGCATATAAATGCTTATTTGGGAGCTCATTTCCCCAAAGTTCTGTCTTAAGTCCTTTGCATGGTGTATGCTTGCACAGAGAAACTGTATTTGAGCCTGTGTTTGTCTTGTTACTTCTGCGTCTACTGCAGCCAGACCTTGTACTCTGACTAGGATTTCTAAGTGCTATGAGAGTACAATAGATAACAGTGTTCAGGTAATACTTGGAATTCTGAAAATAAATTTTAATTATCCAAAACTAAAGCTGTACCTAAATATTTTATATAAACCACATATACTTTCCCTAATGCTAAGTTAAAAAGCAAAGAAGCAACAGGTATAACCTAAACTGAGTAGGGATCCATAAAGAAAGTCAAAGAACACTTAGTCTTGGTAGCATATAATTCTGCATAGATAGATGAGAACTCACACAGTTACAATTTGGCAAAAGGTCAGGAGACAAGAAAGACTAACACAAGAGCAGATATCATTGCTGCTGTTTCAGTCATGGGGTATCGAGGTCCAGATGTAAGCCAATGTGCACCAATTATGGAATGAGGTCAAAATGAATATGTTCCTAACACTCTTTCCCTTTCCTGTCTGACATTGTTTCTAATTTTTCCAGATTTACTTTTGTTACTTTAAACATGGTAAAGGGACTATTTCTTATTCACTATGATCTAAAATATTTAAAGGACATTACTTTATTCATGCATGTGTATGCATTTTAAGTAAACTTTCCTGTATGTATTTGGCCTCAGAAGACATCACTGTCTCATAGTGATCGTAGTGATTATTTTGTGTGTCTTTTACATAGACATTTTATATAGGTCCTGTTTAATACACACTACTGGGGAAAATACATACAGTGAACCAATAGAAATTTGGATTTTTTTTTTTTTTTTATATATAAACAGAAGTGAATTGGTCATTAAACCTTATACCTTTGTCCCTATAAAATGCCATGTTAGAAGTTGCTCCATAAACCTCACTTTATGAAATACAGGTATTTGCTTCCTCATTTGAAATGACAGGTCTGGGTTATTTGAGAAGCTTGTCTCTAGTACTTAGCATATGAGCACTGAATTTATGAGTAATTGGGGATACAGAGAAAGAAATATCTTTAAATGCAAAAATTAGAAAATATTCTGATTATCATAACGAGTACAACCAAATAAAAGCAGTAGTGAAAAAACAAAAATAAATCAAACTTTCAGAGAGGCACATTGGTGATATCCCATGCAGTGCATTGCACACTGCAAATGCAAAGCAGGCTTTTATTTGCATCCTCTTTATTTAAGGTATGAATAACATACATTTTCATTTCTTGGGTTGAGGGCAGTGATGTGCAGCTTGTTATCAAGCAGTATTCATTTTGCCTTAACTTGGTATTCCCAGTCTCTTCAACCAGCTGAGAATCTTTTTATTATTAATAAAGCGATCTTTTTGTGCATCTTTGAAGTTCCCAGCTTTGCTATTTAATTATCTTCTAATTAAAATACCCATTTAAAAAGTTTATTAGATTAAGCAGAGACAGTTAGTAAAAAGTGTATTTTGTGGATTAAAAAAGTGAGTCAGATGTGAGTAGTGTTTAACCTGATCTTTTTTGGAAGTCACTAATCAAAAGGAAGGACTGTGAAGTGTGGCATAACTTCAGTAATGACAGCCCAAATATGTATCAAACTTACAATGCAATCGATATTTTTCAGACTTTCCTCTGAGATTGCTTCAGGAATAGGAAAACTTAATTAGCAGGCCATAGTTCTACAGAATTCCAGTTGATGGACTGTCACTAGGGAATATGGGTTTATTTTTCATCAAAATGTATATAAACACATTTTCAGGTTGGTTACGCTCCCACTCCCTGGTATCCCCCCATTCCTCCTGTTGCATCTGAACTTCCATCAGGACCTGGGATACCAGAAGAAAAGTTTCTAATTTGTTTGGGGTTTTTTTTTGTGCTGCTATCTTGTTAATCCATGAATCAGTAAAAAGACACATGTCAAAACATACCTTTTACCTTAGGGAATGCTGCAGCTGCATTAGTAGTGAGATTAATCTTTTCCATATTAATTAAAGATTGGTACTTCCTAGTACATTTGACAGAGAAAATCAATAAAATGCAATGTTGTATCTTTTCAGTACAGATTTGTTTTATTTTTTTATTGTGGAGCCGCCCTCCCTTCCTTGCTGCCTATCCCTATGTTGAGAAGCCGATCTACATCTATGTACTTATCAGGGAGCTTTCATTATCTGAGAACATAATGGAGTTGAGTGCCAGGTTTTACCAGATACTGGTATAATCTTTCACATCCTGATGAGTGCAAATAAGTAATAAATAAGGCAGGAAAGAAGCTAAAATCAAATTCAAATTTTAATCTAGTCACTGTTGTTAAAATAGTTTTTGTTCAGTCATGGGGAGTAAATAAGGTACCTGGGTCCTGGTTGAGTATCTGCAGTAATCTAAGAATGGATATTGAAGACTCTTGAAACATAAGACTTGACTGTGACATGAGATCAAGTGACAATTAATCCTGCTTTTGCTTGTGGGTGGAATTGTCAGTATGGTTTAGTGCTCTTTACCAGCACTAAAGAGAGTAAAATGAATCTTTACTTGTGACTTCAGTGATACCACAAAGAGGGCTGATCTCTGAAGAGGTGACATATAAAATTCAGTAGATCTGATGTTTTATGAAGGCATCTCTCTCCCAACTGACACACTGGCAGATGGCATGAAACCTCTTTTATCTGAAAGCATCATTTTTTTTTTTTTACCTGGCATGACTATCAATGGATATAATAATACTTTCTATCGAATAAAAGGCACATTTCATTTAGATAGAATTTAAGTTAGAGGTCTTTTTCTGTGTAATGGTGATATACCACAAAAATAAGATACTGATTTCTCTGCAGAATAACACATCTTGAAGAAATGTAGCCCATCTCTGCGTGGAAAAAACAGAACTGAAAAAGATCAATGAAATGAACTTATTTTAAGATGTCTATTTAGAGACGGAAATAAGGAGAAAAGCTGACTGTATTACAGCACACTGTTACAATGTGTGCGTAAGGCTGCTTTTAGTCAGTTCATGCATAAAAAGAAGCCTAGTTGTAGTAGCCCAAAATACAAGCTTACCCAAGAAGCAGGACTAAAGTAATTGTGCAGTTTGTTTTGATCTGAGCTATTTGGTGGCACAGAGAGAATGTTAGCAGCTATTTTAGATATATCTATAGTCTAGTCCAGTCACAATGTGATGACAGACACATGCTGCCTGAGATTACTACCTATTAACAGGTACAAATGAAAAGATGGATATCCATAACACATTGTTTCATCTTTAACTTATCAAAAGACAGAATCTCTTCTGCTTCGATTTTGGATCTCTATACAGGGGTTGGATTGAAGAAAAAGAAAACACATAGGTAAAATGAAAGCCTTTTACGTGCTGTTTTTTCTTTTTCATTTTCCCCTTTTCTTTCTTTCAAAAGTGTGTCTCTGCTTTATTGATCTGCCTTTACTTGCGTTCTAGTGAAAATTTCTGTTGTGGTTGTTTAGTCATCTATGTGTTTACTTTTCGTTCAGTCTGAAATTGTAAATTGCCAATAAAATTATTGTCAGCCAATTTTAAACAGGATTTATGCAGCAATTGGTAGTTGGAGATGCCAAAGAAAATTGAGCTGTAATCTTAGAGGAGACAGTGGAACGTGAAGGGAATTATGTTTACATGGATCACAAGCGGAGAGCTGACTGTGGTGGTTGCAGCAGAGGTATAGTATGTCTACTCAGGACTGCTGAAGAGAGCGAGAGAACTAAATCTGACGTACTTCCCTTGCCTCCAAATAAGCTAGAAAAACAAATACATTTTCATGATGTGACACTACTACGAATTACCTGCAGATTAGAATAGTTACCAGTAGATTGTGAAATACCATATTTTACAAAATGATTGCACAGAAGACTTGTGAGCGCAGTTCCTTGGAGGAAAACTTCCCAAAGGAAGTTCTGGCTGCACTGAAATGGAACTAGTGGCTCATTTGGGACTGATTCCTGGAAAACTAATGTCTTTAGAAGTATTTATTACTGGTGATACTGTTGGAGGAGTAGAAACTCTGGAAAACCGGAGTTAAATTTCTATATAGACATTTTCTTTCTCAATCTGGTGTAGTTTCTGATCTCCTGTTATACAAGACTATTTGTTTTCTTGTTTCCAATAATTTATTTTCCTTTTGTTTGCTTTGATTCTCTTCTAAATTATCTTCTAACAATATATTGTCCCCAACTTTGGCTAGCATTGATCTAACCTGCTACTGCACAACAGGTAATGATAACAACGTTATTGTTTTAGTAAATTACTGGTGTTTTTGTATTTATATTTGCATTTTTCATAGTTTTATGGTAACAGGCAATTCTACAACACCACAGTCAGCTTCACTGTCATATCTAGTACTTTTAATAGCATTTGGTGAAGTCATAGCAAAACATACTCAAATAGTTTGCAGTATGCAGGGTATTCAAAGAAATACTGATTTTTGATCTGCATGAAATCTTAGTAAAGGAGTAGAAACATCATTAATAAGCATGTTGGGAGGATTTCTAGAGCAGTGCAAAATGTGCCAATTAGCAATTCCTCTTATCCAAGAAAACTAGGAATTTTGGAATGCACTGCTTCTAATTAGAAATTAGCCAAATCTTCCAGGCTAAATTCATTATTTTTCCTATGGAAAAGCTGTGGCATTCCTTATTTTGACTGTTTTGCTCAGGAGTCTTAATTTCACCTGAAATCTTGAGTTTATTGGTTGGTTTAAATGATTCAAATATGAGAGATTTGCTATGTGTAATTTCAGTCAAACTCTTGAACGTCATGTTGTATTGTGGTTTCAGTGTTTAGAGTATCTGAATCAAAACTGTCAAAATTTTTCTTCTAAGGTCCAGGAAACCAAATTCTAATTTGTTTTTGCACTTTATATTTTATTTTTTAAGTAAGTGAAGTAAAGGCATCACTTTACCGTGATATAATTGAGTTTTGCATGAAATAGAGAACTTTTGGCACTAAATATTGTGCCAATCTTTAGCCAGTCCTTCTTCAGAGAAAATCAACAATTGATTTGGCAGCTTTTGTGAAGATTAATGGGATTATAAATTGGAAGACTAAAGAAAGAAGAGAACTTAAAAGTGGCTAGAAAGTTTACAAAGGGATTGCTTCCAGGAAAAGTGAAATACTGCTTAAGGTTTTGTATGCATTTGTGTTCTGTGTATATGTTCATGCACACTTATGCTTGTAGCATTGTCTTAAATCTGTGATCACTTGCAGATTTCTAAATCTTCTTTCTCTTGTTTTGCTTCAGATTTTTCTCTGGTTGGAGGGAGTATTTTTCCATGACCAGACAGTATTAGCTGAGTGCTCCTCTGATGAAATGTAAATTCTTAAACTCATTTTGAAATATTAGCTTCATCTTAGGCCGTAGGTACTAGAGGGAAAGCAAAAAGATGTACTTGTTAGTATAAGTTAGGATCATTCCTGTTTAGGACAGGTTAAATAATTTCAAGTGAAGGGAAGTTAGAATAGTCCGATACGCTTCAGAAACAACACATGATTCAAAAATACTATTTTTATCTGGTAACTTCTGATCCATTGCCCTGTATAATGTGACTTTCCCGCAGTGCCTTTTCTTTCCGCTATCTCCCAACATTTTTGGATGTCATCTGTTACCACAGGGAGATGAAATGGACAAAGAATCTTTTTAAATCTCTAGCTTTTTTTTTTTTTTTTTTTTTTTTTTAAATAAAAAGCAATTACTGGCACATATTTTGAAGTATTGCAGTTGCTGTCTAGGAAAAGCTACGGTTATGGCTGTATTAGCTACTCCTTATTTGTGTTCTCCTGAAGATCAGCAAAGTGGTTTCACACAGTCTGCCTTCCTTCTCATTTCATCATCTCCTGTCTTGGCAATTCATCTTAATGTCATTAATCTTAAAAACTTTGTAGGTTTCTATTTCTATAGAAGTGCAAATCACTGTGATTTAATATGAATCTTATTTAAAGTATTGGAGGATTAGGAAAATTCTAAGAGGTAATGCGCAGATTGGACTTATTCAAGGCAATTTATAAACAAAATGCCACTCAAATTACAAGCCCAATTTGAATGAAATGACTGCTCTAACGCATGAAATTCAGAGCAGGATCATAAATATGTATTAATTATCTTTGAGAGATGCAAATTTTCTTACTTTTATTGTTCTTAATTAGTAACTTAAATTTTAGTAGGAAATTCGCAATGGAAGACCAGGGAAAGACTATTGGAAATATAAATTAGGATGGCCAAGAGATGTTAATAATTAGTACTGAATCTAAAAAGATGTGGCTCAAATAATACATTTGATTTGCTTTTCCCGGGTTCATGCCACTGCTTTGAATATGACACACAGGTTACTGGAAACTTAAAGTGATTTTATAAATACATTTATAAACTTAAAATGGCTTGCAGGTATCAGCCAACCACAGATGTCACTAGATGTGGATAAAACATCCATCAGTTAGGAGGCAACCTAGATTAAATGTAACATATTTTGACAATTTTCATGATTCTTAAGTTATCAAACTTGTGCAGATGAATGAACTGTGAGAGTGAAACACTTTAAATCTTCGCCATATACGTAGAAGCCCTTTCTATCAAAAAAGGTTGCATGCGCTTTGAGCGCAAATGTTATCTGAGATGCCTATGTCTAAAAGTTAAGAAGAAATTATAACTGTTTTCTTTTCCAAGTCACTTGTCTCTTTCATTTGACAGGACTTTGTGTATAACATTTTTCCATTTTTTTTTTCGGTATACTCATTGTTAGCATTTTTTCTCACTGAAAATTGCCTTCTTTTATTCATGTAATACATACATCATCACCATTATCCTAGTATCTTAGAATCATAGTCTGTAAAGTATTTATCTTTCTTTGTTAGAAACCTCTTCTGTAAGAAAATACTTTAATTTCCTTCAGCAATATGTCTGGATTTTTAATACAATCTATACATTTTCACATTTGTGGGTTTTTAAATATTTATACAGAATATAAATATTTATATAAAAGAGAATTCCCTATATATAGGGAAGTGAAAAGGCCAAAATGAAACCCAAAAATCTGATCTTAACAGTGTGTCCTTGGTTTCTTAAGCTTCTTTTTTCTCCCCTCTCATAAATATTGCAAAATACTATAAATATATCTTGATGTGTCGATCTAAAGTAATGTCAGAACATACACAAAACAGATGTTCCTTCAGAAAAGTGTATAGTTACCATCAGCCACTTCGGTCATGTCTTGTAAGTTACCTGACACTGTATTTGAAACATCCTAATTCTTTTCTTGACCATGAAGCACAGGTAGTTTACACAATAGGTGAAAAGTGCTATTCGTCTGCAATGACTATAAATTTGATTAAAAAAGACGGAAATTTTAAAGAATTAGTACTGTTAATGTGGTTATCTCAGGTATCTGCCTTTTCTCAATCAGGAAGAAAAATGGTAACTAAAGCAAGGGGAATAGATATATGAAGAACATAAATACCCATCAAATGTAATATTCGCAATTTTGCAAAATAAAAAATAGAATCAAGCAACTGAGCCCTCCTGCTTCTTGGTCCAAGAATTAAGTGCTAATTTGTTTCTTATATTTTCTTAGGATCTGTATGTGAGGTCATCTTCTGTTATGTTGGTTCTATAATCATGTAGGAAAAACTTCCTTTGGGATTACCATGGCCAGGATAAAGCAGACCTTTTCTGAAGTGAAAACTATACAATTTACAATTACTTTTAAGTGACATTATTGTAGTTCAAGGCTCACTACATTAACATTCTCTCTGCAGTTAAAGAATTCATTAAATATGGCTTATGAAACAGCATGTATCCTAAGGATCACCGCACTTTTATACTTCCATGCTGAGCTCTAGAGTGGAGAGCTAAGTAATGTAAACATCAAGTTTAATCAAAGCTTCTTGGATTATATTAAAACTGAAAAGGTAATTTCAAAGCAGGTATTTCAAATGCTATTTATTACATTAGGGAAGGGCTAGGTTATATTTTGAGTTTGGGTCTAAGCCTGTGCTCCAATCTAAACTCCCATCTGAACTCCCAGTCTCCCATCCAAACATTTTGGTCACAAGTTCACGTTTACCTATTCAGCAAGGTGTTCATTTATGATCCTGATGGATTTAAAAAAAATAACTAGGTCAGGAGTCTTAATGGATTGTTTAAGGTAGAATAAAACAAGGGGTTTATGTACTAGATTAAATGTTAAGTTCAATATCCATAAATTTTAAAGCCTCTAAAATGTTGGGCATAAGTGTTGGTTTTGTTTAGCTTTGTGGGTTTCTAAATGTTTGGGAAAAAATTGTCAGATTTCTAATTTGTGAACAGCAGTAAAAAATCAAATATTTGATTTATCTTAGAAATGTGTTCTTCGAAGCTCTTTATATATAAATTATTGGTTCATTACTTTACAAAGAATAGCAGCTAGGAAAGATGTAACAAATAAGATGATTTTATTTTATGAAATTTTTGAAAATTTTATGTTGAATTATCTGATAAGCTGTGATAGTGAGATAATAATAGAGATGGGATGCCCTTTTTTTAGGGTCATAGTTGTAACCTTCATAGAAAGAGCTTGTCTTATATGTGAATGTGTATCTTTCAAATAAATAACTAATCGGGGAGACATCTGAACTCAGCCTGAGCTGTATGTGAAAATACGAAGTAATAACTGGTAAGAAAGATAGATGTAGAAACTGATGTTACAATTCCGAGTCAGGAAAAAGTGACAGTGATTACACAGTTTAATGCTACAGATAGTAGCAGGTGCAGCTGTAAATAGTCCCTTGTTAACAATTTATTTAAATATTATAACAAATTTCTGTAGGGCAAACTACTCCCACTGGAAAGGAGGAGATGCTTGGTGGGGAAAAAAAAAAATCAATAAACCTGGAATTTAATTATATCAGCAATATCAAAGACCCTTACTGTACAAGCATATATCGGCCTTTTATGTAAGAATAACTACAACGAGACAAATGAATTGTTATTAGAAATGTTTTTGATGGAGCGTAAACATAAAATACATCTTTCAACAGTGTTCACTGTGTCATGAAGAAATCAAATAGTGAGAGTTAAAATGATGGACCAGCAATCATTTTTAAATATAAACACACAGAGCAAAAGCATGCAAGTCTAAATGTGAAAAATCGCTTCTTACTGGGAAATGCATACATAATAAAAAAGATGCAGTTAGTTTGGAAAACTCTTCTAAAGGACTCTGAGTTTTCATAGATTAGAAAATTAAGGTGACTGTGGGTTCTCTTTGGTTTGTTAGAAAGTATTGTAATTTATTGCTTGGAATTAGAGATGACTAAATATGCAGAAAAAGGAAGTATTTCCTTATTTCTTTAGTAAAGTTCATTTTATACGATTTAATTTTGCAGTTATTCAAAAACTAGACAGATACTGGAATGTCCTCTTGTTGAGGATTCAATAATAGGTAAGTCTTTAGAATCTTACTACTGAAAATAAAGCTGAATGTGGATGAGTGATATAGTTGTTAGCAAAGCAGAGTTTTGTTTTGTTTTTTTCAAAAGATGACTAAATGAAAGTTGTAAAGAATGAAAACCATCAGAAGGACTGATTAGAGAACTGATGCAGGTAAAAATAAGAGGTAGAAGAAAAATAAAGTTGAAGAAGATCTTGTGAAGAAAACTTGCATTTAGGGAGAAAATAATTTTATAATAGTTCTACGGAGGACAGAATTTGAAAGATAGCTAGAGATTTGTGAATAGATTAGAGTAAGACAAAAGTTTTTTTGAGGAAGTAGTGCACACTTACATACCTTTGACTTTCAAAATAAAAATGAAACCTTCAGAGCCTCAAAAAGAAAAAACTAAACCAAAACCTTTTGCAGGTTCTGTGACGATGAAATTGGGGCAAAGACAGCATTTATCTCAAGGGGCAAGTAATTACAAAAATGGAACCTTTATCCTTAAATAGAAGCAGTTAGTTTAACTAAATTGATTTCAACTAACCCTAAATTTAGAGGCACTGAAGTTTTTATAAGACCAAACTTCAATTGCTTATGTTAATGAGTGTTAGTAAAGGTGATCCTTGCAACTAAGGTTTCTTAAACCTCTTTGGAAAAAATTTGCTTGGATATAGTAACTGGCTGCTGCAGCTTTCAGTAGGATATTAATGTCTTGTTCAGGTGAAGCTTTGGGAAAGTCATCTGTGCCGGCAATAGATGCTATGTAAGTCAGAGGTTTTTTTGGGGTTTTTTTTGTTGGTTTTTTTTTTTTTTTTTAAGTGTAGGAGTCTTATATAAGTAGAGTGGAGAGCAACAAGAAACTACATTAAAAAAGCTATTCAGAATGTCACCATGTGTCTCTGCCCTGCAGACAAAACACTTCTAAATCCTGCTACATTTAATGTTCTTTCTCCCACCTCTTCCCCTCAAAAATGTTTAACAAAAAAATCCATCTTTTCTTTTATTGTTTTAACAGCCTCATTAACAGCCATGATTATTTCACCTGTGTGTTATCTTGTCCCTTCCACCATGTAGCAACAGACTGCTACCTTTTTCTTCGCAGTAAATAATTAATTTTTAGTCATTCCACAGATTTCCCTACCCTCCACCCTTCTCTGCTGTGTCTCATTTAATCATGCAATACATGCATTTAAGGTGAAATACTGTTTAGTTTCATCTAATCATGCATCTGTATACTTGTTCTTACTATTAAGATTGTCTTCCACCTTCACATTCCAGTAATACCAGTTGGATGCCTCAAATTCAGTTTGTGAGGGTTTTGTTTTAGTGGTTGTGGTTTTTTTAATTATTTTTCTGTCATACACAATGCTCTTTTGGTTCATTCCAATCCTAGTTCTAGATTCAAAACTTTGTTTATTTCATTTTTCTGAGATACATGAAATAATAATAATAAGCAATTAAATACCTTGTGTGTCCCAGTACGTCGTATCTTTTTTTTATTGCTGCCAGTTTGCAAGTTCTTCAGAATATACAGATTTTGTTTTACACTGCTTTAAGTGTACTTTCAGTCAGTTGTAGTCAAGATAATAACAGACATCAATTTTCTACCACTAAGATTAGACTAGAAATAGTTTGGTCTTGTAAAGAGCAGGGAGAAGTAATAGATGGTTGGGAACATACGTAAGACATAGAGGTCCGTGGAAGTGAAAGCTGTTTCCTGCTTTGAAAATCTCGTAATTGCCTTAACGGGTAGATGGACAATTAAGGCTGACTCAGTGGGGAAGAAAAGGTGCTCCAGTGGGTAGAAGATATAAATAATGAAGTAGAATAGGTATGTAATTGCTTTTTGGTGGGACAAGGGAAAAAATTCTGTGGAAATATTTCTATATGCTCTTTTTTTTTCCTCCTTTACTCTGAGATACAACCCTTTTGCATATGAAACTACTTTTTACAATGCTGTAATGGCTGGATGCATTGCCATCCAGTGCAAGTGCTCTGTCAGTGCTAGTCACAAGTTTGTGAGTGGTAAGATACAGCACTTCTTCACCTTATTGCCATTCCTACTGGTCTTGTGGAACAAGGAACTAAACTGTTGTGACACTATGAGTCCCCTTCAGGTGGCTGAAAATAGCTGAATTTGATAGAAGTGTGTTCCTGCTTACAAAGAAAGAAGAATACGCAATATTTTTGTCATTGAATAAGACCGTAAGTTTCCCAACATTGAAATTACAGTAGGTGCAAAGTGGCTAAGGTGTAGAAAATATGAATAGAAATGCCTTCATTTTTAAACAATGCACTGAGTGAAACATATTGTTGGAATTTGTAAATATTATGAAATACCAAAGGTAGAAACTGAAACTAGACTCATAAATTTGAAATAGAATTTAAGTCTCATAAGCAATGTATATCACTTCATATAAGTGATGGAGGTGTATGTGTGGGAGATGTACCTTGAGCATCAGTCAGTGTGTCATTCCAGGTCTGTACTAAATGGAAGCATTATTTAATATGTACTTTAAGGTTTTAGTCATTCATTGTGAGAATGGAACAAACTTTAAATTTTATAGTTAGGACCAATACCATTCACACAGATGACAAATACCAAACAGACAATGAGAGGGCCTGATAATCTTGCGTTGGGGGTTTTGGGGTGTTGTGCCCCCCCCTTCCCACTTTGGCATAATAGTAATATGGTGATATAAACCCACATATTTTTGCCAGACTTAATAAGAATTTAAAAGGAAATAAAAAAATCAACTTTACACTTATTCGATTTAATAGCCATATTTACTGTTTTTCACCCCCAATAAACAGTTTCAATGAATGCAGTTTGCTTTTTTCAATACCTTTTGTAGGCAGATGGCAAGTCAATTGTTGAAAGTAAATGCTACAAATTTTGTCTCTATTCCTAAAGTTACATCAAACAGTAGCTTCCTTATGGAAATCTATGAAAAGACTATGAAAACCCCAAATAATCTTTAATTACTTTGTCAGTTTGAGATTTGCAGGCTACCATATACATTTTTATCTACGTTTAGATGCCATTCATTGAAAATCAGCATAAAAGGATTCTATGGTTTATATAATTTTAAGTTGTCATACATTCATCCAAGTTTGTTATTCTAGTTTCTGGTGGAAACAGGTATGGGATCACTATAAAATGGTATCTTTCATCTGGATGAAAACACATTTGGTTCCGTGAATACCACTGCAGATCCTAGCTAGCAGATTCTTCTAGCATTTTATTCAGGAGGTAAATATTTTCTGGATGGAAAAATTGAAAGATTGAAGTGAAGTTATGTTTGAGATTATTCATCTAACCTCTTGAATTTAGAGACCCTTTGTCTAAGTCCAATTAACTGGACTGCAAAGACATCTGGAAAATGTATTCACAAGTAGTTTTGTATATTTGCATTAATTTTTAATTGCATAAATATATGTCTGACTTTTTAAAATACTTTGCAATTAAATGTTATTTATTGTTACAGACTTTGCTGGAAGGCTTCTTAATAATATTAAAAGTAATAAATTTAGTGCTATGATCTAAAATTTCTAAAAGTACTTAAGCAATTAACTTGTATTAATATTCAACTCAGCAGCAGAAAGGGTGAGGTTTTCAGAATGCCAGTAAATTTGAAGAAAGCTGATGTTTTTCAGGTGCTTCAAGTGCTGTTTTGTTGAAATGGTTTAATGATATAATGAAACAGAGAAAAAGGAATATTTTTCACACTGTTAGTCCTGTCAGAATAAAGACCCAGCTCTCCAACTGTGCAAGTCTTTGCATGAGCGGTGCTGAAGCTATGAACAGGAAGGATATCCAAAAAAAAGCACTTTCCAAAGGAAAAATGAAAAAACGTACACACGTGTTTTGTGTCCTCAAGCTCATTTATATAACCTTACCTTACTACCTTTTTGCTCATTAGTACCAATATGGCAGCTTCTGATAGCCTTTTCATTTAAACAGTCACAGATTTTATAGCTCAAATAAAGCCAGTGGTAGGCGGTGATACCTAACAACCGTTACTGTTGCTGAATTTAAAATGTTAACTTAACTATACTGGCAAGGATTTTTTTTTTTTTTTTTTATTAAATCTGATATCTCTGAAATCTATCTTGTTGTATTTTTTTTTTTCCACTTTTGTAACTTGGAGTCTCCAAGGAAATGTTGTCAAACTTTTTTCTTTCTTTTTTTTTTTTCTTCCCAGGAAGTAGAATTAATGGATCTTTTTAAGTAAAGGTTTTATTTTATTTAGCTATCGCTTTGTAACTAGATTGTTGCAAAAAGGCTCTTGAAAATTGTGAGTAAAATTTCCTGACCAGTACTCTGTCACCAAAACCAGTTTATTTAAATCATACAACTTCTAAAAATCTGGAGTATATTTGGAGTTTCTTCTATTTCATATTTAGAAAGGAATTTTGAATGGGTTTTTTTACTTCCTCAGTTTCTCCTTTTTTGTCACTTATGCAATACAGCATTTTTTCAGGTTTTTTTATAGTTCATTGTGATACTCTAAAAATTCCAACACTTTTATCTTTGGAAGTGTTATTGACAAAATATATTTTTATAAATGAAATGTTAATAAGAAAAGAAAAAATTCAAAATATTGAAAGAGTTAAATGCAACAGAGAAATAATATCAAGAATTAGACATTCCAACATGCAGCTTTTTGTTGTTGTTGGTTGGTTGTTTTTTGTTTGGTTGGTTGTTTTTTTAGCAAATACAAAAAAAAAAAAAGATTTCTGGAATTAAAAAGAAGCTTCCAGAATTTCCAATGAAAATGTCATTCACTTCATTTGAGTACAGTGTACAGGCTTTTCAGAGAAGTCTTATGATTGTGAAATTGCAGGGCATAAGAAGGAAAAATATGGACCCAAAGTCTGGAAAAGATGTGGAAGAAATAATGTATTTGTTATGTCATCCTTCTACCTTATCTGTCTGAAGGAGCCTTCCAAAAATTGGCAGGGAAACACGAAAAAATTCATGCATAAGATTAAGATTTTTCTCATTATTTTGTACTTTTTTTTTTTCTTATAAACTTTTGGAGGAAAATTATAGCTAAGTGCCTGGAGGATATTTTTCTTATTATGGTTCATATTTATACCTTTCACTTTCTTAAGAGCACGTGGGAAGGCAAATCCCAGGTATTTCAAGGACTTTGGGTATAACTAAACATAGAGAAATCTGTATAAAATGTGTATGAAGTTAATATCTGTGAATGATTTCTGTTTGGCTAATACTGAGCTACAACACAATACTATCATCTGCTAAAGCTTTCACTTGTTTTATAACGGGTTAAAAATGCATTATTTAAAAAAATACTTGGAGGAAGAGACTTAATTTTCCCAATCAGTTAGGCCAGTAAATACATTACAGTACAATATATAAATTATCATTAGAAGTCTTATCTGTTAATACCCTGTTGAAATATGTGGAATGATTCATTCGAAAATTAGGGGTAGTAATGATGCTAACTTCTCAAATATATCACTGCCTAATTTTCTGTAGCTTAGGCATGTTTAATTCATTTTATGTACTTACATAATTTCAAGTGTATGGTACTACTGCTATTTGTCCTAAGTCACATCAAGAATTTGAACATCCTTAGAGCATTTCTAACCTGCTGGGTAGGAGCATGCTCTTTTGTTTTCTTTTTTTTTTTTAAACACTTACATAGATGTGTTTTACAGTAGATAAGTCAAAATCAGTTATTTTATAAAATAATAGCAGGAATATTGTGACTGTAACTGAGTATGTCAGGCAATGCAAGATGGAATAAGAATATAGAACATCACATTTGTAAGCAAAACACCAATTTGATGTTTTCAGAATTTAATGTAAAAATCCCTCTACTTGAAAACATTAAATGTCATCATTCACTTCACATATGTACTAACATGAATATTTAGTCAGGATAATTTCCAGTTGTTGATCACTATTTAGTTGCTGATCACTTGACATACAAAAATGCTTAATCTAGTATTCTTAGGTATGTTTTGTAATATTTGCACTAATACTTCTATAGATTCAATAGACAGACAGTAACAGAGAAATTAAGACTTCAGATTTGTTTACCTCCTGGAAAGTGACCTTCATGGTAGGAAAGAATAGATGATACACACTTAAAAGTCAAAAGCCTGAACAATTCTGTTGTGCTTAACATATGAATGGCCATTCACAACCTTACAAGACTTAGTGCAACTGCTCTCCCTTCATGCTGCTGCCAAAAATTAGCATGCAAGACAACTATATTTGGTCAATACACGCTTCTGTATTATGTTGAAAAAGACAGTAGAAGAGTTCATTTTTACTGTAAAATAAGGGAAGACAGAAATGTGATGAGTGGATCAGAAGGTGAATCCTTCAGCACTTGTGCTACTCTGAGATTCTTTTTTGTTGGATTTTTTGCTTAAGAGTTGCACAACCCAGGACGTCAGGCTGAGTGTCTCTGGCTGGTTTGCTACAGAATCCACAGTTTTCTGGGTTTGCAGAAATCACTTTTTCATAGAGAGATAGCTGTCTTTGATTTGCTTATTGTTGCAAGAGAATTTAACATGGTCCCAGAATGTCGAAGTGTTTATAACAATGTATTGCACTAGAATTTTAACAAGAATGATAATGTATTTACCTTTGATTGTAGGCCTGTTCTTGCATATAATTAATATCACCCTTGAACTTCAATCCTAGTTTGTCTCACGGTGTTGTAGAATTAGTAGGCAGTTACGTGGTTCTAGTAAAGTAGAAATACAGTCAGTGGCTAAGAAAATGCTCATAGTGGAAACATTGAATTTTCTTTTAGTCTTACAAACTGTCAGTCCTTAAATTTTGTTTGTTTGTTTTCTTATGTAAAACAACTGTGGAGAATATATGTTTCATTTAAAACCAGCTAACCTTTGAACTTGGCTGTAGAAATCTGTGGAAATCTTGAACACCTGAAAAGCATAAAGTGAATAGAATAACTGGCTGTCTTGGAAAATGTTCTCCAGGACAGCATTTGACCATAGATTTTTAGAAATTGAGAATTTTCCATTTTTTCTAGTTAAGGTGGTTTTCTAGGAATCTGTACATTCTTCTTACAGAAGAAATTTAGTAAAGGAAATACAGGCCTAACCTTTGTTTTGTGCACTGAAGGAAACTCATTCAGGTTCTGCACTGTGGTATATCCTTTTTGTTGCTGTGTGACCTGAGCCTGAGCATAAGCCTGACACTGAAACTAATTTTCACAATGTCTTCTTGAATCTTTTTTTAAAGATCCAACCAGGTAATATCAATTTATTTTTAGGAAAATCTCATTTTTGTGATTTTGCTAGTTATTTTCTAAATTTGAGCTAGGCAATATGATCAAAAGTTTGAAATTATTAGGATTTAGTAAAATTTTTTTCCACTTCTAGACCATTCACAATAGAAAATTACTCTAATGTTTATTTGTGACAGCTGCTGTGTGAATAGCTGACATGAGTGGTAACAGTCGAAAACAGTAACCATATAAATTAGTTTCGGAACTAGTCTCTTTTTATGCCTATGTATTTTAAACGAGAAACAATTATAAAATGTAAGTCTCAAAATAGTAGTGCTTCTGAAGGCCTGGGTATCATTATCAATAGTTAGTACTAAAATCCCTAATTTATGAGACTAGTAAGGGGGGGTGTACACTTATAAATACTTTTTCTTTGTAATTTATGGCACACATATATAGATGAGTGAGGAAAAATAATTTGTCTTGTGCTGCCTTAGAGTTGTGTAAATGTTTTATTTACTGAATCCAAAAAGTGGAAGTTCTCTCTGATCTCTGCTGAATTAAAAAGTATGACTTTCATTTACTCCATATGTCTAATTCTGGGCAGAATGGAATCTAAAATAACATTTATATTCTTTTCACACACTGTCCTTCCTAACCAGTTACTGCACCTCTCTTTAACTGCTGGATTTTAAACAATATACTCTGGATTAAAATAAAACTGATTCTGTGTTTTTGGATGGCACTTTCTTTAACTGTCACTGTGGTGGGGTGTTTTACCTGTTGTGGTACAGGTTGGGGTTACCTTTTTTTGTGCTTGTTTTAAATTTACGTAGGGCTTTTGGAAAAGGTATGAATTCTAGTTGAATAAGAAAGGGCTTTTTTAACTATCAGTGAAAGAAAATACATATTAACTTTTCCAAATTATTTAAATGGTAGTTTGGGTATGTGGCTTTGATTAATTCATAAATGAAGTATTTCTGTGCTCTTAGTAAATTCTGTACAATTTATCTATGTTTTCTATTATTCTTATTTTCATATATTGGATTTCAGAATAGTAGAACTTGACAGAGATTGCCACTTCAGTTTCAAAAGTAGGAGAGCATTTAATTTTCACATTAGAATTAAGATCTCTAAAAGGTAAGCACTCTCACATTAGAACTGTTATCAAGAATTTTGAAGTATACTTTAGGAAGGATGCAAAGCTTATGTCACCTGAACGAAACAGAGAATTAATGTCACTGGAAACCTTGTAATATTACTGAGATGGTGCTTGATTTCAGCCAACGTTTGTGTAATGAAAAATTAAACATTGTCCTTTTTTAGCTTTAAAGTAGAAGTTGATATCATCCAGCTCTGTCTGCAGAACACTTTGAAAGTAACAGTTATGACCCTTAGACCGGAATGACGATTTTTTTTTTTCATTTTTGTTTCTCTTGAATGCATACTGTCAAGTGTCTTTTGATGTACATAAGAAACAAAAATTCAACAAGCTTGCAAAATAGTTGTGCTTTGTTGTTTATGATGATGGAAAGTATTTGAGGCAAGATAATTGGTTCATCTTACAATCTGTAATTCTGCGTCAACAAGGGAGAACGTATGTGGAAATGGTTGATGGGCAATTCTCTGTCTTCTGGACTCCTGCATAAACAGTCAGGAGTAATTCTTGCTGTAGATCATGACAAAAACTGTAAAGGTATTTCCTGAAGAAATGTCATCTTTAGCTACACAAACTCAACTTTGGAGTTGCATTTATTATGTATTGTGTTTTAAAGCAATCAAAGCATTTTCGCCTCTGTGTAAATTCTGAATAAAGCTTAGGAACTATAGATTGTGGTCCTATAAAAACAGCTGGAAGGACTGAAGGACTAGCATACTGAGAGAGGCTTGTGCTACTGCTGGCAATGTATGGACCTCTATCAACCAGCTCAGAGTCATGGAGAGAGACTTAGGAAAGGTGCTATGTATGTAACTTAGACTTGGTTTTTGCTATAGGTTTTTCTTTTTGTAACAGTTTTGGTCTGTGTTTGTGATGTGATGTGACTGGTAGTCAGAGAATTATCGTTGCCAGTGCCGACAGTGGGGATTTAGTGTGTTAAAATGGTGGTTTTGCCTGTAACTTGAATTTTTCAATGTAGTTTACTTGTCTGGATTGAGAGATGTCAACAAGAGAAGGCAAACTATATTTAGTTTAAAAGCTGTTTTCTGGTTTAGTATGCCAGTATGGATCCGGTTTATATCGGATCTCTCTAAACCAGGTAAATGAGTGGATGTATTTTTAGGCAATATAAAATCTATTCACTTATCCAGTTCAGGCAGGTGGGTTACTATTACACAGATACAAATATTTTATATTTTCAATGCACATGCTCACTGCATTGCTGAAGTTCTAGCAGATACTGCAAGCGGTGGGAGGTAGGTGGCAGCTGAAAGCCAGTAACAGCCCAGTTCCCATATAAACCATGAACCCAGTGGTGAAGGAAGAAGTGTATGTAAACAGAGATCACACCTTAGATCCATGTAATCTGCGCAGAGGACTTCTGCAAATCTCTTGGCTATCAGCTGTATTCTGGATTGTTTCTGTGATTGTTTCTTGTTCTGCCAATGTGATACGTCGGTCTGGCTCTTTCAAGCAAAACGTGTAGTTGACATCTAGTCTGGCCAGTGACTTACGGTTCCTTTTTATGAGGTGTTAGTATGAATTAGAAAACATACCCTGTCTGATGATCTACATCAACGCATTCAGAAAAAAAACACAGAAAAGATAAGAGAAATGCTGGATTTTTTGTGCAGTCAGGATGAGAGTTCTGATTCATTTTGCCACTCCAAGGCAAATCAGAACCGAGTAGCAGGCTTGAAAAATGTATTTCAAGGAAAATGTATTGCTTTAGAAAACTTTTCTGGGGGACTATTTGCTATGTACTGCTATTGACAATAGCACGGTTTAATAAAAGAAGTATTTGATTTGTTACTGATAGAGCAAATGGCATATATTCCAGTTTCAAGCCACTGGAAGAAATTTATCTCTTAGTAGCATCTGCATGAGTCAGATACACAGATATCACAGGGTGCCTTACATATACAGACTGTTTCTCTAGAAGGTGCTAGCAACCCTAAAGAACATACAAAAGTCCATGGTTAAAGACAGATGATGAATCCTCTCATGAGGAATACTTACACAGGGTAAGGAATAAATACTGATTATAGGAAGTGTTCTCCTACTTTTCCAGTTGATTGCATGTTAGAAGCTGTCTCCAACAAAAGATACATCCTCTGCCAAGTTGTGGAAAGTTGTTGGACTTGTTTTCGTCACAATTTTCAGGAATCGCATTAGTGTTGTCTTAAATGAAATTTATTACAGACTCAAAACCAAAGCAAATCTGCTTGAATGGTTTTGAAAATGTTATTAAAAGTTTAGCATACAGTACTCCCATGCACAGAGAATTTTACACTATACCTGGCTTCTTTGCTGTAATACTAGCATTTGTCTGGAGGATTTTTTGTGTTGGGGTTTTGGGGGGTGAGTGTGGGTTGGGGTTTTTTTGTCTGTTTTTAACTACACTCACTTATCGTAAGCTTCTGAAGCTTTTTTACTAGAAGTGTTGTCATGTACTTATTGCAGAGGTTAAGCTGAAGCTCTTTGCTCTACTGGACCCTGCATAAGTCTTCTGGTAGAAAGTTCCTATATGCTCAAGGACTAGTGCTATTAACTGTGAGGTTTAAGCCAGCCTACAATGAAATCTGAGAGGAGCTGGAACTGAGCATTTTAAAAAGCTCAACCCTCTACATTAGAGTGTCCTGGTTTAGGCCAGGACGGAGCTAGTTTTGTTTTCAGCAGCTCCTGTGTTTTGGATTTAGTGTGAGAAGAATGGTGATAGCACACTGATGTTACTGGTTGCTGCTAAACGACCAAGGACATTTTGCAGTTTCCCAGGTTTTGCTAACGTGCAGGTGCAAAAACCTGGGAGGGGTATAGCCAGAATAGTTGATCCAAACTGGCCAAAGAGAGTATTCCATACCATAGATGTCATGCCCGGTATAAGTGAGGGTCGGCCGGTGGGCCACTAGGCTTTTAGACCCTTAACTTGCCTTAATCGTTAAGCTTCTCTTTGGGTTGCTTTTTGTTTCCCTGTTTTATTTTCCTTTTCGTTTTTCGTTCGTTTGTTCGGCTCTTTGTTCCCTCGCCTGCTCTCTCTGGAACTTGCTGTTCTGGGATAGCTGGGGGGGGAATATCCCTGCTCCCTGACTGCTGCTCGGGATGGGCTGTATCAGTTGTCAGGTGGTAAGAAATTGTGTATCGTTTGTTTTATATATTCTATTACCCTTATATATAATCATTATTATCATTGTTAATATATTTTCATATTTTTCCTTTGCTGTCCTGGTGAGCTGTTTTTATCTCAACCCACGAGTTTTCCTTTCTCTCTGATTCTCCTCCCCACCCCAGCGGGGAGGGGGGGAGTGAGCGAGCGGCTGCGTGGTATTGGGTTACAATTTGGGGTTAAACCACGACATAGAGGCACTTGTAGAAGTCTGGGAGAAGCTATAACATTGAGCAGTTTCTTAAACAGCTGATGGCTTCATGTTGTGCTACAAAAACAGATGTGAGGCAGGAGAAAGTGTGGCCAGCTTTGATCTTTCATCGTAAGATGATGTTTCCTGGCTGGAAGCTCTAGAAAGTGTTACTTACTGAGGCTCCAGTGGAAGAGCTTCAAATCAACAGAGTTCACGAAGCACCTGAACTGAACTTTGATAGCAAACTGTACCACCACAAAGATCCCAAAGTATTGAAGTTCAAATTAATGGTATTGAGGTTTGAGTTACTGAGTTAAGTGAAATCTGGAGACAGAACTTAACGATGATATGGGAAATTAGTCAGAGGAGGAGTTAGATGGAATTGTTTGGAAGCGCCCTAGCAAGGAAATTAATGATCAGTGAAAACATGCACTTTCCTGAGAATAAATTCATTATGATGTACAGATGTGCATAGAAAAAGAAAGATGGCTTTTACACTAGAGTTTGCATGTTTTCTCTAGATGAGCAGGTGCGTTTCTCCCCTTCTCCTCTACAAAAAACAAACAAACAAACAAAAAAACCCAACAAAAAAAAAAGGCAGGCCATGTTATTTTATATTTGAATCAAGACCTGAAATTATACAGTGAATATTAACATATCTGAACCGATTTTTTTTTTGTAGTTCTGATTTACCTGGTGAATATCTTCCACCAGATTTTTCTGTTGAATTATTAGCCATACTGTGAATCTTGTATCATTCTTATACAAAACACTGGAGTTAACAGCAAGCAATTTCTGACACAATTGCTATCAGATGGTCACTTTTAAATTTGGGCAGCATGTATGCTTAAGTTTGAAGAAAGTTCCTAGTTTATACCTTGTATACTGATTTTAAAATTACTTAGACTGCTGAAAGTTACTGGTTAGTGATTAGTTCTGCTTTTATGATTAACCATCTCAGTTATGAAAATTCTAAAATCTTTTGTCGCATGATTTATTATTTACTTCTACCTGTGAATTTTCACACTGATGTAACTCGTTTGAGTGGAGAAAAAATTAGTCCAGGATTTGACTTCTAATTCTCTGTATAAGATTTAATGTGTTACAAAAAGTTTTAAGAGGTTAATTACTGGTCAGGTCATTGCAAGTGTGACTCACAGTAATATCTAGAGCTGGATTCTGAAATTAAAAAAAAAAACAAAAAACACAAACAAGATTTGGGGTGCTAGGTAAGGACAAAGAGAAGTAGGGGCATTTGTGGTCAAAAAAATGTCAGTCTTCTGCTTTAATTAGTGTTTTGTAGCTTTACTTTTTTATGATTAAGTTTCAGAGGTAGCCTATGTTATTAATTAAGTTTAAAGGTGTTTTTTAGGGAGGAAGAATATGCAGACGCTCATGTTCATGAGTATGATTAATACAGTCTATTGTATGTTTTGCATGGAAGTAAATCTCTGGTAATCATATTCTTAACTATACTATATACTTACCTCAGTAACTAATGATTAATGATAAATAGTATATTGTAATACAATTTCATGAATTTTAAGCTTTCAGTTGCATCAGCTGTGACACCTATTTCTGTCCATGTATTTATATATTGTTTTTCTTCAAAGTTTTAATCTTAAAGGAGGCTTCAGAGCAAGTAGTTTTGTGCAATTCAGTGTTTTGTTGGTCTAGTCTAAAGTTTAGTGTCTGCCACTTTTATTTCCTAACATCCAATATTGTTTATAATGTGTTTTTTTGTATTCCCTATCTGTACTTTACAAGAACTTTCATTTAATAAAGGAGTGTAGCCTAATCACAGACTGAATAAACCAGATAAAATTATGTTGCTGAGTGCCACTTCAGTAGTTCAGTGTTCTTGATGGAAGGCTGTGTATAATAAACAGAAAAAGCAGGTCAGTGCGATTGCTAATGCACTCTTACAGTAGTTTGAATAGAGAATTTTATCATCAAAATATTGGAAATAAAGGGAATAATTCTTACACAGAAATAGGATACTTCACATCCTCTCTGCATTACCCATAGAAGTTCTTTACTGATAAGTCAGAGAAATATATTTAAATTATAACACTTATTTGGTGATTTGTTTCTGTGGTTCTCAATTTATTTCTGGGGTTACTAGAATAGCCTGTCTATGAATGTAGCTGAAAGGAGTTTTTCTCATCACAGTGTAAATTCAGACTACTGTTTGCTCATTCTTTAGCAAATGAACATGAAAACCAGAAAGGAAACTTGTGCTGGGCTATAGGTGCTGTAAGCCTGATAAGTACTAGTTTCGAAATCATGGATCAACTACTGGAACCTACTGGCTTTTCTTTTAATTACGATGTCATGTGTGACCAAGAGCTAGAGCTACACAACTGCCCTGCAGTTAGGTGCTGTAATGCTAATAGTTTTGCCATTGACATTGGAAATCAAAGCCTGGGTTTACCCGCTATGTTCCCTGTAGTGAGAGGGAGAGGAAGGCACCTCGGGCTGGAGCGCAGGCATACGCAAGGGGTGATCTGGGGCTGTCCGCTGCCAGGCACTGGACACGGCGTGGGATGGTTGTACAAGCTACATTTGTAAGTTTTTGTGGGAAGGCAGGGTTTTCTTTGGACCTGCTGCTTAATATGTGGCTGTGGGAGAGGCTAAATATATTTAATGTTAGTTCAACTTATACATGATGAATTAAATCTCATCAGAATAAAATATCAGCTGTTTGTTGTAACAAATTATGTGTTTATGTTACATTACACTTTAATGATTTCATGATTACTCTGATAGCTGCTTTCCCACAGTTTTGTCTCATAAATGTCAATCTAATCTACTCATCTCATTTGCCCCTTTATTTTTGCAAACTTTAGGCTTTTTTGCCCATCTTCTTTCAGAATTTCCAGATCTTTTACATCTGCATTATATCATGTCTGCATCATACCTTCAGAATCTGTATTAATGTTTTGAAGTGTTTCTTACACCGTTTTCTTAATAGTATCAATGCCCATTAAAACTTTTAAATTTCACTTAACAGTGAAGTGTTAAACACCTTTGCAATAACTCCTGAGATTCATATCCTTTTACCATTTTAATAGTTATGTCATGCTGCTATTTCTTAAAATACTTTGTCTCTTCTATATCATCATTAATGATTTTATGCTTCCAGTCTAGTTTCAGACAAGACAGTTATGATTTTTTGACTTGTGTTCATAAAGATTTTAACTTAATATAATCGAGGTTTTTAAATTGAGTGTGTGTGTAGTTCTGTCTGTATTAACGTATATATAAATGTTAATTTCCTGGACTACAACAACTTTCTGTTCGCTTGTCTTAAGAGAGGGATATAGGACATGATAGCTTGCACCTAGAAAGCAGATTGCAGTTTATATTTCATTGATCAGCTCACCTTTATCCAATGGAGGAAATTATAAAATAGTTAAAATATTTGTAAAATACATCATATTCTGAATTCAGTTCTGGGTCATGAAATCATGTACACGAGGGCAGAATCATGAAATGCCTATAGAAAAAGTTATGGAAAGTGCAGTAGATATTATAACAGCATTCAGTCTGACTCCTGTGAATCATATTTCTTTTTGTGATTCTCATTCTTTTATTTGATGAACAGTATATATGTAGCTTACAACGAAGGGTATGTGGTTTTGATTTAGTCTTCTATTTAGTTTTCTTATGTTCAGACATTATTTTTCAGTTCTACAAAGATGAGACAGGGAGACTCCATAACAGCAGAGTAACAAATTACAGCTCATCCCTGCTTTTTTCAATTGTGGTAATATAATTCTGTTCTCATTGCTCAAAGTCTAGGAACCAAGTATTTATCACTTTACCAGGAAAACCTCAGTGTTTTAGCTTCTGTTCAGGTGTGTAATGAAAATCTTGTAGAAGTTAATAGAAAGTCTTTTGGATAAGCCTCTATTTTTAATTGCTTCATCTGCACTTTAGGATGCTTTTACTAGTAAAAAGCTACACCTAGAATTGCCTTTTTTGTTCTTCCCCGCCCCCCCTTAAGCTGCAACAGTTGACACATTTCTCTTGATGAATTGCAGCGCTGCATTTCTGTGGGCTTTCATGTGTTCTTGGAAAGTAAAATTCCTGGCCTACTAAAGGAACATCAGTTCCCACCAAATACACGTTTGCTAGAGGAACTTGGCAAGACTTACTAGTTTTAATCATGCTGCCATTGTTAAGAACCCAGTAAGGTCATGGCACTTGAAGCAAGAAAACTGACCGTGTACTCTGGGTGCCAAAAGCCTTCTCAGTCAAGCCTGTGCTGGTTTGCTTTCCTGCTGCATTCCTGTTTGTCAGTGTAGTTAAAGACAGCTTTTATGCAGATATGCAACCACTCTACTAGTATGTAAATATATGTAGCCCAAGTCTTGTGCCCTATCTATAACCCAGTGATTGAGACATTGATCCTAGACGCATGATTTTAAACACAAGCTCTGAATTAGAAAATGAAAAGCTTTAAAACAGTTTTCTACATTCCTAATGTCTGTGTTACTGAGTGAAAGCTATAAGATGAAAACCAGGGTGTTCAAAGACTATTTCAGTAAGCCATGTAATCCATACTCGTGGGTCCAGCTACAGTCTCTTTACCATATTCTGTTCTAGCTGCATCATTCCTTATTTCTTTTGTTTCTCAGTCCAGCAAAGCAGCATTAGCTGGTGAAATCGTACTCAGGCCCTTCCTGCTCCAAAATGGAGCCCAAAGGGGGTGAGGAACTCTTTCCCAGTTATGTCTCAAATTGCATTTGCACAAGATTAGCAGATTCATGGAACAATTTGTATTGTGAAGACCTAGACAGAATTTGCATTGTTACATATCAGGTAATAAAATTGCATCTTGCGATGCATTTTCAGTGTTGAATTATTATTGGCTTGATTGATAGGTGATTCAAAATGAGTGTGTTTTCAAAAAATGTTTGAATGAGGAGTAACTGCAAGACAACTTCAGTCAGTCAGTGTTGTAAATAATAAAAATGGAAGCTTAAAGCAGGAGTTGAAAAGTTTGCATGGAGTAGAGAAAATGAAATGTACAGAAGGAGGAATATTCAGAATATAATACAGTTGAAGGGAAAGCAAAGATAATCGTGGTAGAAATGTGTCGGTTACAAAGATCAGAGAAAGACTGTTTAATAAAGTCTTAAAGAATCGTGACAGTCTGTTCTTTAGAGATTCCCAGCAAAATGTGAAAATAAATAGGTTTGGATAGGTCTAGAAAAAAATCAAGAAAATACCCAAACTTGTAAGATCATATGGGAACCTGTTCTGGTGTTGCTGTCACTGAGACTCTCAGCCTGCATTATGATGTCTGCAAGGAAGTGGGACAGAGCTGGGAAAGCAACCCTCCTTTTTTACTTAACCTTAAGTTATTTTATCCATCTATAAAAGGTTTGTAAAGAATGGAAATGTGGAAATCTCAAATGTGATTAAAATGAAAAGCAGTTGGTAAGTTTCTAAATAAGAATTCTAACTCATAGCCACGCTGCAGTGTTTCTTACTCATTCCTATATTCTATATACTGTTCCTACAGATTTACTGTGTACAGTTTATTGTGCATACATTATATTTCATAGAATCATAGAATAGTTTGTGTGGGAAGAGACCCTTAAAGGTCATCTAGTCCAACATCCCCTGCAATGAGCAGGGACATCTTCAACTAGATCAGGTTGCTCAGAGCCCCATCCAGCCTGACTTTGAATGTTTCCAGGGATGGGGCATCTACCACCTCTCCGGGCAACCCGTTCCGGTGTTTCACCACCCTCCTCATAAAAAATTTCTTCCTTGTGTCTAACCTGTGTCTCCCTTCTTTTAGTTTAAAACCATTATTCGTTGTTCTATCACAACCAGACCTGCTAAAAAGTTTTTCCCCATCTTTCCTATAGGCCCCCTTTAAGTATTGAAAGGCTGCAATAAGGTCTCCCCAGAGCCTTCTCTTCTCCAGGCTGAACAATCCCAACTCTCTCAGCCTGTCTTCCTAGGAGAGGTGCTCCAGCCCTCGGATCATTTTTGTGGGCCTCCTCTGGACTCGTTCCAGCAGGTCCATGTCCTTCTTGTGCTGAGGCTCCAGAGCTGGATGCAGTACTCCAGGTGGGGTCTCACCAGAGAGGAGTAGAGGAGCAGATTCACCTCCCTCGACCTGCTGGCCGCACTTCTTTTGATGCAGCCCAGGATATGGTTGGCTTTCTGGGTTGCGAGCTCACATTGCTGGCTCACGTCCAGCTTTTCATGCACCAGTACCCCCAAGTCCTTCTTGGCAGGGCTGGTTTCAGTCCCTTCCTCCCCCAGCCTGTATTGATACTGGGGGTTGCTTGCTGGCCTTCATGAGTTTCACACAGGCCCACTTCTCGAGCTTGTAATTGTATATTTATATGTAAATATATATATTTTTTATAGAAATTATATTTGTATGTTCCTTCAGTACTCAGGAAACTCTCATTTACTAAACATATTTTGAGGTATGTTAGGGCCAATAATATACTTTCCTGCTGTTTTGGTTTGTTCCAGTGTTTAGATTCATCAGTATAATTTCAGGCATTTATCACAGGATGCCTGTGCTGAGAGAAGCTTAGTTTCTCTGGATGGTTCATATTTTGTTGCTGGACACTTCCAGAGGGCAGTTCATCCCAATTTAAAGCGGAATTACCATGTCAAGGTACTTATCTTTTGCTACTATAATAGAGAAAGCTTTAGATAAATAGACTGCCAATCTGAGAACTCATTTAAATCACTGAATTGCACTGCTGAGTTAGACGTGAGTACAGTTGGTGGTATGTGTGTATGCGTGGGTTTGGGGTGTTTTTTGTTTGTTTGTGGAGTTGTTGTTTTTTTTTTTTCCCCAAGAGATATTCTGAAAAGATCTGGGTAAACATGTGGTTGCCTGCTTATTGTATATTGTACATATTGTTTAGTTTATTTACACTACTTGTTGATTAGCACAAATCAGGAATAGAATAACTTTGCACTTGTGTCTTGGGTAACAGGAAAAAATATACCCTTCACCTCTGAAATTCCCCTGACAACTAAGCTTGGCTCTTCTGTATTGATGGGGATGCAGCTAACTCTGCAATACAAAGCAACAGAAAATTCAGTAGTAATTGATATATTTTAAACCAGATAGTTGGTGATTAGTATTATTTATTTATAAGTTGTAAATTTGCCTTTTAATTATGTACGCTGAGAAAACTGAATAATATTACAAGTAGGTAAAGGAAATGAACACTGAATGAAGAGTTGCCAGCTTTTAATTAATGCAAATAAGCACCACTGCGGAAGAATTATTTAGTAATCTTTTTGTGCTTAGAATTGCAAATCTATCTTCACGATTGTGTTTAGAACAAATGAAACTGGATTTGTGTAACCTCTTTTCTGTAGATCTTTGCAATTAATGAGACTAAGCAGAAGTATCAGTAGTCTTAAGAGACTATATATAATGTGCAATGGGTCAGGGTAGTAGAACTGAACTATTACTGCCAATATTCTTCTTGTAGGTGATCCTGTTATATTGTACTATATTACTCGAGAAACAACAATTACCTGTTTTTCCTGATTTGCTTATATGATATTTTTATTAAATGTTTTATTAACTTTTTATAGCTGTATGTTTTTATGTTCTCTTTCTGCTGTGGAGCCCAGCTGGGTATCTAAGCTATGGCTCTTCCCAAGTGGTCTATTTTGTCATAGTCTCTCCCCCTCTTGCAATACCCTGGATTATTTTCCTGGGGTGCCTCCTTTTTCTTTTTTTTTGGTCTCATGTGAATTCTACAGCCTGATGCTGATGCTGCTCTTGGTGGCAGAGTCTTACTTAGCACGCTGGCACTGGCTCAATGAGTAAAGAGTACTGAAAGAGGAGGCTAATTTGTAGTCTCTTCACATCACCCTGAAAATGTATCTGAGCTTCAGTAATGCTGGTAGGCAGTAGGAAGTATATTTTTTAAATTCATTGGGAAAAAAACGAAGGAATTAAAAGCCTTGCAAAATAGTATTATGACAGAGGGACACAAGATGAATAAAGTGCATTTAGCAGATTGTACCCTAACCAGTGAATATCCTTCCCTAACCAGGGAAAGAGACGGGAGTTAGGTGAGAGAGTATTGTCCATCAGTGTCCAACTTGATTCAGCTTTCCTCTTCTGAGTGAGAGAGGACTCTTGACTTTGCAAATGTAAAAGTCAAACTATGCTATACAAAACACTACACAGGGGCGCATGTCTTCCCCAACACTGAACAGGCATATATAGATGAGTAACGGAGGTAATCTGTCAGCTCCCCATTCCCAGAAATATTATTTCTTACATTTTGGTGATTTATCTATGCTACACAAAAGGGACTGATATGAGACATTGCATAACATTGTATAGTATTAACATTTTGTAAATCCTCTCCCTGCTCCCCCCCCCCCCCTTTTTTTGTGTGGGACTGGGACTGTGGCATGGAAATGCTATTTAGAAAAGAATGTATATTTTTAGAGATGGGAAAACTGAAATTCAGAATTTGACCAGAACTGACTATTGTCTGTGGGCACTTTGGATGAGATCTCCCAAAATCTAGAAATATCACTTCTGAAAGGCAGTGTTCCCCAGAATATCATTAACATATCACCCTTTGGTGTCTTCTGCTTTTGCAGTATTTTTTTGGTAATGCCACTTTATAAACGGTGACAAAAAGCACCACATGACAGGCCAGCCTCAAAAGGTTTTATTTTTTATATCTTTAACATCCAAGTAGCCCAGCTACTTAGTTTAAGGAAATAAATTAACCTAGGTAAGAAATAAAATTCTAAAAGTGTAGATGGTATTATTTTGTTTCTTGTCATTTTTTTTATATAGGGTTATGGCTAAACAAGGATTCCAAAATTAACGCTCTCTTAAATTTTAAGGAATTGTATGTCATTTCCTACAGAGTTCAGCTGTAAAATTTAGCTGATACTTAATTTATGTTAAATGATTTATCTTCAATTAACATGGATATGAAATTTTAGTTATCAAATTTGAAATGCTAGTGGGAGGACAAGTAGTTAAAAGGGGGAAATTATTTTTATAGAAAAAAAAGAGATTCCAAAAAATTAACAAGTCTGATATCCAAACAAGTCCGTTGTCAAGATAGGAAGGAGAATTTGCTGTAAAAATTATGTGGAAGTTGGCATCCAACATACACTGTGAGTGAAACACAGCAAAAGAAACCATATACTTTGATTCACCAGATGAACTCTTGTAATGAAGTGTCACAGAATCACAGAATGGTAGGGGTTGGAAAGGACCTCTGGAGATCATCTAGTCCAACCCCCCTGCCAGAGCAGGGTCACCTAGAGCAGGTTGCACAGGACTGCGTCCAGGTGGGTTTTGAATATCTCCAGAGAAGGAGACTCCACAGCCTCCCTGGGCAGCCTCTTCCAGTGCTCTGTCACCCTCACAGGGAAGAAGTTGTTCCTCATGTTCAGGTGGAACTTCCTGTGTTCCAATTTGTGCCCGTTGCCCCTTGTCCTGTCCCTGGGCACCACTGAAAAGAGCCTGGCCCCATCCTCCTGACACCCACTCTTGAGATGTTTGTAAGCATTGATGAGGTCCCCTCTCAGTCTTCTCTTCCTCAGGCTGAACAGCCCCAGCTCCCTCAGCCTTTCCCCACAGGAGACATGCTCCAGTCCCTCAATCATCTTTGTAGCCCTCCGCTGGACTCTCTCCAGTAGTTCCTCATCTTTCTTGAACTGGGGATCCCAGAACTGGACACAGGACTCCAGATGGGGCCTCACTAGGGCAGAGTAGAGGGGGAGGAGAACCTCCCTCGACCTGCTGGCCACCCTCTTCTTAATGCACCCCAGGGTGCTGTTGGCCTTCCTGGCCGCAAGGGCACATTGCTGGCTCATGGTGAATTTGTTGTCTACCAGGACTCCCAGGTCCTTCTTTGCAGAGCTGCTTTCCAGGAGGTCAACCCCTAACCTGTACCAGTGCATGGGGTTATTCCTCCCCAGGTGCAGGACACGCACAATCTGTTGCACAATTTGTGTTCTTTGCTGTGAATGGGGAAATTGTGGTGTAAAAATGTTCCAAATTTCACAGCTTTTAGGAAGTTTTGCACTTCTCAGGTAGTTTGTTTATTTTTTAGTTAGATGTTGTATTCAATAAAAAAATCACAACACAGATTTCATTTTTATGTCAGTTGTTTATAAGCACTGCTCATTTATTTGATAAACATGAACAAGACAGAGCAAACCACCAAAATGTTTGTCTAAATGGAAAAACCATAGAAGCGTTTGTCTGTATTTGATTGCATGTTCTGCTCAGACTTTTGAGGCACTCGGTTTGGAGAATAATAAGATTCTCTATATAATGTTTACTATCTTAATAAATCTTTCTTGTTCAGAATAATGTTTTGATCTTCTTTCCCTGTCCTTTATTTCTCCTGTTTCTTCCATACATAAAATTTATCTTTTTAGAGCTTTATCCCTTTAATTATTATGCTGTTTCAATCTGATATATTTATTTATACGTTTAAGTACATTTACTACCTTTCTGTTACTAGTGGGTTTTGCAGCGTGTTTTTCACTATCAAAGTAGTCTGAAAGTATTGCAAGCTTAATTTCTACACAAGTCAAAAGTTTAAATAAAGAAGAGAGATTGTGGTGTCTCCACTGAACTCTGGAAATTTTGCAGGGATCATCTTCATTTTACGATGGGGCTACCTACAGAAACTGTTCTTTTGAATGATCGTTGTAACCTTGGTCTTGCTCTTTTTTTTTTTCTTGCCGTCACCTACTATGGCTATTTTAAGTCTGCTATATGGGAGTGGCTAGTATAAATCTGAGGTCTTGGCACCACAAACACTCACCAAAAAACCCTCCTCACCCCAAGCACCTTAAAATTCAGATACATGTTTCTACTTGGTGCATACGTGATATAAAATTGTTCCTCATAAGGATTATTAAACATTATAATGTTTGGGAGAAATAAAGGATAGAGAAACAGTCCATAACATTATTCTGAACAGGAAAAATTTATTAAGATTGCAAACATAATATAGAGAAGTTTATTGTTGTCCATCATTAATTTTGAGTGGTTCTGCTGAGATTATTATTAACATAGAAATAAACATGACCACTCAGTCACTCAGAATATTGTCCGTGAACAGGTTCTATTTACCAAACAAGTTCATCGTAATGTGTTACAGGAGATTATAACTGTTTGATATTTTGTTGACCTTTTGACATGTCCAAAACCATAAATTGCGTCTTTGTGTTTGCTTTTCCTGTAAGGGCTCTAAAACCTGTCCCGAATTATTTATACATGCAGCCATCAACACAATCCAATAGCCAAAGTCATGCTTGCATGTAGCTCTGGACAGGGAAATTGAGTCTAGTGACTGGAAAAAGGAATTTACCATGCTGCTAGCTCTTGCATCCATGAAGAAATAAACATTCTTCACTGTCCCAAATACTGTTAGATTTTCAATTTCAGCTTTGATTGTCATTATCGTTTATTCTCATTACAAGAAATGAAATGTTCAAGGCTGGAAAAAACTCATTGTAATATTAGTTCTGCTACATTCAGATTTAAAAAACAATGAGGGCATATTTACAGCAAATATTATGAGATTTTACATTGTTCTTGCTATAAGGTGAGTCTGCAGCAGCATGCTTTTTTCTCCTTATGCTTTTGCAACAGAGGCATTGCTGCTGTTTAGAGGAAGGCTGGCATAACATAGCATTGATGTATTCTGCTCATTACCTGTTGTTGTATAGGATAAAGAAATATATATTGAAAAAGTGTGAAAAATAACGGTTATTTGCTCTACTGAATTGAGAAAATAACGCTCAGTCATTAGAAAGAAATTTAGGCCCATGGGTGGGTATAATTCTGTCTCTTCTGCTTCATTCATTTCTAGTTGGAGATGTACTAATTTGGAGTCTGGGCAATGAGCAACTTTGGTCATTCCTTGAAATTTAAAAAGACTTTAGGAAGATGGAAAATGCTTTTTCTAGAAATTGTGTGTTTTATAAGTGAAAAGTTAAAATCGGAAACTAGAATAGTTAGTGCTATTAAGTGCTTATAGTGCTAGGGGAAAAGGAAGAGTTTCTCCGTTCAAAGGGACAGGTCATCTTTTTTATGTACAATACACACAATACGATATATAATTGTACATATGTATTGTACATACGTATTGTACATACATACAATGCGATATATAATTATTTTCCAATTGATGAAGGGTATTATTACAGGACAGTTGGTGTGCTGCCTGTCAAAGCTGTGGGTGGTTGAAGATAGTTTAAACAGGTTCTGTTTGCCTCTGTTCATTTAGGATTTGTGAATTTCTCATCTAAGCAGAAGTGTATGCTTTTTATGAAAAGAAAGAGAAAGATGTCATTTTTAGAAGCTCCTTAGCTTGAAGACCAAAACCCAAATTAAAAGTATCAGTGAATGACATAAAAAAGCTTATACATAGAAAACAGTGGAAAAACACATTTTCCACAGGACTTTCAATTACACATAGTCTTATCATCGCAACTTCAGTCTTTCTGTCAATATGTATATATGCAGATTTTTTTTTTTTTTCAAAATTAATTTAAATTACATTCCAAAAGGGATGTTGTTCATGTAATGCTAACCGTTCCTTTCAAAGCCTTATGGTGGTGAAATGTAACAACTCTGGAAAATTCTAAAGAAATGCTAGTCATTGTAGTTGGTTGGTGAGAAGATTGAAAAAATGGAATAGATCCCTTTTCTCCTCTGTCAAATTTCTATGCCTAATTTTTATTAGTTTAGTTGTCAGTATGGTAAAATCTCCTGTTAGTCACCAGCTCCAGATATAAATAAGTGAGCATAATTCTTTCATTTAAAAAGTCTAAGTAGCTTGTATCAGTTTTGCTGTGTTTGGGTGGGGTTTTTTGGGGCTGTGGTTCATTGGGGTTTTTGTTTGTATGTTTGGTTGGTTGTTTGGTTGGGTTTTTTTGTAATTCCTGAAACTAGTGTGAAGTATCTTGATATTTCTAATAAGACCTAGACCTCAGAATTCAAGCAATCCTCCTCTTTAATCAATGTTTCACCTGGAATAATCCAAGGCTACAGATAATGCTAAGGAGTACAACTATAGGTTCATTAATGTGTCCTTGGAGTGCTGATGAATGTCTCTTGGATTTCTCTCAAATTCATTGCCAGAGTAGAGCCTTCTTGCTTGGTCGTGCATGAGTTACTTGCCACTGCTTTATAGCTAATGTATTCCTGAAATTTTCCAGCATTCTATTTTACAGTTTCATATTCAACTCTTCACCAGGTATTTGAGGAGCTTTAAAATGTTTGGATAACTTTGTAACTGTTAAGCTGTTGCTCCATTTTCTTTCTTTCTTTTTTTTTTTTTTTTTTTTAAGTATTTTTTTAAAGTATTTTTGAAACATGCAACATGTAATTTGAATAAAACTTGAATTTTCTAAAAAATGTTGCTACTTCTAAGATTGTAGTAAACTAGTCACTGACTCAGTTGAGTCAAAATATTTACATACTGCATCTGTTATCTTTTTATTGTAAAAAATAAACATGGACATTTGTATTTGTTATTCTTATAAGCACTTATGCTTGTATAATTACTTGGTCACCTCTCAAAAAATTGGTACTGTCATAGCTGAATCCTGCATTCTCCATTTAGTCAGCCAGGATTGATTCATGACCATAAGGACCTTCTTAAAGTGGTTATGCTGTTTTGAAAAAATCAAAAATTTATGTATCATTTTGTGTTTTGTCTTTTGAAATGACTAAGCCACGTATACAACATGGGGAAACGAAATGTATTCAGATTTCGTTTCTTGAATTTCACATAAATTGTTGGTTTCTTTTTCCTGTGTTATTTGCTTTTTGTTCTTATTTTATTGCAGCAGCACTTACATAATGAAATGTCATAAAGACTATTTTTTTTCCATTTCATGGTTGAATTTTGAAGGGTTAATAACTCCAGATATAGTTTGCATTGAGGCAAAACTTGACACTGAAGAACCTTCTGCAACAGTACGTTCTTTTTTGACTTTTGGTGATTTGAAGGATTGTGAGTATTCCTAATTAAGGGGGGGGGGGGGGGGGGATCACTCTTTCAGATATTTTCTTCTCCTGCAAAGCAAACATGTCTGAAATACAGGATATGAAATGTAACAGATGCTTTCTTTGTTACCAGTCTACATTCCATCTAAGAAAGAGGGGGGGAATCAAAATTAAAAAAAAAAATAAAACAGAAATGTTTGATACAGAATATAATGTCTGCTCGTGCAGGAGAGAAGCTCCAGATCAGCCTATGCATCAATTTAATCCTTAAAAATTTAAAAAGATGGCTACAGAGGCCATTTCATCTCAGGCAATTGTGAAAAGTTATGTTGAAGCTGGGAGATATATTGCTATTCCACTATGAGTATCTTCATAGTGTGATGTGTTATCTCAAAAATAGACATTTATTAGGGTAGGATTCTATCTACATCTTGAGGTTTGCATCGTATTATTTGGAACATGGCAAGCCTGCAAGAAGTATGCTCTTGGAGATCTTATTGATAAAAATAAGTGAATAATACAAAAGTTCTTTTTGTAAAAGAAACAGGCCTAAAAGTTACTTCTGGAATCTAAGGTGTTCCAAAATTATGTTAATTCTGGGGAGACTTTTCTAACCTCTTGAAGAGATATATTCTTTCAAGGTGTTTCATTTTTCATTGTAACTTACAGTGTTATTTTAGTAAATGTTGAATTCACAAATGCATTGTACATACTGTACTGGGTTAAAATATTAATTTTACTGGTAATCTAAACTAATACTTCTATAGGATTTCTTTTGGTCATTTTGACTTTGCTAAACAGTTCAGAGAAATATTGCTACACGTAGAATGGGGTGCAACTCTTTACACTGTGTGTGTGGCAGGCTTCTGGAGATTTCTCAAAAGGAAAGCTGTTACAAAAGGATGTGGAGGATCAAAGGGCCGTGTATTGTCTGGACACAGGAAAGGATGAAAAGCAGTTCTAGAGGAATATTTTGGACAGGAGGTAGGCAGATGAAGACAGACTTTGGCGGTGTTTGTCTGGAAATGCTCATAATACTTGATGGAGGGGCAAAGTCTTAGTGTGTGGCTGACAGGATAGTGCAGGGACAGAGCAGTTCATACCCAACGGGCACTGTTGTAATTTCTGAAGCTGTGGGAGCTGCTGAAGTGATGAGAAGCATCATCAAAAGCCAAAGGGAAGTGGTTTAATGCTTAGGTAAATTGAACTAAATTACATTCAAGTTAATTTAAATGGTTATTTATAGGGCTTCTTAACAAAAACAGTAGGAAATAATACATGTGAAACAGCAAGAGGTTGAGGATAACGTGTTTTAGAAATGAACTCATATATAAGGTCTGTCTCTTCAACAAATCGATAAGTAGTGGCAAAATTTAAGTGTGAAATGGCAAGGAACAGCCAGGAGAGTGAGAGTCCCGAACAGGCTGGAGACAGAGAGAAAAGAAAAAGACAAAACTGTTTCAGTTGCAAGCGTTGACAAAATCAATGAGGGGAGAGCAATACTGTCTTTTTCTGAGGATGATGGCCTAACCGGCACAAATTTGGTGGAAGGAAGACAGTTGAGGAGAACTATAATGCAAAAGTACAGAGTATATAGGAAAGTTTAGGGCAGGGGGGTTAGTGGTGATGATACATATTTTAAAATGAGAAATTATAAAAGCTAATAACAAATACTTTTGTTTTTCTGATGGTATCAGAAGTAGAAAATCTTTCAGACATTGTAGGAGCGATGCACAATCAAGAAGGCAAAGGCTCTGAGAGATGAGGCCGTGGAAGAAAGATTAAGTGATATTTTTGCATCCATCTTCACTGTGGATCCACATCTTCTCACAGCATGCTAGAAAATCTGTTTCAAATCAAGCTGTTGATAGAAGGCAAAAAAAAATCAACAATAGCAAGCTAGTTACTCTTTTCTTAAGAATTCTTAAGCAGCACAGCAATGGGATAGAGGAGCTACTAACCATCACATAGAGCCTCTTGCTTGAAGATGCCTTTGTATCAGGGGATGAGAAAGTGACAAATAAGATGCAGATTTTTAAAAAGAACTATAGAGTGCTAACCCCCACTGTGAACTGAGGTAGGAGACAACAACATTTAGGGAATCTGTTTACAGAAATCTATGACTGTTAGATAACAGATTTTAAATTATTTTCTTTAGAACTCTAAATACATTAGTAGAAATTATAATAAAGCATAGAATTAGTGGCATAATGAAAAAAAAATAGGAAAAAAACAAGTATAGCATTTGTAAAAGGAGCTGATTGATACAAGCTATTACAATTTTTGAAGAATTCACTGAATATGTAGATAGAGGAGAACTTCTTGGTAGTTTTCAGTTGACCTGGATTGCCAAAGGTCATGCAGCAACAACTCTTGCCAGATGGAGAAACTGAAGGAAATTGTTACCCATAGGATAAGAAGGAAGGTCCTGATGTAGATTAAGACCTATTTAGAAAACAGAAAACAAAGGGATATAATAGATCAATGATAAAGTTCTCTACACATGTATTGATATTAAAGTACAGAAAATGAATGCAATTTAAGCGTGTTTACAAATCTTGTCAGGGGTCTGTATATTTAGATACTGTTGTGTTCTTTAAATAGTATGGGACTGTTACATAAGTGATGTGCTGGAATACAACAAAAGTAATGTCAGTGTCAGATTGAGGTTATATTAAATGACGTAAGCAATTTTTAGTTTTGTGGAGAAGGGGGCTTCACTTTTATATACCAATCTGAAAAAATTTTCCCATAAAATATTTCAGTATTAATGTGATATATGTGTGTATATATATCTCTTATACCTTTTTCCTCTTCAAATTTGTCTCCCTGTCATAAATTATGTACAATATCTTTAACATTTACCTCTAGAAAACTGTGTAAAACTAAACAGTAACAAGATGGCTCTGACATAAAATTAATGAATATTAATGATTCTTATATTGATTGTTAGTGAGTGTCCCTTTTTCACTTTTTCATCTGGCAACAACTTTTCCACTATTTAAATGCTTTTATTCCACATGCACAGGGTTTTATCTCTTTCATTGGTTACCGTCCTTGTAATATTACCACTCATCTCACTTATCACAGTAGTTCTGTTCCTTTAAATGGCTTTTTAGGTATTTCGGAAAATTGGGTAGCAGTTATGATATCTGACTTCATCTTTTTACTAATGGAAATGATTTCTTTGGGCATGTTAAATCATGTCACAGTTATTTTCCTCTGAAGATATCCGACACTGTAATTCTTGCAATTTTGTATTAGTTAAATTATCCATTACCAAATATTGGGCAATTTGCCTTTTTTATTTGGTAAAAAAGTAAAACTGAATAGTATTAATAACAAGAAGAAAGTTACTTTAAGGAAGCAGTAGATGTATTCTTCAGACTCGCTAAATGTTTGAGAGCTGACATTCGTTTTACTGCTGTGATGAATATGTTTTTTTGAACTTAATATTCCATCTGTGAAGTCAATCTAAAGAACTTAATGTGGAAGTATCTCATGATTTACTTTAAAACAGCTGTTGTTTTATATTTAAATAGCAAATCCTAGGCAAACAACAGGCTGTAGAGAAACATTAATGAAGGTTTTCTACAGTGTCAAAATAACACTACACTCTCAATATCCTTCCTAAAGCATTCCCAGCATTTTATTAGCTTATTTTGGCTGCTGTTGTAGATTGAGCTGATAATTTCAGAGAAACATCGCTAATGACCCCTGGATCCCTTTCCTTCATTTTAACTTTTAGATCTGAGTTCATGGCTTAGATTAACTTCCCTAGGTACATTACCTTACAATTATCAACTCTGAAGATTATCTGCCAACATATTGCCCGCTCGCTTGATTTGGCAAAGTCTTCAGGAGTTGCACCACTACCCAGAAGATCTTAGTATCATCTGCAGATACAGACTGCACAGCATACCGCCTTCTGCAAAGCACTAATGAAGTCATTGAATGAAACTGGTACCAGTCTTAACCAAAAGCTTTGCCTCCATCCAACTGCTGCTTAGCTTTTCTAACTCGCTTTGCTGTGGAAGCTTGTTAGTGCCTTTCTGAAAACCTAAATAATTTTTGCCCACTGGTTCCCCTTGGCCATGTGCTTACTGATACCTTCCTAGCCATTCAGCAGGTCTCCGAGCCAGGATTTCCCTCTGCAGAAATTGTGCTGGCTCTTTCCAACAGACCATGTTTGGCAAGGTACCCAGTGACATTATTCTGTATTACAGAGTCTTAAGTGATTGCCAGGAATGGAAGTCAGGCTTGGTGGTCTGTAGTTCCTCAAATCCCTGCTTTGGAAAGAAACTAGCCTCCTTTACAGATGGCGATTGCACTGACAACCTGACGCTGCCCTGCTGCCTCGGCTTTTTGCAGTGACATTGCAGAGCTTTGCCAGCAGTTCTGCAGCTTCCAGTTGGTACTCTGGGGTGAATGCTACTCAGTCCAGGTGATATACTAATGCCTAACTTACCTATTGATCTGATAGTCTGCATAGGCACTGTTAAACACCTTTTTTTGGAGGACGAGATGATAGAAAACTGTTTCAGTGTTTTCCCCGTTTATTTTTTCTATTTGCTTGCTAAGAGTCTGCAACCAGTTACTGATTGTTTTTGTTAAAATGCTAATTGCACCCTTAGATGTTTTCACAGAGAGTAATTAAGAAAAATCAGATAAAATTGAAGACATAACCTTATCCTAAGGCTATTGGTGAGTATTACTAAAATATAGGGCTATCAGTGTGTGTACATATGTATAATAGTTGGAATAGTTAAAGGAAAAATGCTAACAACAGTTAGATGTGAGACCCAATCTTAAATTAAGATTGGAAATCTGGAAAATATAATAAACTGAATTGGCAAGGCTTTTATAAGAGAGTGTCCTTTGAATCTCTGATAGTTCCCCCCCCCAATTTGCCTTAATGTTAGGACTATGTGTAGTGCTTTGTTATCTTCCAGGCCATTGATTAAGCAGCATTAATCCGAAAACAATTCCATATGAGGTGTGTTAGGATAAAATATGTGTGATTCTGCACAAATACTAACCAGCTTTGAACATGCTGGAGTTGGATTTTCTATCCACTGTTTTATGATAAGCCAAGAATTCTCCTTTAATTAACGATGCTCCTACCTTATTAGTCTTTTCAGCATTTGTTAGATACTACAATTATCTGTGATCTCTAATTTCTGAAAAGCATCAGATGGCATCTAGTCATGGTGATCATTAAAAACAGTCTGAGTTTCTCAAATCATATAATGTTTATCAGGATAAAGTTGCTCCACGTATATATATTTAAATATGTTTATAAACAGTTAAAACCTATTTTTCTCTTGTATCATGGTTGATAATAGATGTGAATCTCCAGGATTGTTTTAATATCATGTTCATAGGTGTAGTTGTGAATATAGTAAGCATAGCTAGGATTCTTAATTAAGCGATTCTTTGCTGCCAGGTATTTTACCATAAGTAAGAAAATGCTGCGCACATCAGTTTTCTTTTTGTGATATGTGTGTGTGTGCATATAAATGTCATAATAGATTGTGTCTGGATTTCAGACTCGCGTATTCGTGGTTCAGCATCAAGTTTTTCACTTCACAGTGGATGTAATGTCTTTGCATTGTTTGGCTTTCTTGAGGAATGTTTGATAACCAGAGCAATCTAGATTTGAAAACAATCCTGCCATACCATTATAATTCCTGGATTGTGCGTGATAAAAACGAATTGACTGGAGTGTGCTGGCCAGCCGGTGTCAGTTCAGTTTTGATCTCTCTAGACAGGTTCTACTTTGCACGTGCCTTAACAGGTGATACCCTGAAGTGTAGATATAGAAATAGGTTTTGTTTTGTGATGTTAATGATCTTGAACTCCATTACTGGGTATGCATGTGCTTAGCTGGCTTCCAAACAGCGTGTCCATTCAGAGGTTCTGTTAAGACACAAATTACACTATGGGACACAGCCAGATTTTTTTTCCATCTATTGTATGTGGCCACGTTTGTGAGAGATAGTCTAGAAGGATAATTTTAATAAAAACCAAGTTCTGTCATTGGTGAATAAGCTCAAATATATAGTTCCAAGAGTTCTTTTTGAAGGGTTAAACTTGCCCTTGTCAGATGGACAACTTGGGTTAGATTGGTGAAATAGGTTATTTTGAGTGGCGCTCCAGTACTGTTTAGCTTCAAATTGAACTACTGCTCCAGGAAATTTTTTTGTCATACTGCACATTTTAAAGTTGGAGGTAGAGCTGTGTTATGTACTTTCCTCTTGGCTGAATGTGTCAATCTACATGTAGCTTCCTGCTTGCCTTTATTTCATAGGTAAAAGGTTTGTATGTTAACACATTTCATTCCATTTTTTCTGTGGTCTTTCTAATTCATCTAGTGAATTTCAATGAGTATTGGTTATTTTGGAAACTATAAGGAAATGTCTGATTTGTTAATAGAAAGTGCCAAGCAACTTCAGTGATTTTAGGTGAAAGTTGAACTGCAGGTGTTAAATTCAAATTTGTTTGCTTAAAATATTTGTTTAATGAAGGAAAAAAATGTGGAGAACATGATTTTTCCTTGTGGTGATTAATTCATTGTAATTCAATATTGCATTTAAGTTTCGAAGCTTTTTAAGTTAGTTGTTAGTTGTAGTAATTAAATAATGGTAATTCTGGAATTAATAATGGCAAAATTAATAATTGTTTAATAAAGAGGATTTTAATCTTTGATAGCTTTCAGAAGCTCTTTCGATAAATGCTTCGATAAATTTCAGATATTTTAAAATGTCTCATGTAAGCTTAATCTTTGAGGAGATATCCCGCACATGAGCTGTGGTTCTGGCCATGGCAAGCTTTTGGTGTTGCAAGGAGGAGCAATATGTCCGTGTTTAAAACTTTAATATGTGCTAACTAGCTAGACACTCTCATTAACAAATACAGTTTTGTAGGATAGTAGGGATCTGTTAAGTGGAAAACTAGAGCCATGTGCTAGTTATTTTTTTTAAATTGTGATCATGTCAGGGAGAAAGTAAGTACAGGGCACAGTGGGGTAAAATGCTTGTAAATACCATTTCCTATTTCTGTTTAAAGCTAGAAGTTGTACAAAAGACGAGGTGGAAGAAGTAATAAATTATTTCATTTTCCTTTATGCAGCACCTGGTGTATAGCTTCATAAAATCTTATACATCTGTCTGAAATATTAGCAGAATGAAAATAGAGCATAAATTAAAAGTGTTTGTCATAACTAATGACAAGAGGTAATTTGGCTGTCAAATACAACACAACACAATAATTCAAGCAAGCAAATACTAATATGGCTACAAAGAAATGCATTATCTTTCAAGTCTCTCTTTGAAGTTAATTTGAGAAGACTTAGACAGGAAGAAGAAACATTTGGAATGCACCGAGTACCGCATAACAGGAAAATGGATACAGCCCTTCATGAAAATACTGCTTGAAATTCTGAAGTCCCTTTATCGGACCATCATATGACAAACATCATCATTCTGGATAAAGTTTCGGTTGAAAATAAGGACCTACTTCCTAATCAACTTTATTAGGTTTCCTAGTAATTATTAAAGAAAAATAAAACAAAACAAAACCAACCAAACAACAAAAAACAAACAAACAAACAAACAGCAACCCATGGCATCAACAATCTCTATGACTAAAGGTAACCCTGCATTCTTTTGTGACTTCAGGCACTGGATCCCTGTTCGCACATTCATCTAAGAAAATTACTTCACAATGCAGTTCAATTTAAAAACAAATGAAGCTCCCACTTTGGAATCTTCCTGCAAGAAATAAAAAGGGACAGGAATTAACATCACCTTCCAAAAGAGCTAGGACTTTACCTCCCAAAGAAAATAATGAAATTAACATGTGGCTAAAAATAAACATAAGCATAAATTAGCTCCAGAACAAAATCACTTTACTGATTGAAGAGAGAGGAGTATTTTCAAAAAAGATGGATTTTAACATGCTTACAAAATAAACAGAAAACAAAACAAACCAAAACCATTCCTCTTAAAGCCTTGAAGAAAATGCCATCACGCAGTGATTCTGGATGTCCCTGTAAGGAACTCCAAACTGAAGTTTTGAGTCCTGTTCATTTTCAGTTTTGCCAGATTGTGTGCTAGAAACAGATTATTTTCTTTGTCTTTTTAAGAAGCAGTACTTTGAGTTTCTGGTAAAATGGGGCATTATTAATTTCTTCCAGTGATGTCTCTGTAGGTAGCTTATTATACAAGTGTAACTCTTTACCTTCAAATACAAACATTTGAAAGCCATGTATCAAGATTGAAGAACATGAGTGCAGTAACACTGCACCATGTTTCACCACTGTCTTTTGTGGACAAATTCTACATACTTAATTTAGCATGTGTGTTTTTGATATGGTGTTTCCAGATGTTCCAGAAGGAAGAAAAATTTGAAAATACGGGACACTGTCTTGCATTGGATTTTATAGGGAAGATTGTGCTGCTGTTGAAGGGTTTACCCAAAGAATGAAAAGCTGTCTGCAGATTCCTCCTTTGAAATAAGGAGCAGAGGCTACTATTGCGAAAGCATGTACAGAATTCTGCCCGCACCCCCCCCCCCCCCCTTTTTTTTTCCTCCTGTCTCTTCGCTTATTTCAGACAGTATAAAGCACTCTTGTTCCCTTGTCAGGAAGGTGATACCAAAATCTCTCTAGACAAGAATATTACATGAACAAAAGTCAGTTTAATGAATTGCTTTTTAAAAACATCATCCACTGCTATTCATGTTTCTCTCCATTTTTTTCTCCAATGGATTGATGTTGTATCTTTTAATATGTAAGAGCAGATAATTTGAAGTGAAGATTAGCATAACGTTATTGTGCTAATTTTTTAAATGACAAATTTATATTCAGGATAATTCTGACATACTGCATGTTTTGGAAAAAGATCAATTCATAGTGGAACCTATTTTATTATATATACTACAGCTGGTAGTTTCAAAATTAATTATTAATAAAATTCTGCCATTTCCTCAGTTTAGTTTGGCTTAGTAGAGATTTTCTCTGTAGGAAGGTAAATGTATTGTCTGGTGAGTACATTGCTTTATGACAACTGAAACAAATAGTTTTATCTAACTGCTTGTACTTATTTCTGAAACAATTTTTTGTGATTTTTTTTTAAAAAATAGTATTTATTAAAACATGTACATTTACTTTGGAGAGGCCTGATCATTAAATTTGGAAGTTTTCATGCAAAATAAGATTTTTTGAAAAAACAGAGGTTCTGATGTCTCTGAAATAGGGCTGCAGATGGAGATTAGATTTTCACTTCCAGACCATTTAAAACTATATTCATGGTTGGCAGACCTTATTAGGGTTAGATGTATCCTAAATCAAATGTGACAACTAATTAATTAATTTTGGGCACATTGTTCTCTCTTATTCTTCTCCTTGCCTCCTTGTTTTCACTGCTTCCTTGTTATTCTGGAAATAAGCAGGAAATTTTTGACCAAATGACAACAGTGATCAGAACAATTATATGACTGAGAAGGGATGGAGTGGGCATGCTCTGTTTAGGAGCTTAAGGATCCTTCTGTCCTCCTGCCAGTAATATGTATTAAGACTGATCTTGTACTTGCCCAACTTAATTATTTCTAGATCTCCCTTGATCAGAGGACATTTTTAGTCTTACCCGGCAGTCATTGCATCAGACTTGGACACTGTGGAGCCTTACATTTTTTATAAATGTGAGCTATACTTTCAGATGGCATATTTTAAAACTTTTAAAATTTTATTTTAAGATCATGTGTATAAAAAAAAAAAAAAAGCCTAAATACTTTTTGAAACACTGTGGTAATATTTTAAGGTGTTATAACACTTAATTATTGTATAAAAATACTGATAATGTATCTACTTTTCAAACAGCAACAAGTCATTAGTTATAAGCTCAGAAGAAATACCTACAAGGAGCAGTTTTTAAATAGTGTAGGATGGTGACTTATCCACAGTAATACCATTATAGTCATGCTTTTGCTCTGTCAATTTGGAATTTATATGAATGAGATAGAAATCCATAGGTTGTAAGCTAATTAACCTCAGAAATTTTGATTTGGATGTGCTTTTTGTTTAAAACAACTAATCAAATATGAAACCTGAGTTTTATACTGATTAAAGCCGCGATAGGTTTTAACAGCTCCCTTGTGAATCCATCTATTCATAATATTATCCCCTTGCATCATACTATGAATATCTACAAAAACTTTATTTTGTAGTGAAGTATTGCTGTTAGAGGCTTCTGAAATTATACCATAACTGTGCTTCCTACATGTTTTATACAGACATATACATAAAAAATAATATTTTACTAGAATGTACTGTCTAACACAGAAACTTCAACAGCACACAAACAGATCAAAGATCAGCTGCCAGTAGACTATTGACTGTAGAGAATGATACCAGAACAGTATTAAATATTGATTGTAAGTTCAGGCATCTCTTCAACAGTCAGTAAAGATATGCTCTGTCACTCTTGCAATAGAAACAGCTTTCTTCTTTTCTTACCCATAGTGTTTCCTAATTGTCATAAATAAGCTCCTTGGTATGCTGCTTTTATTTTTCCTCTCCTTTCTTTTTGTTCAGTGTTGTTACTTTTATAGCATACATAACTCATTTTATGGCAAAGTAATTGAAATACAGCTAGAGTGTATTTTACTTTTTTTACATTGTGGAGTGTAGAAAATACACAGTAGAGGGTTTCTCTGTGTGTGATGCTATAGGTAGATTTAAGCAGGCTAAGCAAGTTCTCATTTCTTTTCTACACAGAAAGATATATTTTTTTTCCTCTCTCTCATTTGGACTGGCGAGGAGCGCATAAGTAGCGTACAAGGATTGCATCCATAGCAATGTCTGGCCATTTAATGTCAGTCTCTTAATTGTCCTTTCTGCTGCATGTCACTAGAACTCACAACTGGGATAACTAAGTGAAATATGCCATTTGTGTAGGACTCTACAGTGGCATGTTGCTTTCAGTATTAACCGAGTTTGCATGTATATTTAGGCATATATCCTCAATACTCATTGACATCTTCATTTTTTTTTCCACTGGTTTTGAAATAACAGTTTTTTAGCAAAGGATGGAGTCAGGACATAAAGATCTGTCTTTAGCTGAAATAATGATACAACGAGGGACTTGATTCCTCTGTTTATTCCAAATCGTCATAAGTTGTAGATGCCTTTAGTGCTTTTCAGTTCTTTTCCATTGCAAGGCTCTATCACCAATCTTGAACGAATAATATGATAAGTGATTCAAATGAACAAACAGTACAGTGAATAAAGTTGCAGCAGGAAATCTTTACCGACAAATATAAAGCAAATATAAATATATTTTTGCAGATAGTAATTCTTACACCTTGAAGAATCTGCCTCACCATGAAAAGAGTAGAAAGGAAAATTCCTGCTCAAAAAAAGGAATTTCTTAGATAAGAATATGTTATCTTTATCTTTACACACAACTGGGCTTCCAAGGAGTCAGACAATCAGAGTATGCTGATATACCTGACCTAGAAATTTAAACTGCAATATTAAATTCATTCCCTCTCTAGGACAGAGGCCCCACGTTTAGTTGTATACATGCCAGATTGCCTTGAAAACATTTCCCATGGATCTCATGAGATGATGGCCCAGGAACTTGACTTTGAAGGCAAGAATGGCTCGCTCTCTATAGACTGAATGCATGAGACAGAAAGGGGTAAAAGTTACTTGCTAACCAATTTTGTCAGCGTTTCAGGGAGTAGAGTATTTCAGTGGTATTTTCTAATGTAGTAAAGTAGAACTTTGTTTCATTTTCTTTTGGCAATAGATACTTGGAAATTGGAGCTAATTATAATTAAAGGATGCAATAAATGTCCCTTTAAGCATATATATTTTTTACCTTATTTTTTCTTTTAAACTTTTGTCTATGTTAAATCAGACCAGTTAACCTTTCTCAGGAACGATGCTGCTCCTCATTACATGGATATAGGCTTGAATTGCCTTCCTTCACATTCTCCTGTACTAGGTATAATACAGACGATGAAGAGCCCAGAAGAAAAATTTATGTATTCACTAGGTGAAATATCTTCCATACAGAGGGCTTAGGGAAAAACTTAGCAGTTTCTTTTTTTTTTTTTGGTCTGTCTGAAATTTAAGAGCCTGTATGATAAAATGAGGTGCTTCTTACATAAACAAGAAGATCAATCTAAGCTCTCTGAGGAAAACATATTTTGAATGATAGTGGTTGCTCTGCTTTTTTTTGTCTGCTACATTGATTTATGCACTATAAACGTTTGATTTTAGTCTAGATATATGAAAATGGGACTAGTGTAACATAGTACACATAGATTTTATTTAATTTAGCAGGCCATAACATCACTAAAATTTTGAAATATTTACTGACTGCAAAAGCCAGGCATATTGTTCTAAAACAAAGCAGTAAGCCTATCCCTGGAGTTAAAAAAAAATAAATAAATCAATTTTTGTTATCTTTAGATCTTGTAAGCAACTTAATTGCTTTTTAGGCCTTATAATTCTAAAAGGGGTTGATTACCCACTCTCTTCTGGTGTTTTGAATACATAAATAAATCTCATCCAGTCTTACAGTCCTGAAGAGGTGGGCACTACTTTTCCAGCCTAGTCGTACATATTTTAAGTTTACACATGAATAGCACAATAATGCCTTTCTAATAATGAATGGCATTGTAGGCTCAGGGAAAAACAGTACTTTGGCTCTGACATTTCTCTTTTTCACACATGCATTTGTAGTACTTATTGTCAATATTTTATTATATTTTCCCAAGATGACTTAGTGAATCAAAAATGAAGCCATTGATGGTTGAACATGTGTTTGGTGTGAGAATGTGGAAGAGACCCGTTGACTGAAAACCTTGTGCCTGATTACAGGAGTAGAGGCTTCAGATTGGAAGAAGTCTACGCTATTTTGGCAAAACTCAAAGTAAGCTTTACATACACTAAGAAGGTTTGAGGAGGAGTTGTGCTTCATCAGACAGCCTAACAAGTAGCTGTGCGATGCCTCACTACTCCAGTAGCAGTTTCCAGTGATGAGCATGTAAGGTGAAGCCCTTGTAGAGAATTTAGAAACAGACTATGGTTAGCTAGAATCTGTGTGCGGAAATTGGGTGATTGACTCTTAATACTCACTTCAGAGGCCAAAGATATTTCACGTCTACCTGGGGTTTTTTTGGTCAGTCCAGTTGTTTTTCTTCTTTTTTCCTTTTCTTTGTGAGGTATCAGAAATGCAGTATTTGAAGTTCTGTCTTCTCTGAGGTGTAGAAATAATGTTGTTACTCTCCTCTACAATATAATACTTTTGGCTATGAATTCTGAAAGTGATTGCTATTCTTGCCTGTGCCAAACCCTCTTGGCTTCACTTACCTTTTTTCCTGTTCACCACCAGCCTTGCTTTCCTGGTTTCTTTCATGATTTCTAAAATCGTTTTTCCCACTTAGCTGACTTTTCATTCCCAGTTTATTTCTGAGAACCAGCTTGCATTTTGAAGTAAAAAATTGCTGCATGATTATTTTAGCATTTGTAACACTAGGATTTTTAAAGTTCTGTGACCGCAATATTTTCACTGGCATTTGTGTAAACAAATGATGCTGTGTACCCATTCTCTGAAGTTTTTACTGAAAATATTAAGTAAAAAGAGACTCACAATTGCTGCATCCAATCAGGTAATTCATTAATCAGTTCAGCAAAATATCCTTATGTGATGTCATAGCTAATCCACTGGAAATTAATTTTGCAAAATATTTCTAAACACTAGCGTAAATGTTTTATGAAACCATGTTTGCATATTGTTCTTAGTTCTAATGTTAATTTTTAGGTTGTTATTTTCCATTTTGCGTTTCATTAGAAAGTCAATTATTCTTTGAAGTAGAGTTGAAACAAATATGTGAAGTGTTTACATTTTAACTCTTTTTTCCTCAGTTAATAAATACTTTCTGAAAGGATCCTGATTTGTTGACCAACATTTCTGCTAAACAAGCCCCCCTAAATTAATCAAGTATTTAGTTGTTGCTGCTTACTTTCCTAGGCCTACTCCACTGTTCTCAGTATAAACTCAGTATATATGTTAGCTAATTCCCATAATTCCCTGAGATGTATATTTCCTATGCTTGATTTGTATTTCTTCAACCTCTTTTAACTATTCATTTACCTGACTTCATAGGAACTATTTTTCATGATCTCTCATGAGTTATAAATTGAGAACAAAAACAAAACCAGGAATTCAGAATCATACTGATACTGTGCTGATTACTCATTTGGAGGCTTACCGTTGTAGAAGATTGCACAATACGTTGATGTTCACCAGATTCCTGTGTCCAATGATATATTTATGTCATACATCAAAAAAATCCCAAACAAATGGAATCAAGGCTTCAAGAAAATGTTCTGTCATTGATTAGTCAATGAGATTTTGCTTGCCAACTTCTTTTCTGTGTTTGTGTAGTACTAATCTTTAAAACGATATGTTCTAAATTTTACACACAATCTACCTGCTTATTCACTCTGACTCCAAAACTGTAGCACCATTTTAGTTATTTGTTCAGGTAATAGGAGTTTTCTGATGTAACTGCTGTATAAAAGCTATGTCTATTAATTATTAGTAGTCAACTATTGTACAAAGGACAGCAATTTTCCGAGCGTCAGCAAAGTGATAAGGTTAGAGTAATGCTTCTGCATGTTCCAGATTCCTCTTTGTTAACTACTGTCTTCAGTTCAGAAAATTAAATTAGCTTATTAAGAACCTTGATACATATGGAATACTATAGTGCATATTTAAAACTTTTGGACTGTGTTTTTCAGTTCTCAGTGTAGCTTCCAGTGATGCATTATTAGGGTAATGTTTTTTATTTCTATCTTTCTACAAGGAGGATAACGGAATATCTTAGAGTTTGTTATTAAATACTATATTTTTGTTATTTAATTGTGCTGGAAAAGCCAAGATTGAAGAGATGTGGCTTCTAAGTTTTGCAGTATGGTTTAGTTTGTGATAGCCTCCAGTAGTTTTTGCAATTAGATAGCGAGGGTGTTGATTCTCTAGTTGCATGTAATCCTGCTTGGCAAAATGCTGATTATGTCTCCAACATATTAGTCTTTTTGAATCCGAATGCTAGAAGAAGTAAATAAAGACCAAAATGGCTTTTGAACCTGATCATGGGTTACTTGAAGAGATAGGAGGCTGAAAAAAAAAAGCAATTTCAGTAGCCATTTTAGAAATTAAGCAGAAGGAGATTGTTTTTGGAAACAGTGCTGCTTTAAGTCATGTTGTATGGGACTCGGACCACAGGCCATGAATTAGAAATGACAGTTATAATCCAATAGCAGATTACAGAGTCACCAAATATTGTAATGAGATTTCTCACATTAACTTTTAAATCTCTAATATTTTACAGAACTCTTAAAGATAACAGATTTTTGTATTTCTGCAGCTGCCAAGTACCTTTTCAGGTGTCCAAGAAAGAAGTTCTCTTAATGACACAGATATACAGGGGTTAGATGCATGGCATTTGTCAAACATCCTCTTCAGTTAATCTGAACAAATGTACGTGGAGAATCAGTCTGTTTTATTAAGTCTATGTGTTGTGGATGTCACGTGGTATGTCATGTAGTCTGTCATGCGGTATATATAGACTTAGGAAGACGTAGAGATTCACTTATTCACACTGTAAAGTAGTTACCCACTGCTTGTTCCAGTAGAAAAATACTGTTTATGTATGACTCACTTGCCTGAGGAATTTGGTGTCTGCAACTGGTGTTGCCTATAAAATCCTTGAAATGAATCCTTGCTAAAGAAAAAGATGTTGTGCTCTGAAGAAGTCACAGTTTGGAGAGGAGGGACAAGCAGTGGGATATTTAACTTGTAAGAGGACTGTGATCAGAATCCCTAAAATATTTCAGATAACTAAGGAAACTGAGTCAAGAAAATAACGATAAGCATTTGTTATTTTCGGTGTGTTTATTTATTATGTTGTTGAAAGGAATGGAGAGCTTTGGAACTGTAAAAACGCTGGGTTCCCTGTTGCTTTACGGGGAGAGCTTGACAGAGACGTTATGAGTGGAAGGAATGGCTAGTGTTAGGGCAATGATGAGGTCATTTTCTATAGAGAGATAACTGCCTGAATAATATGCTGAAGTTAGCAAGGAATGAGCTTTCCATAGAACTGGAGTTTACTGTGGAATGGCCCTAGCATCTTCAGTCAAGATCCTAAGTCCTTTAATGTCTGGAAGCAGGAAGTATTCAAAGGCTGCATCACCAGGATTTTGCATGAGGAGATAATAGACCAAGAAATAGGATGCATCCACCAAAAATGAGTGTTGCTGCGGAAAAATGCATCAATGCAGCAGGAATTTTCTTAAGTGTTAGAGGGTCTATTTTCAGACTTCAATATCAACTATTAGTTAAGTCTGTTGATCAGAAATATAAAATCTAGAAATTCTTTGTAGAGAATATTCCTTATCAGAAATACAATATAGAGAAAGAATTTCAGTGTGCTGAATTGGATTTTTGCAAACTCTACCTTTACGCGTCGTTAATCACTACAAGTAAGAGAGAGGAACTACTCTGAACAGTTCTGATCAGAAGGCTTGATTCATTGATACTGATGGATGTTGGTGAGAGTGTTCATGAATGACTCTTAATTACTGGTGAGCTTACACTAGCCAAATTAACTCTGAAGAATAACATTGTTTATTAATCTGACAGACTTTACCTAAAGGAAACTGTGGAGGCTTTTGCTTATTGATAAGACAAATGCAATAGGGTGGTAAAGGCAAACTATTAAAGAAATAATCTCTTCTCTTTTTTTTCTTTTTTTTTTTTTTTTTTTTAATTTTTTTGTTGTGTTGCTGAGGATTTTTGCCGACTCTGGAAGTTTTATGAATTTCCTAGCTTGTTCTCTGTAAGAGTTGCTTCTTGCTTTTTGACAGTCACAGCCAGTTTCTAGGGTTTGCAAGGGTGTTTTCTGCTGATGCGTTAGCTGCCTTCCCGCAATACACAGAGAATTAGCTTACTCTTGACAGTTTTAACAGTGACAGTTTGGCTTCTCTCCCAGTTCTTTTTTTTTACTGCAAAATTTCTTGCTTCTTGAGCCACAGTTCTGTCCCTTCTCCTTTTTTTGTGTGTTTTTCTTCTTTTCTTTCCATACATTCTTCCTTTGCATAACTGTACTGATTCGATCGTGCCAATCTTCCTCACAGATTATTAAGTAGGCTTTTCCCCCTTGTCCATGGATGTCTAATAAGTTATAAATTCCAGTCTAAGTCACTTGTAGGGCTAAAACGGACTTCAGGAGGACATCTGCTCCTTATTCTGTCTTTTTACAGCTGTCTCTACACTAGCATCTTCAAAATCTTTGTTTTCTAGTCTTTTTCTTCTTCCAGATCATTAAGGAGTTTGTCTGTCTCTCTTTTCTATACCGAATCTCCCTTGAATATCCTGTTCACAAGAATCATACTAAGTAATGATATCTGAGTACTCAGTCTCCAATGAATCAAGTGTTTCATGTTTGTCAGTATTCCATTTTGCTGACCCTAGCTTCTTGCAGGGACAGGCAGCTGCACACTGTCTATTCATAAAGCTTGCGCAGTATAGTTCCAGAGAAGAGCAGTTATTTTTTCTTCCATTCTTCCAACAATGCTTACAAGTATCTTAGCAGATAAAATGGTGTAGGCACTGGATCCTCCTTCGGTCTCTTAGTATAAAAAAGAAGGCTTTGTTTGTTCAATTCCAATCAGTCTGCTCTTCATCAAGCTATATTGATTCCTTTTTCTTTTCACAGCAGGGAGAGCACATTATATGTAGGGTGAGTCTCATTTAATTTTCATTACTCATTTCAGGAAAGTCGGGAAAAATCTCCACCTGCACTAGACTATTAACGGATTTAGCCCAGTTCCCACCAGTAAAGAACTGAAGGTGGTTGAATGCAGTAAAGATGAGATATAGATGAGTTATACATGACCACCTGAATCTCTCTAGATTTCCCACAGTGCTTGAAAGGGTTGGAGATTTTTGCCTCAGAAATTGAGTTCAGTTCTGTTGTTTAACCCATGATGTTGGCACCATCCTTTTGATTGCCTAAAAAAAAAAAAAAAAAAAAAAAAAAAAAGAAAAAGAAAATGAAAAGGAAAAATATTAGCTCAGTACTGCCAACTTAGCTAGTTAATGTGCCTGGCAAAAATGTGACATTTAATCATTACATATTAAATTTCTTCATTATTACCAAGTTCTCGGAACCCCTGTTCAATAAGGAAAGAACTCTTGTGTGGTTGAGCTTCCATCCTCAGTGCTTTGTATCCTGCTAAATCTGAACAGGTTGACTGTTAGGGAATGAAAGTACTTCTGCATGCATTTTCTGGAAGGAGAAAAGGCAAACAAAAATGGTATGGAGAAAGTGAAAATGTGGAAGAATAAGAATAAATCTTTATATAAGAATAAAACAGAGCATGTGTTTCCATTTTTGATGAAAAAAATTTCCAAGGCGAAAATTTTACCAAGGTGATTTAGGAGTTTAGATCTCCTTTTCCAAGGGAATATTATGCCTTTAATACTGTCAACTACATTTAAAATATATTTTGAAAATATTGTCAAAATATTTTTCACCTTGGGATCTTAAATCATGTAGGAGCTTTCAAGCATACTTGTTACATTTGTTTCCAAAATATCAACTAAAATCTGAAAAGTAAGTCAAAGTTCTTTTACTTTTTAAAACATAGAACTGAATTAGTTATTAAAGATAGTTTTAAGAATGCAGCAAACAATAATTCCAAATGCCATGTAATAAAAAAAGCAGACATTACTGTTGTATTTGTAATGCTTTTTTCAGATCATTGAGGAAGATGGTTCTGAATGTTACTCTCACTTGAAAGTATTGCAAATTGCACTTCATGTTCAGCGTCTCTTGGTATGGGATTCTTTGTGTGAGATGTCATTGGTCATGTGGACGCTGGAAAGATGAGAAGACTTCTGTTACAGTATTAAGATGCCATGGTGGTTGTTTATAAAGAGGCAGGCACGGGTACAGGCCATCACTGTGAAACCACATTTATAAATTATGACACTACTAATCACAGGAAACAGTTACATCCATTAGTAACAAGGAAGATGAGGGAACTTAATGTAAGGGAGGAAATGCTGAAGACAAAAAGGGAAACAAATTATATATATCATATATATATATCTATATATCATGTTAAATTAAAAACATATAAACTTAAGTGATGGAGCTGTAATTTCATCTTAGATTCCTGGTGTCTGCACAAACAACTCGGGTGTTCTCTGTTGCTTTATGGTATCATCTGAAATACATGATCAAATTATGGATTAATAACTGAAATCTGTATTTATTTTGTTTGTTTCTCTAACCATTTCCATCAATGCAACTTCATTAAAATACTCTCAGAGTATTTAAGTATTGAGCTGTTCATGAGTGTGTTACAGCACAATGGTGGTAACCAAAATGTTAATATGTATCCTATGCTAAAACACACCTGTTGTTATAATTTTTAAATTTTGTTCTTTTAGACTGGAGCAGGACCTCATGTTAGTAGGTGCTATAAAATGAGAGATTACTCTACATGTACTTATTTTTTTAATCTCATTCTGGCAGTGTGATCTATTTTCTATTAAGATAAATTCTGCTACTTTGTGGCTGTACTCTATCAGGCAGACAGGTGAAATGTAGCTTATATTTTTAGAGCTGTGGATAGCAGTAATATTTGATCCATGCTTATGTTCTTGTAAGACCAGGACTTTTGTTTGTGTATTGATATCATTATAATTACTATCAATTAAGAAATCTTCTGAAAGGATGAGGAATCTGATTCATGTTGAATATGAGATCATCAAATTAACATTAAGATTAAACTGGTGAATTAAAAGCTCAGTGTCAATTTGTAACATGGTATTGTTGCCTACTTACATCACAGAAGCAGCTCAACAAATACAAGTCAAACCCAAAACGTAATCATTGTCTTTTTTAAGGCGTACTCATGTTCTTCATATCATAGCACTTACTCAGTGCAGTTCATTCTGTACCCTATCATATCTGGTCCATGTATTTTTAATTTGAATTAACAGAGATATACGTATTAGGTCAGAAGAGACATGCTTGTGGCTTTAGATCTACAAGCATTTGTTTCCCAGCCTTACAGCAGAGTTGCACTACACGTATATGCAAATAAGAGGAAAAGGAACAGTACTTAAAAGCTTGTTCTTAATCTTTCTAGCAATCCATTATTTGGTTCACGTTTCCCATCTCTTTCATGTTCTTTGATTGTGGACTGCATGATTACCCTACCACGTGAATGTTAGACTTCAACCTACAGGTAGGAATGAACTAAAGAGGATGTTTCCTCTCATAGTTCAAGTGTTCATTCCACTTGTTTCTTCCAGTCCAGCTGAGTTTGTTTCCCTTGGTGAATCTGCCACTCTTAAAACTTCTTTCCTGACTCTTGAAGATTACACTTTTCTACGCCACTGTCTACTAGAACTGATTTAACCAAATGTATCACTCGGAGGAAAGATAGTACCAGTTTGTGTGAAGCTACTGAAATATTGGTCCTGCTGTTTTCCATTGATGTGGTTGCCAGGTTTTGTCCTGATGGAATATCCTGAACAATGGCATTCTTCATCTTATCTTCTCAGTGGCCTTAAGGGAGGAAGCTGAGCAGAAGATGTAAAATGCCAGTCACAGTGCTTGTGGACATGCCCTGCCTTATTGAGATATGTAGGGCGACAGGGATGAAGGCCCACCAGGATTAAAAGAAAAGTGGTGGTTTTTAAACTGAAATCTAATGATTTATGTGGGTTTCCTGGTTTTGTTGCTATTTTAATAGACTTCTAGAATTTCTTCAGTAAGACAAATTTAATCTGTTTATCTAGTAGTAGAAATATTTGAGATAAAGTCCAGAGAGCTATAACAGGTGCCAGGGCTGTATGCTGCTGTATCTTTCAGCACTCTACTCATCATCTACTCGTCTCCTTAGGTATTTGCTTTTCTCTAAGGCAACTCAGCTATACTGATCTTGTGTTGCTGCTACTAGACTGCTTCTGCTATCCTACCTAGTTTAACTAAGATTATCCTTATAGTATACTATATTAGCAGTGTAGCTAGATAGAACACCTCAAAAGTTATTGTAAAACACAGTATGCAGGTTTAGATGATTATGAAGCTAAATAAAGTGAAGTAATGAGTAAACTTTTGAAACCAAAGCTTCTTTAAAAAAATATACTGAAAATATACTGGAATTGTTCTGGTTATTGAAAATGTAACTTAAAAAGCATATTAATAGGAAACAACATAGTCCGAGACGTATTTGAATCCAGCTTCCTGAAGAATTCAGTATAGCACATTATTATTTAGAAACATTTCAAATCACAGAATAGTGGGAAAAATATGATTCTTTTCATTACATGATTATTTATTCTTGTTAACGTGCTGTGAACTTCATTGTGCAGTGAACATTACAATTCAATATGTTAAACACAGAACAGCCATAAACATGCTCACTAAGTAATGATGGTAATAGTATCAGCTTACTGGTATCCATTTTTGTGAAGTGATAATTGTATTGGAGAACAATATTCAAGATGCAAACATTTATTGTCCTTTTATAGACAATTGTTCCAATAACTGTTTAGTGAGTACTGGCATCATAGGGAGAAAATTGTGTACCTCAGCTGCTGTCCTGCCTGTGGCTGTAATGAAGTCTCTGTAGTAATCTAATTGTATTGACTTAGCAAAAAATGGAATTCTAATTGGCAACACAAAGCCAAGCAAATTGTCAGTAAAGACGTGCTGACTTAAGCCTTGTTGACATTGATGTCAAAACTGTTCTTTGTGACCAAGAAGAAAAAATAGATTCTTCTGAATTATTAAACTTCAAAACACATAAATTATGTAATCAACTGACTTTATGTACAGCTTGATGGTGAAGTTATTTGCGTGTTCTTTCCTTTGATTTTCAGGGGTACAAAGGGGTTTCCAAGTATGTTGCTTCAGAAGTATGATTTTGGAGTTTTGAGTACAGCTGCACCTCTATTTCTGAAAGTGGCCAGGGCAAAATCTGTCACAGAACCAAAAAGACATCAAACTCTCAGATTAGAATCTTGAGGTCCCTCAGATTTGGCACGTCTTCCGGGCAGAAGTAGTTGGTGTCCCTATGTAGTCAATCTGGACATAAGTTTTTCAATTTGGAGACTGAAGATGGAACAAGTGAAGCTTCCCCTTAATCATTTCTGACTGTAATGTGGTACTGACTAGGATGTGGCCTAGCCATAGCCAATATAAAATACGGAGCATAAAATTTTTCCAGAATTTTAGTGGTCCGTAAAACTTGACTGATGGCCTACTTAATGTAAGTACTTTCTACTCAGTAATCAGTACCTGAAGAGCTTAATTTTAGGACTGAGTGCTTTTTAAAAAGAAGTGGTCTGTGTCTGTATCCCAACTGGGAGTATTTTTCAATAGAAGATAGGACATGAGCCAGCAATGTGCCCTTGCCACAAAGATGACAAATGGTATCCTGGGCTGCATCAGGAGAAGCGTTTCCAGCAAGATGAGGAAGGTGATCCTTCCCCTCTATTCAGCACTGGTGAGGCCACACCTGGAGTACTGTGTCCAGTTCTGGGCTCCCCAGTACAAGAGAGACATGCACATACTGGAGAGAGTCCAGTGAAGGGCCATGAAAATGATTAAGGGACTGAAGCATATCTCCTGTGAGGAAAGGCTGAGGGAGCTGAGACTATTTAGCCTGGAGAAGAGAAGGTTCAGGGAGGATCTTATCTATGTATACAGATACCTGAAGGGAAGGTGCAAAGACGATGGAGCCAGGCTCTTTTCAGTGGTGCCTGATGACAGGACAAGAGTCAATAAGCACAAACTGAAACACAGGAGGTTCTGTCTGAACGTTTTTACTGTGAGGGGAACTGAGCACTGGCACAGGTTGCCCAGAGAGGTTGTGGAGTCTCCATCCTTGGAGATATTCAAAAGCCAGGTGGACATGGTCCTGAGCAACTTGCTCTAGGTGGCCCTGTTTGAGTAGGGGGTTGGACTAGGTGACCTCTAGAGATGCTTTCCAGCCTCAAGCACTCTGTGATTCTGTGACATACTCTAGTGTGGGTCTCAGAAGACCACACTCTCCAAATGCTGTTGAGTTACTGTAGCAGTTTTAATAGTGATTGATCCCAATTATAATAAACAGGAAAAAAGATCTGACAAATGTAAAATTGTCCACCAGGACAATAAGGATTTACACTGATTTCTGTTGCCAGTAATGTACAAGAGTGACGTGGCTTTTCTCATACCTGGCCAACAATTTGTGGCCCAGTGACTGTTTATACCAGGGTCAGTTGCTGACATGCTTTTGCCTGCCTTTAGTAAGGCTAATACCATAAGGAGAAGACTTTGCAGGTCTCGTGTAGCCTAGATAAAGATATTTTCAAAGGAAGCTGTTCTCTTCCTCCAATATTTAATTCTCTAAGAATGCAGCTCTACTACCTTGCTAGTCCATTGACAGTACTTAATATGATGCCCACTAACTCAAGATGATACCATCGTTTTCTATTATTTTTAGAAATCAATTGTAGAGTACTAAACCCTTGCAGAAGCGAAGAAACAATTTAGCTGCTTCAACACATGCTGGAAAAGACAGCAAGAGCTTTGTATATAGCTGTTTGACATTTTAAAAGCTTTCCAAGAAAATCCATCCTTTTATTCATAAGGCCTTTTCAAGAGGTAGAAGCCACTTGCTCACCTTCTTTGTATTTATTGTTGTAATGAACTTCTTGATTTCATCCCAGCTCTTGATTTTAGTGTCAAGGTTGGGGTGTAACGTACTAAGTATTTGTGTATTTGCTATATCAGAAATGTTACAGTTCTTATAGTACTTCCTGCTCTGTGTGATACATTTTTCACTACGTATGGTAAACTTCCAGCTAACGTCTATAAAGAAAACAGTAAAATAATATTTCAGCTGTAAACTTAATTAATGTCACATATTGCGTAGAGTGGAAGCAGAAAGAATGACGTGCTGTAGTGTAATACAAAAAGAGAGGTGTCCACAGCATGAGGTGCTGGCCAGAGGCTGTGTTACTGTCAGGGCAAGTGGCGAGAGCCAGCTGGTTCTGGTAAATCATCTATAAGATGTCCTGAGCTATGGCTAGTTATGAGCAGATTGCTTTTTTGATTTTTTTTTTTCCCCTCTAAATGCTGATATGAAGAATTTTCCCTGCTAGCTATAGTTTTTCTTCTATCTCTTTACCACTACAGCTCATCTGATTGCTAATATGTTCCTTACCAACCCAAATCATTATTGGGGCTGTCATACTATATTTTTATATTTTAAAATTCCTTTATGTTTCTCATTCTGTCTACGAGTTAAGAAAATAATGCACAGAGATTAATCAGTAATGAAAATGTCTACAAGCAGTGTCATGTGCCAGGCTACAATTACAATACCTGAGGTAACAAAAATCGTATTGGTTTTTGGCTTATCTGTTTCATGGTGTGAGTAGTAAACAGTTTCAGATTTTTGTATCTGTCAAATTAGATGTTGATTTCTTAGGTTTTTTGAATATAGCTAAGTATTTGCTGTGATAATATCTTGTCAGGCTTGAAAATTGCTTGTAGTGTTAAATAAACTTTTTCCATTTATAATGTAACAATTATAAAATCATTCCCAGAGGTGTACTTTTATCACCATTAAGGTTATTTTCTTTCTTAAGTCTTGATATACCTATGTCAGTAATTCCTGTTAATAAGAAGTATCACCAAAAAATTGACGTCTCAAAAGAATAGTCATGGAAAGAAATGTTTTTCTTTTTGTTTCATATATAAATATAGCAAATAAAATAATAATGTTGAAGTTCTAAATATTGAATGTTCTAAAAAATGTTGGGATTTCTTAAAAAAAAGAGAGAGAGAGGAAAAAAAGAAAAGGTTTTCTGTCCCCCCAATGTATGGGTAAATGTCTGATGGCATCCTTCTGCATTTTATTGGGAGTTTGTTCAAATGGATAAATTTCAATGAATCGACATGCTCTCAATAAGAGCACTCTTGTTTCAAAATTTCAAACCACTTTTAACCATTGTATTGATGTTTCAAACATACTCAGTTTGGTTTTTCTGTTCTATACCCTTGGGAATGCAGGCAGGCTTTATTAAACACTTAAAAAAATCTATTACTGAATATTTTTCTCAAAGACAGGAGTATGAAAGCTTGGTTAATAGCAAGGACTGTCAAGTGAAATGTATTAACTGAAGCTAACAGAAAATCTGGGTAAGATTAGAGTGCACTGTGTTGTCTCTAAGCAATCTGAATTACAGTATTTGCTGCAGGGATTGTGGAACTCTTGAGACCTTCAACCTGAGCTTCTCGGAAAGCTAAAAAGAAATTGGGAGAGAACATGAACTAAAAAACCTAACTTTTGACCAGCTCACATTGTAATGGCCCCAAACCTGTATTGCCTCTAAAACAAACAAAAAAAAAAACAACCCAGAAAGCAATGCCAAATGGGAGGCAGTGGAATGAGACTTCATGGAGTGATTCAGTTTTTCACTAGTTTGCTCGTTGTCTGTGGAGAAGTTTCTTTCCCTCCCTCCCTGAGCTCCCATTCCTCATATGTACAGTGAAGCTGCCACAGATCTTGTTTGTAAAGAGCTTTGCCAGCTTGAGACATAGATTTGGGATAGGAAAAACACTGGAGTCCCAGCCTTAATTACGAGAGAAGAATGGTGCTTTTAGATCTGAAGAAAATAATTGTAGGTATCCTGGCAAATCATTTATGAAGTTCCTTCCTTCCTTCCTTCCTACTTTCCCCTGTCCCCACTGAGATACCAGTTTTTTGTTAAACTTCCTGATTTTCAAACATGTAGAAGCCATATCAACATGTGTAAAAGCTGTCTGATAACTTCTCCTGTTTCTGTTAAGTATATTTATAGCCTTCTGTAGTAATCTTCATTTCTTAAAGCATCTTGTGCTTTGAGCAAAGGTATTGCACCCAGTTTAGCCTTCCACCTGTTTCAGCAGCAGGATGCACATGCAGACAGGCCATCTTCCTAAGAGCTCCTCACTGTGTTATGGAGAAACTACTGCATTAATCTTGGTTTTTATTCAGTCAACCACACTTGGAGAAGAATTTTTTGATTGCCTTGCTGGGATGATATTACCATATGGCACCCCACTCCTACCATTTAAGGTTATTGTGTCTAAATGTATGTTTTACTACTATTTTTTTTTGTGCATGTGCAAAATGGTAAAAAAACCCTACCTTTTAACACATTTACTTGTATTCTTGACTGACTTTTTAAAAAATGTAGGATGAATGGAATCAACATAGGTTTAGAGTATACGTAGAGCTGATCCAGAACTAAAAATCCTATTTTGTCTTCAAAATCCACAAAATAATACAATTTGCTTTTCAGAAAATCAGTAAGATGGAAGTCAAATTGCCTGCTTGGGTGTTAATAGCACATATTGGATTGTTTCTCCTGTTTGACTAACCATTTGTAATTAAGAACAATGATCATTTTATGTCTTTCCTTAGTTTTGAATTTGATTCTTCTGTTGTGGCACTTAGAAAAGAGCCATTAGCCATTAAGATGAATTTATGTTTGTCTAGAGAATTATTTGCAAGGCATAATCACGTTCTAAATAGTTTTTGTTAACACTTGTTTAAGTAGATTGCTACCCTAACTTCGGGAATTATACCAACAATCTCACCCTCTAGATTTAGTTCATTTGCTTATTGTCTTCTCTTTCATTTTTCTGCTTTGAAAATTTACCTCTGTAAGAGATTTTCCCAAAGATTAAAATAAACTTTGAAAATGTAAAATATCTCTGCTCCATTCTTTAATTACTTTTATAAGTCTAAGGTGTCTGTTCCAGTAGTACATTATGGCCCTAAAATATCAATAGTTTAAAGGGGTCATTGGCTTGATTGTGGTCTAGATTTCATGTTGTGCTTACTCAGATTCACTGGTGCCTGGTGAATATGCACAATCATATTTGTTACGTGTCCTGGTTTGGGCTAGGACAGAGCTAGTTTTGTCTCCAGCAGCTACTGTGTTTTGGATTTAGTGTGTGAAGAACGGTGATAGCACACTGATGGTGTTGGTTGCTGCTAAATGATCAAGGACATTTTGCAGCTTCCCAGGTTTTGCTAATGTGCAGGTGCAAAAACCTGGGAGGAGTATAGCCAGAATTGTTTATCCAATCTGTCCAAAGAGAGTGTTCCATACCATAGACGTCATGCCCTGTATAAGTGAGGGTCGGCCGGTGGGCCAGTTTCCTTAATGTTCCCTTCTGATTGTTTTTTCCTGTTCCCTGCTTTTCCTTTTTTTCGTTTGTTCGGGCCTTTTCGTTCGTTTGTTCGTCTGTTTGTTCCCTCACCTGCTGTGTCTGGAACTTGCTGTTCCGGGATAGCTGGGGGGGAATATCCCTGCTCCCTGACTGCTGCTCGGGACAGGCTGTGTCGATCATCAGGTGGTCAGAAACTGTGCATTGTTTGTTTCATATATTCTACTATCCTTATATATGTATTATTATTATTATTATCAGTAATATATTTTTTTTTACAATTGTTTTGTAAATAATACATAAACTAAGGTCAAAAGACCTTAAAGTGTAAAATGAAATGGTGTAAAAAATACTAATTACTTTAAATCTCAAAATGTAATCATGCATAGCTTTTTTGTTACAATGGCTGGCCAAATAAATGTGTAGAAACTCAATATAAGGAGGAGGATGATTAACCGTTTCATGAAGGTCAGTTTCTGAATTCATAAGGAACTCAGACACAGCTAGGATGAATACTGCCAGGATACAATAAGGGGCTGATCTAAGGTCTTGAAGCCTGGTGACACTTTGCTCTGGGAGGACAGAGAAATGTCATTGAGGGAAGTTCTATTTGTAAAGATTCACCACGTAAATTAACTGCTAAACATTACATTTAATTGAAATTATGGACAAAGAGAAGCAATCCTGATTGAAAAGAATAAAAATGACAAAATGCCTGTTTACTAGCTTATTTAAAACCTGCTTTCTAAATTCATTAATTCTGTTTTGACTTATGTCGGTGATATGTGTATTGTTGTTGTAATATGGATGTGTATTCTATGACTTGCGGCTGTAATTATTCACAGTGCCATTTATTTATGCCATTAATATCTCATTCACTAACAAGTGCGTGGTAAAACCCCAAGAGTTTTGATTTGGATAAATATCTAGAAATATAGATGTTTACATAAACAATTTTGAGCTTTACATTTGAAAAATCTTACTAAATCAACATTTGTTTCATCCTTCAAATGGGTTTAATTGTTTTTTTATTTCTAATTGAATCAATCTCTTCTCTCAAGTAACAAGCGATAGGACAAGTGGAAATGGCCTCAAGTTGCACCAGGGGAGGTTTAGATTGGGTATTTGGGAACATTTCTTCACTGAAAGGGTTATCAGGCACTGGAACAGGCTGCCCAGAGAAGTGGTGGAGTCACCATCCCTGGAGGTATTTAAAAGACATGTAGATGTGGCACTCAGGGACATGGTTTAGTGGTGGACTTGGCAGTGTTAGGTTAACGGTTGGATTTGATGATCTTAAAGGTCTTTTCCAGCCTAAACGATTCTATGATTCTATGTTTCAGGAAGAACTTTTACATAAACAGATTAATTTAATTTTTAAGTCATGGAGAAAAGTTAATACCTACCAGTCTAAAGGCAATGTGACAGCTGAATATGAATATAAGTATCTGGAAAAGAAAGTTAAGGATGTTAAATAGTTTCTTGTTAAATGCCATAAACATTTTTGCTCTAAAGAAGAATTAATGATAACTTCTTTAAGCAGTATGCAAACAGTTACTGCTTGCTTCCATGCTAGAACAACTTAAACTGGTTCAGGAAAACAACAGATGATGTTAGTATCCATATCTCCCAAAGGGCAAAATTAAAGCTTTGAAAGGGTTTTGTGTTTCTTTTTGTGTAAAATACGGTATATACAATAGCATGCTTTTGTATAAAATATGGGTGTATACACAATGGCATAAATTATTAATTTAATTTACTAAGTATAATAAAAGAGTGGTAACTTCATTTATGACAGATGCATTTCTAGAAAGAGTAGTTTTTTCTTCTATTTGTATGAAAGAGTGTGTTGGTTTTGGCTACAAGCTAATATGAAGAAAATTACCTTTATCTCAGCCAAAACCAGTATAAAAAAAGTTATATTACTTATTTGTCCAAAATCAAATTTTCCTGAATGACCTTGTAAAGGAAAACAAAGCAGTCTTCAGAAATAGAATATAAGATACATACATGGATTACATTAATATTTTTTACTGTTTCTTGCTGATAAATTTGAAATGCAAATCCATTTTGAAATATACAACCAAAGGTTTACTGTAAATTAATGAAAGCCACCAAATTCTCACTAAATGCCTAGTAAAAATAACATTGATGTGGTTTATGCAGAAAGAATGCAGCCCTTTTGTGCCCATAGAAACTGATTTTCCATACATTCTCAGATAATCTTCATGTAATAAAATCTATGAAAAACAGACCTATCATTTGCTTACTTACACTTACATCTTTCTTTTCCAGATGACACGGGAGCAGTATATATTAGCAACACAACAGAACAGCCTTCCAAGGACTGAACATCCTCAGTTTTACCCAGTAGGGATTTATGGATGGCGAAAGAGGTGCTTATACTTCTTTGTCCTTCTGCTGTTGGTTACCATGATTGTTAACTTAGCAATGACAATATGGATTTTGAAGGTTATGAATTTCACAGTGGTAAGTATCACAGTGACTTTATGTACCCTGTTTCTTGAAGTAATAACTTGTAGTTTTACTTCTCTTTACCATGTTATACACAAATCATGTAATTTTGGCTTAAAAATTGTATGCCCTTCTTTGAGTGTTACTTCAGGTATTTATACTTTTTTGTGTATATTCTGCAGAGAGAGGACCTGTGTCCTATCTATTCAGATATTTCTGGTTAATCATATCTGCTGAAAATCTATCTGGATCTTAGATTTTTTTTTTTGTTTGCCCAACCAAAAGCATCATGATGACTGTCCAAAGCATTTTCTGGTTGCTTGTCACCACTGATAGCAATCAGTAGGAGTTTGCCATGTCTGTTCTGTATGGTATCTCTCTTAGGAGGAAACTGTGTTAGTTGGGTCAGCTTAGGGTAGCTTTTTTAGTTTATGTTGTTCTTAGTATTTTTTTTAGAGTTTACTGACCATTTAGACTGTGTTTCACCTAGAACTTAGAGTACCTGTTTTGATGCTGAGAAGAGTGGGTAGGTGGGTATAAAAGCCATGGGATTTTGTGAGGCAGCCTCCATCTGGAATCTTTAATAGCAGCAAAGTGTTACCGAGACTGTATTTCAGATATACGCCTTAAAGAACATCTGCGTTCGGTGGAAACGCTGTTATCTGCCCAGCTGTTCCCAAAGCTTTGTTTGAATAAAGGTGGTAGGAGTGTTCACTAGTTGGCAGTGGAGTAGTGTCATTTTGTATATCAAAAGAAAAGATAGAACACTCCACAGTTTAAAATAGCAATGCTTCTGCTAGGATCAGTGTAGTCTCTCTCTCTGGATATTGACCTTCATAAGCCATATTTTGACGTAGCTAGTAATAAATTTCTAATTCCTAGGGTCATAGCACATTTCTATTCTCCATTAGTTTATGGGAAATAAAAAAAAGCCAATAAAACCAGCATTAAACATACATCTAAAACTGTTCTATATCTGCTAATGCTCTCTAATGCATAGGGTTATCCGAGATAGTTGGTGAGACGTATTGTGCAAATACATTGCTACTTCTGAGTTGCCACTGGTGGATGAATATGTTGGATTCATGTTTTGACAACTGTATGACTTTAATATTCATGTACTAAGGAGTTTGTTAGACGTTTAGGAGGTCTTTTTGTTTGATTTTGGGGGTTTTTTTGGTTTGTTTGGTTTTGTTTTTTCTTTTTTCTAGCATAATGTGCTTGCAAAACAGGACATCCACGTGTGCTTTTGCTATTTGTATTAGAAGCATATTTAGACATACCTGTTGACTTCAGTAAAATGGTCTGCTATCATTCCAGAGGAGAATTAAAGATGGAAATTTAAATAGATTAAGATGATGTTTTAAAAAGTATAGAATTTTTCTCTGTGCAGAAGATTGCATTCCAATAAAATAGTTGAAACTACTGCTTCCATACCTAGGCAACTTTTGACCTTCCACGCTACAAGCTACTATAGCACTCTCTAGTTTAAAAATCTTACAATTTGAACACACAATCTTTTTAAAACAAAACAAAAAAGATATTTTGAAACATTTTTTTTTTCCTGCATGCCAAAGCTTTGTTGGAAAGTTAAAGGTTTACGGTGAATCACTAAATCAGTGCAGGAATCTAGTGCAGGAAACAACCAGATTGTTTCAGCAGTTCTGTTTACTACTTAGTGAATTGAAGACCTTGCTTCAATAGCTTGAGAGATGTATGTATCTGAAATAATTATGCAAACGCTGGCTTAATAATTTCATTAAAATAGTGTTTGAAATGTTATGCGCTTCATTTATAAACTCTTTATTACAATTCAGAAATCACAAAGCTTATGTGCATCTTTAATAATCCTGAATTTGTTGTAAATACAGATAAATGATATGCCACTAGCTAGTGTGAGTTAATCTTTAACCCTTCTGTTACAGAATTGAAACTAATTTTGTATATTCACGTCTACCATAGTCATATATACCAGTAAGCAATTTGGAAAACAAAAGTGGAACATATCACTTCTCTTTCATATAAGCCCCCCCCCCGCCCCCCCCCCCCCCCCGCCCCCCCAAATATTGCATATGCTTGGGAACACTGTTCATTTTGGAATATCATATACCCCTTAACTACCTCAGAAATGAAAATCCCTACTTAAGAGTTTGTTATGAACAATCTGCAAAAATTACTGTTTCCAAAGGATTTTGTACTTAAAAAGAGTAACAGAAGCATTTTATTTAACGATCATACCACCACCAGATCACTTACTCAAATTTATATGTAGTATATCCCTGTTGACACAAAATTATTAACCATTATTCTTTTAATGGCAAAATATTTCATGCTTTTGTTTAATGAAATGTACTGCTTCAGGACTGATTTGTTTTTGCCTTCCAACTTTTGTATAAATTTATGGAATGACTTGTGGTTAAACTGTTGCAAAACCCAGAATCCATAGGCATGTGGTTTATGACCTGAAATTGTATATCTTAAAGTGCACACATTTTTTTTACAAAGGGACTGTTAAAAAAATGGTAATTAAATGATACGAGAATAGGTTATTTAATACTGTAAAGCTACATGTAATAGCTGTAGGCATATCATATAACTTAAAGCTGAAAGAATGAAAAAAGTCTGTCAATATTTACTTCTGCTTTTGTAAGCACCAGTACTTTGGATCGTGTTCTAATCCATTTTGTTAAATATACACTGAAGAATACCAGTTTTCTTCTGCAGATTTATGGAATGGTAGTCTTCTATTTGGACTAGTTACTATTCACATTAGAGTCTCTGTATGGCTTCAAAAATTGATTGCTAGAAGATTGCCATATAAAAAGTTCAGTAAAATCTTCGCACTTATGTTCACCCATGCATATTTGAGCACGAGTGGGAAATTTGTATCAAGTCTGAGGGAGTTACGTTCTTAGCAATAGATGTCTGTGAGTAAAATAATTTAGTTTATGAACCTAAACTTCAAGTATTTAAAGAATGTAACAGCTTTGAAATATACATATATTTCTTCCGTGTGCATGTATATATGTATAGATAGATATAAACTAAGAAATTGTATTTGTATATCTGGGCAGTGAGGGGAAATCAGGAGTGCAGCTAGAAACCTTTTGAAAAGGAGAATACTTTTGCTAAACTGGTTTAAAGAGTATTTGCACAAAAGAGGAATCTAGCCATGATAAAATAATTGATGAAATTGAACTGCTTTGACATTTTGACATTATTTTAAATTATTTGCTGTTTTAGTGTAAGCCAACGTTGAGCTTATTATAAAATGATAGTAATTGCACCACTTCAAGGGGTAGGGAAGAGCCAGGGCATGGGTTTGTCATTGCTGGCTGACAGTTGCAACAATGTTAATTTGTATTAGCTGTTGACTTTCTATTTTTAACTGTACAGCTGCAGCCACTAGCCAATTGGCACAATAAAAGCCTTTCTGAGTTCAATTTATAGATTCTCCGGTTGGGAAAGTTTTCTGAATATACTGACCTTGCATGTAAAAGTTGCATTCTGAATCTGAGCTAGTTATCCCATGCTCTTTTTATGCACAGAGAGGAGAAATAGGATCTCCCATAAGGTCATTCATCAGGAAGGGTGCTGTAGCTTTGCTGGCTTGACCAAGGAGCAATAGTACCCACCCAGCAGAAAGCCACGGCCTCTCTAAGCTCTGCACCCGCCACAACTGACGCAGCTTCCCAGACAGAGCTGTGGTGGGAACATGCTGCCGCCCAGGTGTCAGGCTGCAGGGTGAGCCCTGCTCTTACACCAGTATCAGACAGCAGCAGTGAGCACACCTGTGGGAGGTGCGCCCAGGTAGAACAACTCCTCCGCTTAGTGACAGAAATACAGTACAGCAGAGAGGAAACAGTCCAGGAGGTTCCTGGACTGTGTGGAAGATAACTTCCCGACACAGCTGGTGAGTGGCCAACTAGGGAAGGCACCCCACTGGACCTGTTGTTTGTGAACAGAGAAGGACTTGTGGGTGATGTGATGGCTGGAGGCCATCTTGGGCATAGCAATCACAAAATGACAGTTTTTAATTCTTGGAGAAGTAAGGAGGGGGGTCAGCAGAACTGCCACCTGGGTCTTCCAGAGGGCAGACTTTGGCCTGTTTAGGAGACTGGTTGACAGAGTCCCTTGGGAGGCAGTCCCGAAGGGCAAAGGTGTCCAGGAAGGCTGGACATTCTTCAAGAAGGAAACCTTAAAGGCGCAGGAGCAGGCTGTCCCCATGTGCTGAAAAACAAGCCGGAGGGGAAGAAGACTGGCCTGGCTGAGCAGAGAGCTTTGGCTGGAACTCAGGAAAAAAAGGAGAGTTTATGACCTTTGGAAGAAGGGGCAGAGAAGTCAGGAGGATTACAAGGGTGTTGTGAGGTTATGCAGGGAGAAAATTAGAAAGGCCAAAGCCCAACTAGAATTTAATCTTGTTACTGCCGTAAAAGACAATAAAAAATGTTTTTACAAGTACATTATCCACAAAAGAAGGGCTAAGGAGAATCTCCATCCTTTATGGGATGTGGGGGGGAAACATAGTGACAAAGGATGAGGGAAAGGCTGAGGTACTTAACACCTTCTTTGCCTCAGGCTTTAATAGTAAGACCAGCTGTTCCCCAGGTACCCAGCCCCCTGATCTGGAAGACAGGGATGGGGAGCAGAATGAAGCCCCCATAATCCAAAGGGAAATGGTTAGCAACCTGCTACACCACGTAGACATGCACAGGTCTATGAGGCCAGATGGGATCCACCTGAAGGTACTGAGGGATCTGTCAGAAGTGCTCATCAAGCCACTTTCCATTATTTATCAGCAGTCCTGGCTAATCAAGGAGGTCCCAATTGACTGGAGGTTAGCAAATGTGATGCCCATCTACAAGAAGGGTCAAAAGGAGGATCCTAGGAACTGCAGGCCTGTCAGTCTGACCTCGGTGTCCGGGAAGGTTACGGAGCAGATCATCTTGAGTGCCATCACGCAGCATGTTCAGGACAACCAGGTGATCAGGCCCAGTCAGCATGGGTTTATGAAAGGCAGGTCCTGCTTGACTAACCTGATCTTCTATGACAAGGTGGCCCGCTTAGTGGATGAGGGAAAGGCTGTGGATGTTGTGTACTTGGACTTTAATAAAGCCTTTGACACCGTCTCCCACAGCATCCTCCTGGAGAAACTGGCTACTCGTGGCTTGGACGGGTGTACTCTTTGCTGGGTAAAAAACTGTCTGGATGTCTGGGCCCAAAGAGTTGTGGTGAGTGGAGTTAAATCCAGTTGGCGACCGGTCACAAGTGGTGTTCCCCAGGGCTCAGTACTGGGGCCAGTTCTATTTAATGTCTTTATCAATGATCTGGGTGAGGGGATTGAGTGCACCCTCAGTAAGTTTGCAGATGACACCAAGTTGGGCGGGAGTCTTGATATGCTTGAGGGTAGGCAGGTGCTGCAGAGGGATCTGGACAGGCTGGATCAGTGGACCGAGGCCAATTGTATGACATTCAACATCACTATGTGCTGGGTCCTGCACTTGAAATATCACAACAACCCCAGGCAACGCTACAGGCTTGGGGAAGTCGCTGGAAAGCTGCCCGGCAGAAAAGAACCTGGGGGGTGTTGCTCAACAGCTGGCTGAATATGAGCCGGCAGTGTGCCCAGGTAGCCAAGAAAGCCAATACCATCCTGGCTTGTATCAGAAATAGTGTGGCCAGCAGGAGTAGGGAAGTGATCGTCCCCCTGTACTTGGCCCTGGTGAGGCTGCACCTCGAGTACTGTGTTCAGTTCTGGGCCCCTCACTACAAGAAAGACATTGAGGTGCTGGAGCGTGTCCAGAGAAGGGCAACGAAGCTGATGAAGGGTCTAGAGCACAAGTCTTATGAGGAGTGACTGAGGGAACTGGGGTGGTTTAGCCTGGAGAAAAGGAGGCTGAGGGGAGACCTTATGGCTCTCTACAACTACCTGAAAGGAGGTTGTAGCGAGGGGGTGTCAATCTTTTCTCCCAAGGAACAGGCAATAGGACAAGAGAAAATGGCCTCAAGTTGCGCCAGGGGAGGTTTAGATTGGACATTAGGTAACATTTCTTCGCTGAAAGGGTTATCAAGCATTGGAAGAGGCTGCCCAGGGAGGTGGTGGAGTCACCATCCCTGGAGGTATTTAAAAGACGTGTATATGTGGTGCTTAGGGATATGGTTTCGTGGTGGACCTGGCAGTGTTAGGTTAATGGCTGGACTTGTTGATCTTAAAGGTCTTTTCCAACCTAAACAATTCTATAATTATATCATCTCATAGTAAGACAGACAACTGAAGTGAATTGTCCTTTAAGGCATGGATGTTGAATAGCTCATCAAAGAAGTAATTACAAAAGAAATATGGTTTATTTGCAATTGTGTAAAACTATAGGACAGACAAGTTGTGCAAGTCTTCTTTTATCAGATTAATTAGTATAGCTGGGAAAGGTAGACAAACTTTTGGGTAAACAATCTCTTCTTCCAGTGTACAATGTAAGAAAGAAAATTGAAAGGTCAATACAAGTTACAAATAATTGCCCTGATAAAATATGTATCAGTTAGACCAGCAAAACTGAAGGTAACTAGTATCTGCGTAGCAGAAGGAATATTAGATGGAGGAATCAGAGATGTAGTAATCATTTTTTGAAAGATATTCCCCCACTGGTAGCTTAGTGTTGCTATCCTTTAACATCTAGTTGAGATCTGTTACCTCACTGTTCTAGCATTTGTTTAGAAAGATGCATATAAAAATATGTAAGAACTTCAGGAAAAAGAAGTCCCTAAACATTTCCACTGGTAGATGCATGTAGCTGTAACATACAATACTACCGTGGGTTTACATGGAAAGTAATTATTCAGGAGTAGGCTATATTAGAGGAAGATCTGACTTTCAACAAAATGCTCTGCAAATAACTTAGCCCTGAAATAATCCCCGTACTGAACTTGTCATTGGAATAAAACTCTTTGTTGTTTTATGTGCATCAAGTGGATCTGCTCCATCCTGAGTGGTAACGATAAAATAATTTGACAGCCTCTACAGTATATTATCCCCTAATGAACCATCAAAGTCTCTGAATCACATGCTTGAACTTCAGACTTCATCTATTGTATTAAATGGTTTCCTGAAAAGTAAACAACTGCTGTCTTCAAGAATGAACTCAACTTTCCTCAAGTCTCTTAAGCCTGATCTTCAAAGGAAACATGCAAAACGTCTTGGAAAAATCAAGCTGGGAACTAAAATCTGTAGCTTTTGTCAGTATCAAAATAGACTTAGGAGAAGTGAGTTTTATGGAACATTTATAATTTCCTTTCCTTGTTCTAACCTTGCCATGGTCCGCAGGCCCCTCCATGGAAATGTCTGTCTGTCACCTTCCCTCAGGATGTGATTACCTCTCACTTAGTCTAGGTTATAGATGTCTAAAGAAGCTCAAAGCTGTTAGTTACTTTTTTGTGTCTATACAATTAGTATACTAGATGTTTCAAGAAGGATGGGATGCTCAAGTCATAACTTGGTGACATTGCCATAGGGTAAAGTATGGACATGGTGTGTATTTATAACATCCTGGTTATTTCACTTATGTAATATGTATGAATTCTAAAGGATAGCAAGGAAAGAAATATTTTTTACTGTGCCTGCATTCTTGACATCATGTATTTGTATGGTCCATAGCAGAGGTAATTAACTTTTTCTTTAAAGATTTAATCACTTGAACAATATTCTCTGAATAGAACTATAATTTTATATAATTTATTCTTCACATAGCTGTTAACGAATGAAGTATATTGACAGTCTGTCAATCTAATTACTTACTCTGTAAAAGAGATTTACCTTACATTTTTGTCACTAAACAAATACCAGTATAGAAATATGTGACTGAAAGTTTTCTGCAGGTATTTCAAATTAGAGTTTAAAAAAGAAATTCAAAGTATTCCTCTTACTGTTGTGAAGTGACATTGTGAAGTGACATGGGGCAATTAGCATAGAAACTTAAGTCCCCTTCTTGGTGGAGGAGGCATTTAATATCAGTGCATTTATACATTTTCTAATATGTACACAATGGACATTGATACTGGCATTTACTTGATATTACATTATTCCATTGCTTATTACATTACATTCAAGTTTGGAGTTTACTAAAGCTGAAAAAATTGTAATGGTAGGAAAAATGCAAATGTGAACCCCTTTAGTTCTTAGGATCTCTTTTGGGTTGGCCTGTGACTCAGCCACATATCCTAGGAAGTAACAGCACCAAATTGTTTTACTGGTTTTGGTTGTACATCTGGTTTTGTGTGTCTCCGTATTCTGCTTTCCCATTAGGAATCAATGTATGAAAAGACTAATTTTGTTCCCCCTCTAAAAATGCAGTCACCCAATTCAGGTATTTTTCTCTTTCTGTAGTTACTTGCAGCGTTGTAGTCAGTTTTGACTGCTGTCATGCATGATATTTTCTGTATTGATGCATGTTAAACCCCTCTTGCCAGTAGTACTATGGGAATTACTTTTAAGATCTAGAATGAGGCAACTTATCGTGTGGGTTGAGACACTTATTTCTCAAGGGAACTCGAACTCCAATTTAGCTTCAAACATTAGCAGACCATAAACAGCAGTTTGAATTTCCTGGCTAGAATTCATGTGCTTCATGCTCACAATTGAATGTACTCTGGTTGCTGGCTGCCTGGCTCCAACTTCACGTTGTTTGGACAGCAAATAGTTTGCAAGATGGTTGACTGTCTGCCTGAAGATACACATGCCAACTGAGCATGATTTCTCTGTATGTGACAGCATATATAACAACCCAGATATATGCAAACATTAACTCCTTTCTCTTTGCATCTTTATAGATTGTCCCTATATTCCTTTAGGAGTTTGACTTTTAGAGTTAAAATCTTTCTGATCTGCAAAAATCTAAATCTGAATGATAATATTTTATTAACATTATTTATAGAGACCAATAAAGTATTTTCCTGGGATTTGGTTACTGTGTAAGAATGAAGAAATCTTTCAAATTTTTAACTTTCTATATTGTTAAACACACACACACGCTTCTGATCTTAATATCTAATATGGAAAAAATACTTATAATTTCTTTAAAAGTACAATTTGTCCATTAAAGATATAATTTGATACGTAAGGTTTTAGTGGTACAGAACTAAAGCAACTGTGTTCAGTGTTTTTATCTAGACTTACAGCAAACTGTCTTGGCATACAGTAGAATAAGAAAATAATTTCTTTGCAAAACTATACTGTAATACTCATTATCCACTTTTCAACAAACATGACAGTGATGTGAGCTGTCAGGTTTCTCAGACTCTTTGACCACCCAGATGTCTTTTTTTGATGTTCAAAACAGTATTTGTTCTTTTATCAGTTCAGTTGGTTCTGCCGATCTATGCAATGAAGATAGTATTTGCCCATGGCGGTTAACACAATTTCAAGTAGAACTAAGAAAAAGCGCTTTTCCATTTCTTAGCTAATTTTTGTTGAGACATGTCCAATTTGTAGCAGATTGGCATTTGAAATTTATGAAGTTGTGTAATAGCTGTACTTATCTCTACTCAAAAATAATTTGGTTGTTTGGCAAACAGACAACTTCTTTCATTTTACAAAGGCAGCAGTTTGTTATTAGGTTTTGAATAAATATGATTACAATTTAATAGTAGCAGTTGCTGGATATTTAATAAATATGTTCTGTCACATCTGCAGATTTCATTTATTTCAATGGCAATCATTTATTGTCAATAATTTATTTTCAACTGTAAATGAGCTCATTTTCAAAAGTTGTTATCTCTTAACTAGATAGAAAACTAATTCTCTACATCCCTCAATATTTTAGTTTTCAAGAACCTGATGTCCCATTTTGGGATGAATGCAAGAAAGCTTTTGTTTCCTTTTTGTTTGTTTTTTGTAGTGAGAAAGATCCAGTCCAGAGCAGGCAATATCATTAATTATTAATGATTAAGAGACTTAGTCAAGATATCGGAGACCAAGGTACAAATTCATGCAGTCTCCAATATAGATCATGTCCCAGGTAAGTGTCCTACTCATAGGCTATTAGTCTTTGATTTCTGATGTTCCTTTTTAATAGATACATGACCTCTATCTTACTATCTTTTAGTCTCAAACATTAGATATTATCCTTATAACAATTTTTATTGAAAATTCGTATGAAATAGCTGTGTATTCCTGAAGAATATTTTCTGCTTAGATTTATAATTCCTTTGAAAAAATGTTTAGAAAATTGTCAGCCAGCTAAAATAAATATGAGAAAACCATACACATGTGTGCACGTGCACATGCATAGACACACACGCACGGTCTTATTTATATAATTGGCTATGTTCTCATCTACTTTTTATGTTGCACTGGAAAACAGAAAATTAAGCTTCTTGAATGAAACTGTCAGCTCCATGCATGATTCAAACACTTGCTCATAGCAAGATTCTTTTGCCGACATGCTACAAGTTAATTTTATCTGTACTTTTTAATCTCATTTATTAACATTCGTGTAAAAGCACAACTTTATGGAGCTGGAGGGTATTTTGTAACACTTATGTCCTCTTTCATTTGGAGTGCAGTGGGTAGGAATGAACTGATTCATTCTTACTGTCTTTTGAGCACGTCACATAGTTACTGAGTACAATGAAGAACTCGAGTATTTCTAATACCATTCTTCTAAATCACTTTTTATCTCTTTTTGTATATGTACCTCCTGTGTTGTATACCTCCTTACCTAGCACTTATGGGAAAAAAAAAAAAATCAATCTGTCAGTGCAAGTGTGGTGTAGATTTACTTGACTGTATAGTAATTAATGTGCACAATCCTGATCAATTTCTGTAAATCTCTATTATCTCCTCCTTTTTTTGTTTTCCAATGAAAGGGAAAAAGTTGTGTCACAGTGGAAAGGCAACTAATCTGAAATCAAGTTGGTAATCTCCTATTTGCTACACACACGCACGGCAACAGGTTGCACGAACAGTCAAGCCACTGTTACACATATTTGGTTAGCTCTTTTATAGTACTAGGCATCTCATGCAAAGGCATCTTCCTGTAAAAAGTCGGAAGGTATTGCTTAAAACGGTGCTATTTAATAGCACTTCTTAGCAAATATGAATTACCTTGATTTGATATGCAGGTTACGTTATTGATTCTGGGTGGCTGAATGTAGATTTTAAATATTTTATTTTATTTTATTCCTGACATATATATCTCTACATTTTGGTGTTTATTGTTACAAAATATCTTTGATGAATAAAAAATGGAATAAAATTCATTTCTTATTTTTATATTTGTTTGGTCATGCAGATTTAATGGCAGAATACTAGTAAAGTTCTCAACAGAAAAAGGGAATAAATATTTTGCACCCTATGTAACCTTGTAAAAATGTGATTTAATTCACTGTAGAAAAAAAAAATCTATTTATACAATAGTTTAAGCAATTTCAACCTGACCTTGCAGTGGCTTTGGAAAATTGTATTGTAGTATCCAGAACTCAAATGCTTAGGGAAAACTGCCTATAAGCAATGTTTACTTTATAGAGATGCACTGAGAACATAAAGATGTATTTGCCTGTACAAGGTCACTGCTTGCTCATTTGTCTTATTGCTTCAGATTTGTTTCATGAAGCGCCAGGACTGATTTAGAAACAGTTTAAGGGTCACAGATTCATAACTTGTACCTTTATCCCATGTCAGCAGTCCAGCATGCCACAGGTAGCTTGCCCTATATTTCAAAAAAAGTGTGGACGGCTGCGTCTTCTTCCACCAGTCACTGCACTGATTCTGGTGTGCATTAAACTATGACTTGTACTACCTCTTGTAAGAGTTTTAACATTCAAAAAGAATGCTGGGTTGGGGCTATAGAAAGTATAGAAGAGGGCAACAGCAACTTCATTTCATGTGATAGGTTAGATGACAATGAATATATGTATTTATTTTTAGATTGTCGATGTTTACCTTCTATTAAATAATAATAATGTGGTTTAGATGAGTGAACAATGTTTACTAGACAGCTTATTCTTAATCATTCACTATGTAAATAGGCTGGAACAAGTATCTCAGAAAATTTTTTCAAATATTTACTTTCATGAAAATTGAATTAACTTAATTTCCATTATTGGCTTTTAGCTGTGTTCCCTTTCCATGTGTATTCTAGCATGACATTAGCGTTTGTGGAAAGTAAGATTTTCAAGAGAATATTATGCAAAGATAATTTTGAATTATTAAAGGTTTATCCAACAAGCTAGTTCTAACACTTAGATTTCTGCAGTTGTATAGCTTGAATGCCTTGGGCACAGTGACCACGAAATGATAGAGTTCTCGATTCTCAGAGAAGTAAAGAGGAGGGTCACCAGAACTGCCACCTTGGACTTCCGGAGGGCAGACTTTGGCCTGTTTAGGAGACTGGTTGACAGAGTCCCTTGGGAGGCAGTCCCGAAGGGCAAAGGAGTCCAGGAAGGCTGGACATTCTTCAAAAGGGAAATCTTAAAGGCGCAGGAGCAGGCCGTCCCCATGAGCTGAAAGATGAGCCGGCGGGGAAGAAGACCGGCCTGGCTGAGCAGAGAGCTCCGTCTGGAACTTAGGAAAAAAAAGAGAGTCTACCACCTTTGGAGGAAGGGGCAGAGAACTCAGGAGGACTACAAGGATGTTGTGAGGTTATGTAGGGAGAAAATTAGAAGGGCCAAAGCCCAATTAGAACTTAGTCTGGCTACTGCCGTAAAAGACAACAAAAAGTCCTTCTACAAATACATTAACAATAAAAAGGGGGCTAAGGAAAATCTCCCTCCTCTATTGGATGCAGAAGGAAACTTAGTGTCAAGGGATGAGGAAAAGACTGAGATGTTAAATGCCTTCTTTGCCTCAGTCTTCAACAGCAAGGGAAGTTGCTCTCTGGGCACCCAGCCCCCTGAGCAGGAAGACAGGGATGGGGAGCAGAATGTAAACCCCGAAGTCCAAGGGGAAATGGTCAGTGACCTGCTACACCACCTAGACACGCACAAGTCTATGGGGCCGGATGGGATCCACCCAAGGGTGCTGAAAGAGCTGGCAGAAGTGCTCATCAAGCCACTCTCCATCATTTACCAGCAGTCCTGGCTAACTGGGGAGGTCCCGGTTGACTGGAAGCTGGCAAATGTGACGCCCATCTACAAGAAAGGCCGGAAGGAGGATCCGGGGAACTACAGGCCTGTCAGCCTGACCTCGGTGCCCGGGAAGGTTATGGAGCAGATCATCTTGAGTGCCATCACGCGGCACGTACGGGACAACCGGGTGATCAGGCCCAGTCAGCACGGGTTTATGAAAGGCAGGTCCTGTCTGACCAACCTGATCTCCTTCTACGACATGGTGACCCGCTTAGTGGATGAGGGAAAGGCTGTGGACGTTGTGTACCTGGACTTTAGTAAAGCCTTTGACACCGTCTCCCATAGCATCCTCCTGGAGAAACTGGCTACCCATGGTTTGGATGGGCGTACTCTGCGCTGGGTAGGAAACTGTCTGGATGTCTGGGCCCAAAGAGTTGTGGTGAATGGAGTTAAATCCAGTTGGAGGCCGGTCACAAGTGTTGTTCCCCAGGGCTCAGTATTGGGGCCTGTCCTATTCAATATCTTTATCAATGATCTGGATGAGGGGATCGAGTGCACCCTCAGTAAGTTTGCAGATGACACCAAATTGGGAGGGAGTGTTGATCTGCTGGAGGGCAGGCAGGCACTATAGCGAGACCTGGACAGGCTGGATCGATGGGCCGAGGCCAATGGCATGAGATTCAACAAGGCCAAGTGCTGGGTCCTGCACCTGGGTCACAACAACCCCAGGCAATGCTACAGGCTTGGGGGGGAGTGGCTGGAAAGCTGCCTGGTGGAAAAGGACCTGGGGGTGTTGGTTGACAGCCGGCTGAATATGAGCCAGCAGTGTGCCCAGGTGGCCAAGAAGGCCAACGGCATCCTGGCTTGTATCAGAAATAGTGTGGCCAGCATGAGTAGGGAGGTGATTGTCCCACTGTACTCGGCCCTGGTGAGGCCGCACCTCGAGTACTGTGTTCAGTTCTGGGCCCCTCACTACAAGAAAGACATTGAGGTGCTGGAGCGTGTCCAGAGACGGGCAACGAGGTTGGTGAAGGGTCTGGAACACAAGTCCTATGAGGAGTGGCTGAGGGAACTGGGGATGTTTAGCCTGGAGAGAAGGAGGCTGAGGGGAGACCTTATTGCTCTCTACAACTACCTGAAAGGAGGTTGTAGAGAGATAGGGGTCGGACCCTTCTCCCTAGTAACAGATGACAGAACAAAAGGAAATGGCCTCAAGTTGCGCCAGGGGAGGTTTAGATTGGACATTCGTAAAAATTTCTTCACTGAAAGGGTTGTCGGGCATTGGAACAGGCTGCCCAGGGAGGTGGTGGAGTCACCATCTCTGGGGGTATTCAAAAGGCGTTTAGATGAGGCCCTAAGGGATATGATTTAGTGGGGGACTTGGTAGTGATAGGTTAATGGTTGGACCCGATGATCTTGGAGGTCTCTTCCAACCAGAACAATTCTATGATTCTATGAATAGCAGATGTTTGAAGAGGGTTGTTGATGTGCACTCATTTTTAATGGGGGGGAGGGGGAAGAGGAAAAAACTTAATTTTGTATATTAGGGTTCAAGAAAATAATCAGAAAGTCATTACATGAAAAGAAAAGAAGGCTAATGCATCAGCATGTTTGTCTCTAACAGGGCAGCTAAAGCAGACCAAGTTAATTTTATAGTTTAGGCCAAGCAGTAATGTTTTGTAATGTTATTTAGCAGTAATTAGAAAGATATCAAACCACTTGAACAAACTTTAGTTACTTAAAGGCACCAACAATCTTTATAAATAATGAAATGTGTCATGGTTTCTTCTTTCCCTTCTATTATTGGGATGATTTATGTGGGTATAAAGTACAATAAAAAATTACAGTCTGTGCTTGGAATTCTACTTTTATTTGTACAAATCTTCCATCTTGAAATCGATACAAGTCTGTGTACAGGAGCAGAACGTACTCGTGTCAATCTAGCCTAAATTAGGCCTAGTACATCTAGAAATTATATTAAAAAAGAAATAGGAAGATAAGATAGAATATGTAGTGATATGTATCTTACATAGCAGAGTATTTCCTCTTCTTTCTTATAAATCAGGATATTAGATGTGGAATCCCAGGCAGGATTAAATGATGAAATCAAATATTTTAAGCAGGAATAATATAGCAACAAGAACTTTTTTTTAATCAAAAATGTGAATAAGATATTTGAGTGGCCTGCAGAGGATAAGGAAAAAAAAAATTTGAGACCTTTACCCAAAAGGTGCAACACTAATGAGAGATCTTCTTTATGTCTGACAGTCATATTTTACTATACTGCTAGATGCCATCAAGAAACAAAAATTAAGAAATCCAGAAGAAAGCAGAATATAAATGATATTGCCAGAGGCAATGTAGAAATAGTGGAACCACCACAAAATAGAAGCCAACATTATTACACAATCTTAGAGCTCTTGATTGTAATATAAATTTGGCTGCCTTTTCTTGAAAAGCTTGGTCCAACGAAGCTTGTCTAATGATTCGTTATTGCAGGCAACCCGGTGCATACCCTTTCTGTCACATCAGTGTCCATCACGCCAATAACGTATTCAGTAGAGCATCAACCCACAGAGGCTCAGTGCAAATTTTTTTACTGCGCCATTCAGTTAAGTAAAACAAATTGTGCAGAGCCTCCTGTAAAATCTTGAGAGTTTCGAGTCTATTGCATCTTACAAAAAAGAGAAAAAAAAAATCAGATACATATTTCAACATCTCTAATAACGAAATGTGCGTTTTTATGGTGCACAGAATTGTTTTTAATTATAGATCTTCCTTTCCTCTGACACCATTGAAAACTATCTACACAGTAGAGCAATACCAAGAAATTATTTCCCAAGCAAAAATTTCTAGTTAGTGTTTACTTTTCATATTATCTTCGAGGCTCAGGTTTATAAAAGCAAGGATGTGCAAGAGGATAACAGATTTCTTTCTACTTCAGCAAAATGCAATTGAAATAAGTATAATACAAGCACAGTATGAATTAATATGTATGAATTTTGATTGACTAATTCAACTTTTAATCGGTCATTTTATCTTTGTATACAGTGATGGCACAAGTCAAAAAAGGAAAAGGAGATCTTTTCATAGAGTGAAAATCAAAATTACTATCCTGCTCTCTTCTGCTCTGTAGAGATGATATTTTAATACTGAAGGTAGATGAAAGTAGATGTATAGATAGAAAGAAATAAAAAAAAAATATACTTGGTCATCTTCAAATCATGCTTTTATGACATTTTTTATAGACATGGAGCCTTTTCTCATTTCCTTTATTGTCTTCAGGAATGTACAACTCATTTAAGCCATCTTTCATGGTCTGGGCATGCTACATAGAAGTAGTAGAGGAGACAAAAATCTATCTTAGCTCTATTAGATGAACATGCAATCCAAAAGACACTTTTGTTTGAAATCATTTTTGTCACGTTATATGTTAAGGCACATACTGTAACATTTTAATTTATTTACGAAATGATAATAACTATTAAAGAACTGGTTCATTTTTACAGTAGTTAATTTAAAAGAAAAATATATGATGCAAACAGTTAATAATAAAAAGAAATTTGCCTGTGGATCTGTTCTCAGGGCTGATTGATATCAGCTTATGTGTATATACACATCCAAAACTTATTTTTTCTCAGGAGCGATGCAAACTGTTTACATTTTAATTTCCTTATGGTTTCATTTTGGTTTTGGCTCTTCCATAATTGAAATGCTAATTATAAAGGGAGAGGGTTGACTTTTATGCTTAGTTCTACATTGTCTTTCTCTCAGTTTTAAATTTCATAAATGATCTGCAAAGTGATTTAAATCACTTTATGACTTAACAACTAGCTTTAGAATTATTTTATTGATTATTATAATTATCTTGAGTGTAATTTTTAATATGGATACATTAGAATGCTTAAAGAGAAAGTTATTAATAAAAGTAAGGGGCACAAAATTTTAAAATTAAAGTATGGTATAGAATTATTCAAGCTAGAATCTAGTGTGAGTTAGCAACCACATCTTTATGGCATCTCTGAAGTTTTAATGGAAAGAACCTGAAAGATAGATAACCCTTGCTTTGCTATTTTCCATTTCAGTCACCGGGCTCAGCGATCATATTACTGTTATGTCTTTTGGAAAGATTGCTTACGTAAAAATACATTTTAGTGGGTATTGTCATTATTTCAGTTATGAAGACTGTATTGCTACTCCATAACATTTAAGATTAACTGTTTCCATTTCTGCCATTTCGTAAAACAGTTCTGTTAAAGTAATCAATGGGGGCTGGAGATGAAAAGAATTAAAGCCTAAAAGAAAAGGCTGGAGCAGAGACCAAGCTTGCATCCTGAGCCTTTCTTGCTGCATTTGGATATAAAGACAATAATACTGTGGAAACATGCAGAGAATAAAACCCCCCATAGTATCTTTTCCTTTTTCCTGACTATACTGAAAAATCGTAATAAGAGGAAATAGAATGATTCTGTAGAGTCTCTTAAAAAGAATACTGTTGTTTTTTTCTGTAGATGTAGATTTGTTTTCCTTCTTGAGAAATAAGTTATGATGGCCTCTTCATTTTATTCTTTTATTGGGCCCATCAGGGAAGACCCTTTTAGGAAAGATCTGAATGGGAGAACTCTCCATGTCCAAGTAATCTCTGGACAGGTTTTTTGTTTGGTTTAGCTCTTTTTTGTTTGGGTTTTTGTTTTTCTGTTTTGTTTTGTTTTGGGTTTTTTTGCATTAATGATGTAAGTAAGCAAATTTGGTATTCGCATCAAACAGATGAAGTAAACTATTATAAATTAGGTAAAGTTTAGCTCTTTCTATAATTGCCCTCAGCTTAAACCGTTGCCACAGCCCTTTGAAGTGAAGAGTCTCCTTTTTCTCTAAAGAAACCCTATCTACAGGATGCTACTGGGCAGATGCCTTTGTCATGGTTACAAAAGGATCACACCCTTTTGTGGTACCTAAGCAGGATCTGATGGACAGCAAAAAAGGGCAAAGAATATGGCAACACAGAGTCCGTGGCAGATATGAAAGTTTGGGGGAATGTGCTTTCTATAAACTCTCAAGTCATTTCTGATTTTTGACAGGAGTGTTCTGATCTCTAGTTCTTAATGTGAACTGTGGAAAAATAAATATCCTGCTATGAATTGTTATCTGAGCTTTGGCCTAACTGTCAAAGGACTGTTACACTCCTGGTTTAAGATTTAATAAAGCTGTAATCTGTAGCTCACTGAAGGTTAACAAAACATTTACTTTCAAGAAAATAAAATTCAATGGCAGATGAAGATTTTTATTACTGTACAAATAAAAAAATAATTTTTGCAGTCTGAAGGGAAATATTTACGGATTTCAGATTCATGGTGTGTGTGAATAAAATGACTTCAGATACCCTAAGGTTCAGGTGAAACCTGAGTCACTTATGTAAAGCAAGAGTACAACAGAACACCTGATAAGAATTTTTGATCGAATAGGCTTGTAGAGGGGAAGCTGTTTTAAGAATGTAAAACATTCTAAAGCCATTGCTTCAATGAAAATGAAAGTAAGTATAGATTATACCATAGGATGCAGTATAGTCACAGATTCTCAAGGGTATAGGCTCAGCTGAAATATTCTGACAGGCTACTAGTATTTGTTGACAGAAGATCTAAGAAGTTCATCTGAGTAAGCCAGTCCCATAAATATTTCACAATGCTCTGTCCTAGTTAACTGATTTTTTTATTAGTGTATTGCATCAACATTTAATAAGCTCACGATGTACAAATCATTTATTGACACACAAAAGATATCCCTAAATAATAATTTTACATCAAGTAATCTGTATTACAGAGAAAATTTCCAAAATTATTATTTGATAGCTTTGTAGCTTACTGGGCTTTAAAACCTCTGACCACCTGTAGTGCACTCTGTTGAAAGTGATTAGAACTATTTCTAGAAAATTTTTAACACTTCTGTGCAGTACTTTTGTATGCTATAACACTTGGTATTTTTCTTATATATGCGATCTAAAAAAGTCAAGTTTCAGGTTAGCAGTTAATGGCTTTGTTTTCAAAAGTAATTGTAAGTCAATCTTGATGATATGTATGTTGTTTTAAAAACACCATCCTGCACAATTTTTTGCTGGTTACTCTTGTAAAAACACCCTTCTGGAGTTGTTATATGTGAAATATTTCCCTTTTGAGCATTAGGATCCTCACAGTACTTTTGTGTGTAATATGCACAGTATGCTGGATGGACTCTGGCAAATAACAGATGTAGCATAAACAAATACTATGTTATAAAGGGTGACGAAGAGCAGTATGTGATGACTCGTGCAGGCTCTGAAGCCTCAAAGCGTGATGCTGAAAGTACTGATTCTTATGGAGGTGGAGTAGTACAGTGTGCAAACATATCATTTCTGTGCCTGGGCAGGATAGTGAAGATCAGTAACTGCACATTAAAGGTGTACGTGAGCGATACAAATCTTCCAGCTTCCTTTTTGTTTAGTGACAATGCAACAATTTTAAGCACTAATTCCAGACGCTGTCCAGGGAAATAAGGCAGTTAGGACAAGGTGTCCATAAAGTGGAGAAGCAGGTTGAACATCAGCTACAGAGAAGAGACAGCCATTTAGCGCACACAAGGAACATGCTATGGTGGTTGGTCACTTGGCTGGAGAGAAGTTGTTAAAAATTGGGGAAAAGAAAAATGTTACTCTGGCAACATCATCTGTAATTAATCTGTGGAGCACTTCACCACATGATGTGGATGCTGAAAATTTACAGATGTTTAAGAATTGATTGGGCAAATGCATAGAAGAAAAAAGTACCAAAGGCTATCAAAGAACAAGTCAAAATTGCTGAAGGGCAAGAGATTTACCAAAAAATGCCTTTATGTGAATATCCTATTCTTATGTTTAGATGTCTTCGGTTTGCTGCTGTCAGAAATGAGACATTGGACTAGGTTGACTTTTTGTCTCAGTACTGAGGATGTGGTTCTCACTTTATATATTTTATTTATAAACCAATGGTTTGTATTGTGTATCACAGTACATAGCAGTGTGCAGTAAAATTAAGAATTTAAGGATCACATTTTTGCAAGAGAACTAAGTGTTTTAGTCCCAATTCCTGGTTCTGTATGAAATTAGACATTATTTAGGATCTTTACTTTCTCCCATAAATAGGAAATAAAATTAAGTGGTATGCTGAGTAGCAGTGTTGTAGTGTAGCACAGCAGAACAAAACTAAATGAGATATCTTGTCAAACTAAATATTAGATTTAGATCCCTAAATTAATGTTGTCTGCCGTAAAAGTGTGACTTAGTTTACTAAATTATTTCCAAGCAATGTCTGCCTTCATATAATTTTACAATCAGATGAAGATAAATTCTGAAGAGATGATAAAAAGAACAATGCAAGTTACTGGAATAACAGTATATGAATCTGTTTAGGATATTTTCTTAGAATTTTGAAGAGGTTTTTTCCTTCACATTTACAAATGTAATTATGTTTGTATTGGTTGTATAACTTCTGGAAAATACTTCAAAATCTAGAAAACATCAGTCAATTGTGGTGGGTCAACCTTGGCTGGATGCCAGGTGCCCACCAAACCGCTCCATCACTCCCTTCCTCAGCTGGACAGGGCAGAGAAAATATAACAAAAGGCTCATGGGTCAAGATAAGGGGGAGATCACCCAGCAATTACTGTCACGAGCAAAATAGACTAGACTTGGGGAAATTAATTTAATTTATTAATAAGATTATTAAGAGAGTAGGATAACGAGAAAGAAGAACAAATCTAAAAACACCTTCCCCCCACCTCTCCCTTCTTCCCAGGCTCAACTTCATTCCCAATTTCTCTACCTCCTCCCCCCAAGCAGTGCAGGGGGATGGAGAATGGGGGTTACGGTCAGTTCATTGTACGTTTCTGCCACTTCTTCCTCCTCATGCTCTTCCCCTGCTCCAGCGTGGGGTCCCTCCCACGGGAGACAGTCCTCCACAAGTTTCTCCAATGTGGGTCCTTCCCACAGGCTACAGTTCTTCACAAACTGCTCCAGCGTGGGTCCCTTCCACTGGGTGCAGTCCTTCAGGAACAGACTGCTCCAGCGTGGGTCCCCCGCGGGGTCACAAGTCCTGCCAGCATATCTGCTCCAGCACAAGCTCCTCTCTCCACAGGTCCTGCCAGGAGCCTGCTCCAGCATGGGCTTCCCATGGGGTCATAGCTTTCTTCAGGCACATCCACCTGCTCTGGCGTGGGGTCCTTCACGGGCTGCAGGTGGATATCTGCTCCACCGTGGACCTCCATGGGCTGCAGGGGGACAGCCTGCCTCACCGTGGTCTTCACCACAGACTGCAGGGGAATCTCTGCTCCGGCGCCTGGAGCACCTCCTCCTCCTCCTTCTTCACTGACCTTGGTGTCCGCAGGGTTGTTGCTCTCACATATTCTCATTCCTCTCTTCTGGCTGCTGTTGTGTAGCAGTTTTTTCCCCTTATTAACTATGTTATCCCAGAGGTGCTACCACTGTCCCTGATGGGCTCAGCCTTGGCCAGCAGTGGGTCTGTCTTAAAGCCGGCTGGCGTTGGCTCTGTCGGACATGGGGGAAGCTTCTGGCATCTTCTCACAGAAGCCACCTCCGTAGCCCGCCCGCTACCAAAACCTTGCCACACAAACCCAATACGGTCAGTTGATTCACAATTTCTGCCTTCGGCTTCAGATAATACCTTAGCAACACACTGTTACATTTTATAGATGTTCTTTTATAAATTGTTTTCACTTTACTAAAATGCATTAAACTCACTTCAAATTATTAAAAGAAAAAATAAATTCATATATGTAGACTAATTTCTGTGCTTATTCTCAGGTCTCTCTCTCTGTCCCTCTGTAAAATCTACAAGGAATAGGCCACTATATGGGCAAGTCAGATCACTTTCATTTACCTTTTTTCTTTCTTAATTGCTATTTATTACAAGAAGTTAGAGAAGCAAAAGTATGGTTCAGCTATCTCTATCTTTTTAGAATTCATTATGGGTTTGTTACATTCTGGTGTATAACCTCTGTGTGTGTGCATCCACGCCCTTTGTGTTTTCATATGTGTGTATGAAGCATACATATGTGTACTTACACGGGTACACATGTGAATCGTAGACAGTCTTTCTTATACTGGCTGCATTTTAATATCAATCTGTTGTTTGCCCACTGTTCTTGATCAACTCAAGCCAAGATTTCCAGAAGCTTGTCCATACATTTGGATTTCAATATACTTTAAGATTTAGCTATAGAGACATGATATCATGAGAATTTTAATAGACTTTGCCTATGTGGCTGGAGTCGATTCATCTCTTTGAAACAGAGCATCATCACACAATACTAGAATGTTTTCCATAGTTCAATTTGAAATTACCCATACTTGGAAAAAAATTCTCCATTAATTTTTTTTACAGAATGGCAGTTTTTATTCATCTGTCAACCAAAGGAAATGAAAAATGCAATCACCTCTGATCTACATAGAGCAGGTTAAAGGTATGGTGTCAGTATTACTGAGATATGAGGTGGTCATTTTCCAAAACTACCAAGAAACTAAAAAATACTCAGTATAAGAGGCAAAACAAATGTCCCAATCTGAAAATAATGTAAAGTAAAAGTAAAAAAGACTTGCATATTTTCAATAAGTGATTTTTTTTTTTTTTTTTTTTGACAAAAAAAGGTCTTTCTATTAAGTGCTCCAACTTCCTCCTGTTATTTATTAGATTCATTTCCTTGGAAAGCAAAAAAAATCTATATGCCAGTATAGCAACAGCCTTCTAAGGTCTATCAAATTCTTAGAGGTACATGAGTCAGCAAAACTACTTGAATCTTCAGGTAATGACATAACATTTTTTTCCTTTTTTTTACACTTTTATAAGTATTAACTGTGTTCCTTTTTTTCCCCAATCCATGGTCTTAATCAATATGACCCATTGCCATGTGGTTATCAACATGAAGGACATGTACTGATATTACTTGGCATGTTACTTGAATGTAGTCATATGGTAACGATGAGCATGAGCTCAGAAACTTCAAGAAATAAAATAGTTTAACTACTCTAATTTTATGTGAATGGAACTATTCATATAGTTAAACTTCAGAATTTGTTGTACACATTTGAGTTCCTACATGCTGCATAATGAAAGTAAAAGCGTGTGAAGAAAAGGCATGTATTGGAGAAGGAACAAGAAATGGAAGGGAGAAGAGAGGACTAACCTAATGTGGTAAAAATTATGAGGTCAAAAAAGAATTATGAGATTGAAGAGTTGAAATAAAGAAAAAAAAAGCCGTTTAAGTTTCATGTAAAAAAGGTTTCTTAGCTAGTAGATGTCATAGCCTCAGGCAGCAGTATGTTTCAAAATGAAAACCAAGACATACTTTTTAGACCACTAAAATTAAAATGGTGACAGCCATAGCAGATATGATATACTACAAAGAAGTATTCTAGTCTTCTGAGTAAAACATTGAACAAGGACTATGAAAACTGGAGTTTGATTTTTAGCACTCTTTGCAGTTGCCTAGCTGTGAATATGTGCTGGTTTAGACCGGGTTAGAGTTAATTTTCTTCACAGTAGCTACTACGGGGCTATGTTTTGGATTTGTGCTGAGAAGTGTTGATAATACAGGGATTTTTTAGTTACTGCTGAGCAGTGCTTACACAGAGTCAAGGCCTTTTCTGCTTCTCACCCCACCCCACCAGCGAGTCGGCTGGGGGTGCACAAGAAGTTGGGAGGGGACACAGCTGGGACAGTCGACCCCAGCTGACCAAAGGGATATTCCATACCATATGACGTCATGCTCGGCATATAAAGCTGGGGGAAGAAGAAGGAAGGGGGGGACATTTGGAGTGATGGCATTTGTCTTCCCAAGTAACCGTTATGTGTGATGGAGCCCTGCTTTCCTGGAGATGGCTGCACACCTGCCTGCCCATGGGAAGCAGTGAATGAATTCCTTGTTTTGCTTTGCTTCTGTGCACAGCCTGTTAAACTGTCTTTATCTCAACCCGTGAGTTTTCCCATTTTTACTCTCCCGATTCTCTCCTCCATCTCACTGGGAAGGAGTGAGCGAGCAGTTGTGTGGTGCTTAGCTGCTGACTAGGGTTAAACCACGACAGAATATTAACGATGTATTACTTCAAAATGGAAGTTATTGGAAAACCCACGTGAGTATTTAAAAACTAGATAGTGAAATCAACATGAATACGTAAGTTACTACAATTTTACAACTGAAGAAATATATGACCCAATGCATCAATTAAAGTATGTGTTTTTTGGCAGCTAGTATATTCCTTTCAGTATTAGAGGGAATAAATGCAAGACGGCTTGATTACAATGTAGTGACGGAGTATGTTTTGATCTGGGAGGAGGTCATTTAGTTCTTATGCATCTTATACATTTGTCTTTCACGCTGTTTGAGTAAAAAGAGAATGTCCTTTGGTGAGGTAGAATAAGCATTTTTGTTTATTAAGAAGGTTGATTTTTGAATGATTAAGTGCTTAACTTGAATATTGGTAACAAGCAGCCTTGATGGCTTTCAAAAAGTACTTGATTCTTGATTTTATTTCATGGATTTTGTCATGCTGTTTAGTCATACATTGTCTTTAAATAAATAAACATTGTAATTAAAAAAGGTTTTCTGATAGTAATCAACTTAGTTATGGAAAAAAACTTTTTTTAATATATGGTTTTGGAAAGCAAAGAAAAAGGAGATGAGAGTCAAGAAAAAAAACTGTGGGAGAGAACAAGCAATAGAAAAGGGGAAAAAAAAAAAAAAAAAAGACATTAAAAGCAGGACAAAACCAGTAACTCTATACTTTATTCTTTCAAAAGGTCTAATGTTGGACTCTACCATAATTTTACTAGCACAGAGGGGTACTCTGAAATATACCTAAACCTGGGTTCTTGAAATGGTTCTGGCATCTTGTTCACACAGAACTATTTTGAATATACTTTAGTATCTTCCATTGGAAATAGGCACTTCATTCAACTTTCTATGAAAGTCACTCCTAGAGGAAATACAAGTCTACTCTTATCAGTTATGATTACCTTTCACATCACTGTAAGATAAATTTTAGCATATTTAGCAATACCAATAATGTGCTATTTATGTGGGTGTGGATTTTCACAGTGCTACGGTAGATGGTCACGTGTATGTGCTAGCAGAGAAGCATGAAGTACATGGTATATTCCTTTTTATATGATTTATAGGTTTAAATGTATCTTGAAATATTTAAGTATGCTAAAGGTGCTTGAAATATCACAACAACCCCAGGCAAAGCTACAGGCTTGGGGAAGAGTGGCTGGAAAGCTGCCTGGCGGAAAAGGACCTGGGGGTGTTGGTCGACAGCCGGCTGAATATGAGCCGGCAGTGTGCCCAGGTGGCCAAGAAGGCCAATGGCATCCTGGCTTGTATCAGAAATAGTGTGGCCAGCAGGAGTAGGGAAGTGATCGTCCCACTGTACTCGGCCCTGGTGAGTCCACACCTCGAGTACTGTGTTCAGTTCTGGGCCCCTCACTACAAGAAAGACATTGAGGTGCTGGAGCGTGTCCAGAGAAGGGCAATGAAGCTGGTGAAGGGTCTAGAGCACAAGTCCTATGAGGAGCGGCTGAGGGAACTGGGGATGTTTAGCCTGGAGAAAAGGAAGATGAGGGGAGACCTTATCACTCTCTACAGCTACCTGAAAGAATCACAGAATCACAGAACGGTAGGGGTTGGAAGGGACCTCTGGAGATCATCTAGTCCAACCCCCCTGCCAGAGCAGGGTCACGTAGAGCACGCTGCACAGGACTGTGTCCAGGCGGGTTTTGAATATCTCCAGAGAAGGAGACTCCACACCCTCCCTGGGCAGCCTGTGCCAGTGCTCTGTCACCCTCACAGTAAGGAAGTATTTCCTCCTGTTCAGGCAGCACTTCCTGTGTTCCAGTTTGTGCCCATTGCCCCTTGTCCTGTCCCTGGGCACCACTGAGAAGAGTCTGTTGTTGTGTTGTAGCTAGGTGGGTGGAGGTACGTGGGTAGCTAGCTAGGTTGGAGGTTGTAGTGAGGTGGGCGTCAGTCTCTTCTCCCAAGTAACAAGCGATAGGACAAGAGGAAACAGCCTCAAGTTGTACCAGGGGAGGTTTAGATTGGATATTAGGAAAAATTCCTTCACCAAAAGGGTTGTCGGGCATTGGAACAGGCTGCCCAGGGAAGTGGTTGAGGCACCATCCCTGGAGGTATTTAAAAAATGTGTAGATGTGGTGCTTAAGGACATGGTTTAATGGTGGACTTGGCAGTGTTAGGTTAACGGCTGGACTTGATATTAAAGGTCTTTTCCAACCTAAATGATTCTATGATTCTATCTAGAAGCTATTCATTTGTTGTTCCTTTATTAGTTTGCCCAGTAAATGAAGGGCTATAAATTTTTTATTAAATTAGAAATGCATTTGGCCTTTAACCATTATGATTTTTCATGATGTGATGGTGACATAAAATAAACACAATTGCTGGATGCCTGAACGATTCTAGAAATATTTATTACTTACAATAAAACCGACCCTAAATTCTATAATGTTACTATAAAAATTACAGTACCGAGAGAGAAAGGTCTTTAGCAACAAGTGGTTTCAGGCTGATAGCAAGGCAGAACAAAAAGGAGGAGAATACAGGCTGAGTCTTGAAAATGAGAGTAGATTTAAAAAGAAGAAAAGGAAGAAAAGAGAGAGAGAAATGAAGAAAAGATCGTCTCTTCAATACAAATTAAGTTGACAGTTTCTAGGTGTTGATCTGAGGCTCATTATCCAGGTATATGTAGCTAAACAAGCTCTAAGGAGAATAATCGGTGAGACAAAACATAGGTAAAGGTTGATGGATTAGCATAGAATTTCCAATGCTGACAGCCCTATGTTTTCCAGGGAAACACTTGTGTGAAGTTAGGAACAGATGCTGAACAATATGGCACATCTGATTTCATGCTGCTCACGCAAGCTGACCCCTGGCATTCTGTGTGAGGTCAAAAGATTTCTGAAATTTCAGTCAGCAGGAACAGTGGACGTGTAGGTTGATGGCTCAAATCAGGTGTGTGTCTTGCCTTTCAGCAAGTGTCTGATGATCGTGGGTTTAAAATGAACTCTAAAGCTCAGTAGAGAACACCTGAAATGCTAGTTGTTGTATAATTTTGTTGCTTTTTAAGATGTGCTGTATAATATGTAGTAATTTATTCCTCTCTTTATTTGATTATTCAGGGTAGAAACTATTATTGCAAGTTACTCTTACCATTGAGAATTAATTTCAACAAAACAACTTGTAATGCACAATTTAGGAAAGGACATACAGAAATAAACTGCTAGAGTTAGCTAGAATTGCATTTATTACCTGAAGTACTATAATTTTTTTTAATTGCATAGGAAAAATAATGATTCATCCAAATAAAGATCCAATTTTCATTTAAAACTTAAATAACTGTTCTCTCTGTCCCAATAGTTTACATGTTGATTTTTAACATTTGAATGTTACTTAACCAAACCTAGTGTGTTGTAGAATCTAGCAGTTAACAGATATTTGTCTCTAGCTGCTTTCTCGTGTACACTTTTGCTACAGATATGGAGAAAGGGATTTAAGATAGTCAGCAGAGAACTATTCAAAACCCGTGTTCTTCCATGTCCTTCACTAAAACTAACATTGTTGGGATAAATTACTTGGTGCCATATTTATCACATATCAGACCCAAGCTCAGTATCTTATCTCTGACAACAGCAAAAAGTGCACGTGTGGGAAAGAATGTAGACCAGAGCAAGTGTATAGTTGTGCTTCCCCAGTGCTCTCCCATGTTACAGATTCAAGGTTCGGAGATTTTGAGTGCTAGGTGATAGCGTTGTCTTAGGAGGCAGTAGATGGGAAAGAACGACAACGGTTTAACACCATCACCCATAGTGGAATAGAAGGCAGACAAAATTGACTCTAACCCCTTGCTTCACAAAATTTAGCTTTCATGGATCGCGAAATATCAGAAAAAATAGAGGAGGGAAAGGGAAAAATAACATGCCTTGGAAAGTGGTGTAATTTGTGTACTGGCAGACAAATAATGCCAAGAGGGTAAACCATCTCTCAGTGTTCCTCAATCTCACCCACTCCTCCCTCCAGATAATGCTACAAGTCATTTATAAATAGGATATGAATACCAAAGTTCATGCTTCAGTGAAGGTTTCAGCTGGCTCATAAATATGACTGTGGCTTTTTTTCTGTACAGTACCATACCACTTTTTGTGATAAGGTACAATATTATAATCAATATCAAAATGAAAATGTAGTTTTTCAAAGAGTCAAATCAAATAGTCCAAATCATCAAAATCCAAATTCTACCTGCATTTATAAAGTTACAGGTTATAAGATTAAGGCTTTATTCAGCTCTGTAAGAATCAGAACTGAATACAGAGTCTGGATCAGAAAACTATTTTCGATATTGAGAATTTAAAGGAAAGAGGAAACAATTGCCAAAGATACTGTGTTTCATTTCAGTTTTTCTAAAACTGTGACTGAGATCTACAAGGTGTAGTGTTGGTCATCCCAGACTACCATACTCATAAAAGGAGACAAAGTATTCATGGGAAAGATCTGTTCTTTTGGACCACCTTCTTTCTTAATATGAACAATCTGATTATATTTGATGGCAGTATTCTAGGATAGCATTTTTGCTTTCTAAGAGCAACGGAATGCAATAGGTTTTTAAGTCTCAAGGAGATATTATGAAGCCTGTTATTGTTTGAATCTTTTGCCATAAATTCTAGAATGTATTCACCTTCAATTGATTAAAAGAGCTTGCTTTTATTTTCTGAAGTGATAAGCTTTTACATTATAGATGCCATTAAAATGCCATAGAAATATTCATTGCCTGAAAAAGGTAGATAGAAAATTTTATTAATTTTCTACCAAGATCAAAAAAACCCTAATAAAGATATAATCTAGAACAACATATCTAATAGCACAGGATATAATCAAAAACATAGACAAATGCAACAATTTTCCTGAACAGTTATTGGCAAAAAGAAACCAATGTAATGAACATCTAGTGCTGGACAATTTTATAGAAAATCTAATTATTTATTATTTTAAAAAAATCTTTCAGAATATTCTTAGTACTGTTGTAGGAAAAGCCTATGTGTGATGGTAGATGACGATAAAACTGGGAAAGGCATTTGCAGTGCTGTAGAATGACTGCTTTGATCCTAAAAAAAGGTGATTTATTCATACAGTGCTCTATGGCACTCAAGGACATACAGTATTTATTACGTTACAAAGCAGCACAGAGAGGAAACAGCAGGAGTTGTCTACAAAACTGTGTTTGTTGTTAATATTGTGATATTCCAGTTAACCCTATGAGCTAGATGAAAAGACCTCTTGGGTTGTCAGTGCAGTTATCCAGAGCAGCAACCTAGGATGGAAGACAGGATCCAGAAAGCAGGACACCAGGGGAATGGAAACTCTTGAGAAGCAAAGGAGGTGGTAGATGAAGAGTCAGGCCAGTGGTGTTAGCTTTCAATTTTTTTATTTTCCATTTTTAATAACTTTTTATTTTGTTTGTGAATAGACTAAAACAACATTATTGCTGTGGGCAATGTTTTGTTCAGATTTTCTGAGCTAATCATGTATTAAGCAAGCAAGGAAAGCCTGTCAAATAGTAAAAGTCTTTAACCTATAAAGTGAATGAAATATCTGATGTTTTTCTACATACAGTATGTGTTGTTAAGTCCATATTTACAGTACTGATTCCTGTGAAACAAAGATAACTGATCATATATTATAGGGAATATATTTCTGTGTTTATAACTGTGGAACTGGTTGGCCAGTTCCAAGAAGTATTCACAAAAAACAGTAAGTTCCTAAAGATGATGTGAACATAAGGAGCTCTACAGACAGAAGAGACCCTGTAAATATCTCAAGTAAAGGGAAGGTTTTACTTGACAGATCTTTCTTTAAGAGATAGGAGAAAATTCACTTCGGAGGGAGTCCTATATGTTCGAACAACATGGAAGAGCTCCAGTCATAGCTTGTGCCTTCCTTAACACCAAAATCAATCATCAGTGAGATGTAGGCTGCAGGATACCTGGAATTACTAGTCTAATACTTAAGGAATTATTTGGTTTTATATCTTCTTCATTAATGTTGCTCCGTCATCACTGTATATATCAGATTTTTTGACTTCTTGCTCGCAGAACCCATTGTCATGTCTCTGAAGCAGTAATACAACTGGGAGTCAGGGGTAAACTCTTTCAAGAACAAAAGAAAAAAAAAGCACGGATTCTTCTAGTGTCAGTGAATTCATATAAACTGGGATACACTGAAGGCTTCCAGAGAGAAAGAGCCCCCTCTGCCATTGTTAACAGCTTCAGAGGAGTGAGTTACCATAATGAATGTTCGTTCTAAAAACATGTAGCTTGACTGCCCTTCAGATATAATTTGTTTGGGTTCATAGAACTCATACAAATGAGGAGAGTTGTGACACCTCTGTTTTTGAGGTGAAAGACAGAGAAAGGCTTAGTGCTACAGATCACCACAAGATAATTTGTGGTCAAATAGGGATTGATTGAACAACTGTCTCCCATAGTTCTTGATAGAGTCTCAGTGGATTACCCATCTTATGAAAAATAGGTTCAGATTCAAATATATATAGCCTTTCTCATTTTTAATTTAGATAATCCTCAAGATAAGTTTCTAAGTTAAAAAATACATTAAATGACCTCCAATTTTTTAAGACTGTATTTATCAAGATGTTTGTAGATATTTGAGAATCTCTCCCCCCACTCTCAATTGCAATGCAAGTTAACAAGTTAAACTCTGGGCAAGCCTGAAAAGGAAAACTAGGAATTCAGACTTGTCTGTGGTTTTGGTTTTTGTTTTTTGTTTTTTCTTCGTGTTTTTTTTTTTTTTCTCATTTCTAACTTGAAATACTACTATGATGCAGTCTTTATTAAGTAGGGGTGCAGTATCATAAAGATACTGAGATACTGAAGATTGGCCAAATTAAATTTGCATTGATCGTTAAACATATGTTGACAGAAGGATATGTCTGAGAGTGACAGAAAAAGAGACATGCTCAGATATACGTCCTCCAGACATTTTCCCTAGGAGAGTATTGGAATTGAAAGTAATCATAGTTATCTGCCCCAGAGTCAGAAGGTTAGGTCGGAAAGGTGAGCCGGAATCAAGGTTCTGTGCCTTGGCCGGGAAGAGATCTATGGCAGCGGTGCTGGAGTTGGGAGAGATTGTTGTTGCTTGATTTGATTTTTCTGAAAAGCAGATTGACAGAATTTTCACATGTTTGAGGAAGAAAATTCAGAGTGTGATTTCTTGGACAAGGGTTTTGTTTGTTTGTTTACAATAATACATCATATGCTTCTCCTTCCTCCCATAGCTTCTTTGGCTTTTGCACTATCTTAGTAAGTATTTTCTTTGAGATAATAGACCCAAATATTTATGAATCTTAAATTGAAATGTAAGAGTAGGAAGTAAAACTCTTTGTTATCTTTCCTGTAATTAAGAGTTAATTTTCACTGAGGTAGTCTGAGAGAAATTGTCAGTCAATACTCAGTGAAGTGTTACTACTGTGTATGTTCTATGTTAACCATATGGAAGTGTAATTAGTGAGTAGATGATGGTTTCAATTTCATGTCAGTAAGAGCTATGGGGGATTATGAGAAACTACAGGTGAATTAAACACACGGAGTGTGGAATATCACAATTGTAGATATAATTTCACATGGATAAACTTGTAACAAACGTACTGACAGAGCTCCTCAGACTCAGTAATAGGGTTTTTCTTGATTCTTTGAGAAATGATCAGTTGAACATATATTACAGCTGAGTCAATAAACATGTCTGCTGAACGTATTTTTGATAAAAGTAAAATGCACTAAATAATAAAGATAAATAGATTATACAACAGATTAGAATCTTGTTGCAATCTGAATAGATCTGATAAAGATTATTTGAAAGCTTTTCTTGAAACAAGCTATAGAAATGACTGACATGAGGGGAACAAAAACATTTGTTTTGGATTGGGAAAACTTGCATTTAGGAAGTGACTGTTACCTTTTGCAAAGGATTCAGTCAGCCTCTGTCTGAAGAAGGGTAAAAAACTTGGTTGTGGTGACAAATATTAATTGTTACACATATTTACACAGAGAGATTTGCAAAAGAAAAAGCTAATTAGGTAATAAAAAAAGGATACACATAAGACAACAAAAAATTCTGTAGTTTGTATAAAATCCAAGGTAGTAAATATGATGGAATCACACAAAAAGCGAACTCCTGTTTAGTATTAATTTTTTATCTTAGATGCTTGATTTCGTGCCTGCTGATTTCATTTATGATAATCATTTTAAAAAGTGTGATGCAGTATAATTGTTTTGGATTTACATTGAATATTTGCTGGAAAGGGTAAAATTATTTTCTCTCCTTAGCTGTTGAGCTACTGTATTGTATATTTTCTATTAAAATCTTTATTTTGCCAAGTAAAGATTATCTTGGCATTGCTCTGGTACCTAATTGTGTGAAAAGTGTAACTTCATTGCAAACATGAGGAAAAAGTATCATAAGTAAGGCTTATGTATTAGTAACAACAATATACCTGGGGAGCATTTTAGGTGTTGGGTATATATCTTAGGTGTTGAGTACCATTCTAGGTTATCGTTGGTGGCCTTTTGTTTCTTGAAGGTGACATGTATCTTGCAGGTCCTGTATCATGTATCAGGTGATGATGTCTTGTATATTCCTGGGCATTTTACATGGTGATAAATGCCTACCCTCAGCACCTTGGGGTTTTTTATTTGTTTTCAGTTTTATGAGTCTTCAATTTAAGTGGTTTCAAGATCTTTTCTGTAACATTTTTATATTTTACTGAAAACTGAAGGAATCAACTGATTCCAGGTGTTGAGGCACTTGGAAATGGAAGAAGTCCTCATATAGTAGGATTTTATAGTCATAGGAGCTGGCAGGCCTTGGTTGCTGGCAAGCCTTGGTTGCTGGCAAAAGATGTATCTGATACATAAACTTATTATATTACTGCTATCAGCATGATAAAGGCACGTTCATTTATGGTTTTTATAAAATTCAGAAGAAGAGCTGTACACTAAGAAGTCATAGCTTCATGCAGTCTCATAGCTTTGGAATAATTTAGGTTGGAGGGACCTCGAGGTGTTATTTGGTCTGACGCTGGTTGAAGCTAGGCCAAGTTTTAGAGACTTCTGCAATCTGACTGGTGCATGTTGTGTTCCTCAGGGGGAGAAGCATTGCTGCAGCGCTACAGGAGGCAACAGATCTCTCCTCTTTGAATCTGACTAATCCTTTTAGCCTGTGATACATCCACAGAACATGACCTGATTGATCCCTTCTGCCCTTTATAGACTCCTTCTGAATGTGAGAAGAAGGTAATTGCTGCCTTCAAGGAAACATTTGAAATTACTACTAAGTAATTACAGCCTTATTTCTTCCTAACCCTGTTCTGCTGTACTTGCCCCTGGGAAGCAGCTGGGCAAAACTGAGTCTAAATATATAGACAGATTCCTACCTGCAAGAACAAAGTCTGCAATATTCATTTCAACAGACTTCATAATGATCTTAACGGGAACAGTATGCATCTTAAAGGAAGGACTATAGCCTTTCTCCTTGTGAATTTTCTAACAGCTTAGGAGAGCTTTTTGTTAATGGAAGCAGTTTGACACTTTTGACTGTGTACTTTAATAACACATTATGGGGATGCATGAGCATGGCGATGAAAAAGTCCTTTCTAGTAATGGGAAAATTGATGCATATTAAGCAGGTTACACAGGCTATTTTTCTTACTTTTTGCCCAAATAGTTATGTCTGGGATTTGAGGACATTAAAAAATCAGGTGACTTGAGACACACTGTTCTCATAGTTCCCATTAACACTGTGATCAAATTCCCACTCACTAAAGCACAAGTAATCGACTTAGTAAAAAAATTAGGTTTACTAAGGTGGTTTTAAAATTTACTAGAGCATCTTCTTATGGAATAGTTGGTCTTAGCAATACAAACATGTTAAGACAAAAAAAAAATTATTAATCAGATTAAACTGTTCTGTTCTTAATTCAAATCACTCAGTGTTTGCTGTTTACATACTCCACTTCCTTTATATTGAAGTGACACAGTGACAGGTACTTTTGGTGGCTTAATCTCAAACTAATTTTTTAGAATATGGATTATGACATACATTGTCCTTAAACTGTCAGTTGGCTAAAGATACACTGCAAAATATTTGTTAATTTTCCTAATGGAAGAAGGGAAATTTTTCAATAAGAAAAATATATTTTCACATTGTACGGGGAGAATATTGTATCACTAATGCCATTCTTACACATGCACTAGAGAATGTAAAATACACTATACAGTTATCACAGGGAAGGTTTGTTTATCAGATCAGATAATCTCCATGTTCCATAATAAATTAATACAGACAATAAAGAAGAGAAAATCGTAGAATCATAGAATAGTTTGGGTTGGAAGGGACCTTTAAAGGTCATCTAGTCCAACCCCCCTGCAATGAGCAGGGACATCCTCAACTAGATCAGGTTGCTCAGAGCCCCGTCCAGCCTGACCTTGAATGTTGCCAGGGATGGGGCATCTACCACCTCTCTGGGCAACCTCTTCCAGTTCTTCACCACCCTCATTGTGAAAAACTTCTTCCTTATATCCAGTCTAAATCTCCCCTCTTTTAGTTTAAAACCAGTTTAAATCTCAGTGAACAGTGGGAAAACATTTGTCCCAAAGTAGTTGTTTCCTTTCTGAACTCATTTCTGATCCCTAATTCTAAAGAGAAATTTGCAAAATATCTTCAGCAAATAAAGCTTGGAACCAAAACTAGCAACACCAAAAGCTACAATGAGAATGAACTCAGTGGAAATACTGGGTTTATGACACATTATAATTTTCCTCACACCTCTCTCTCAAATCACCCTTAATTTTCCATAGATAATAACTACCTTTCTCTCTCTTACTGTTCCTCCAAAGCTAATGACTTATTCCCTTGCTAATATCTCTTCCGCTCCACGGGTGCTAACCATACTTGTCTCTCACATTATCTAGCTGATTAATATCATTAAGTTAGAGTCAAAGCAATTGTATTCAATTTGTATTTGAATTGAAGTTTCAGTGTGAGTTCAGTTCAGTGTGTGTGTTTATCACTTTAACTATACCAGTTGAGCTAATAAGTGATATTACTTTTTCCTGTGTCTTTGCCTTCTGCTTTCCAGCTAGTTAGTTCTGATATTTTTCATATGTTGGGGGGAAAGGTGGTGAGATAATGATTACACTTACACATGATCTATCTAAATCTTCACTGATCCTGCCAAATTAGCTGAATGTAAAGACAGAGGTTTACACAGGAGTGCCACAAGATAAGAGATTTGGTAGCAATACTGGCTTGTGAAATTCCTGTACAAACTTTGTGGAGGTGAACTGTGGCTGAGGGGTGCAGATGTTCAGCCAGGAAAGTTACCACTTCAGGCTGCCTGTATTGCTTTCAACCTGGTTCTTGCTGAACTGCAACCAACCAGTTGTCCTCTGAGGGTTACTTACAGTAAGATCTAGGAAAACCAGATTTATGAAAAGCAGCGTCACTTTTATACGAACAGATTTATGCTTTTTTCTTTGGATTTCACATCAAGTTGTTCACAGGTGCAGAAGTCTCCCTATGTCATTACTCCTCTGTCTCACTAGATGAAAAAAATCAGCCTGATGTTCCAGCACATAAACAAATGGTGTTTAATTAACAGCCTTCTTATATTAACAATGGTTTAGTTAAATGAATACATTTGATTTTGTATTTTTCTATTTTTGCGTATTGTTTTCACACTGTACCGCAACTTGACGTGCTCTTTTCTGATTCCTTCTGAGCAAGACTATCCAACTTTATTTACCAGTCATTAAGTTTAAAGGGAGAAAACCCAAAGATTAATGAGATTATGGTAAAAGAATGGAAAGTTGAGGCTGTCAGAAGACTAGAGGAGCATTTAGAAGGTGTCAGCAAGGAATGCAGGAATAAAGATCTATTACATAATCATCTTAAAAAGAAACCTCACCGAGCCATGGGCTCATCTCTGCTGCTATGGAAACTGTTTTCTGGGTAGTCATAGAATCAGTGCACTTGAAGTGATTACAAGCAGGAAAGGACGTGAAATACAATGTGAAACTTCTTTTTGAAATACTGACAAATGTCAAGACAGATAAAAATGGATTTCAATAAATGAGGAATACATACTAAAATATTTTGAGCTTTTTATAAACTGTTCTTGTTCCCTATTGAAACAAAAATAAACTTTTCATTATTTTTAAGAACTAGCCAGTAGTCTGGCACTGAGAATGAAATTATGGGATGTAGGAGACAAAGTTCAAAGGAGGTAATATAGCAGCTGGAATGTGTTTCACCATGCATTCCAGTATTTCTGAAGAAATCTTTCTAAATTAGAAGTCAGCCCAGCTGATACATTTTCTAGTAATCATGGGGCTGTATCTTGCAAATTAGTATTTTCACTGGAAGTTTATTACTTGAAAATTTTGCAGTTACCTGAATAATGACAAATAATGTATCTGAGTTAATGGAATGCACATCTTGGTATTACATCAATGGAACATATAATTCAATTTCACAATTTTCTGTGTGAGAATTTGTCATTGTTTTCTTTAGTTTCAACCACAGAAAAGCTCCCCATAGTGAATTCTCAGCTTTGAAATTATCTCTGATTTATTTTGGTTTTTTTAAATGAGATATCCTGCGTGTAAATTTGCTTACAATTTTTAGTTGCTGCTTCGTGAATTATCTATATGTAGTCTATTCTGGTAGTGGAAATGACTCTCAGTTCATGACCTGCTAAATGGCTGTATGCACTCAAACAAAAAGACAGTCCCCAAATATATAATAAAAAGCAAACCAATCCACCTTTTCTTTCACAATAGTGAACTACAGGCAAGGTTAAAATACTTTTTCTGTTCACTGGGAAGGCATATGTCCAAAATGAAACATTTTTAAACTGGCATATAGGTGAAGAGACTGCCTTGATCAAAATCATTTACTCATCAAGTGTTCACTTGGATATGTGAACACGGTCCTGCAAAAATGACCACTCCAGCTCTTCTCTCATGTTCTCTTACCAGTGTAAGTAGTCCACTGGGCTTGTCGTGGCATCTGAGGAGCGCCGGCAGTTGGGATGGGGAAGGCAGTGTCAGAGCTCCCTTTCAGCTGTCATGGGTTATTATATCAGGTCACTTTTCTCTCAGAACTGCAGCCTGAGGCTGAATGGAGTCATACCTTCTTAGACACTTGTAAACCTTTGTTGTTCCCTTGATTTTAAAACAAGGAATAATGTGGCTTCTGCACTGTACCCCAGTGCCAGGACAGGAAATTTTCAGTAGCAATACCATTTTCACATATTCTCTCCTCTCTCCTGCTACACGTTTCTATCCCTTCAACACAATAGACTAGCTGCGCAGTTCTTCTGATGTCAGTATTTGGGTTTTTTTTTTTTTTTTTTTGCATTGGGCACAAAATCAGGAACGGTAAAGAGCTATAAGGAAAAGTAAATATTTTCATTTTTTTATGTGTATAAATATATATATATTTTACCTGCCAGTTCATTTTCCCCATGGTAAAGGGCTGGGAGAAAAAAATAGAAGGAACTGGAACAGCAGCTGCTGCAGATTTCATCTAGTGAGACCACATCTTGAGCCAGTGTAAGCCAGTGCTGCATGCAGCTACCGTTGCCCAGGCTGTCTGCTACTACATGTGTCTCCTGGCTGTCAGGCTTTCCTCTTCCACTCTCTCTCTCATTAGAGTCACACAGAGACCTTGACGGGTGTTTTTTGTGCTCCCTTGATTCAAGTAATAATACAGAATTGCGGATAGATGACAGGCTTTGTCCTTGGCCGTCACACCTACATGGAAAGATCTCACGATTACAGTCAGTGCTTGTATGGTGGGCAATTTATACCTTTGTTTGGAGGACATATATTTTAAAAGTTGGGGGTAAAATAAGCTATTGCAGACTTAATAGAAGCTTTACAGAAAGGCCTTGGCCTCAGCTTTTGTTCATACCCTCTGTCATTTTTACAAAACCCAGATTCCTCATTTTGGCAATACTGAATAGCCAGTCCACATCTCCTGTAACTGGTATTAAGTTATGTCATTTGCAAGCTAATAAGGATAGAGCGCACATTTAGAAGGACAGAATTTAGTACCATGTATCTCATTAGGCATCTCGCCTCCCCTACAGTGTGTTAAGGTATTCTCATTTATATGAAATTCCCACAAGAGTCTGTGCCACAGGAACCAATTGGCAATGCAGTTGTGAACTCGGGAACACTTGCCAAAGAAGTGATAACTTTACTGTACACAAATAAGGGAAAATCAAATGCATCGACTCTCCAATTATCTCACTTCTGGGTATGAGAAGACATTAATAAAATATTGGTTTTATTATCTGCTTTAGAACTGAAGTATCAGAGATTTAAACAAATCTTGACATAGCTGCATGGCAGTTGGAACTAGATAGGACAGGCCTACTGCAATGAATTCTAAGATATTTTGAAAAATAGTAATATATTATTAGATCTATTTGGTACTCTTGTATGAGAAGAAAACTGCAAATGATGATAAATACCAATAACATAAACTATTACCGAGATACAGTATGGTAGTTTGAGTGGTAGATAGATAAGACACTTTCTGAAGCAAAGTCAGTTCTAACTGTGCCAAAACCTTCAGCAGTTAAATAGGTATCATATAGGTAGTGTATAACTTAGTTTTGCCAAATATTATTTCCGTAAAAGCATGTATGAATTATGCTGCATGAAAAAGAAATACATTTAATGCATGAACTGAACATTCATGTCACTTAACACACAGGTTCTAAAAATGGACTACTTTCTGATGTATTGAATTCTTAGCTACTTGTGCCACAGCTACTTGGTAGGTAAGAGAGCACTGAGGGAAAAACAAATAGCTTGTTGTTCCCTACTAGCAGCAAGGTTTTAAAGCCACCATGTTTCTATGCTGTAGTTTGCTTTTTCAAGCTATTGTGTGAAATTAAACTGCTCATTTACAACTCTGAAAACTAGTTTGGGACACTAATTCTGCTTCAGAAGGAGCAGTATTGTCTTTTATGGCATTTAGTATGAAGAATTCTCTTCACAGGATTCTGCTCTATCTCCATCCTTCTATCCACCCAGGCCTGCTCATTCACTTGAAATTAACCCCTTAAGAAAAGATTAAGGGTGCTCTGTTTCCCTGCGAACAGCAAGGAATTACGAGTCTGCAAAGGGAGTGAGTCGGGTGGCTATGCGTCTCTCTTCAAATGCCTTCAGAGCAAAGGGAGTGGGGTGGGTATAGGTCTTTCTTCAGAGGCCTTCCTTCAGTCTGGCGCTAGCCAGAAATGGAATCTCTGAAGTGGGATACGTAACTTTGTATAAAAGAACATTCTTGTATTCAAAAGTCTGTATAGGTTCTGTAGTATAAGAAATAGGAATCAGTGCAAAGCAATGCAACATGCATTTTTCAGTCAGTAATTGACAGAGACAGAACAGAATCAGGAAATTGCTTCAGAAGCTAAAACCAATACAATGATATAGCATAGGTTGAAAATTATTCACTTTAGATTTTTTGACATAACGTTGCATTTCCATATGCCAACAGAAATGTTTCTCCACAGGCAAATAATTTGTAATGGTATCTTGAATAACAGCTTAGTGACTTCTTTATACATGATGGTAATAGGATCTATTTCTTTGAGCACTGCAATGTTACCTTCATGTAGATTTATGGAACTGTGCTTTTGTGCTTTCTGGAAGCTTTGCAAATATCTATACTGAATCAAAGAGCGCGTTCTGAAACTTTCTGTGGTATTTGTAATTTAATCCAATGTCTTTCATGGAATTTTTTAGCTTTTATAATATTAGAATTCAGTACTATAACTAAGCTCTAAATGTACATGAAGTTAGAAGATCAAAAGGAAAGGACTTTAACCTAAGTGTTTTAGTTGCAATCCTTTTATTAAGTCCAGTGGGAACTTTACTTCACTAAATAGTGAAAACGATGATAAGGTTTGATCCTAAAATTTTTGAATACTTGGATATAAGGAAATAGGAGATATCTTAGGATACCCTAAGATTTGAGAGTTTCATTCTTTAAATGATTTTGCTGTAACAGTTTTTCAGTATATGCAATTTATGCAGCAATTATCTAATAATGTTGGAGAATTAACTCCTAATTAAACAGTCATTAATAGTGATGCAAGACATGGTAAAAAAAGTGTCTTAAGAGAAGTAATACAGTCCTTTCTTTTACAATGCTATATTGTTACTTCTTTTGATGCAGAAATATCTAACATTTTCAGTGCTTTTTGGCAGTTTGACAGGCCATGTTCATGTCCACCTAGAAGCGTTTACTGTGATTCATTGAGAACTGTACTCTTAAAATGCCTAAAACTTAACAACTTATATGAATTAAAAGAATTTGCAATTAGAGTCGTATGCTGTGCCTGAACCGCAGTTGATTCAAAAATATTAAATGTCATTTGCTGAGTGACTATATGTTATGTATTTGAGTATTACTCATTTTGCTTTACTCTGGTTGACCCTTTCTCTGCTTAAATTTAAGCCATAACATGAAAGTAAGGATTAAAGTTAAAAAGCAGGAAGTGTTTGCTGTAATTTACAGGCCATTGCAATTTTTCAAGTGTATTAACCTCTGTGTGAGCTCTTTGCGGACTTCCTTCACAAACATCCCTGACGAGCTATTGATGAATTTTTCTGAACATTCACAAAGTGATCAAGAATATTAGTCAAAATTTAGCAGGATGTAAAATCCAACAGGTAGGATGGCCTCTTTTATCCCATTAAAATCCAACTATTTTTATTTTGCTGTACATTTGAAAAAGTTCTTGTTTGTCAATGAAAATTTTAATTTGTATTTTCCTTTCAGAAGGATTAGATCTCCACTCAGTAGATCAAAAATTATGTACAGGTCATAAAATGCACATAATAACAAGCATATGACAATTTATAAATCTGTATCTGCCGCTACTTATATACACTCAAACACTTTTTTACATATATTTAAACTGAGAAAGTAGAAGGCTTGATTATATTGTCCGAACTAACAGTCTTCCTGCACAACTCCGAAGGTACATTAGCACAGTCGAGACCTAAAGAAAGAGCAAGTACAGAACCTCCTCATGTGTCTGGGCAGTGTTTATTACTGGACTCTGAGACATGATTCTGTCTATGCAAATAATAGCAGAATATTAGTTTTTCAGTGCAATGGCTACTGGACAAAAAGTTTGGGATTGGTTGATTTTGATGCCGAGTGAAGCAATGTGCTACTTAGTCATATGGCATTGCTTGTCAGTGTCAATCTGTAGCTCCTCTTAAGTTTTCTCCAACTGTTCCTGTGGTACTGATGGTTTGGCCCATTTTCCACCAATTTTACAGTTCACTCATCCAGTCCTTTGTTTGGCTACCAGGATACAGTGGGAGCCTGTATCCAGAAGCTTTGCTAAGATCAAGATAAATGACATCATCTGCTTGCTCTTCCATTTACAGAACCTGGTCATTTGATTATAGAAACAGTACTTTAATCAGGTGTGACTTGCTAAAAATCACAGAATCACAGAATGGTAGGGATTGGAAGGGACCTCTGGAGATCATCTAGTCCAACCCCCCTGCCAGAGCAGGGTCACCTAGAGCACGCTGCACAGGACTGTGTCCAGGCGGGTTTTGAATATCTCCAGAGAAGGAGACTCCACAACCTCCCTGGGCAGCCTGTTCCAGTGCTCTGTCACCCTCACAGGGAAGAAGTTGTTCCTCATGTTCAGGTGGAACTTCCTGTGTTCCAGTTTGTGCCCATTGTCCCTTGTCCTGTCATTGGGCACCACTGAAAATAGTCTGGCCCCATCCTCTTGACAGCCGCCCTTGAGGTATTTTATAAGCATTGATGAGGTCCCCTCTCAGTCTTTTCTACCTCAGGCTGAACAGCCCCAGCTCCCTCAGCCTTCCCCCATAGGAGAGATGCTCCAGTCCCTCAATCATCTTTGTAGCCCTCCACTGGACTCTCTCCAGTAGTTCCTCATCTTTCTTGAAGTGGGGGGCCCAGAACTGGATGCAGGACTCCAGATGGGGCCTCACTAGGGCAGAGTAGAGGGGGAGGAGAACCTCCCTCGCCCTGCTGGCCACCCTCTTCTTAATGCACCCCAGGATGCCATTGGCCTTCCTGGTCGCAAGGGCACATTGCTGGCTCATGGTTAATTTGTCACCTTTTTTGTCCTCTTTGTTCTTTAATTGGAATATTAAATAATGTCAGCTACAAATGAGTTTAACACAATATATTTAGAATATTAAAATCCAAATTTAAGATTAAATCTTTTAATAGAGAAAACACTACTTGCTTTGCAATGGAATAAATTGTGCTTACTGTTAGCTTTTGACATTTTAATGAGTTGCATTTAAATTTCCCCTCCACAGGAGCTGGGATTGGAGGAATAGATTACAAATAAATGCGAAGTAAAGTAATATGTTAATAATTATTGCCCCTGTGCTACTTGGTAATTATTAGATTAATAGAGTAGCCTCAGGGAAGCACCTCGGTATTAAGATTTAAACTCAGTTTGGGGAGAATAACTGAGTGGACCATGGAACATCTGCACTTGAGCTGAAATGAATTACCAGAAATATAGCAGATGAACAGCCACATTTTCCTATATAGGTTCAATTATTTTTTAGGCAATAAGTACACCAAAACTTTCAAGCAATTGATATATCCGATTATATAGTTGATATACTAGGAAAGTATATAGGAAGTCAAAGCATTCATGTCTTGTATTCAAAATACAAGGAAATTCAGGCAAATGGAAGTCTCCCGATCTCCTGAAACAGGAAGAATCAACTACAGTCAAAAAAGTTCTAACTCTGGAAAGATTTCAGCAATAATTTTTACAGCACTTTGGATTTCTCTGGAATCATTGTGTTTTGGATAAATTAAAGGTTAGTCAAACATTGACAAAAAACTCAAAGAAATGACTGGTCACTGTCTTTTTACTTTGAAAGTATCAGCAATACTGATTACAGTGAGAGACAGAAATCTACTGAGAGGTCATTCTAATAAAAAAAATAGGAATCCTTATCTGCTCCCCCGCCCCCAATAGCCATATATTAGATGTTAACGGTAAAGGAAAATGCTTTTCAGCTCTGATCATAAAGATTTCCACCATGAATATGAAAAAATATGTATTTTCTTTAAATTTAATTGAGTACATTTAGATACAAAAAGAACATAAAAGTTACATAAAACAAATTTGGGAGAACAACTGTTTTATGGGCAAAAGATCAAAAAAAAGGACAGTAAATGCATCTGATACACTGTTCATATTGATTATGAGTTGAAATTGAAGCCCGTGGTCACTTATTTTGATAATATCTTAATGTGAATCTTAATCTTTGAAATACAAGATAAAAGATATTAGATATGACTAGATGACAGAAAAAAAGCATACCACACAAAATAACTTTATATCTTAAAGAGTATTAGTCTCTGTAAGTGCCTTAGCTAGCTAAGACTCCTGCAGTGGGCAATGTAAGTAACTGTCTGTGCCTTGTTTCTGTAACGATTTCTTTGCATATGGTTTTCATTTTGTACACAGGTTTGTTTCCACACCATATTAACTGTGTTGGTTTATTGCTAGTATTTTAATAAGATACATCATAAAACCAAAATTAGAAAAGGTGTTTCTTGTTTTAAAAGAAGTCATCTATGCTTAACTGCTTGCGCAGCACAAAAGCTTGATGATATAAATCAAACTTATCTTACATGAAGCTGCAAATGTATTTTAAAATTTAATCATTATCTGCTGAGATAGTAACATACTTTAAAAATATTGTAGCAGATAATCCTGTTTCAGGATAACCTTACAGTGGTGCAGAACGCTGCAGTTAGCTGGTAAGATAGCGGCATATTCAATAACACTGCTAGAGAAATCAATTTATATTTCATGGGCCAAATTTCAGAAACTCATAAACTTTATTTAAGTGTCATATTAGCTGTATGCCTTCATGGTTTAATTATGTGGCAATTATTATTTTTACAGAATGCAGTGTATGGGATAGTAGTAACACAGAGGTAAATTCACTGGGAGAAGGGATAACTAAAGCTCTAAGAGCACTGCCAGATTCAGTACACGCTCTCAGGGTTATGTGACTGGGTGTCGTGGTTTAACTCCAGTTGGCAGCTAAGCACCACACAGCTGCTCGCTCACCCCCTGCCTCCCAGTGGGATGGGGGAGAGAATTGAAAAAAAGACCTCGTGGGTTGAGATAAAGACAGTTTAATAGGTAAAGCAAAAGCCGTGCACACAAGCAAAGCAAAACAAGGAATTCATTCACTCCTTCCCATCAACAGGCATGTGTGCAGCCATCTCCAGGAAAGCAGGGCTCCATCACACATAACAACGGTTACTTGGGAAGACAAACGCCATCACTTCCAACATCCCCCCTTCCTTCTTCTTCCCCCAGCTTTATATGCTGAACATGACATCATATGGCATGGAATATCCCTTTGGTCAGCTGGGGTCAGCTGTCCCAGCTGTGTCCCCTTCCCCACTTCTTGTGCACCCCCAGCCTACTCGCTGGTGGGGTGGGGTGAGAAGCAGAAAAGGCCTTGACTCTGTGCAAGCGCTGCTCAGCAATAACGAAAACATCGCTGTATTATCAACACTGTTCCCAACACAAATCCAAAACATAGCCCCATACCAGCTACTGTGAAGAAAATTAACTCTATCCCAGCCAAAACCAGCCCACTGAGAGATCTGCCATGCTGCTGCATGCTGTTCTCCACTGTCATTCCCAGTCAGTGCAGCTGTGTCTGCAATGGATTATTTTTTCTACATTTGTGCATGTCTTGTGTTGTTCATTAGAAACATCTCAAAAATAGAATGTAAGTGGTGATAGAATAATTTAGAACAGTTTGGGATGCGGGAGAAAATACCAGAATGGATTCATCCCTAGGAGAGAGGAATAAAATTCACAGAAAGATTTGGAATAGACTCCAGTGATGCTCCAAACCGTAAATCTTACCCTTGTGGAAAACACCATTACAGTGTTGTTTTCTCACAAGTACAAAAAAATCCTGTCAATCAGCATAGTGTCTTTGTCATCAGAGTAAATAATCTCTTTCCCCTACTTTCCCTTACCTCTCCTGCTGCTGGGGTGTGGAAGGGATGCTTGAGTGTCTGTATCTGTGTGTTTGGGAGATCTAACTTTGCTTTAACCTCTTTCACCTGATGGCAGCAGGAGCAGCTTGTCCTAGATCTTCCAGTTAATCTTAGGGACAGCCTACCTCTCTCTCTCTCTCTCCTGGACTTTGTCCTTGGAATGAGCAACCTACCTCTTTCCCTTCCATATTTGGGGCAAACAGTTTGAGAGGAACAAGATATAGACTACAAGGAGAGGGAACAACGTGTAACTGCTGAGCAGGAGAGCAAAGACATCTTTGGAGACTTCTCTCGTCACCTCCACAAATTCCCCCCTAGACCTCACAGTTCCTGTGTTCCCACAGACTCCTATTGTTTCTCCATCGGTTTCACCACCCTGGAGTAACTCACATAGCCTCTTTTCTATGATAACAACTGCGTGTCAAAGCTGGAAAGATGCTGCTGCTTTACTCCTTACTATATTTTCTAACAGGAATTGTTATTAAGGATTATTAAAAGTATTTTAAAGGTTATTAAAATGTTAAGATAATTCTTCCTATTATATTTTGTGTCACAAAAGGTTATTATAATGGAACAGTCTCTTCCCCTGTTTTCAGAGCAATGAGTTCATTATTTTCTGACTTTAAAGAAAAATACCTCATATTTGGTAACTTGTACAAAGTCACCAAGACCACATATCTATGAGTATTTGAGTCAGAGCTCCATCTGGAAAAGAGAAGCGACCACAGTCTTTATCAGAGAGTTGTGGAAAACACCATTGACTCTTTTAATCATGACCAAAAAAAAGTAAATAAATAAAATGACTACTAGTGAGATTGAAACTTAATTCTACCAAAAAAGTAAAAATTACAGACTGTGATCTGAGAATGCTAAATATATTATAATCAATTATATCAGTAAAATTCTAGTACATAGCTTTCTTTTCCAGCTAGAATTGGAAAATGGAGTATCATTTCCAGCTACTATTGTTAAAAGAAAGAACATGACTCTCTAAAAGTATATAAAAAGAAAAAAATGTGAAGGCTAGAAATGAATGATATTTCCAGGCTTGATTCTTCCTTATTCTTATAGAAATATATAAAAGCCATACTGTCCCTTCTTTACCTTGGCAAATGCTACACTGGCACACAATTCTAGTGCAAATGCTAGGGGCAAAAAAAAAGGACGCTTGCAGAGTAACTGTTATCTGGAAGTATCAAATCCTGCCCTAAATAAGACCCATTTCTCTTCCTTATAGGTTTCTCTGTCGCTAATCTCAAAAGTGAAACTCATTAGTTTAAACGGCAGTGCTATTTTAATGCCAAGTCAATTGTGCAGTAAATTCTAGTCACCCTGACCAGAAGACAGAAAGTGTGATCCACCATTAGAAACCAACTTAACATTTCATCTATTATAGGAGTTTTATGATAGTTACTCAGATGACATCAGTACAAATAGGTTAAATGGGAATTTCAGGATTATAAAACAGTGGTTCAGCTGTAGTAATGTAGGTTGTTGTCATCCAGATTACCAATGAAAGAATTGAGAAGAGATTGTGCAATAAGTCCATAAGCGATAAGAAAATGTTCATATTGTTAAAGTTGCTTTAGCATGAAACAGATGGCCCAGGTTTTTTATCAGCTCTGCGGTTTCGATCATTGGTTTAACTGCAGTAATACGATGCTGTCTTTGCAACGCCAATGCAATTCACCTCATTACTCCTGGGTAAGCCACACTTGTTAAAATCATGAAAAAACTAATGTTTATGTGTGTGTGTTTTTATATGGGAGACTATATTAGTGGCTGATGCATTTACTATGTCAAGCACCTAAGAGAAATATTAAAAACAAATTGCAGGAAAAGATCTGGTTTGGATTTCAGGTAGAATAAAATCATCTTGTGCTCAGACCAGAGGAGAATAAATGAATAGAAAAAATACTCAGTCTTGAACGAATGACCCTAACTTAATTTTTTTTGCCACCAAAAAAAGCTTGAATACAGCGAACAATTTGCAGTGTTACCCTACAGAGATTCATGTGGGTACTGAAGGATCATAAAAGATAAGACAAAATATTTGGTACCTGTATAATATTAGCCATTGAACTAAACAAATCCAGCAAGATAACAGCATATACAAGTTATGACACAAACTAGGTTCTGTGGTATTTTATAGAAATGAATGGAAGCAATATAAATATTTCAGTCTTTATGCATACTTGCACTGCATGAAAGATTGATGTAGGAGGAATGTTTGTTATATCATTACAAAAGAAATATATCTTAAATTAGATGGTTTTAGACATTATAGTCATGCAAATGTATCAGTTACTTAGAAATTCTCTTTAAATGCTGACTATTCAGTATTCTTAAGGGAGAATACATATTGTAGTATTGCTTTAAGCAGAAATTCTCTATAATATTTCAAAGCAACACTGTTGTTGTTCGACTGGTTGAAGAATTCTGAATGAGACCTTCTTTAGAATATTAGTTTTCTCTATCATCCAGATTTCATCAAGATTTTTTAAATTTTGTGTGTGTGTGTGTGAAAAATGTTTTTGAAGAAATGCATAAATTCTGACAATTTCATCATGTTAAAGGTTGAGTTTCTAAATTCTAAATTTCCAGACTAGATGGAATCAAATGGTCGTAAGTGCCCATTAGAGCAGCTACCAGAGAACTCACCTGGGATGTGCTAGACAATCATTCTAATGCTTTCTTACATAGGGTGTGGAGCATGGATCTATGTGGCCCACCACCAGCATTGCTACCATGGTACGCAGCTAAAGAGCAGCGCGTAGAGATTCCCGATTATGTTGATGGCATGCAGATGGTGCAGCTCAATAATTTTTACTGAACACCTGGAAAAACTATGTATCTGTTTGCACAAAATTGACCTACATTTCACCTGAGTCTGTAACAAATTTAGTTGTTGCTTGTGGATCTCTTTTTTCAATGTTGAATAGAACAGGTTTCGAAAAGTTAGGTTTCCATTCAGGCTGATTCACAACACCTGTAGATCATTCAATTTTATTCTCACGTAGAAAGTTTACACAACCTGTTTTCTGCTAGTTTATTACATACAGAGCTGGAAATAAAATTAATTTGGTGCAAGTCTTTCATATTTGGTCATTTTAATATTGTGAATTGGAAATGTGCTGCATGCTGGAATTATTTATAACTAGTATTATATTTCTCATCAAAACTGATGCCATAGAACCTTATAAATCCTAGGGAGAAAGATATATTTAACCTCGTCTATAAATTGCAAGGATAAGATTACACTGGAAGAATTAACACAAAATTGTTCTTTCACTTGTCATTAACATTTTCTCTAAACTCTACAGTCAGATTAGGTATTCTAAACAAGTGATTAAAAATCTTACTTCATTAAGCCCTGGCTATTATCTTTAAAGGGGACATACTTTCAAGGTAGCTTGAAATTGCTTCAGGTAGTGGCTAGGGAGGGGAACGTAATAGAAAAAACCCTCAAAGATAGTTTCCTATACCTATAGCTAGATCCTCAGTTTAGTAGATTTCATTGCTTGGAATTTTTTTTTCCATTTCTGGCACTAATCAGCTCATAGTATAATTGACTAATTTTGATTATGTTTAGTTGCTTTCCTTTTATGTAGTTGTTGAAGAATTTTGGATGCTTACTGGACTTTTAAATTAATTTTTGAATTCCTGATGTTTGCAGTAACTTTATTAAATTAGGGGAACAGAAGAAAAAAAGGAAAAATATGACCAATTGCTTTCAAATAATTCTGTATGACCTGTACATTTCTGAGACTTCCACTTCTTTTTCTGGGAGTTCCCTCACTGCAGGAAGAATGCCTTTGCTTTGAACTTTATTGTGTGAGAGTGAGGAGATCTATTAAGACTTTATGAAATGTGACATAGGATGGAGTTCCAACCAAAACAGTAGGTTGCGCAGAGCTACCACTGGCAGGGCAATCATATTTTCATACTTTGGAGCCTCCTTTGGCTGTCAGGTTATGTTTCACTCTGTTGTTAAATCCCTATGGTAAAACAATGCTGAACCAATGAAAAATGTGGATCTTGAATTATATTCCTGAAAAAGAGACAGGTAAGATATTAGTAACAAAATAAATAGTGGACAAAATAAAATGGGCTAACATATTTATAAATATTGTTTTCCTAGAGGTCTTAAAGATATCGCTGTCAACTAATGCAGCAGAGAACTCCAGATCTGACTGATGAATCGTTTCATCTCCTAGTGTAGTAGAGAAGTAAAAAGGGACTGATAATCTATTTCCCTATAGACTCTATCTTCATATTATAGGTAGAAATATCCATCAACTGTGGCAAAAGGAAGGACTGGTTGAAAGAGCTAAGGTTAAGTTTTTTGTTGTTTCTAAATGCAAAGGCATCACATTTTAATTAAGTGCAACAAAGTTTTCAAAGCTGCAGTTTTCTTCCCTTCCCAGAAATTGTTCGAATTTTCCAAAAAATTGAATTTTTGAAACAAAGTCAGAATATTTTAGAGGGGAAATGTAAAGTTCTTTTCTACCCAACCTGATGATGCTTTTGTTTTCTGTTTCTATAAAATATCACAGCAATAGTGACAGGGAGAAGAATTTGGGGTATGCCAAAATTTGAGGGATTTTAAGCAGAGATTTCATTACTTGTTTTAAGTTTACAGCATGAAGGAATTGTATTTTCTCAGATTTTGCATGTATATCTTAGACTAGAAAGAAAAATTGCTGCACACAATTAATGAGGTTATGGAAAGGATTGCAGAGCAAATAACCAAGTTTAGAGATATAGATTTGTTGCGTTCAATCTAGAGTCTAAACCATGTTTATTCCTGAACCATTTTACCTGCTTTACTAAGTGGATACACAGGAGCGTGGAAACTCAAATCCTGCAGTCATGCTTCAGTCAGTTACATTAAGATCATCTGATTTCAAACAGCTCAATTTTACCTTCCTTTTCTTCCTTATATGAAAATGAAGACCAAGAAAGCCAACTATGACAGTGCTAAAAGAATACATCACCATCTCCTCAAATCAGACAGTACAAAGCAAGAAACTACAAAGTATGACTCAGTAACCTATAGGTGGGATTTGAATCCCAAATGTTTAAGCTCAGTGCTGCTCTCTGTGTTGTTTCCCTGCCACACTGCTCTCATCCAAGTGTGGAGAGGACTTAGCACAGTTTAGATACACATTTCTTCTGTGAAATCCTCCCTTATATTTCTTAGATCATCTCCCTATTCGTTTTGGTGTTATCTACGGGCTAAGTATTTTCCAGAATATTTTTCATGAATGCGTGTGTGTCGTGAGAATACTTTAGGATTAATTTTCCTGATGTTGACAGTACTAACACATATCAACATGAATTCATTTGATATTCCTCTGATTAACACTGTTTTGAAAGGGATGGCATTTTAATTCAGCAGCAGTAAGTAGATGTTACACATGTTAGTATGTTTTCTGATATCTGGTAGCTTTACAGTTCCTTGCTAGTTCTTAATCATTGTGAATAGCTTTGAAATTCCATTGGTTTACAGAAGGGTTAGATGTAATTCACACATGTAACTAAAGTAAGTATGTTTATTTATAGCCATCTTATTTGTTTTGCTTTTGCTTTAATTAATCCTTTGTTGTTGTTTTCCCAATTTCTCATTTCTTATTCTCCAACCCCTGAAACCTGTGTGTTCTGTTACTTATAAAAATATAGATGACTTACAGTACACATGTGTGAGTGGTTTCTGTACTTACTGTGATGATGGAAATTGTTTGTATACATATTTACCGAACTTTAAAAAATTATGAAATATAGAAATATTATTATTAATAGAAATAAAAAAAATTATGAATATAGAAGGTTAGGAAAGAAAGATGATTATAATTTTAAAATACTTATCAAAGCAAAAGTCTTGGCATTTATTCCAGTAGTTTTAAAGGATATAATAAATTATAAGTTAATATAATTTTATTTCTTGAATACTTTTCCTGGATCATGTTAATATATGTTTAAAAAATAAAAAACTCACACATCTTGCACAGTGATTATTGAAGAAAACTGTAGAGAAGTATAAAAACTATAAAAAAACATGCAGTGTATGAGGGATTTTCATTAACGTTCCTAGTTCATTCTGTTACATTTAACTCTGAATTGGTTCTTGATTCTGCTGATCAGCATTGAAGATGTATGGTGTAAAACTGCTAAGATAACGCACTTGTTAATGTCAGTATTTCCACCTCATATTGATGAGTTTGGTCATCTAGGATCTTTGCATGTCATTCTGTACTATATCCGTGGGAACAGGAAGAGTATGACTGAAAGAAATATAATCAAATCTTCCAAGGGTTATTTAAGTAACAATGTTCTTTTTCACTTCCCAATTGGACCTTAATTTAACTTCTTTTCAGCCTTCCATTTGGTAAAAGAAAATGAAATCAAGGAAATTTAGTCATGTGGATCTAATTTATACCTGTGCCTGAGGTATTCATGAAGGAATTTAGTGTAAATTTAAGAAAATGGGCCGGACTGTTTCCATACATGGATTACTGATATTAGAGAAAAGTTCTGCAACTTAAAGGCTCGATAACAATCAACAAATTTGCCTGAGTCAGGAAGTCGCAATCTGGGAAGTTCACTAATCACCTCTCAGCAAGGGAATGATGAAGTTGGGACATGGTATCTTGAAAATGTTATAAAACCTGTTAGTGCCGTGCCTTCTGTGAAACAGCAAGAACTTCATGAATAGATGCACAGTAACTCAGTACAAATGACTACAGAAATCTGTCATAAAAGGAGTTTCTGAAACATTTCAATATCAAAGGCAACAAATATCAGTATGTATCCTCAAATAACTTAGATCAGGATTTTCTGCCACACAACTCCTTGCTGAAACAAAATCTCAAACATAATGTGTTACTGAATCACGCAGTCTGCATGTGGAAGTGAAGTTGCCTCATATACCCTTGTTCCCACAGCTGCTTGGTCATGGCCACGTTCTTACACTTCCCGGCGTGAAAGCTCCTGAAACATCTGGATTTACTAATATTGCCCTCATGAGAAGTCTGAACACCATACTTCTAAGCTGTTGTCTCAAACCATTATCTGTCCATTGTGTTTTTTTGTTTGCAAGACTTTTTTTTTTGTTTTTTCTTTATTTGTCCTAAAGAGTCTGGCAGTGTGTTGGTGAATTTATACCTTATGATTTGCACTTCAAGCTGTTTCACAGGGACAGAATTATGCTGCAGTCCTATCTCACATTCCTCCATAAGGGAATCCCAGAAGTTCACCTGAATCAGCCAATGCATCTATTCTGTTTCAAATTATACATGACAAGGATACATATGAAGAATGGATAAAGTCAGTCCTATTCCATTACTATAATGAAATGGAAGTTGATCAGATTCTATTCTCAGGGCTCCCAAAATACTTGTATTAGCTGAATGTGAATTTTTAATGTGAAATCACCTTAATACACCACAGCATAGATCCTGCTCCCTACTCCTACCAGGCCATTCCCTAATTTTATCAATAGAAGAAAGCCAAATCTAGTGTGTGTGCCTGCCTATGGCCATATATGGCCCTTCAGAAAGGGACCTATTTAATAGCAAAGAATCTATAATTAACTGAGCAGTCTACTTGTTTTTAGATATCTATTACTTGCCCCAAAATTTCTGAGCTCATTGCGACAGAATGCAGGCAACATCTTCTGTCCCTTTTAGTAACAGGCTGATAACTCAGTCTGCAAAGCAGCAGTGTGTCAAATAATGTATCTTGGCTCTGTGGTTAGATCAGATATTTTTATTTGACTACTGAGTTGAAACCTGCCTCCCACCAAGAATATTTCTCGGCTGTCACCTAAATGGGGATTAACAATGACATATCAGTAAAAAAAGTAGATATCCTGCAAGACATAATTTCTGAGTATCTTAGAGTAAAGCCTATGACTCATTTTCTGGATTCTTCCTCTTCCAAATCCTCCTCATCAATGTGCTTATAATTGTGAAGCCATGGAGACTAAAAAACTTTTCATGTCTTCTTGTAGGGCGCTCACACAACCCCAGCAAATTCTGGTATTCAATGGCTCAGAGCATGGATTCACATATACAGTTGGACTTTCCTGCATTTTCTTTCTAAAACTTGCTAGAAGTCACATCAGTAGAAAACAGCCTAAAGAATGAACTATCAAAAAATCAATTGTTCTCCAACTTGTGGTGTACGGATGTGTTGTGTTGAGCTCTGTAGCATTCATTAGAAGATCTTTTCATGAAGGAATACAATGAAGTTTCCTACAGCTAGGTAGAAACCTGTTTGGATGAAGTAAATCTCTCATTTTTACATTCTTTGAAATGAATAATGGTGCTTATTTTAAGAGGTCTGGAAAAAGGCAGAAAACGTACTTGGGTTCTAGTCTAATAACCTTCGTACAATGCTGTGTTCTTTTCTTCCCGAATGGCACTGGTGACTGTTACAGTCATACAAGAAAGAAAACTAAGCTCCATCCTTCCTAGCACGGACAAACTGTATCAAGGAGCTTAATGAGCTTTAACTTCATAGCTTTATTTGCAACAAAGCGATGCCAATCGCAAGCTCTATTGTTATTGAGGTAAAGAAGCATGTTCAAATCGTTGCAGGTTAATCTAGTGTAAAGCTATCTTTGACCAAAAAGTAGGTGGATGTGAATATTCTAAGCCTATTTGGAAAATGATGTTATGATAGTAGAGTATGGAAATACACATTTTCATTTACTGTGGGAGTACAGAAAGCCTTAAAAAGTCTTGATTATGTTTTCTAAATTCACTATGGGAAGTTTAGCGTAATATATTAATTCTCTAGTAGGTTATGCCAGTAACAATATCTTACCAAGTTGTTCTCAGCTGAAGCACGCTCTAGGGTCGCTGCTGATGGTGCTAACCCCTCCTTCTCTCATGATATATCAAAGCATCAATAACATTCTGCATTATTTGTAGAGCGGTGATAAATATCCACACTGAATTCAGAAAAAAAATTCTTAACCTCAAATAAAAAGCTTTGCTCAGTTTCAAAATGCAAGAAATAAAGGTTGATGGTTTTTTCATTGATGTATAGCTGATGAATTTCTTTGATCTTTAGGAATTTTTGAAAACTGTTCAAACCTATCCGCCGCCTTCCTCTTTTTCAAGCATATGAAGTAAAAAAAACCAGTTATTTGGGGTTTTTTTAGACATATGTTTCTTTCAATGTTTTTTTTTTTTTCTTTAAATCCTGGAGTCTTATACTTCTTTGTTGGATAAGGTTAATAATGCTACAACTTAGAGGGAAATATTTTCTTAAAAAACATTCTACAACATACTATGCTATACCATTAGTGATTCACAGACAGAATATGCACAGAAAGTTCAGTGAAGGACCATAACTGGGACCAACTTAAAGGCTAAACCTCATCAGATATTTTAGATCAGATATACGTATCAGAAAAGAGTGGGGGAAAAGCTGCAGAGCTTTAGCTGAAGGCCAGATCTCAAGCCTTCAAGAAATGTTAGAAATCATATTCAAATATCAGAATGAAGGAAATGTGATGAATTTCTTATGAATGAAAACCACCATTGTTTTTAGCGATGGCAAAAAAGTACTGGTAGCCAGAATCATGGATTATCATTCTGGAAGTTATACTTCACAAATTATTCCAGTATTACATAAAATAACAGACAAAAAATATTTAAAGTCACTAAATAGTAGTTTAAATTAAGGTTTAAATACAGACTTTCTGGCACCTTTAAATGTTTTTGAATTTACTTGTGAAATGAATACAGCCCAGATTATATATTCAAGTACAGTGGAACTCAGAATTTTGTACGTAGAAATAAAAGACTACTGGCAGTATCAAAAGGAGAGGAAACTTGGAAACCTAGCAAGCCGTTGCCATATATAACCTCCTTTTGCTGTGCTCTGGTAGATAAAGCCAGTACATTGTGACATGCCGTATAAAAATATTGTATAAGTTCCGAGATGCGGTCTTTGCTATACAAGCTATCAAAACTAGATGTGATCATGTAAGTCTGATACAGGTTTAGTCTATATGAAACTCGGGAAATGTATTTTGATCCCATTAGTGGCACATTTCCCAACTACTACCACCAGCTTAATTTTCAGAACTTGTACTTAAGAATGAATTATCTCTAAAAATGAAAAGTTAAAGAGTATATTGCTGTTTTGGGGGTAGCTGAAGTTGTGATGAAAGATTCCATAGTCAAGAAAATAAAAAGCAATTTGAAATCCAAATAACTTTTGGTGATAGAGATGTAATTAATTTACATCACTCTTTCAGTGTGTATTCCGGACTGCTATATTTTTTCGTGGACATATTTAACTGCATTCACACATCAAAATTCACTACAGAAAATAACTGTTTAAATGCATTAGCCATATCACAGCGATGCACAGACCTGTAATGTTTGAAAGAATTTGTTGTTTGGCTAGGGCTTAACTACAAATTGCCTTACATGACAAGGTAATACAGGAATCTGAGGCTGGAGACTCACAAGATTATCTGTATCTGTTTCTTTCATGTGATCAGACAGGAATGGGGGAAGAGGAGGCATGGAGTCTTGGCATTCACCCACTGATGATGTCAGATAAGGCATAATGATGCAACCAGGAAGTGTCTCGTACCAGCAGAACTTGAACCAACTGCGATGTACAAATAGGTTGTGCCTATTCCATCCCATAAACCAGGCATTGCAGTCTAAGATTACACTGGAGAAGTAATCTTGATTCTTAATAGAAACTAGCAATCAATTGCTGTTTAAATCAAAGTCTGTCTGCCCATGGAAGGAGTAAACACACATTGCCCCTTATGACAAGGATGTAGTCATTTACAATTTAGAAAAATAACAACTCTTTTCTGCTGCCAAGAACACTTTATTTATTTACTTACTTACTTGCTAACTGCACTCTAGTGTAGATGTGATTTTCCACATTGCCTTTCCATCAATATTCCCACAGCATGTGTGTAAATATTCATGATGCTACACTTTTCTGGCTGTTCTTCGATAAAGCCAGTGCCTGGCATTAAAAGGATGATAAAATCAGAGACCTTACTGAGTGAATAATGTTACTGTCCAGTGAAAGCCAAGGGACTGGGCTTTATGAGTAGGGCTATCTCTTCTAGTCGTATAACCCTGTTTTAAGTCATAACTCATGTTCCTGTCTCAGCAAGTAAAAAAGTATTCAGTTTAAGAAAAATAAAATAGGATTGAAACAGAATCGTATTGTTTGCATGTCTCTCTCCTCAGATAATGTTTTAAGGCTTAAAAATCAGGCTTTTACAGTCCTCTCTGGTTGTGCCATCTAAATTATTTTCATAATGATCATGCTTGAGAAATCTAAGATTTTTATGAATAGATCTTGAGCTTAGTAGAATTACGACTCATGGAAGAGTCTGATAACTGCATGAATTATATTTTGGTTGCTTTTGATGACTGACTCAATTCAGATTAGTGCTCATGTAAACTAGAAATGAAACAGCGAAAGAGAAGAGTATATAGACACTATGGTATAATTTGCCTCTGTTGTTTTACTTGCATCCCTTTATAGTCTAAAACATTAGCATCTAGTATGTGACCACATACCAAAGCTGTGTATCGATAAAATAAATAGGCTATATTTGAAAAGAAAACAAAAACCAGAAAACAAAAAAATACAAACCAACACTGGCAAAAATATTCCATTGTTCACCCAAGTATTATTACTGCATTTTTGAAAAGCTTAGCCCAAACTTTAAAGCACAGGCTGCACTTTTGTATATGGAAAGCTCCTTTCTAACTGACGTTTCCAGATTGGATTGACACATATGATCATTTCAGTTAGTCTTTCTTACTGGTACTAGAGAAATGGCTTTATGTAATCCTCTGCCATCTTAGATAATGTGCCTCAGCAATGGATTCAGTACCATTGACTACTCACAAGATGTGCTTGGCAGCAGTAGACTCCAGATGGTGAACTAAAGAAATCTGCTTTTCTGCAGCAGCAGTAGCATCTGGGTATGTGGCTGCCTTTCTTGTTGATTTCTGCTCAACCTACTGGGCTCATTTTCTTGTTTTATATCATCATAGATATCAAACTACTCATGAGAAAGACTCCTTTTAGGATGCATTTTCTTGTTAATGAAAAGTAATTAATTCTTTTGATCTGCTTCATAAAGTTAAAAGTTTTGGGGTAGAAGTGGTGAAATATGAAGTGTGCTTTTATTGTCATGAATCGTATTTCCCATGGACTGAATACCCGTTAGTGGTTAGAGCACGTTAGGAGTTTCACTAGAAAAGACTCTGGTTTTTATGTGCTTTGAGAATTAAGCAGTGTAAGTGAGAATGATCTGGAGATAATCTTCAGCAGATTCACACCTGAACTAAACCGATAAATTTAAATTCACCCCCAGAGTTGTTCCCAAGGGTTATGCAGGCCTGAAAGTTTAGAAAATTAGGATCAAGTTAGTTAAGGAATATAAAGCACAAATATTTTGCAGTGAAATTTGAGGTGCAGGAATTTAGGATGAAGAACACTTATCAAATGTACTGATATGTCCTGCTGTATCAAGAGCTTGATCTAGATGAAAACAAAGCATCTTTTTCTGTGATAATAAGATGAAGCTCTGATGCTAGTAATCTTTTCACATCACAGTGAAAACTAGATCTGTCATTACTTTTTTTGTAGGAAAAAACCATAGAATCTATTTGTTGGTGTTTGACAGTGTCAAAAATGATGGAAAACCAATATTGGTCAGTCCTTGAACTTTGGTAAAGATGCTCCAAAGATGCTAAGGTCATCCATGCTAGCAACCCAAGCAAAGGCTCCCTACAGTTGTCGTGGATGCACCACATCCATTCTCTTCTAAGACAAATGCTGTTTGGATATAATTGTAGGGTGAGAACAGGTGGGATGCAGCCTGACAGTTGGGTCATACAGCATGCAGATGTGTATGCAAACCCATGCAAAGAGGCAATGAAGATCTGTATCTTCCACTCCTGAATGCTTTTATTGATAGGTTAGATCTGTCCACGCTTTAAGAAAACATTGTCGCAGGCAAAAGACATGTCATGCAAGCAGGGAATTCAAACTACTTTGTTTCTTTACTAAAGCAAGTGTGATATCTCATTACCAACTTAAGCGATACTCTACTCTTGAGGGTCAGGGATGAATTCTTAAATCATAGAATCATAGAATGGGATGAGAGTCTTGCTATTAGCCTTACTGGAACCGCAGGTTTATTTATGATTTTTTCTGACTATTAAAAATCCCCAAAGGAGCTTGACAAATCAAGGTACTCACATCCCAATTTTAGAACTCCCAATTTAAAGCCCAAATTCAATTTCAAAGTAGAATTTTTCATGCCTCCATTTCACAGAAAGAACTGGTTGGTTGTAATAGGTAGTTGAGGTGCTACTCTATAATAACTCATGGAAAAGGTCCAAGCATAAATGTCGTTATTTGTAATACTTATGAAGTGATAACAACTTTTACAGCTTCATTTGTCAAGTAAAACTTACCTTTTTTATGTGTGATTGGTTTGAAAATCCTGTCTTTGATAATGGCTCTCTGAAAAACTATAAACCTTTTCTGTTAATAAATATGCTAGATTGCCTTGGTCTTATCCAAATGTTTGCTTATTGTAAGTTTATGTAATTGTACATCCCAGAAGCAATACAAAAATAATTCATATAAGTATTTGACTTCACGGTACATTTATCTGTCTCTCATTTATGCTGTGTGTTGCACTGGCTTAAATTTTTCTTTTTTCAAAAAAGTTTGTTTTGTTTTGTTTTGTTTTTCTGTGAGGTTATATCTTACGCTCTAATATAGAGCACTGAGAGTTTCCTAAATGTATTGAAAATTAATACATACAGCTTACATATATTAATACCAAAATAATACTAAATGCTTCATAGCCTCTGAAACTCAGAATATAATTACAGTTATTTAAAAGTAAGCAAGCCCCTAAAGATTGTGCTTTATAGCCACTAATAATTTAAAATATTCACTGGCATTAAAGAACTGTTTATATAGTAACAACTTCATGTTTTTGAATAATGAAGGCAAGATTATTTAAGATACTGTTGTCCTCCAACTAACCATGTTTATACTAACACGTTCTCACCATGTAACATGGATGGCCCACTCTCTATGCTGTCTTAATGTTTTTCTTATTTTTTTCCAATTGTTTGCTTAAATTCTTCATTCTTTCTTAATTTATTTTTTTCTTAATTTAATTCTTAAATTCTAAAATGTTTTCTTAATGTTTTTCAATGCTTAATGGGGGCATATAAGAAAGACAGAGAGAGGCTTTTTACCAGGGCCTGTAGTGATAGGACAAGGGATAACGGTTTTAAACTGAAAGAGGGTAGATTTAGATTGGGTATAGGGAAGGAATTCTTTGCTATGAGGGTGGTGAGGCACTGGAACAGGTTGCCCAGAGAAGATGTGGTTGCCCCATCCCTGGAAGTGTTCAAGGCTGGGTTGGATGGGGCTTTGAGCAACCTGATCTAGCGGAAGGTGTCCCTGCCCATGGCAGGGGGTTGGAACTAGATGATTTTTAAAAGTCCCTTCCAACCCAAACCATTCTATGTTTCTGATTCTTCTTCAGCATTTCTTCAGTGTAAAAGGGAATAATGCACAATTTGCATACTTGTTCTGTTGGATAATGCTGCTAGAAACTACAAAAAAGGTAAAATAGAAAATGAATAATGTTACACTATTCTGTCTATAAAGGGACATGACCGTCAAGAAATTTACTTACCTCCCATAAGTACTGATATAAAGGGGATAAGTCCTGCTATTCTAATCAGACAAAACAAATTGGTAACAATAAAATAGCCCAATTTAGGACTGGAAAATGGGAGTCTAATAAAGAAACTGAGAAGTGATGTGTATGCTTTTCAGTCTTTTTTATGGATTTCCATACTCGGGCTGCAGAGAAGAGAAGAAAGACCGGGGTGCTAAGAGAAGAGTATGTGTCTGTGTGCCTGTACATTTTGCCTTTACAGGATTTTTCAGTGTAACACAGACAAACATACTTAATGTAAATAAACATTAACATGTTTAGCACAAAAATACTGTGTGGAAATGCCTCACTTTTTACCTCTTCAACCGAAAAAGGAAAAAAGCTGGGGTGATTACAAACAAGGGCAGGATGACTTTTAGTATAATATGTGTAATGAAATACAGGCTGCGTGTTTATAGTTGCTGTAGTTTTTGCAGCACAGAAGTGTAGAGAAGGCCCCCACGTCTGTCTCTGGAGAGCTAGGCTTCTTTCTCAAAACCACTATCTGGTTCCTAACAAAAGAAAGATGATGGTGGAAATAAAAAAAAAGATTATCCTCCTCATTTTACATATGAATGAGGCACAAGAAGATCTTGATCTGCCCAGTCTCACAGTGGCAGCCTGAGGTAGAAGCCTGTGAAGAGGTACAGCTGGGAAGAGTAGTTTGAGACTTTGTCCTATGTTGCTCATTTGCCTCATCAGCTAAAACCTCAGGGTTCTCCAAAGGGAATCTGAAATTCTCAGTAGCACCACAAAACCTCTGTGAATAATTCTGAGATACATGCAAGCTAATTGGCAGCATTAACTCAGTTAAAGTCATTTTCTACTTGATAATTTTCCCCAGTAGCTAGTTTTACAAGCTATTTGTGTGTACTTGATTGCACCAATTAATGCTACTGCATACTTTTTTATTGCATGGCTGAAACCTATCAAACTATGTAATATATACAGACTTCTTGAAACTCCTATCTCAGTGGTTACACAGAAAGAATGTTTTACCTTCAACCAGATTAGTTCTCAAATCTAACTAAGAGCAGCACAACCTGCAGAAGTGCTAATGTTGGCACAACGAAGAGGCCAGGTACACTTGGCCAACAGCAAGGGTGAACAGATGCCCCAGAACCCGCATCAGCCTACACTTAAATTAGCTTCTACTGGTTTTATTTCGACCCGATTTCACAAAAGGAGAAAGAAACAGCAACAGCAAGTAAAATGTCAAGAATGGAAATAAAATGCTCATTTTAACACTCCATCCAAAAGAAATAGGGGCCTCTTGTACAACTTGTAAGACAAAGGAGATAGACTTCCACTTCACCTCTGATCCCATTCATATCCCATTCCTTTAGTGAAGCAGGTACTTGTCATTGTTCTGGCCTTAAAGGAATTTAGGTTAAACTGAGGAGATGAGAACTGCATCCAAATATGCTAATTTACTCAGAGGATTTGACAACCAGTATGGAGCAGATAAACTCTATAGGCTGTAGAAGAATGCAGGAAATAGCAGTCTATGACTCTGCACTCCTTGACCTTCTACCCCTACTTTAGGAAGGCTCCTCTTCGCAAGTGAAGTTGTTTTCTCTCATTTCACCCATATTGATTTGCTTTGCTTAACGCTTCCATGTACAGCTTTTGTAAGCTGATAATTCAATTTGCATTCCAATTGTCCAGTTTAACTGTGGTAAGGGGAGATTTGGCAAAAAGCACTGAGCAGTGCAACAACTCAATTAGTCATGAGGTTGGTCTTAGTGCTTCATTTTTCTGGATAATGAGTAGATTATCATAAGTACCATGTTACTATTGATTTTGTTTTTCAATTGATGTTTATAGGGGGTTTTTTAATTTTTTTTTTTTTTGGTAGTAGAAGAGTACATATCTAAACAGAGCTCCACTGTTTAAAATTCTTGAATGTTCACTGAATCAATTTAAAAGGAGTAGCCACAGCCACTGGTACTTAAAAATCCCTTCCAAAGGACTTGTCTTTGTTAACTGCAATAGGATTCATCTAGCACTGCTTAAATTATATTCAGTTTCATAAAAATTCAAGTACATAAGCTGTCATACTAGTTTCTGACAACATAGACTTTTCTGTTAGGGACATCAGCCGCATTTTTTTGGGAGGATACTGTATTTGCAATTATGGGATCAGAGTATCTCATGTTTTATACAATATCAGTGATTTGCAAAAGTGTCACTTGTAAAATAACAAAAAAAATTAGCATATGTATATTGGATGGATATTTTGAACTTGTATTTTATGAGTTTAGGTACTGCTTGTTAAATTTTCTGTGATGCCTTTTCAAGATGCTCTGAACTTAGGGGAGAGTAAATCTACCTATTTCCTGAAGCTACACTGAAGCTGTCATTCTGAAATACTGTTTGCATCTGTAATAAATGTTCTCAGAGAACATTCTTTGTTGTCTGGGGAAAATAATGGAAAAGGAACTGCTGTCATAACTTCATATTATCCATGATTCTTCATGGTTGGGTTTTTTGAGGGTTTTTTTGTTTGTTTGGGATGTTTTTTATGACAGAGACCACCAGAAAACTGTGCTAACTGAACCTGATTTTGTGTACTGAAAGGGAGTCAAACTCCTGTGACTATAACTTGGCAGAAATAATAATAAAAAAGGTGATGGTTGCTTTGAGACATTTTTGCCAGAGCATCATTGCTGAAGAAATGATGTTCATTGAACAAGTGTCCAGATCAAGGAGGTTCAGCTTAACCTGCGAGTGTAGGGAAGGAGTTACATATATTCTCCAACTTTATAAGTGACAGAATGAAGCTACGTTTTGCCATTGTTTCAAGGCTTTAGTGATGGATCGGTGTCTTAAAATTATATAATTGATAAAACTTTTTTTTTTTTCCCTGAACATCTTACTATTTCAACATCTTATAGTAATAAGTGTTACTACTATTCTGTCATTGTTGGCTATGTGCTTATTGTTAAGCTAAAGAGGACCAAAGAATGACCACTGTCCTAGAGGCCAAGTAGCATAGACCAGCTACATCTATACTACCTAGCGTTTGGCTCATCTCCCCTCTGGATCCCATGTGGCCCCCTCTTGTTCAAAAATGCAATTACTATTTTTAGGTTTCAGCTTAAGTTGTCTGAAATAATGTACATACTTTTTGCATAGCATGAAAGTGAGTCGGTTGCATCCCTAACATGTAACGCAAAGTCATTTTGAGCTTGAGGGTGCAGAGTTCCCTTGACTGCTGAAGCACGGTGCATAACAGGAGGATGCAAATCTGATTTAGGCTTGTACATGCTGCCTACAGCATGGTCCGTGGGGCGGGTGTGTGTTCTCCCCTGTCATCCTGCTTGTGTGCTTGAGTGGAAAAACTGGGGCAAAAACTGTGCCAGGAGGCATGCTAAGAGTCACTCAATGTGGAGAGCTGCTGGTCTAGCTCTTGAGCTAACTCCCTAGCCCTATTTAGCAGTGTAGATGTAGAAATTTCCTCATGTTTTTCTTTTATACTGTATCTGTCTTTACATTTCAGAATTTTAGTGTTACTACCAGGAGCACCTGAGATACTCATTAAAGACCTTTTGGTTCAAGATTTTAGTTCAAGATATAGTTAAAAGTTTTTAAATGTTACTTTTTTGGTATACAAAATATGTATATGGGTGGGGTTCATCTATTTTGGAATCTAAGCTTTGCTTGTGAGTTACATAGATTTGTTGGTTTTAATTAGAAATCTGTATTTTATGGTACAAACATATTTTCCTCTTATTTCTTTCTTTCTGTACTGTGATCAATCTCTAAAACCAACAAGTGATTAAAGAATTATGCAGTAATTCTTTAAGGTAAGATATGCAGTGAGCATTCTGGATTGATTTTAGCTAACCAGTTTGTAGGCTATTCATTGGTTTAGCATCATATAGACCAGAAAGTAGTGGCAAACAATTTATTTAATATGCGTATATTATTTATGTATAGTACAGGTGTAAGTCCTGTTTGTAAAATCGCACCCAGTCAATAATATTCTTTGAAATTTGTTGCCAGGAAACCACACTTTTGTTCTCACTGTATTTCTTTTACAGTGTCTTATCTGTGTTCTGTTTTTAAAAGACCAGAATTGCTAAATTCTGACCACATAGAGCTTCCATTTTGGTCAGCAAGATCCAATCAACGGTGCCTCTTTTGTTCACCTACTCTTCAACGTATCCTTCAGAGAGGCTTAGTTATACACACTATTCTGTGTATTTGGCTATTTTATAGTAGTCTTTCCGCAAATGAACCTACACGAAAATGGGGTTATTGCTTAGAAAGGTATGGAAGTTCTCAGCTCCCTAATGTGGCCATCAGCCAAGATATCTCTATTTAACCAGTCAGTAAAGAGGTAATTCACTGCTACCTCATTGTAATCTTTGTCTTTCCTGTTGCGTTAATTTGCAAACATCAAAAATAGTGTTGTGTTTTATGTCTCTGTAGCAGCTATCATAATCACTCTGACGTGATTAGCTTCTCTAAGCAGTAGTGTAATTTAAAAAAGAAAGGAAAGGAGAAGGGGGAATTAATTCATCACACAGCTGGTAAAAGATCTACTGTGGTCATTTAGTCTAACTTCCTGTGTAATACATACTAAGGAAATACATCCATTTTATCTGCATTGTACCTTGCTTTTATATTTAGTTCCTAGGTTCTGGAACATCGTTATAGAATTTTTCTTTCACATAATAGGTATTCTTTTTCAGATTGTACCCCTTAACTTTGCCTCCTGTCTGTAACTTTAAAGATGGAGCTCCTTGAATCTTTCAAAATAAAGTATAAGGTTTTGCAGTATTTCTCCTAGTCCTTTAATAGTTTGTCACATCTCTAAACTTTCTCTTCAATTTATCAATGTATTTCTTCTTGAGTTTCTGTTGACCTTTACACTTTGAACTTCATATGAAGAAGAAAGAACCAATATTTTAGCTCCCAGAACTTGGCAGGTGCCTATCTCTCTGTTCCACCATGAAGATTCAGAAGAAAATTTTCCCTTCTGAGATGAATGTTTTACAGAAACTAGTTTCCCATCTTAAAGTATTTTTACTTTACTATAAAGACATATTTTATCAGAAGTAATGCAATTACGAATAATTCTGTAATTTCGTTTATTTCCCTAACAATGCCTCAGTAGTGAAATATTCTCAATTTGAAACCTGTGGTCAAATATTTGAGTGTAAAAAGTGCTTTGTGTAATCAAATTAGTGAAAGCCTAACATGCAGTAATTTATTTTGATAAATTAATTGTTTCACTTCTAATGAAACAGGAAATGTTAGATTTGTTATCAGCTGTGTTATCAAACTTTACAAAAGTCATAAACTAAACAGTCTAAATTCATACTTACTCTTCTTGTGGTTGCATTTTGAGTCATGGAAAAATAAAAACTTAAAAATAAAGTAGTTTAGTTAGGTTATTTGTTCACCTGTTGCTGTAGGAAATAATTTTGTCAAACAGCTTCTGGCTAATGGCTTACAAAAAATTATGTCTATCATTGATTTCTTGGCCTATTATTTGATGCAAGACAACAATCTGCCTAATTCACCTGAGCTGTTTAAAGGGTAATGGTTGTAATTAAAGGTGGATACAGAGCATAGGTGCCCATGTGATAGTGTACATATTTTGTATAAAGTATATATATTTTTACAAAGTGAAGCTAGGAGAATTATTTCCAGAAAAACACTTTATTTAATAATCACTTCTCTTTTTTATGTAGTTATTTATGAATGGATAAATTTTAATTCAGTATTTTAATTCTCTATCATTCATCTTGTATTACGCTTATTTAGTGTTCAAGATGTTGTAATGACTATAGAAATGTATACTTAATACACAGATGTAGCTGTTCAAAATAATGCATTCTGTGGTTAAAGATGTGAACAAGTAAGATTCCTTTTAGATTTCCTGTGTTTATAAGCTATTAATTGAAATATTTACATTTTATATTAAAACTGAATTTATTAGTACTGACCAACCAGAAAGGCCACATAAAACATCTCTGCTCACTGAGCGAATGGTTCCTGCAGTTAACATAGGTAAAGCTTGAAGGAGTAGAAGAGGGTATGATTAGTAACAACAAAAATGGAAAGGAAAGTTACTATACAGAAGTGCTCATATATATGACTGGTAGAAGTGTATAAGAACTTCTATACAAAAAACTTCAACAAATACCTTTTAATGATTTTAATCCTTTTTTTTTTTTTCAGCAACAAAGTATAGTATTCCACAGTTTATAAGGTTTTTTTAAGAGTTATATAGGTGGAAAAAGAACTCTGTTATCATAGCTGAATTCAACATGATTAAACTTTTTGTTAGGTAGTTTGTTTTTGGGGCAGCTACTGTAAGAGAATACATGAAAGACATAAATTTGAAATCATTAGTGTTTTAGGTGAGCATGTACACATAAATGCACACACATATATATCCACATACAAATTTTAGGCACAGAATTTCAGAATTTATCCAGCTTTAAGACTGGATCAGATTAATTTTATCTCAGTAAAATGACTTGGTATCCCATCTTTACTGTCTCCTCCAAGTCACTGATAGATACGAAACACAAGAGGCCTCTATGGTACTTCACTTGTCACCAGCTTCCAGATAGAGGATGACCATTAACCACTACCCCGTGAGTCTAATTATCCAGCCCACTTTTACTCACATAGTTATCCACCCATCCACATTCTTGGATTGCCCCTTTGGCCTCTTTTGAAGATGGGTGCAACATTTATCTTTCTCCAGTTGTCAAGGACCTTCCCGGATCTCCATGACTTTTCAAAGATGATAGAGAGGGGCCTTGCAGGTACATCAGCCAGTTTTCTCAGCACCCTCAGATTCAGCCCGTTGGGTCCCATTGACTTGTATGAGTTGAGTTCTCTCGATTAGTTCTTGCTTCAGTCCTCATTCCCTGCTGGTAGCTGTCCTCTTTGAGCTGTTTCTCTAAGGAGAGAGGCCTGGGAGACCTAGCTGGTGAGGATCGGGTCCCCACTTTGTGTAACAGCTACTTGATGTTTACAAAGACTATGAAACATCACATTATATGTAACATTTATTATCTCCTATGTAACATTTAATATATCTTTATGTTTTCAGGTAAAATGAATTGTCTCCTGTGATTTTTTTTTTCCTCTCTGTATTATCAGTATTTGTAAAACAACATAAATCTGCTGTTTAAAACTTACCATTTATTGTTAAAATTCAGCATTTTGCAGCTATGAGAAATCCCTGTTTTAATGGCTGGGTTCTTTGAATTTTTCATGTAACTGACTGATAGAATAACTCACCTAGTAGAATCTAAGCTAAATTGGAATTCATTACCATTTTTTTGTAGGATTAGGCTTAGAGAAATAAAAGAAGAAAACAGGTTTCTAGTTTGTGGTTTGGTGGTTTGTTTTTTTTTTTTTTTCTACTTTAACAAAGTAAATCCTCATCAGAATCCTGCTGTTAGTGATTACCAATTACCTGCAACTGTAGGAGCACTAGTAAAGCATTGCCTTAATTAGGGAGTCCGAAAAATGCCCTTGGGAGCTAAGCAAGCATAAATGTAGCTGAAAGGTTTTGTTTGTCCTTGACAAGCATCAAATTTTGTGCAGAAACCACTGATAGGCATTCTTGGAAACACCTTCACTGAGCTGCTATGAACGTACTGTTATTCAAATTAAGTAAATTCACCATCTTGTTATTAAGATTTTTTTCTTTATGGTACTTTCTTAAAATACTGTTTTTGTAATCATAGGCCGATATACAATGCCCCTTCATTCAGAATTATTTGCTGTAGTGTTTTTGCTGTTCCATGCCTATCAAACTCATGAACCTGTAAGATTTTGCAGACAGTATGTGTTTTAAAAAAAATTTTTAGAAAGAGAGGAATGTGGGATGGGTTTTGGAGTTTTGTTCTTAGTATGACTTTTTGTATAACTTCTGTATGGTCAAACAGACCTTTTCTTTGCTCTCTAACTCTTTCTATTTCTTGTATTACAGCAGCTAATGACTCTGAGCTATGGTAAATAAAGCATACTGAATCTTTTTGGTTAGAGAGAACCTTATTTTTAACAGGTATCCTGTTTGTCCAGTTATTTTTCTTTCTTCTTGAACTACATTGCCAAAAGTAAATCTCTATCTGCTAATGTATGTTGAGTAAGCTTTAGAAAAATCTTAATCACAGCTGTGTATTGTAGTAGTGCTATAGATGAGCTTTAGTTCTGTAGGCGGAGTGCCTTTCTTTCTTTGCTTTGTCAGTACTGTGTATGCACAACAGGTCATGATCATCTAGTAGTATGTACTAGGTACTTCCAGTAAGACTGAAAATTAATGGTTTGGTAGAAATGAGGTAATGAGTATGAGATGTCTGATGTTAAATTAGTTCTTACTACAGTACGAGTGGTTAAAGTCAGAAGAAGCTTTCCATGAAAATGCGTTACTCGTGCTCCCTTCAGACCTCCCCTCGCAGGTCAGGCGTACCGTCCGGAAGCTGTCAGTTTTTCTCAAAATAGTGATCTTCCACCTGAAACAGTGTTGTTCAATGTGTCAGACACTAGACGTGCTGGATTTCTTACCCTTGTTTGCTTTCTTCTGCTCTGCTGTTTTAATGTAAATGTCTTTTAATCTTTCAAATGAATAGTGCATATGGACTATTTAAAATGTAGTGGCTTTACAGTAACACTGTAATAAATACAACAATGAAAATACTACTTCTAACTTTCATAAATGAGCCAAGGCTATTTCACCTGATACATAGTAAAAGAGAAAGGCAAGAACAGTCAGCTTCAAGTTAAAAAGAATGAAACTACTTCGGGTAGTACAAAAACCTGAAACCATTAGCATTGTGCACGTAGCTGGTTTTAATGTCCACGTTTCACTTTGTTATAAATCTTGTGATGGCTCTGATGTTTCTTTTTGCTCTTTACTTCTCTGTCTTTATCTAATGGTTGAGTTTTGGCTGTTAAGTTACCATTACATATGACTTCTAATCAAGGCTTTTTAATGTTGTGTTTGTAATATTATAATTGTGTTGCAAAATTAGCATAGAGGAAGGTTTTAGCATAGTTGCATTTAGGACTATAACAAACAAGAAACCTTATTTGTTCTAGTTATTCAGGGATTAAATTATGAAACTTGTTTGTTTCCCAAATTGAAAACACTTTTCAAATTGACCTTTTATTGTACTGTGAGATATGCAGTGAAGGTCCGTTTAATAGTGTTCATAAAAGATACTGTCTGATGCTTTGATGGGCATTTACAACAGTAATTTCACTGTATGAGCTGTGAGAAATAACTATGGGCCAGGTTACTCCTGCTGCTTTTCAAGGAGGAAGGAACAATTACAAGCTTTTGGTTCTCTCACGCAGCATAATATAGGTTAATTTTATATTGGTAGGTCATCTGAGCAACTAGGGTTTAACTCTTGTGCTAATCATAACTGAAAGCAGAAATATAAATGAAAACAGCAGTGTCTGGATGCCTTTTCTTTGTTTCTGGGGGGAGAAGAGGAGTATTTTCCTTGTGAGAATTTCTTAATTCATAGTTCTAGATTTTTTCTTTTGAAATGAATTTGCAAGTAGACATTCCTTATTGAAATAATGATGTGTTTTTCATATGCAGCTGAACGACAGAAAAGCAATCTTCTTTAGAAGTGAGAATACCAGGGAATATTTCCAGAATAAAATTTTCAAACTGGCTATTTTGATGAAGTTTCAAGTTTAAACAAACCTTTTAATATTAATGATACAGGTATATTTTTATTGTTTGTAGACTGTATGTGTTGTATGGGTTTTTTTAACCCATATTTCGGTCTTTCTTACCTTGTATGAATCTAAAATTTCCTTGAAGTTGAGCACTAGGATGAAAAAAATAATGCAACCAAGAGCTTTCTAGCCTTTATTTTTTCTTCTTGGTTTTAGGTCTTTTTGTCTCTAGAGTACCCTTTCATTTTTCAAAGAATTGTATCTGCAGATTCGACATGGACATTGTTGTGAAAAGTTCACTAGGGCAGTATCTCTGAATTTAAAGTGTTCTTACTTTCTAAGGAAGAAATCTGATTTTACTAGTTGTTTTTTTTTTTTTTTTTTTTAAGAAGAAGAAAGTTAAATTCTTGAATTCTGGATTTAGTGGTACTTTTATGGCTTCATGGCCGCTATGGGCAGCAATGTTGTGAAGGGATAGAAAAATCAGTGTGTGGTTTTGGTTTTGTTTGTTTGTTGTGTGTGCTTTGTGGGTTGTTTTTTTTTTTCTTTATATGACTTAAATTGTGTGGAGTATTGATTTATGCACTAGTCTGTGCTTTGCAAGTAGCTGAGGGGTGACAGGGTGGTGACCCTCTGAACAAGAGGGAAATCTGCTAGTAATCCTCCGAAGGCTCACTGATTTTGGAGGAGGGGGTGTTCTCATGCACAGCCATTGTTCTCCTTTATTTGTTATTTTATTCTGCAAAAGGATTGCACTTGAATATTTTAAGTATCAGAATTATGAAAAATAGTAATCCTTTTATAATAAAAAACTTTGGAAAGTGAAGCTGGGATGAAACAAAGCTATAAAAAAGAGGACTGCTGGTACAAATTGCTCAAGTGAAGAATAGGTGTATGGGCTTGGCGTTAGTTTTGCTTAATGCAATTGAATGTAATCAGGAAATGTTCACACCAAGTATTTAATTAGAGTCTAGGTAATCAATCTTGGTAGGGACTTTGCTAATTATCAAGTGCCTGAGTCACTGAGAAAGTCAAAGTAATGTTTCAGATGACTATACTCTGCTGGGGAGTTTGGATGTGTGAGGGGAAGTGTTTGAGGTGATAAATGTTAAAGAAGGTGGATGGAATAAGAGAAGGTTTAATAAATGGTTTAAAGTTAATAATGATCTCTTCCCAGGTAGCAAGAAAAATGGATGGAGGTACAGATGTATGAGTGACTAGAACTGTAGCCTACAGTAATCTTTATAAACTACAATTGATAATCGAAGAAGACAATGCATTTCTGTGAGGGCAAGTATGTAGAGGTTAAAAATAAATATACAAATTAATACAAGAAGGGCTTGCAGTGAGCAGAAATAATTAAGAGAAAAGACCTACCTCTCCTGAAGAGGCTGTATTAGCTCTGAATTACAATGGTAGGAATAATTCTGTTTTTCTCCCCCTCTTCCTTCCTTCCTTCCCCTTTTGTGCACGTCTTCCTGCTGTATTAAGTGCGAATTTTATAGACCTACATACGCTTATGCAGAGCAAGCAAAGTGTGTGTAGACTTTCTCCCAAGAAGAGAGAACAGTTCCACTGACTGCAAGAAGGGGTGGAAGAAAGACTGCAAACTCAGCATCTCTGTGTCTCATCTGTTTCTCTCTCTATCCAAAGATTTGTGGCGTTCCTTTAAATTGTGCTCTGTTTCTCTATAACTTCTGTTATGGAGAAACACCTGACATTTCCATACTATTCCAGCATTTTCTGGAATTCGTTGTTAATAGCATCTAAGACATACGTAAAATGCTGAATCGGACCACATCTCACTTCTCAATTACTGGAGCTACATAGAATCTTAGAATGGTTGGGATTGGAAGGGACCTTAAAGTTCATGTGGTTCCAACCCCCCTGCCATGGGCAGGGACACCTTCCACTAGACCAGGTTGCTCAAAGCCCCATCCAACTTGGTCATGAACACTTCCAGGGATGGGGCAGACACAACTTCTCTGGGCGACTGTCGTGGTTTAACCCCAAATTGCAACCCAATACCACGCAGCCGCTCACTCACCCCCCCCCTCCCCCCCCGTTGGGGTAGGGAGGAGAATTGGAGAGAAAGGAAAACTCACAGGTTGAGATAAAAACAGCTCACCAGTACAGCAAAGGAAAAAAATAAAAGAATATATTAATAATGATAATAATAACAAATATATATAAGGATAATAGAATATATAAAACAAACGATACACAATTTCTCACCATCCAACGACCGATACAGCCCGTCCTGAGCAGCAGTCAGGGAGCAGGGGTATCCCCCCCCAGCTATCCCAGAACAGCAAGTTCCAGAGAGAGCAGGCGAGGGAACAAACAGCCAAACGAGCGAAAAACAAAAAGGTAAAAATAGGGAAACAAAAAACAACCCGAAGGGAAGCTTAACGATTAGGGCAAGTTAAGGGTCTAAAAGCCTCAAAAGCCCAAAAGACTAGTGGCCCACTGTCTGACCCTTGCTTATATCAGGCATGACGTCTATGGTATGGAATACTCTCTTTGGCCAGTTTGGATCAACTATCCTGTCTCTACCCCTCCCAAGTTTTTGCCCTTGCACGTTAGCAAAACCTGGAAAACAACAAAATGTCCTTGGTTGTTCAGCAGCAACCAGCAACATCAGTGTGCTGTCACCGTTCTTCTCACACTAAAGCCAAAACACAGGAGCTGCTGAAAACAAAACTAGCACCGTCCTGGCCTAAACCAGGACAGCAACCTGTTCCAGTGCATCACCACCCTCTCCTGTTCTCCACCTGTTCCATGACTCTACCAAAAAAACTTCATATTCATTGAAATCTGTTCCTGATAAACTACTGTGATCCTGACACCCCACCTATTTTTTTTGTTATTTTTTATTTTTGTTATTGAATCCTTTCTTGAATCCCTCAAATACATAATTTGAGCCCTTTTGCAGGTCCTACATAAGTCATCCTTCCTGTGTAAGTAGTTTCAGGTTATCACCTTGCTTCCAGTTACTGTGCTTGGCTGTGAACCTAGAAATAGTGGTAACTTGATTTCAGTAGCAGTGACATTAGCTTTCAGGTAATTAATTAGGCATTAATTTGGAACATTATCACATTTTAAATGAAGTTCAGCGCTGCTAACAACAGTCTGTGTATTCCCCTACTCGGGATTCTCTTTCTGCAAGAACATTGTCCTGCAGTTCAGTAGTAAAGCCTTTACCCTGTGGTAGGGCCTGCTTTCTGCTACCGTGCATAGTAAACAACCGGATGACGCTAAATAGCATAGAAACTTCGGTGATTGCTGTAAAGTATGCTTAGTAATTAGGTTTATTGATTTGAATATTTAAATTAATGTGCTTAAAACATCTATGTATGAATAATTCTTCTGCATATGTAAATTCAAGTTCTTACTAATGCTTCTATATTTTTCCATTACTCATTTCTTGCAGTTACATTCATTATGCAATGTCTATGATTTATTAGATTGAGCTTTACGTTACAGATAGCAGTGGTTTTTATTTTCTCTCTGTACGACACTAAGAAAAGTTGGATTTTTATCAGGTAAACTATTAGACACTGTTGTAACACAAGTAATAAATCAAATGTATATTACTGCAGTCATGGAAGAAGTAAAATTAGTTTTGAAGCATTTATGCTATTTTTAACAGTCAATACTTAGACATATATTCTTCTAATCTCAGAATACTGAGACTATTACTCAAGGTGTTTTTAATGGGTATTTAAAAACTTATATATATGTATTTATTGTTAAAGGTAAATAGACTAAATATTTGCTTGGGAAATAAAGATAATTTCAGTAAGAACAGCAAAAACTAATACAATGATAGTTTATGTGGAAAGTGTAGTTTAACTTCAGCGGGTCCCTTCAGAAGATAGGCGTCTGCACTTTTAGCTCTACACAGAAGAGACAGTCGGGTACTCTGCAGAGCAAAAATAAATCAGTGTGTTCATAATCCATAGGCGTGATGAAACTGTAGTGTCTACTTTGTGTTTGAAAGAAAAATATTTTCATAGAGCCACGAGTGGGATGCTAGTTTTTTAAAACTTTTTTCTTTCTTTGAATGATTTCTGTATGATTTAATCTCCTTACTGTCTTGCCTCATCAGTTATTATTTTACAAGGATTAGCCTAATCCTTAATTGTGTTAATGGTCACAGTGCAATAGAGAACACATCCCCAGAAATGTTTTACTGAGAGTTATAAACTGCCTATGAGTTTATGAACTCTAATCTGGAGTGTGTAGTGTGGTGCATTTTAGCTGACAATGCAGACAGATATCTTGTGTGGTTTTCAGTTTGGTGGTTGAGGTTTTTTGTTTGTGTGTTTAGTTTGTTTGTTTATTTATTTTACTTTATAATAACTCAGGTATGTCAGATATAGATTTGAAAAAAATACAAGAAATTCATAGAAGAAAACTCTGTCAAGGATCATTAAACTGACCAATATCTCCTGTAGCCCAGAAAGTACCATTATCTGGTTACCTGCTGTTTCACCCTCTGCCATCCTAACCACTCTAGTGGTCAATCAAGTTATTCTCCCATTCAGGTGTTATTTTTTATGTTTTCTGTGAAGGGAATGTGAAAATAGTTGCTAAGCGTCATTTGGTCAAAGCTCCTGTTGTGTTTTCCAGTGTTGCCTTGGATGATGAGAAAGAAGCCAAGGTAAGGCAAAGGTAGCCTATGCCTGACTGACTTGTGTCCACCTGTGACATCCAGGTGTTCAAGGGTATTAGGTGGTAGTCAGCTATTTTTTTGAGATAATTTCCTCTATCTATTGAAACTTAATAATAAATCAGCTAAACAACATAACTCAATTTTAAATAATGAGAAAGCAGAGGTAACCTATTTTAAGTGTTATCGTCACTCAATAGTATACAATCACCTGAAGAATTCACACTTTATTTCATTTTTTTGTATACATACATATACGATCCACAGTATTCCCGAAACTAAGAAATTTGTGCATTTCTTCTGATCAGACCCTTACACCAAACATCTAAATAACCTCAACTTCTGCCTCAGACACTGAGCTTAGGGATTATTTGCAGAGTGTAAGTCCCTCCTCTTGGATGAGTAGCAGTACAGGCACACAGAATATTTGCTTCTCAAACATTTTCCTTGTCACTAATATTTAATGTTCCAGCGGCCTGGCTTGTTCTTCTCTCCCAGTAATGTTTAAAATTGGGGAAGGGAAAAATCCACCCAAACAAATAGAAAGCAGATGGTAAGTTCTCAATTAAATGTGTGTGAACTTGCTTGTTCTGTGGTAATACTTTTCAAGCTTTCACTGGCCCTCCCAGCCCAGGAGTCGGTGCTCGCTGGTAGCGGGTGAGTGTGTTAAACAGAGGGACTGTGAAGTTTGTTACAGTGGGAGACAGAACTTAAAACGTCCTAGCAAAGGAGTGACACTTAAATATAGCAGAAGTTTTATAACTCTTACAGAAAAATAGAATCTGTGGGGCAAAATTGTTTGAAATGTAACCTATATATAAATGGATTTCCCACATCAAAATCACTGTGAGACTGTAGTGATGAAAACTTATTTGCATGCAAAGCAAAATGCTTCCAAGAACTTTCGTGATGCTTTAACATATATTTTCTGTGAGAATTTGATCTTCCAAGGCCTTGAAGGTTTGCATTAGAAAAGCTTATGCTGAATTGTGACGCTGTCTGTCCTCCAGACCTGTGTGTGTTGGGTAATACCAGATCTGTTTGTGCTTTAATAGGCATTGCAGATGATCCATAAAAACTAATAGGGAATAGGGAGCTGCTTTTCTAAAGAAATATAGGTAACTTCATCAATGTTGGTTTGTTTTTTTTTTTTTTTCTGAAAGTGTGTAGATACTGTTGTAACAAGGTGTATTCCATAATCATCCTTCATTTAGATCTAGCATGTTAACACAAAATATGCCATGCTCTTTTTAATGAGTGCAGTAGGTTTTAATTTAGTTGTCTACAAGCTTCATCAGACTTAATGCATTATATATGTCTACTCTAAAAAGAAAGAGTTCAGTACTAACATGTGTTTGCTTCTCAGTGTCTTTCCTTCTCCCCCTCTTGGGGTCCTGGGTAATTCACTCCTGAATTTTGGAATGGCTGCCAAATGTAATTATATAAAGCTTAATTATGAAAAAGCTAAGCATTGAGATTATTTTCCTAGCTCTTTCAGCATCATAGTGACTAATATTTTTCTGAAGATTATCAGGTGAACTCAGGAATAGAAAATATTTTCCCTTTGAAGTATCTTACTAATAGGAGTATCATTCTCTGTCGCTGTCTGCAAAAACAATTTAGCTGTAGTTTGTAGATGTCTGTTCCCTGCTAAGGAAAGCATAGTTTTTAATTATATTTAATAAGTTATTTAATGGGAAATTTAAACTGAGTAGGATGAATTTGTTTTGTAATTGTAAGCACATTTATTGAGGTGAAATTTATTTTAATTTCCTAAATAATTTAACTTTTTTCTGGTTTTATGAAGTTTCCCTAATGTCATGATCTCTTATAGTTGAAAATTAAACACTCTCTATTAATGGGGTGAGAATGTTTATTTACAGGACAGAGGATCTTAGATAGGTACACTTAAAGCTTCAAACCTGTATGTGCTCCTTTATTGTGTGACGGGCAAGTTACCTTGCTGAACTCTTCAACATCAGATAAAGGAAAAAAGATTCCCAAGCTCTACATGTGCACAAAAGCAAGGAAGGAGTTTAAGTCCTTCAGAGCTCTAAATGTTTCTTTAGGACATATAAAGATGCCTTTGGATCTTTTCCATCTTCTTCATATACTAAAGTTTTGCATTGTCTAACTGCAGAAATTGACAATAATTCATAAAGTAATACTCCAGACACTACTTCCATTATCCGAGTGAAGTTATTCTTGTTAAGAATGAAAACAAGCCAGTTTTCTTCTACAATAGAAGGTCTTTTTGTTTTCCACTCACCATTATTTTGGTGAAGGCAGTATTCTTCAAGTATACTATCTATATTTATAACAAGTTACATGTTCTGAACTTCTGAAAACTTGAGGCCAGTGCTTAGTCAGAGAAGAAACGATCGTTTTGGAATTTATCAGGAAAGTCCTGAAAACCTGGAGAATGTTATTATCCTAGTCCATCCATCTGTACCCAAACTCCTACTGCAAATATGTCATGAAGCTCTTCTCACTGGATCTTATTCATAAAATATTGGAGAAATGGATCATAGCATGGAATAGCTTATGAAGAATGGCTCTCAAACTTGGAAGAAGAGCTAAGCAGCTATAAAATTAGGAGTGGAAACATTAAACTCATTACTTCAAATTACTTTTAAACACATTTGAACTGTGAAGATTGTAGCTGGGCAAATGTATAAATAGATTAAAGAAAGCCTAGACCAACTAGTAGAAGACATATCCATCGGAGATCATTAAACACGGTGATCAAGGTCTCACCTTAGAGTCTTTAGAGATGGGAAAGTATCATTCTGTACTGGTCCTATTTTATTCTTTTCCTAATCAAATGCTACTGACAGCTGGCAGGACAGGGTACGCTGCGGGACAGACCTTGAGCCTGATTAGGTACAACAGTTCTTGAAACTTCTTAAAAGAATATTATAATGTTAATGCTATCGTTCTGGATTGGATTTTTCAGAGCAGTTTCAGAACTTTTGGAGTGTTTTCTTTTTTTTACTTTGTTTTGATAAATCTACATTTTAAAATAAAATCCCCTTGCACCCATAATTGAATGTGCCAATTTTGATATTATTCAGAAATGTTTCTAGCTTTTGGGTTGTGTGTGTGTGTTAATTTTTCTGATCGAAGCTTTTCGACTCTATAACATATTAAGAGTTGATCAGAACAATACATCCAGCCTGTGACGCTTGCTAATGACCACCTTCTTCATGGGCATTTCAGAAGGAAGTGGTGAGCTGAACAAATTACTCCGGTCACATTAACCTGCTCCTAACATATACGTTTTCTGGGGATTGCCAGAAAACAGTGTCCACCTCTCTGTCCCTCCAAGGGAAGGGTTGGATCTCCCGTTAATTTTGAATCTACTGTACTGTGTATGTGCAATAGTCCTACGATGTGAGCAGAGGAGTCCTTGTGTTCAGCCCTTCTCTGTGCTTGTAACAAGCTGTACAGGCTATTCAGCTGGAAGTATTGGAGATCACTGGACCACACAGAGACTACATCCTTAGCTTAGCTGTTATGACACATTATTTTTTTCTGTTGGGGTGTGAGATAATGTCAGAACAGGATTCTACCCTCCAGGGTATCTCATATCACACACTAGTGATAAGTCCTTCACCTATGGAAATACCAGCTATTTGCGAGTGATGGATCTTTCGCTTTAGTCCCTGGTATGAGAAAGTAAATCTAACATTTACATTAATGATAGAAAGTGCCAAAAATGTTGAGAGGGACCTTTAAAAGCTCTTAATTTTTTTTTCATAAAAGGGAACATTCCAAAATGTCGCATTTCCATTAGGTAGGGATGCCTGGTTTCCATCCACCTGTTTATATATAAATTAATTTATGCGGTTTTAAATATATGTACATCATATTGTTGTTTGGAGTCTTTGCTTCTTTGTTTTGTTACGAATCACCATAGACGTTTAATATAAAAAAAGAAAATGCTGGAAACTAGTGGAAGTGATCACTGTTCATGTTTTCCATGCTTCAGGCAAGTTACAGTGATATAATACAAACAGAACATAATGTAATCGCTTTCTAGCCTAAAACCAATTCATCTAGTGTTTTACAGTATATCATTTTCTCAAAGCACTGGAAGAACACTGCAAAATTTTTAATTAAAAATCCTTTTTATATCTCAAGTTTTTCCTGTAATGAAAATTTTAGTAAATAATTATTGAACTTTTTTTCTCTTTTTGAGAAGACAGAATAAAAGTGCAAATACTGTATTAGTCTCTTAAAGTAGCTTCAGTACAGAGAGGCTCTTATTTTGATTTTACATGAGACTTATGCTATGCACATACTTGGATATCTATTAGAAAGTTGACGCTCTCTCTTGTTTGGGTCACCCTAATTATCCCTGCACTCAGTCAGGCACAAGGTCATAGACTTAAAGGTCCCTTCCAGCCCAAACTATTCTATAAAGGTCATCTAGTCCAACCCCCCTGCAATGAGCAGGGACATCCTCAACTAGATCAGGTTGCCCACAGCCCCATCCAGCCTGGCCTTCAATGTTTCCAGGGATGGGGCATCTACCACCTCTCTGGGCAACCTGTTCCAGTGTTTCACCACCTTCATTGTGAAAAATTTCTTCCTTCTATCTACTCTAAATCTCCCCTCTTTTAGTTTAAAACCATCACCCCTTGTCCTATTGCAACAGCCCTTTCCTAAAAAGTCTGTCCTCATCTTTTGTATAAGCCCTCTTTAAGTACTGAAAGGCTGCAATGAGGTCTCCCCGGAGCCTTCTCTTCTCCAGGCTGAACAAGCCCAACTCTCTCAGCCTGTCTTCATAGGAAAAGCATTCCATCCCTCTGATCCTTTTTGTGGCCCTCCTCTGGACCCGCTCCAACAGGTCCATGTCTTTCCTGTTTTGGGGGCTCCAGAGCTGGATGCAGTACTGCAGGTGGGGTCTCACCAGAGAGGAGTAGAGGGGCAGAATCACCTCCCTCGACCTGCTGGCCACGCTTCTGTGGATGCAGCCCAGGATACGGTTGGCTTTCTGGGCTGCGAGCACACATTGCTGGCTCATGTCCAGCTTCTCATCCACCAGTACCCCCAAGTCCTTCTCAGCAGGGCTGCTCTCAATCCCTTCATCCCCCAGCCTGTGTTGATACTGGGAGTTGCCTCAACCCAGGTGCAGGACCCTGCATCTGTCCTTGTTGAACCTCATGAGGTTCACCCGGGCCCACTTCAATCCCACTGTCTATGTCATTGATGAAGATATTAAAGAGTACTGGTCCCAGTACAGACCCCTGAAGGACACCACTTGTCTCCACCTGGACATTGAGCCATTGGCCACTACCCTCTGGATGTGACCATCCAACCAATTCCTCATCTGCCGAACAGTCCACCTGTCAAATCTTCTCCATGTTCATGGTGGATCTGGTGCTGTAAGGAAGTCCCAAAAGTGGCTTGACAAAGGCATTACTGCAGTTATTCTCTGGCCAGGCATTTAGCATTCATAACAGAGACTATGTAAATGGTGGGACTCTACCTCCGCATGCCTGGACACTTACATTTCTGCAAAAGGATACTCTTTAAAGCTTTATGTTGCATCTTTACCTCATCCACACACCTAAGCTACCTTTTGACCATAGGCGCTCAGAATATTGTGTCTCTATTGGAATTAGTATTTAAAACAAAATTTTACCTGCACATGCATCCATTTTACAACCTTTATCAATTAGATTACCTATTATTTGATAAAGTAGTAGTGGTGATCAATGCCTTTTAAGGTTTTTGACATAACTTTCTATTACCCTTTCTTATTCAATATAAATTGAAATAGTAAGAGTTACATTTACAAGTTTAAAAACTATCTTGTCAGTCTTGGACCATAAATGGATGTCATAATCTCTCAGGTGATTTCATAGTCAATATTTTTATCGGTGACCTGGAGCTGATCCTAGAGATTATTATTGAAAGGTGATAGCTATACATCGGGCATAACATAAACATTGGATGTGTGAAAATTATTGAGAATGACAAATTGCTAACAGTATGTGATAACATGATATAGATCAAACATTCATATAAATGCTGTGTTAAAACAAACAAACAAACAAACCCCCAAAACCAAACCAATTTCATTTGTAAATGAAAGTTATTTAGCTAGGGACAAACACCATTGACCATACAACAGGTTGAGGGATGTTATCTGGAAGGAAAGCCTTCAGAAAAGAGTTAAAAATCGTAAGGGATAACCTGATGTAGCAGGGCAAGAGACTTGGCGCTGTTGTGGAACATATTTAAAAACGAACGAGCAAAAACCCAAACCTAATCAAAACAAACCCAAAGAAACTCCAAACACCCCAACCCTCCAAAATCCAACAACAAAAACAACAACAACTAACAAATTAAAAAACTGTACTCCTCACACACACACGCACACACATACAACTGTCTTTGTGTTTAAGTTGAGGTTGATGCCATAAGAGGAAAACTGGGGCATTTCTTGTATTTTTGCTCCTAAAAGATGAACAATAAGCTGAAAAGAACTTTAAGGCACAACTGTGTACCTGTGCAGTGGTTTGAAAATGAGTTTTAAAATTAAATACTTAAGGAGCTCAATTTATTCCTCATACTAAGGGGGACACTTATTTGTTCTTTAGATGTACCGTCTCACTTACTGAAGGTTCTGAGATAACTCTCCATCTCATTAAGAAAGTGAACGCCATTAGAGGTTTTCATGCAAGGCTGGTGTGAGTTCTTTTGACAAGGGAAAAAAACTACCTATACTTCTGTAAATATACTGACTATGCTACCCCTGAAAGTTTTACTTTTTAATTGAGAACTTAGCAATGTGAATTCCCTGAGCTTGCAGTACTGTGTTGAAATCCTTTATTGTGAAAACCTTTATTGTCTCTAATTGTTTTTTATTGCCTAAATTTTCTCATACCAATGGCCTCATTAAAAAAAGCTGTAGTGCCAGTCTGGGAAAGTTTTATCCCTTGCCTTCAGGTAGAAAGGAGCAAATTTCTCTGAATCCCAACTGCCGATGCCACTCTTCAGCTGAAATCATAGCTCCAAACTCCTTACATTGTTGTTGTCATCTGTTAAGTGACATAATTTAAGCACCCGCTTTGCATAACATGAGTCCTTCAGATGCCTAATACTGAAGAATCAGGCATGTTATACAAAGGGAGTGTACAGCCATCATGTTGTAATGACTGTACAATTGAAGCCCCTCACTACTCTTTCTACCTCCAACTAAATCTTTGAAATAATGTTCTTTTCCTATAAAAATAGTTCATGATCAATTTATTTTCTGATTTGTTTCCCCTTTCCCATGAAACCTGCTAGGTTACATTATGCGGTGTTACCATTAGATTCTGTAGGGTGCTTGGGTGCATTTATTCATCCCTGATTCAGCCTGTTCACATATTTTTGACTCTGTAGTTATTTCTAACCAGAAAAGAAAAGGGCATTTAGAAGTTAATTTTATAAAACGTTGATCACATATACTTACAGAAGTATAAAGTAATGATATATAAGGTATATATTTATAAGATAATATAGTAATTTTAATAGTCTTTGAATAAATTTGGGTTCCTTTTTTCCTAGGATTTCTCATTTAAAAATGTGATATTCTAGATTATAATTGCTGCTAAAGCTAAATGTTAATTACTAGATAGAAATTTCTTTTGCTTGATTATACTTCTGTTTGTTTAAGGAGGAGAACATCCTCTAGAATTACTCAAACTTTAACCTGACACCTGGCCTAAAGTACCAGCCAGACTGGATTTCATTTTTTGCAGTCTCTATCTATCATGGTTTGAAATGTCTAATAACTTATGAAACCAATCATTTTTAATTAAAGCAATGTCATTCCTATACCTATGAAGAGAATGTTGACACTTTGTCATCTTGATGGAAAATACATTTTTTTTTTTTGTCTTTACTGTACTTGCAAGCATAGTGTGCTGTTCACTGCAAAAGCTTCCACCACAGCTGGGAGTTATTCCTATTTGACACAAAGTGTACTCCAAAACTGGGATTATAATGTAGCTCATAGAAGATGCTCTCTGTAAATTGCAAATATCTAATCTTGATACAAAGCACATTGAATAACCTAGTGAATAGGTGGCTTACTTAAACTGAACAGCACAAAGCATTTCTGGTAAGTTCATGTAATTTGATGGATTTAAACTGGAAAGATACCCAACTGGAAGATTTATGACACTTTTAAATTTCAAAGGATATACATCAAAGGAGACTTTGTATACTTATTTTACATTTTAAGTGTTGAGTTGGCTTTACCTTATAAATAATTAATACCACTAAGAATTTAACATCTGAAATGATAAATAGCACTTGGCAGTAATAATGTATTGTTTTGGAGCTAAGAGCACATAATTCTAACAGCTGGACTTCAAAAGCATAGCAGAATAAATTGTATTGGCACTTGATTTATTATTATGGAAAAAATGAAAGATCAAACTCCAGGGTCTCATCACATAGTTACTTCAGTGTTGTCAACCTTTTAAAGGGTAGAAGCTGCTTCAAACCTGTCTTTTGTGTGGGTGAGCCTTTCCACCGTTCAAAGCCTTCTCCCGGTACACCAGTGACCTGCCTTGTCCTACATACTGGCAGTGGCCAGTACTGGTCTCAGGAAGTATTTCAGAAAGTCTGTTAGTGAATGTTCAGTTACTGAAATCCTAACTGGCTTTTCCCCCCCTGCAAATTTCTGTTGCTTAATGATGGGCTTATATTTTTGAATCATGGGGATTTAATGTTGAATTGTGGTATGGATTTCTACAATTTAGTTGTGTAGATAGATTCTCTCCCCCCCCCCCCCAGTTTTAATTTTACATTTGCTCTTCTCTTTCATTTTCATATAAGACAGCTATTTGTGGCACTCCCTTTTTTCCCTGCTCTACTTCTAGCTGTGTGTTATCTTTCTGCCATGTTCCATTTTATTAATGCCATCTCTAAATAATTTCCTTTTTTCAACCTTGGTTTTTTTATATGCAAGGCTTTCATTTCTTAAGTCATTGTTTATTCCATTTCTACATTATTTTATCTTACAGGAAGCAACACTTCTGAAAAGCTTATACCTCTTCTGTAGCAGTAAATACATACAGACACTTCCAATGGAATCTTTTAGTTACAAAGACTCACAGGAATATTGGTAAAAGGTACCTGTGGAAGTCCTCTATTTCAGCCTCCTGTGCGAAGCATCACGAACACCAGAGCAGGTTCAGTTGGCATACTGACAACCTCCAAGGACGGAGCTTCTACAGTGTTCCTCAGCATCGTGCTCGCACACTGTCCCCCTTTCCTAGGAAAACAGATTTTCCTCGTCTTCAACCTGAGGCTTGCAGGCTGCAATTTGTGGCGATGAATCTGTTATACTGCTATTACTGAGGCTCCGCATCTTTGTAACTGCTCCCCACATAGTTAAAATCTGTGTTATATCTCCCCTCAGCCACCTCTTCACCAGGCTAAACAGCTCTAGCTCCCTCAACATCATCTTGTAAGTCCTGTGCTCTACGATCCTGACCATCTTAGCAGCCCTGCACAAGATGTTCTTTGGTTTTAAACATCACTCTTCAGCTGGGGTGGGGATGGATGCAGAACTGGCCGTGTATTCCAGATGTGGCTTCATCAGGACCAAGTAGAGGGAGCCAGGAATTTCCTTTAGTCTGCTGATGCCCTCGTCCTATTACTGCACCATGTGCAATTTGTGTTAGTCTCACTGAGAGCATGCCATTGTCTCGTATTCAACCCAGCATCTGCTGAAACCCTCAGATGCTTTTCAGCAGGGTTGGTACTCAGCTAGCTGTTTACCAGCCTGTGTTCATGGGTGTAGTTATTCTTCCCAAATGCATAACTATGCATGTCTCAGTATAAACTGTGAGATTTTTGTTGGCCTTGTCCTTGCATCTCCTAAGGTCCTTCAGGACTGAAGTTCTGCTATTCAGCATTATCAGCTCCTCACTTGCTATCCTCCCTGTTTAGCATCACCTGCAGATTTGCTCTGGGTGTGTTTTGTGTCCTCATCCAGGTCTTGAACAAAATTTTGAATACTGTAGGATTTATTATAGAATCATAGAATAGTATAGGGTGGAAGGGATCTTTAAAGGTCATCTAGTCCAACCCCCCTGCAATAAGCAGGGACATCCTCAACTAGATCAGGTTGCTCAGAGCCCCATCCAGCCTGACCTTGAATGTTGCCAGGGACGGGGCATCTACCACCTCTCTGGGCAACCTGTTCCAGTGTTTCACCACCCTCCTCGTAAAAAAAATTTCTTCCTTATATCTAGTCTGAATCTCCCCTCTTTTAGTTTAAAACCATTACTCCTTGTCCTATTGCAACAGACCGTGCTAAAATGTTCATCCCCATCTTTCTTATAAGCCCCCTTTTAAGTACTGAAAGGCTGCAATGAGGTCTCCCTGGAGCCTTCTGTTCTCCAAGCTAAACAACCTCGACTCTCTTGGCCCTCCCTCAGAGGCGTTCCATCCCTGTGATCATTTTTGTGGCCCTACTCTGGACCCGCTCCAACAGGTCCATGTCTTTCCTCTGCTAAGGGCAGCACACATTGCTGGCTCATGTCCAGCTTCTCATCCACCAGTACCCACAAGTCCTTCTCAGCAGGGCTGCTCTCAATCCCTTCCTCCCCCAGCCTGTACTGATACTGGGGGTTGCTCTGACAGAGGTGCAGGACCCTGCATCTGTCCTTGTTGAGCTTCATGAGGTTCACCCGGGCCCACTTCTCGAGCTTGTCCAGGTCCCTCTGGATGTCATCCTGTCCCTCAGGCGTGTCAACCACACTACTCAGCTTGGTGTTGTGTGCAAATTTGCTAAGGGTGCACTCAATCCCACTGTTTATGTCATTGATGAAGATATTAAACAGTTCTGGTCCCAATACAGACCCCTGAGGGACATCCGTAGCTCTTCCTTTGTCCACTTGATGTAGTCACTCCATCATAGAAGGTCACTGGGTTGGTCAGGCAGGACTTACCCATGGTGAAGCCATACTGGCTGTCACCTCCCTGTCCTCCATGTGCCTTATCATAGCTTCTAGGAGATCCATGATATTCCCATGCACAGAGATGAGGCTGACAGGTCAGTAGTTCCCAGGGTCCTCTTTTCTACCCTTTTGAAAAATGGGTGCAATGTTTCCCTTTTTCCAGTCCCCAGAGACTTCACCTGACTGCCATGACTTTTCAAATATCGTGGAGAGTGGCTTGGCAACTCCATCAGCCAATTCCCTCAGGACTCTGGGATGCATCTCCTCAGGTCCCATAGACTTATGTATGTTCAGGTTCCTCAGGTGGTCACGAACCTGATCTTCTCTTACAGCGGGAGGGACTTTGCTCCCCCAGTCCCCATCTTGCAGTCCATCCACTCGAGAGGTGTGGGAAGAGAGATTCTGCCAGTGAAGACTGAAGCAGAAAAGTTGTGGAATACCTCAGCCTTCTCCTTCTCCAGTGTTACCAGTTTGCCAGTTGTGTTCATCAGGGGGGTACCCTTTCTTTGACCTTTCTTGTCTGGCTGACATACCTATAGAGGCCTGCCTTATTATTCTTTGTGTTCCTTGCTAAGTTCAGCTCCAGCTGCACCTTGGCCTTCCTGACCCCATCCCTACACAACTGGGCGGCATCCCTATACTATTCCCAGGACACCTGTCCCTGATTCCACTGCCTGTGCATTTCCTTCTTGCCCTTTAGTTTGACCAGCAGGTCTTGACTCAGCCATGCTGGTCTCTTGCCTTCCTTGCCTGTTTTCTTATACCTGGGGATCAAGAGCTCTTGCGCTCTATGGAATGTGTCCTTCCTGGAGAAGATCTCCCAGCTCTGTTCTGCTCCTTTGTACCTGAGGGCAGTTTCCCAGGGGGTCTTATTGACTAACTTATTTATGCCTGGGGCACTCTGCTTGGGACTGGCTGACATTTGTATAGCAAACCTTTGACTACTGCCCTATGTATCTAGTGCCCAGCCTTTTTCTGCCCAACTAGTGGTTTGTTCTTGCAGCTCACACTTCCCCAGGTTCCACAGGACAGCACAGCGGGAGGTGGTGTCAAAAGTCTTTCCTGAAGTAATGTTTGTCATTGTAAAGGTCCCTTCCAACCCAAACTATTCTGTGATTGTCTGCATACCTACACATTTCCATACAGAAATCTCTTGCTGGCTACATAGAGTGGGGGGACTTTTTACATGCAGGCTGTTGAATTTACTGAGCCATTTCTTCAAGCATATATGACTCAGAAGTATTATTAGTCACACTGAAATTATTTTCTGCTCTTATTATGTGCATAAAGTGACTGAGTGTTTTCCTAGGGAGACTGGAAATTCGATATAGCTCAGTATTCACGTTAATTGTTATAGAATGCTCTATATTTTAGGTTGCTATTAAACATCAATCAAAAATAATCTACCTCTAACAAAATTTTCAAAACATACAATAATATAGAAGAAAATGTTATGATGGAATTAATAGAGAACTACTGTGGAATGTGTAGGGGGTTTAATTATTATTTTTGAAAGGGGCATAATATGAGTCTTATTTCTGGTATAGATAGAAATAAAGGTTATTTCACAACAAAAAAACACCCACCCATTACTTATCTCCAAAAATTGTAAGGAGAAGCGTGAGTACAAAGCCTTATGGAGACCCTTACATGTAAGAGGCCTTGAATATAGCCAAAGTCAATCCACTCAGAGTTTTTGAAACCCAGTAAGTTTAATCTATATCAAGGTCATTGCTAAATAAGAGTGAAGAGTGAAAAGCAGCTCAGCTATGCAGTAACAAGTAACAAGCAATGAGTCTCCGAAGTTACAGCTCAATGGAAAGAGAGTTACAAGAGTGAAATGACAGGATTGAGGGGGCATGCACGAGCAGCAGAGAATCATGCAGAGGTAAATAAGGGTGAGAAATAGAGACTTAATGCGTCAAAATCCATCTTTTATACTAGTTTTGTTATGGGGTTTTTTATATCAACCATTTCATAATCACATCTATCATAGGGCTATGCAGAAATACTACATTTCAATTGATGAAACGAAATATGATGACTACATGACATTAAATATTTGTATGTAAGTAAAATATATATTACTGGTTTTAGGCATTGGCAGAGGTTTGGGAAAAACTCCTTTTAATCTCATTGCTCTAAGTATCTTTGAAAACTTACTGAGACAAAACCATTTAGGGGAAAAAATGATGATATTTTAAACCAAATTAGGTTTTTTAACTTCTGATGCAAATGGCTTAAGGACTTCCCTTTTTTAATACAGTATTTAAAAACACAATGTAAGATAATATTTTTACTATTTTTAAATTTATCTCATTGTTTTTGTTTTTTTGAAAATGAGGTGTGTAAAGAGGAATGTAATGTGCTTCTGTCCTGCTTTGCAGCTAGAATTTAGCAGAGTGTACTAAGTTAAAAAACTTGGACTGAGATGAAAATTGTTTTGTGTGTGTTTTATGTTTGCAGGTATAATATCATAGTGATGTGATATTCACTGTGTTTTTTTTAAGTTTTTGTCTCATTTTCAGTGAAATATATTTTAAGAACAATGGGGTTACACAAAGTAGAGAGTTGATAAAATATTAGAAAATATTATTTCTGCACTTTACTGTTCTCCTTTTATTCCCAGGATGGAAGGAAGAGGGAGACAAAGCTAGTTTCTTCTTCTTTTTTTTTTCTTTTGTGTGTGTGTGTGTGTGTATCAGTTTTATGTATAGTAATATTTAAAAACTTGTCATATGAATCATTTTGAAAGCCATGCCTTCACCCCTCCTCGGTATTTCTAGTTAATCATTAGTATGTACTGTCATTAAAAAGCCATTAATTTTGACATGTACTGATGCCAATACACAATTAAATTAATCTAATAAAACAACATATAATCTATTTCAGACCTATGTGATAAATTTAGCCTGTGCCAAGGGGAATAATAAAACAGATGGACCTGCCAACAGTTTTTAGTTATTTAAAGCTGGAAGCCGTATGATATACCAGTGTAGAAGAAAAAAATGTTTGACATATAACGTATACTTATTAACATTCTTTTTTATTACTCTTGCTTTGATCTAATTTCTTACACATGTAAACATAGACTTTAATCTCAGAATGGTAATACATATATTTTGTCTCAGAATCTGTAGAGGTAAGACAACACCAGATTTTTTTGAGAAATGTGGTAAAACGGTGCATGTTAGAGATTAAAAGGCAAAAGAGCAGTCAGGTTTCTGGTCTTTTGTTGCTTGTTTTAATGTAGTCTTTTATTTACTACATGTTAATATTTGTTTTGTTGGCAAGTTTGGATTTTTTTTTTCTCCTTCTAATATGGTTCAGTAGCAGCATTAATGCATCACATAATCGTTAAATACCTTCTTGAAATATACTGTGGATTCTTAGATAACAAAAAACCTGGTTTGTGATGTAGGACACTTCAGCTAATGCAGTCTGTCTTCCTCGAGCGGGTGGTGTATTACAGTGCAGATACTCAGCATTCTGTGACTGTATCTGTCAGAATTACGCTTATGAGACTAGCTAATGAAAAATGCAATTAAAATGTGAAAATACATTCTGGAAATGGTGAATGGGATTTGCCTTTCTAAAACTGTCTAAGTTCTTGATATAACTGGGTTCTTTAAGCTCTTTATGATATTGAAAATCAGGAGCTTGGAGATATTTGAGGTGAACAACATTTTTTTTCGTCCTTCTCTCATTATTACGTAAGTTGTTTATGTTGAACATAGGGACTAACATGGTTCTGAACGTTCGCAAACTTTGGATTTATAAAGATAGGGTTAGGAATGTAGAGTTAGGATGCTTTTAAGTCTGCATATAGTGTTTACGAGGCCAGTTAAGAAATACTGTGTATCATCTTTGCATGGGTAATTTTAGAAAAGAAGAGGGCATGATGCAGTGGAAGATATTACAAATGGGAATGATGACTTATCTATTTCTTGGTATCATGGCATCGGCCTATCTGGGAGAAAAACTTCAAGCAAAGTTTCAGGCAAGCTCAGTGTAAGGATAACTAAGTAAAATTGAACTGCTGGAGGAATCAATTCAGGTGCTTTATGGTCTCCATTTTTGTGTGAGAATTATGATAACTCCTGGGTTTCTATTATATCAATATGAAATTTGAAATAAGTTTCAAATTTGTCCAGGTTGTCATTTTATAGTTAATATTCACTGGGGGGGAAGACGAAGCACTAGATCTTGTCCTTTGTGGCATTTATTCAACTTTCTTGTAAAATGACAACTTCATTAGGATATTAAAACTCAGATATTGAAAACTATATTGCATATATATGCTGAAATACTGACTATAGTAAGATTGGTGGCAGAAATCTCAGTGCCTTCACCTGACCCAAGATTTCCCTCACTGTACGTACTAAGAGCCTCTCCATTTCTTTGTATGCGCTTCATGTTAGTTGTGTATATAGAATCATAGAATACTTTGGGTTGGAAGGGATCTTTAAAGGTCATCTAGTCCAACCCCCCTGCAATGAGCAGGGACATCCTCAACTAGATCAGGTTGCCCAGATCCCCGTCCAGTCTGACCTTGAATGTTTCCAGGGATGGGGCGTTTACCACCTCTCTGGGCAACCTGTTCCAGTGCTTTACCACCCTCATTGTGAAAAACTTCTTCCTTATATCTAGTCTAAATCTCCCCTGCTTTAGTTTAAAACCATTACCCCTTGTTCTATCACAGCTTCCAGGTTGTGATATTCCAGGTTTGAAGTCTGAATCCTTGACAATATGTTCTGTTCTCTTACTGTTTTTCTAATGTAAAAAAATGAGACAAACACCTTAGCTTTTAAAGTCATGCAAAGAGCACCTAAAAAACCTGGTTTTCCTGTAAGGTTGATCAGGCACTGAAAGAGGTTGCCCAAGGAGGTTGTGGAGTCCCTGTCCTTGGAGGCAATCACAGCCTGAGTGGACAGTGTCCCAAGTAAATTGCTCTAGCTGATGCTGCTCTGAGCCTCGGGGTGGCTGGACCAGGCAAAGCCCAGAAGCGCCATCCAACTGCGATGATTCTGTGTTTCTATTGCTTTCTTAATTGCCTGAAGAAATATATGCATCACTACTGATACTGCATGAAAATACGTTCTGTAATCCAAGATACGCTTCTAAGTTTCCATGTTTTCTAGACCTAATTTTCAGGTGTATATGAGATTAGCTGATGTGTATGCATACCAGGCAGATCAAGTGTTATACATGATGTCTTTGAAAGCTTGGTGCCCATTCCTGTGTTTGAGTAATTCTTGCTGTTATTTGACAGCTGCATTATCCATGACTACGGCATAACCTTAACACATTTTTATCACCCCAGTATGTATCCACTATCTGACACAAACTTCTGCATCAACGGATATCTTGATTTTGCAGTGCATACAATGGTAGACTATCCACAACTGGATTTGTGCTCTCTGGGGTTTCACTTAAGTTTTCTGTTAAAAGAACATAATCAAACAGGTTGTTCATAATAGTATTCAAGGAAGCCTCCTGATTAACAATGCATACCCCTATACAAAGATTCCTGTATTTAATGACATTATTACCGCCTGGTATGTTTTGAGAATGTATGATTGCAGAAAGCTAGAAACTCATGTTTATAATGGACTTATATTCACTCAGATTTCAGGTTTATACAGCCAGAAATTAATTTCCATCTGACATCAGATAAAGTCAGCTTTTAAAGAAGTTGAGCTGGACACCCAGCTCGCAAACTAAAGAAACATTGTTCTTCCAGAGATTTAAAAAAAATGTTGCTGAGGTTTGTTTAGATACAGTTTTTTGCTTGTTCAGGACAATTTTATAAGCCTAAGCATGAAGTGCATACTAAGTAGGCTTTTCCTCAGCTAGCAAAGGGATCTAGACAGATTGGAGCATTGGGCAATCATTATGTGACGAAATTTAACAAGTCCAAATACTGAATCCTGGACCTAGGATGGAGTAACGCTGGGCACAAATATAAATTGGGAGAGGAGTGGCTGGAGAGCAGCCCTGCAGAAGGGGATCTGGGGGTGCTGGTCGACAGCAGCTCAGTGTGAGCCAGCAGTGTGACCTGGCAGCCAAGAGGGAAAACTGCATCCTGGGGTGCATCAAACACAGTATAACCAGCTGGTCAAAAGAGATGATTATCCCACTGTATTCAGCATTGGTGTGGCCTCACCTTGAGTACTGTGTGCAGTTCTGGGCCTCACAATTTAAGAAGGATGTGAGGGTCCTTGAATGTTTCCAGAGGAGGGCAACAAAGCTGGTGAAAGGACTGGAAGGCACGTCCTGTGAGGAGCGGCTGAGGACTTTGGGCTTGGCTAGCTTGGAGAAAAGGAGGCTGAGGGGTGACCACATTGCTCTCTGCAGCTTCCTGAGGAGGGAACGTGGAGAGGGAGGTGCTGAGCTCTTCTCCCTGGTATCCAGTGACAGGACAGGTGGGAATGGTTCAAAGCTGCGCCAGGGGAGGCATTAGGAAGGCTTTCTTTACCGAGAGGGTGGTCAAGCACTGGAACGGGCTTCCTAGAGAGGTGGTCGATGCCCCAAGCCTGTCAGTGTTTAAGAAGCATTTGGACAATACCCTTAACAACATGATTTAACTTGGTCAGCCCTGAACTGGTCAGGCAGTTGGACTAGATGACTGTTGTAGATCCCTTCCAACTGAAATTATTCTATTCTGTTCCATTTTACTTAGCAAGAATGGAACAAATGAAGGAACTATGAAGAAAAGTGTTGGCTAATGTATGCTTTTAGTCTACATGTGTGTACTTAAAAATGTAAGTTAATTTTCTTCTTTAAAAGAGTGTATGTTTCTTAAGACTGCCTGGATGACCAATGCTACCTGAGATTTGCCTAGAGTAAAAATTCTAGCTAGCTGATCCATAGCTAGAAATTAAGAAACTCAGTCTGAATCAGTGAACAATATAATCTTTGCTTTCAAATTGCCAAACTAAATCATGAGGTTTGTTTTACATATGAACAAAGCAATATCTATTATACCTGTAGGTATAGGACAGTGTTGCTCAGTTAAATTACACTGATCAAACTTAGAGCAGAAACGCAGTTTTCCAGTTCTTCAGAGATAACGTCCGTGTAACCTGACTCTACTCTCCAAGTGACACGGATGAGTCTTCTGCTGATGTACAAAAGGATTAGCCATAATACCACTCGTCTCACTTTGTCAGATGTGAAACAGCGCAATCATATAAACTGCCATCATTATAAAAATGGCCAGCTTTATAAGAAGTATTGTTTTTAATGAGACCAACTTAAATAGCTGGAAAAATGGAAGAATTTTCAGAAATTTAAGTTCTTCACACCTAAAACAGAAACAACAAATCTCAAAACAACACAGCTTTAGTATCGCTGCTGTAAGTTATAAAAGCAGTTTAAAGACTCTCTTAAAAATGCTACCTGAGGTATAGTAGAAGTTTACTGATGTTTAGGCAGTTAATATGCTCTAGTAGTAAAATGATTTTTTTTTTTACCCTTTTTATGTAAATAAAATTTGAGGAAACAACTGGAAAAACACTTAACATCAAGGAAAACACTGTTCATATATACTATAAATGCCATATCAACATTTAATTAAGTTCTGCCTATGTAGGTATACGTATAAATAAATTAGCAATTTTTTTCAGATATTAATGGATTGACTGGTAATTGTACAATTTTATGTGTGTTTTTCCACCAGTATTTTGAAGGATTAGCAATAGTCAGTCATATTGCTTTTTGATTATGAAAACATTTGATGGCAGAAGAGACAGCTTAGGCTCAGTACCTTGTTTGAAAATTATTGTAGTACACAAAGTGTCTTGCATTCTGCAGAAGCATCTTTTGTCCATGACAAGGCCATTTATTTGAAAATCTGGGCTGTTAGCCAAAGTGTTGTGATGTCACTAACAGCATTTTTTTATTATAAACATCTTGGTTCTGATTTATATGGAATTACATTTGTTATGAGGCTAAGTTCCCAGATGCACTACTTGAATACAGTTTTCAAGATGGATTTCAAACAATATAAGATAGTTAGATTAGAAATAAAATTTAATATTTAGAGTTTAAATAAAAATTATGCTTAAAAAAAAAGTGATCTCTTTTGATCGAAATTGGACCTCAGTTAAAATATCCTGACTTGTAGTTTAGGTTAGACGTGTTCTATGGGAATACTTTTGCTACTTTAATAATGACTGTCACAGTATTCACTGTATCACAATAGCACACGAGAGAGTTATTTTGTCACTGATGAAGATTCAAACTGCTGGTGCTGTTTTTCAAAACACTACGTAAGGAAAATAAGACAGCAGAGAGAAGTAGAAGTACCCATTAGATTGTCCATACTGCTTACAAGACAGCAGTAGAAATCTTAAATTTCTGTACTTGCACTACATTCCTTTTTACTTTTGGAGAAAAAGTGAATTATTTGCTGTAGTCATACATGGAGTTTTTGGTATAAAGCACATAACGTGGTCAGGGCAGAATGGTGTTTGCACGCAGACGACTCACTTTTTTTTTTTTTTTTTTCCCCTCGCCTGTTTTCTACTGACTCTTAATTTTGAGAAAGTATTTATTGCTAGTTATTTAACCCTCCTGGAAAACTGACTGACTCTAAATGCACTTAATTTGGAAGTAGTGCTACCAAAAGAGAATCGCTGTATCAAAATTTACTTTTTTTTTTCTTGTCTCCCTCTTTTTCCTTTTTCCTTTTCCATCAACATCTTGCTGATGACCTATTATGTAAGTGTACTTTCATATGCATTGCAAATGCATCAGTTCAAAAACTTGCATGTCCCAACAGATGGATTGTTTCATTTCCACTGAAAACTGAAATTTTTGATCCTTTGCATACATGCAAATAGCTTCTGAACTATAAATACAATCAAAAGAAGGATTCCAGTTGACTTCATAGGACATCAGATACAATTCCTGCTTATGATATGTGTTTGGGGATAATTTATTATTTGTTCTGCTCTTAAACACATGATGGATTTAACAATGAAGAACCTCTTCCTTTAGTATTTTTAATCGATTATTTTATTTGTTTTTCTCATACTGCTTCTTTCTTCCCTACCAAAAATACAGTCAAAAGTGCATTACCAAAATGTGGCTATTAAATCTCAGATGAGTCTTTCTTACTAGTGGTCATGCAGAATGCTAGTAGTGAAATTCAGCAATTTCATGACACTTGTAAGTGAAAGGAAACAACCCAACAAACGAATATTTGTTGAGCATTTCAAAGCTGTAGAGATTGTAGGCTGTTAAGGATCTTTTTTTTCTGGTTAAGTCTGTGCACATTATACTGAAGAAGTATTTTTCCTTTGAACTAAGATAGGAGAACTAACATAGCCTTGGAAAAAATACACCTGTGAGTGCTGCTGCTTTTAAATTAAGATATAGCTAAGATGATATACCTTGAAAAATAGGTATGAAAGGCTGAGTTTTAGACACTTGAGAAGTGACTTGACATATATTTCTTTCCCTTTTGTGTTTTTCTTTAGTGAATCATTAGTCACAGATTACTTACCTAGAGTTTCAGCAAGTGCCAGATTCACTGTAAAATAATTTAAGTTTCTTTTGTTCAGTAGAACAAAATGCCGTCATGTTGTAGATAGGGAAGATCACATATTTAAGACTTCAAAGATTCAGTATTACCTTATTGCACTTTTTTTTTCCTTTTTCTCCCTCCATACCTTTGATTTTCTTAGTGCAACTTTTTTGTACAATCAGGAAACCTCTGTACACAGAAAATACAGTTAGAAATTACCATAACAGCATTTAGTCTGACCTCCTTGTAAAAAGCTGAGTTTGTTTCACAGTGATTAAAAAACACACAAACAAACAAAACCAGCAAAAAAACCCCCTCCACAAGACAGGTGACTAAACTGTGACTTTGGTGAAGGAAGATGATAGATCAAAGGAAATATATGGTGGTTCACATTGAGGAAAGAGTACGCAAAGAATAAAATTTCCAAAACATTTTTCTCCCAGAAATGCAGAGTTTAATTGGTCATTTGTCTTCCCCTGCCCACCCCAGCTTTCTCTTTCTTCATTCCTAAGCCTCTCTCAGCATATGGCATGAGATACCTGTCTCCTAAGGGGAAGAGAGAAATGCCTCTGCTATTTTCCTTCTTTGGATGCCTTGGCACATCCTGTCTGTGCTAGCAGGAGTGATTTACCCATAAAATCTCCTCCTTTAAATCTCTTCTGTTTTCTTACTTTGTTCTCTCTAAGGGTCTGTGCTCATAGGCATATTTTTGTACTTTTTTTGTTTTATCATTATAGAACCTAATTTTCTTGCTAAAACTGACACTTATCCTGAATCCATGTTCTCTGGATAGACTGCGCTGCATCTGCTTAACTGAATTCATCAGTCAAAGCCTGCCACTGCTGTCTGGAGAGTCACCACATCCCAACACATCTTTACTGTTTTCAGTCTGTGATCTGTTGTCAGCCCAGTTTTCAGGACCTTCTTTCCTTTATCTTCCATGCTGTATCTAAACAAGGACCCTGCTCACCCTTCTCCTGTGAGTGATGAGGAACATGAGTAAATGAATGTATGAAAGTGTTGATGTGAATAATTTACTACATGTTTAATTGCACCACAGAACACCTTACGTAGGTATTCTCAAGACTGCCTTACTGTTGCACAATGAGAAATTATGCTTGTTCCGTTACTCTACTACTTCTGCCACAAAAAGCCCCCTCCCCACAAGGATTGTGTTATTGAGACTAGGAACAGGTACTTGGTTTTCTTGCAATCCAATAAAACTTTGTCAGTGTTTACTGCTGATCAAGATGGTAATTTTATCATAATCCTGAAACAGTGAAGGCAAAACACTTGCATAGGTCTTAAAACAACTAAGTGTACATACATTTTGCTGATTAATGAAATTGGCAATAAATGTTGAAATTGAGATCATACGTTAAATATAATAATTCTATTTGGATTCAAGGGCAATGTTAGGACAAATTATGATGCTTACAACAGCTAAAAGGGAAATCACTGAAAATTCAGACACACTTCATTCTTCATCCCTTAAAATCTTCCTTCTTATTATTTCTAATTTTATCTTAAGTTTTTGATTAAAAGCTGTCTGGAAAAAATATGCAGATATGCTGCACTTGGACTTCTGTAAGATATTGTTTGAAAATAGCTTTCTTATTTACATTTGTCTAGAAATATACTCAGTAAAACACAGTAAATACAGTAAACATGGGAAAAATATATTCTGCAAAAAATAATAAGAAAGAGTATAACTTCCAATCTATTCTACTGTGTCTTCTGATTTTTCTTTAATTGTGTGGCTTAGATATTTGCAGTGTTATAAAGTGGACTTAAAAGAGCTTTAAATGCATCTTGTACAAGGACTTCCTCAACAAAGACGAGGCAAAAATCCAGTTCTGCACCTTGCAAAGACACATACTGTGTTTAATAGTCTCTGCATGGAAATCTAAAATAATTATAGACAAAATGACAGGAAGAGACTTTCCAAAGCCACCTGTTTCACCCTCTGCTGCAACATAGCTTAAACTGTGCATCATTCTTGAGACAGGTGATGTCCAAAAAGTTCTTAAAAATCTTTATGGGTGGATGTTGCACAACCATGCAAAATCTTTCTGGTCAAAATATTCTACCAGTACCCACCCGATTCTCAGTTTCTTCATTTCAAGTTCACTGCTTATTGTTTAATTAGCAGCAAGCATGAGGAAAATGTGTTCATACTTTACTATTGTGTGCCTCCTTAATTTCGCTTCTCCAGTCTGAATAGAGTCATCAAGTTTAGCCCTTCCTTGTACGTCTTTTTTAATTATGTAATGTTTACTTGCATTGCCCATTGTTTCATTCTTACCCTGTTATTGCCTTTTTCATTGCTTTGCATCTCACTGGAGCATGAGCATCACATGGGCATCTTCCAGCTGCCTACAAATAGCTTGTTTGATTGTCTGTTCTGGTATAGAGCTCATGGTGTTTTTGAAAGAGTTCAAGGTAAGTTGATATTTACTGCCCCTGTTTTGCCTTTTAAAAGATAAATACCAATTCTGCCTTTCTAGTTTTCACCTTTACAGTTTGCTCTCTTCCATCCTTTACAGGCTCTCATAGACTTTGTGCTCATCGGCTGTGTAATTGCGAGCCACACAGCAAAAACTAATGTGCAATATGAATGCATCAGTAGAAAAAAGAAATTTGTACCAAGGACTCAAAAGCTAGACTATAGGTATGCATATTTATTTACTTTATGATTAATCTGGTCCCCTGGACCAAACAGCCCTGTCACACATGTTGCTCAAAGATAGCCAAAAGAAAGCTACCCTACAAACTCTTGCTTTGAGGTGCGTAGGCTTCTCAGTGTTGCTTCACCAAGTGCCGAGCATCCTTTCATCCATTTAGTGAAGATGACAGGAGCACATGGGTGTTCTTATGCCCTTTTTCAGGGAAGCAAGTCTTATTTTTGTTCTTGTCCACTTACATGTACCACATAGTGCCTGCTGCTTCCTGACTCTAAATTTGAATATTGGCCAGACAGAGACTCAGAATGGAAGAAATAATGTCTTATCATTTGCACCTGACACAAGATTTCACGTGAACACCACGAAAGTGATGACTTCCACTCTCTCAATTGTTCATTTGTATGAGGAAGAGGCAGGGTAAATGAGAGAGGATATGCAGAGTTCGGAGTCTGGACAGATGCAAGTGCAAAGTCCTGGGAATGACTGGCAGTAGAAGCAGAACTTACAGATGCAAGGGGACATAGCTGAGACCCTTGACCATGATCTGGCACTATGACTGCAATATATTGAATCTTCTATGAGACCAAGAAGTTGATTGGGAAGGAAAGATGGAAAAGGGGAATCTTTTTTTTTTTTTTTTAAAAAAAAAAAAAGGCTAGTGAAACAAGGAATTCAGAAAAGCACTGAAAAGGGATACAGCAGTTGAAGGAAGAAAAAGTATATTGAACCATAGGAGGTCTTGGTGTAATATAAAGGAATTCCCTTAGCTAGGAGCTGAGGGCATCTGTGTGAGCTGGTTACTGACCTCAAGACCTTTAGCCTTGTAAGTGGCACAAGAAGCAGACCACAGGAGGTCTCTGTGGTTTGAGAGCATTCTGTCAGTGCACGTGCACTCAGTACTTGCTGTGGGACTTGCTTGTGCTGCAGATCACACATTGATTGGGACCTTTCTGTTCCTTTTAGAGACTGTTGCTGCACTTTGAACAGATCTTCTGATTTCATTTCATCCAAAAGGAATCCCCTTCACATGCAGAAAAACTGCCCCACAGTCTGAGCCAACATGGAGTAAGTGGGGAAAGGAGGGAGTGGTGCACTCTACTGCTCTGAGCTATGGCACTGTTGTAGACACATTTTAGCTAATCGTTTGACTTACAGATTTTGAGTACGTCAGGATGAAGTTCATTTTACTCAGCTGGCTTGAAAATACCTAGCTTATACAAGTATTTGCAAATGCATTCATCCTTTCCCTGCAGGATCTTAATCCTTTATCACCAGTGCACCAATTAAAACAGAGAACCAATTTATGTTGACCTTTTGACTAAAGGAGAAATTTTAAAAGAAAAAAAAAAACAACCAAACACATCAAAAATGTCAATATTCTCCACTATCTATCAGAAGCCTTTCTTCTCCTTTGGGCAAATTGGTTCATTAAGTAGCCTCCATTTCACTCTAATTCCTTTTTCACCTTAGGCAAGTCTCCCAGGAAATCTTCTCTAAGAGTCCTTTTACTGAAGTTTGCCTTCTTGAAATACATTGCTTTTAATTTGAGTTATTTTCCTTCTAATCTAACTTTCAAGAATTCTTTTCTTTTGTGACCAATCTCAACTACGTTACCACTTAATCTTCACATTCTTAGCTGTTTCTGCTCTGTTAATTAGAGGCAAATGTGAAGTAGCCCCTGCCCTCACTCTTTTCATGAAAGCATTTCAGGAGCTTCCTCTTCAGCCTGTCTCCTGCTGCATTCACAAAGGATGTTAGTCGGTAACCTATGTTATCACTGAGGTCTATGCTCTGGTTCGCTGTTCATAAATACACCATCTACTTGATCCTTCTGGTCTGGGAGGGAAATCCCAAAGTGGCAATGGTTTTTTAAATTTATAACCATCCTTTACAGTCACTTTAGCAGTTCTTTCTCCCTTTTGGTCTGAACCTCAGAACAACTGTATTCATCCGTGCTCCCTTCCTGCTCTTCCTCAACCAGATGTACTATGTGAATTTGAATTCTTCCATCTCCTTCTCTCCCTAGATTGTTATATTCTTACTGTAATTACAAATGAGCTGCATGAGATAATAATCAGATGGCTGGTGAGTTTCAAATCTAGTCAGAGTCGTGATTCTTGGTGTTAAGGATGTATAGCTTCTTTTTTTGCTAACACTGAGATGGGCTCTTCATTTACTATTGAGGGTTGGACCATTGGCTGCTTCCCTAATCAGCTGCCTCTCTGGAGGGTGTCCAGTTCATCCTCCATGTCTGGTACTCCTGCATTCCCTTCCACCTCGCCAACTACTTTTTCACTGCAGGTCCTCATGCCTAACATGTTATTGATATCCTTTTGGATCATATGGGCTTCTCTGCTTCACCACTTTGCTTATGGGTCTTCTACCAGTTTCCTAAAGAATATTTGCAGCAATCCTTTCATTCCTGGTTTCTGCTTTTATAATTGTGTAGGTCTGTGTTCCCTGGTTTGAGAACAAAACCTGGATCGAAGAATTCCCCTCCAGGGTTCCTGTGTGGACACAACTGCAGGTAGTCACCCTGTATCCACACTGCATCCTTGGAGCTGTAGATTTGATGACAGAGATGATCCTGATGCTGTGCTTTTAAAGGGCTGAATTGTGATTCTAAACTATGCTTTCTAAAACTCCCTTCTCCAGTCTCTTAAATTGCCGTTACAAAAGTCAGTGAGATGCTGAACTGTTGATTTGCAAATACAAAGCTTTCATTGTCCTTCAGTGATTAGGAGTTTAGCCATACCGTAGGAAGTTTGTGATATGTAAGAACACACTATCATCCCTCAAAATGATGCAGTAAATTTGTTTTTAAGATTTCTCTTGAAATTATCCCCTTTACAAGACTCCTTCCATTTGCCAACATAACTGATAACTTCTCAAAGTCTTTCGCCATGCTGAGCTATCTGCAAGGAGGTTAGATAGGTCCCTTGATCATTGTGGTTATAACACTCCTCCAAAAAAGTGGAGGTTATGATTTTTAATCGCTTTGGACTGCAGAGAAGGAACTTAAAGCTATCAGTTAGATGAGTGTTCTGCTGAGCAGGCTGTTAGATAAAAGAGGAGTTATTTTCAAGCAACTTCGTGGCATTTCTTACGCTTTCGTTTCCTTTGCCCTGATAGCAAGAGATGGATCTCTGCAGCAAGCTACTTCACTCTTAGTCCCATTTATTTTATTGAGTGTATCAATAGAGCAAGGTGTTGCTTATTGAAAGATGTGTGGTAGCTGTTTTGAAAAACATGCAGTGTTTGTACTGGAATACTAAGTAACATATATAAACTTAGATACTATGAAGACTACAATGTTAGATAGTCACACTTCTTGAAAAATAAAATTCTGCAACTACCAAGTTTGATACAACGCTTTTTCCTCACATTAAAATAATCACTGTTGGTTTTGACAGTAATAGGTTCCTTAGATTGTCTTGAAAATTGATTTCTTTAAATTTTTTTTTGCTACAGTGTGATCAAGGAAGCAGTGTAATAGCTCCTACTTAATGGTATTTGTTTTGTTATAAGAAAAGCATGTTTTGCTGAATATAAGTACCAATCCAGGGAGTTACTGAAGGATGTGCTTGACTGTAGGTGCTTCAGTACTTGCGTGGTATGGCTCATGAGGTTATTGTAAGTTAAGCCTTCCTCTGTAACAAATACAGAGTCACACTATAATTAAATATTTAGGGAGGTACATGTGCCTTAATACACAAGTGTAAAATACTAAGAAAAGACAGGGTGAAAAAGGACTTTCTGGGTCATTTTGCCTAGTTATCATAAGCAACCCCGAGATGAATGAATCGTCATAAAATTAGTAAATGGTATCTTAAAGCTTCTTAGGTGGCTTCCCTAGCTATTCTTATTCACCTGCTGTTCCAGAATCCTATTTCTTTGGATTCTGCAATCTAAATCAGGCAATATTTTAAATCTAGGACTCAAATCTGCAGACGAGAGTAGAAACTTACAAAGTTTATCTTAAAGTGATCCTCAGTCTTTTCTGATGGAGCAGCATGGATTTTCTGGTAATATTAAAAGATCTCTTGAGACAAAAAATTTTGGTGTTAAGGGTACTGATGGGAAATGACTTAATTTTTTTCCAATAAAATTTCAATTATTTATACAATCTGGATTGTTATTGAGAAGAGAGCAATCATTACAGTAATGTGGTTATAACAATTGTCAATAGATTCTAGTTGTCTCAGGCTAAGGAGGAAAAAAAAGTTGGCCCTATTGGATACAGGGCAAGTACTCTAATGAGTACATAAAGGAGGAGCTGTTTTCCTGCCAGCTTGTGGAATCTAATCTTTAAATTCATTTGTTCTGATAACAAGTATCTGATTCTAAGCATATCATAAATCACTAACGAAAAAATATTGAAAAAACCCCAGATATGCTGGAATAAACAAGTGAGGTAATTTTTCCCTGCTTAGCTATGGTAAGTGTTCACAAGCTGTGCTTGTTCTGTGGGTTTTTTTTTTTTTTTATTCTACTTAGAGATGTGAATGAACTAAAGGCAGACTAGAAGCAACGGGAAGCATTAAGATGGAAAATGACATACAAGGAAAGACAATGAACTGTGATTATTTAGTCTAAGCATTAATCTATCCGAAGGACAAACAGAAGTAAAGCAATTGCATTATAGTATTGGAGGTTCAGGTTATGTATGAAGAAAATACTTCTAACCATAAAGACAGTTTAGGCAATATAGTGAATTGCCTAAAGAAGATATAGAATCTGCCTTTAAGGAAAAGAACAAGAAAAAAATGAACTATTATGTCAGGAGTAGCTAAGGTATAGCTCTTTTTGCAGTAGTGCAAGAGAATAGTAGTCTTTTGCAGACTCTCTCAACTAAGCTCACCATTCAATTCAAGACATGCTTTATCATTTTGAATGGGAATAAATGCTGCTGGAAAGGTTACTAATGCTTGTTTAGTGCTTGCTTTCTTTGCTGCCCCAATTTTTCCACTCTTGTAATACCCAGTCCTGAAGTGCTTGGAAACCATAGTACAAATGTGAGATGAAACTCGAGTTAAATATGTACTAGGGATGGGTGGATATTTTATCGCAGCTTTTTTTCATGGAGAATAACATTGAAATACTTCGTAAAAATCTTATTTTCTGTAATAAACTCTATTCTTTACTTACAAACTAAAACATACGGATTTTGAGGAACTGCCTCATTGTGTAAGTTCAGTTATCTTACATGATTATTCTCTCCTTCTGATTAACTAGTTTCTTCTGAAGTGGTTTTGAAGTATTTTTAAGCAGAAATTGGCACAAGCATATAGTAGAGTTAGTGGCACAAGCGCTGAAATTTTGATTGTATCAGGCTCATTAAAAGGGCAAGGTGCAAACACGAAAAACACCAAACGTAATTCCACCAACACAACCTATTTTGTGTATGTGACTGAATGAATTACAAGGCATCTCCACCCAAATCACCTTTTTACTTCTCAAAATCTAGGTAATATAACATTAGTTCTGTGTAAGGACTAGAATATATGAGAAGAGTAGGTCTTAAAAATTGTTTGTAGAGATTCCTAGAGAAACAGCAGAGCCTTTGCTCTAATATTTTAATTAAGCCTCATGCGTACACAACGAAGAGTGGAACTGTACAAATTTCTTATTGTTTCTTATAGGTAAATATTTCTTACAGATTTATCAACAAAGATGACTGCTTTTGCATACAGCATATTTGTTCATTGTACCTCAGTATCAGTATGCTAGCAATCTGCAGTTTTTCATTGTTCTTTCTCAAGTCAGGCAACCACTTATTTGAAAAATAAAATACAAGGATAACGTGTGATTAAATTTTCAGTGTGAGTAAATTCTCTCCAAGACGTTGTGTTGAAATTACAACCAAGCCTCAAAAGCAGGGAAGCAGATTAAATAACCTGTGCAATTTATGTAGACTAAATAAACACACCCACACCCAATAATTTATTATTAGTCTAATTAAAAAATTAGCAGTCTTACCAAAATAGTGTTATTAGTCCAGTTACAGTGATACTAAGACTACACTTACCATCCAAAATATGCAATTATTACAGCTTTCTCCCAATAATGATAGAATTAAAAGCAATATACACAAACTTCTGCTATCCAGTTCTTTCTCTGGTGTTAGGTTTGCCCTTTCTGTGTACGGTAACATGCTTTGCCAGGAGCAGTACGGAGTTGATGGAGGCAGGGTTCTTCCACCTGGCTCTTGGGTCCCCCTTCAGTTATTTTTACATTTGCTGACATAACTGGATTATTTGTGGGGGGTTTTTTTGGGTTTTTTTTGTTTTTTTTTTTTTTTCTTCAGCGCTCAATGAATTCCATGTTATAACCAAGTGGTGAAATATTCAGCTCATACTGAAATAGTTATGTTTTAAATTTGTTTTCCAGACTGGAAGTCTATTGAAAAAAATACTTGATCGTCTTCTGTAATTAGTTTGACTTCATATATGGAAAGAAAAGGAGGAAAGATTATGAGTAAAGGAATAACACTTCTGGATTTACCACTTCTCAGTGTTTACCTTCAGATAAGGGACAGACCTTCTCTAGCTCATCACCTCATCCCTCTGTTTTCTGTTTCCAGCCTGTTTGCCTATCTTTACCTAGTTCCTGGTGTCCTGTAACTGACTCTATATAGACCAGAAACTCTTCACCAGCTCTTACTTAATAATTTTGCCGGCGATTACAGAGAAGAACATTTACCTTTCTCTGACTCTGTTTTATACTTCCATTCCACCTACATGAAGTATGGAGTTGTAAGGAGTGTTCTGCATTTTCTGACTTGTTAAATATTGATTGTAAGAGGCTGTACTGGGATAGAAATTATTTTTTGTTAGTCTGACCACACATTAACCGAATCACAGAATTTTAGTTTAAACAGAACATTGAATAAAATGGTAGAGCTGAGAACATGCATCCAAATAAAGAAAAGAATTATTTTCATGTCCAAAAGTTTGGGATGTTAGGTATAAGATTGCTCACTTCTACACTATTTGGTCTAGAGTTCATATCACACAGAATCACAGAATGGTGGGGGTTGGAAGGGACCTCTGGAGATCATCTGGTCCAACCCCCCTGCCAGAGCAGGGTCACCCAGAGCAGGCTGCACAGGGCTGCGTCCAGGCGGGTTTGAATCTCTCCAGAGAAGGAGACTCCACAGCTTCCCTGGGCAGCCTGTTCCAGTGCTCTGGCACCCTCACAGTAAAGAGGTTTTTCCACATATTTTCTGTAGGAATTACAGGTGTTCAATGGGTCTGAAAATCTTGTCTTGTTTAAATTCCTGAATGTTGGATATTTGGGGGGAGAAGAATTGCATAGTTAGGTTCTATATTTTTTCTAAATTATTAATTATGTTTGTTTTAAGAACATACAAATTATAATTTATTGTAAAAAAGCCCATGAATACTGAATATAAGAGTTTTAGGAAGATTGTACCTTAATCTGGAATATTTTATGAGAACGGATCACATAGAATTCTGCCTTTTTCATTTGACGTTAAAGAACACATCTATGTATGAATGAAAAATAGCATAACTACACAGACCAGGGAATAAAATCAAACTTTTAAGCATGAAAGATGCATTTGATCTCATTGTCTGGTCTGGATAGGTATATATTTCCTATTAATAGATGAGCAGATATAGACTTTTATTTTCATTTCAAGATTACTTTTATAATTGAAGAAGCCAGGCCATGCTCCACACATTCAAAAACTGTTCTGAAAGGTAGACTATATTCAGGGTATTCTAATTCCATTTAGTTTGGATAGTAGTCTGACTTTTCTTTCTTTTTGACAGCTTTTCCACTTAAAATCTCATTGTCAGTACTGAATTTCCACAGGTTATTTTTTCCCTTAGTCTGTATCCCTTTAAACATTGCTGCACTGTACTGTAGTAATTTCTTCCCCAGCTTTTCCCCGATATCTACTCTTGCCTATCATTTACACAGTGTCAGCTATTATTTTCAGCAGATGGATGAAGGCAGGTGTTTCCATCAATGCAGATTTTTGCCATTCCAATGTGTTTTCCTTGGATATGTTTCTGTCATTTTACCTTTATTTTTGGCTACTGAAATTCACAGTTATCTTTCCTGGTACTCCAGGAAAATACACTCTGTTTTCATTGCTGATACCACTACCCTTTTTCTGTTTACGCAGGATGGTAGCTGACTGCAGTTTTTCTTTCGATTGTACATCCATAACCATGTCCAAGCACCATTCTTCTCTAGCTGGAATTATGCTTCAACTCTGTTCATGAAATCCAGCTTTTTACATGTGTGAATACAATACAAATAATTTCCCTTGTCATCTTCCTCCCAACCTTTTGTGTATCTCTTCCATTTTATCAACAATGGAGCTGCTAATGTCTTTCATCTTCCTAATCGTCCCCATCACTGTCCTTCTACATTATCTGCTTTTTGCACCATCATATCAAATTCAGTATTCCCTTTCCGTCTTCAATATAATTCACCACTGCTTCATTGTTTCAACCACGTTTCTTCTGATATCTTACCCCCTTTTTTTTCCTTTTGCGTAACATCTTTGTACACTTACAGATGTTTCATTTGTGCTCTTTCATAGCACTGCAACCACATCATCCAAATTCCTTTTCATGTTTAGCCTCTGCTATGATGCTTACAAGGCAACAGGCATTGAATGCTTATTAATTTATAGGATATTGTGTTTAGGCACTTTGTTTAAACACTAAATTTTTTTTTTTCCCCCCATCCATGTTTTGTGCGGTGCTTCCCTCTTCAGACTGTGAGCTTTTGGAGATAGAATCTAGGTTTAAATATATACTCAGAAAACAAGCAGAATATCACATCTAACAGCAGAACTTTTGAAAAACTTGAATATTATTGGTAATAATGGATTTCCTGGCCCACCAACTACTTTGTTGTTCCTTCTGTAAAGTACTGAAACAGATATTTGGTGTATTTTATTATTAAGGAAAACAGGGAAAACAGCATGCAAAAGTGAAATACAAAATATTATTTATTCATGTTTTAGTCAATTCAGATTAATCAACACTTCAGTTTACTTTTCACTGTGCTTGTGGATGTAAATTCAAGGATATGATCCTAAGGAAAAAGCTTGTATTTTAATTAGCAGGGTCCTTTGCTGCCTTTTAACTGCCGACTGTGAGACGCATGCCAAATTATTGGAGGATCTAGCAGAACTCTGTTCTCAACTCGCTTAATGAGAGTTTTAATTCCTGAGCTGCAGTATCATACTCTGCTACTTCTCTCCAGACCAAGGAATTTTGAATTCTGTGATCTTAAGTAGGAATTGTAGGTGTTTTCTCCACTTTCGCATCTTTCACATAGCAGTACTACCCATAGATTTGCAGGCTTTTGTAATATTAAATATTGGATTTGATCCAAGTCTCATGCAAAGAGGTTTTATTTCATCTAGGCGGAGTGAGGTATAAGATTTAGTTGCTGTCCTCCAGAAGAAATGTTATTTCCAACTGAAATAGTCTGCAGCTTGGCTTCAAACCCGCCCTTTCTGTAGCTTAAAGATCTTCTAAGCCAGTATTGCGAATCCTGTCCTAGGTCCCCAGTTCTTGTCACGTATGGCACAGAGCTGGCTATCATGCAGATTGCTAACCTTGTTCTTGCACACTTCTTGTTTATCAGCAATTTGCATAGAATTCCTTATCTACTTGTTCCTTAGAATGCCTTAGTGTTCAAATAATTTAAAAAAAAAAAAAAAAAAAAAAAGAGATAAAAAGAAAAGAGAGAAAAAAGGAGAAAAGAAAGCACAACACAGCATATTTCATTATATAGCAGTATGTGTGATACAGGATTAGTTAGGATAGATTGTAGTTTTAGCCATCCTCCTGGCTTGTTGAGAAGTATTTATAGTTCTATCATATGTTTTGCTATTTGCAGTTATCATGAAATATGCTGCTTTAATAGTTTATTTGGCAGAAATAGAACTTACTATAGAAGTAGTGCTCCTTTGTAGAATTTTCAGCACATTGTCAAGAAATAACTTAATCTTTTAAAAGATCATCCTCTCTGTTTAAAGACAGTGTGAATTAACTTCAGACTTCCTTATATACCATTTACAGGACCGTTAATCTCTGCCCATTTCTATACAGGTCAAAGCTTGAAAAAGTTCTGAATGTCAGTATTAGTTGTTTGACTCCCAGAATCTCTTTTTTTTGTTTAATATGCTTTGATTCAAAGATATACTCTTTTTATCAGAGATTTATAATAAGTATAGTTTGGGACTTCATTGACTTTAATGTAGTATTCAAATTTAATAAAACTGTTCCTAGATTGCTGCGGTTATAGGACAAGCAACAGCAGAAAATAAATGTTTAGTTTTCCTATTTTAAGGTTTTAACAGTTGCTTGTTTGAATTTCTGGTGTTCACATCTGAAATTTAATATAATCTAAGAATGCCATAAAATATTGATACTGATGATTGTATTTTTTTTTTTAATAATATCTGTAAGGTAGGTATATTTATGAGTGTAAAGATTAGAGGGTTGTTTTTTCTCAGTGTCATAGGTAGGGAAAAGAACAAAATAAGTGAGACAGGGTCACTGTTAGTTTGTTTTATCTTCTTATACGGGGAAAAAGGGAAAGTTTTATACATGGAATAACATTCTGAGAATAATCATAAATATTAAATAATCATAAAGAGGAAATAAAGTGATGCAAAGACAATCACTCACCACCTACCACAAACAGACTGATGCCCAGTCAGTCTCTGAGCAGTGGCCACCTTGAAAGACAATCCCCCTTCTCCCGCCTCCCACCTTCTTCTTCTACCACCACTATCCCTTTGGCCAGTTCGGGTCAGCTCTCTTGGCTGTGTCCTCTCCCAACTCCTTGCCCATCCCCACTCTACTTGCTGCGGGGCAGAGAAGGGAAAAAAGAGAAAGGCTTGATGCTGCGCGAGCACAGTTCAGCAATAGCCAAAGGTGTGTTCTGAGTGGTTTTAGCCAAAATTCCAAAGCTCAGCACCTTACAGGCTGCTATGAAGAAAGCTGACTCCATCCCAGCCAGTCTCAGTACATGAACTCAGCGTTCACTTATTGTAAGAAAGTACTGGAATAGTTCATTCAACTGTATTTTTGCACTTGAATAAAATCAAATCACACCAAAATTATAATCTGAGTATTCATTGCCTGGAAAGCATAAAGAAACTTTGGCAGTTTATTTGGAAGATTAGCAGAAGGAATGCCTAAAATGAATTGTACTAATAATATTATATCAAAATCATATCTACAGGAAGACGCAAGTATGTTTTAAGACAGAATTCTTCTGTGGTTCTGTTTTAAACTCTTTAATACTATTTTTTATCCTCTAGGGGACCCCAAAGTTAAACTGATCTTCATGGTCATAAGGGCATTAAATGAGCCAAGAAGACTGGACCTTCCTCTGATCATTCTTTTCAATCCTAATAAATTTTTTGACCAAGTTATGTTCCTTCTGAAATTTTTCTCTGTAACAGCATAGTTCTAACTCAATGAAACAAGAAACTCTTCTTATTCCAACCCCTCTTTAAACTGGATGGGGAATTATCAATGAAGAAAACATTCTGGGCAGTGATTCTTTGAATGGGGAGAGCCTCATTAAGCACATCATAGTACATGTCATACTATTTCCTTTATTTTACTATTCAGTCTTATTTCATATCAGTCATTATGCACTTCTGGAAGTTACTTTCTGGAACACTATTGCATTTATCAAGCAATTAAAGTCACAGTCGCCGTATTTCAGTTTTATATCTTATAACACCATTTGTGGCTTATGCTGCAGAACGTGGTGTCTGTCTTCTCGTTTGGAATAATGTAATTTTACTGAAACTAGAGTGCTCCTGTCTGTCCAGAGTCTGTCTGCATTCAAACTGCTGGAGTCTGCTAGGTGGGTAGCTCACTGCTGAAGAACTAAAGAATGAGGGCTTAGAAATGTCACTCAGAAAAGGGAAAGCCCTTATGGACACAGTAGGCTCTCTTGTTTGTTTCTGAGTCTCTGGCAGTTTAAACTTGCTGTACACATCAACTTCCCACTGCTGAAAATAAACAGAGAAAACATGATAAGTACCAATAATTAGTGAACAACTTAATTTCTGTGCTTCAGTTCCCATTCAGTAACATAAGAACTGTATCACTCGATATAAAAACACCAAAAGTGTTTTGAAAATTAATTAATAGTTGTGAAGAACTGTGTAACTTCAGCAATAAACACTTATGAGAACAGAAGCCATGAGGGAAACTGATAGTACTGTCTTCAAAGCAGGGTTTTAACAGAGTACAATAAATGCGGAGCAAAGAGAATAATGAGGTGAAAGCAAAATAGTAAGTACCTGCCAATCTTGTGTGGAACTGGCTGGGATCCAGGAACGTAGATATTACGTATGATTATAGACTTTATGATATACACATACATGCAAGATGGAACAGATAGAATTTTCCTAGGCAACCTTAATTTCAGCGTTTCCAGTTTTCTGGAAGTTTGACTGTATTTTTTCACTTTTTTTTTCTCCCCAGTTTTATTGTGAATATTATTTTGTGCCTGGCAGTTACAAACATTCCACAGAAGCAGATAAAACAACATATTGAGTTTGCCTTTTCAGATAGAAAATGCGTTTATATCCAAATCAATAAATGGGTACCTAATTCTTGTTGAGTATTTATTCACCGCCAAAAATATACCATGGTTGCTTTCTTTTCTCAGGTTATTCTTTCTTTCCTATTATGATTTTACATGCTATTACTATAGCATATATATAAAAATAGGATTACTGAAATTGAGAATTAATAGATATTAATGCAGATTACACGTTCAAAAGCAAAGTCTAATTTATCTTACTTCCTTTTCAAAAACAGTCACCACTGTCATATTGCACTCTTTGTTAGAAAGCCTACAAATGCCTGAGGTTTTATATTTGAAATGATTTGTATAGACCACTCATATCTTGATTTAAGAAAAATATTTCAAAATATAACGTCACTTCTTTAAGAAGCATTATTTGATAATTCAGCTGTCATAGTGTGCTGGTTTTGGCTGGGGTAGAGTTAATTTTCTTCTCAGTAGCTGGCATGGGGCTGTGTTTTGGGTTTGTGCTGGAAACAGTGTTGATAACACAGGGATGTTTTCGTCATTGCTGAGCAGTGCTTACACAGAGTCAAGGCCTTTTCTGCTCCTCACCGCACCCCACCAGCGAGGAGGCTGGGGGTGCACAAGAAGTTGGGAGGGGACACGGCTGGGACAGCTGACCCCAGCTGACCAAAGGGATATTCCATACCATATGACATCATGCTCAGCATATAAAGCTGGGGAAAGAAGAAGGAAGGGGGGGACATTCAGAGTGATGGCATTTGTCTTCCAAAGTAACCATTACCCCTGATGGAGCCCTGCTTTCCTGGAGATGGCTGAGGATCTGCCTGTTGATGGGAAGGAGTGAATGAATTCCTTGTTTTGTCTTGCTTCGCTTGTGTGCGTGGCTCTTGCTTTACCTGTTAAATGGTCTTTATCTCAACTCACGAGTGCTTAGTTGCTGGCCAGGGTTAAACCGCGACACATAGGTTGAATACAAATAGCACTTTTGCTAACAAAAAGGCAGTTCTTGACTTTATGTAATCAGTTACTAGTTTTGCTAAATACTATATGCACTATACAGAGTCTGTAAATTTCGCTTGGTGCCATATTAGTTCAACAAGTATATTTTATATTATGGATAGCCTTAGCAGTAGCTTTTATTATTCTGTATTTTCTCTGCTTTGGAAAGGAGTTATATTTATTTTCTGATTCTGGTAGTTTCTGGTTTTGTAGTCGCAGGCATCTAGGTTTCTAGACCTATAACTGACATGTGAAGGCATGATTCCCAACAGTATGTTCTTTGCAAATCTGTCATAGTGTGGAAAGCTATCTATCACTATATCCTTGTTGTGTTCGGGAAATGATACCAGCTGAATTACATTGTCTAAAATGTAATTCTTTTTGTTGTCTTGAAGAATTAACATTTTCACAGTCTTGCTTCAGATGTGGATGCAGTGGTGTTAATCAAATATCTGCCGTATTGGCATCATCGTTTGTTTTAGAAAGGGAATAGCTATAGTGGTATAGTGGCTACACCGTATCTAGATAAGTATAGTGTTTTTATTTTGGTGTCCTCTTCCAGCTTCAGCTATAGCAGTTGAGGACGCTGTTATCCAGCTGTTTACAACTGCCCAGCAAGTGGGGGTTACTTGTTTCATAATTCAGCCAACAGAGCAGAAATACAAGTTCTCACTGTTCTGTGACACTGGAGTCAGCAATGGCTTCAAAACATTTAATCGGCAATTAGGTTAAATTTGCTACTTTTGCACTTAAGTGGATCAAGTTGAATTCCACTGACTGTACAGTGAAGAATTATCTTCTGTCAGGAATATAGTAACAAGCATCCAGGGATAAAAAGTCTTGAATTTCTATCAGTGTGCAAAATGATTCTGTCTCTTAAGTATCAAGCAGGTTTCATTGTTTTTCCTCTAAGAATACAGCTGAAGCCTTATTATGGCACTTTTCTATGCTTATATTTTATTGAACATTGAATCATTTGATTTGCTCATTTCTCCAGACTTTTACGATGGCCCTTTTCTTATTTCTATTCAGATAAATAAAACCAACTGAACAAACATAACCCTCAGCATTTTGAAGTTGTTCTTTTCACCAGCAACATGCTCTTAGTAGTGATGAGCAACTTCTAATAAAAAACCCTTTCTTTCTTCCTATAGAATATTTTCCCATGTATTTTAATTGCTGGGAAAAGTGAAACCAGTTGATTCAAGACGTAACAATGATGTAATATTTTTCTAATATTTCACTACATAAAAACAATAGATTGCTTAACTAAATGTTATATATATTTTTAGAGATAATTAACTGATTGTTTTACTTAGCAGTTGTAATTCAAGATCTAGCTTCACCTCTACAGTAAAGGAATACTTATGTTCTACATTTGTACCCTTGCATTAGGTCCAGCCAAGGAATAATGTACGCAGTTCACCATCAGGCTGCACAGTTAAATACCTCAATCCTAGGTGGAGCTTTGCCTATAAATCCCTCCATCTAGCTCCTGTCCAAGATCGTCAGGAGAACTGGGGACAGTGGGACAGCACTCATTGTTTTTAGATACTAGGCCAGCTTCTGTGTTCTTTTTACCTTGTTCTGGATAAGGTTATTTCCTAAAGTGAATGTATATATATATTATTGATTGTAGGATGGAATGGGAAATTTGAGAGTCACTAAAAAAGGAATACGACTTGAAGGAATATCTGAATTTCTACTTCCACTATACGTGAAAGAAATCCATTCCAGAAAGGTAGGTGTTTTTCATCTTCTTTCTTAATTTACAGCTAATATAAATTAATCTCTTCAGTCTCAAACTACAAAGTTTAATTCTTACACCTCATAAATTAGCAGTCAGTAGAGGTTTTCTTTGAGAATACCTTAACAGTGAAAGCTTCCTTCATGTCAAAAATGATCCCCCCCCCCCCCCGAAACCTTGCTTGCCTCTTAAAAGAAATGTCTTATCCTAAAGAAAGGAGATTCAAAGCATGTATATTTTATACTTCAAATGACCTCAGCATTGGGAATGGAACATTTGACTCTTCATTTGATGTGAACTCCAGAAAAACGAGATTAGTGATATGTGCAAAATGCAGTGAAATAATGATTTTGTATATGCTTAAGTTCTTTCCGGTATTTAGCTGGTGATCTCTCCCTCCCTCCCTCCCTCTTTCCCCTCCCCCTCTCTGCTCCCCCCCCCCCCCAGCAGTCTTGTTGAACTGCATAATGTCTCTAGGATTTAATTTTTCAAAGCAAACCATTTTTAATGTTGCTTAAACGTAATTGTTTTATCATTTAGCAGCAGGTTGTTACAGAGGAAAAAAGAAAATCAAGATATTATGTATTCAGAAATTCAATGTAGCTCATTTATCTCATTCTTCTTGATTCATTCATGCTGTTTATATTAACATCGTCCATGAATTAAAGAAAAAATTTAAAATACTGAAAATCTCTTAAGTTCTTTTTACTGTGCAAGTGATGACCTATGATCAGAGAGGAATGTTACAATGGTTCTCAGTCAGCTATCAGCAAAGAATTTTAAAATGCATATTGCAAAAGTTGACAGGAATGAAAAGTATGCTTACCCTAAATGCCTTTGTGGAAAATTCTGTCTGTTGAAATCTGTCTTCTATGTATATAAAAAAAGTCTCAAGTACATCCATAGATGAGATCATGACAGTTTCTCATCTCTGTTAATTAGTTCACTCTGGTGTTAATAGATGTGTGAGATGAACAGGTAGTCTCTTTCTCCTCTTTTTCTGTAAAACTAAGATCTTTCAATGTTTAACAGAGTAGCAATATTGTCCTAGGTAATGAAAAAATCTATAATATTTAAGTAACAGTATATTCCCCAACAACGTTGAATTTTGATCACTTTATTAAACAGGTATTAGTTTACTTTTCAACTCACCATTCATACAATGTTACAAAATCTTTTTCATAAAGTTTCTTTTATAATAGTAACTAAAAATATTAATAACTAGCTAAAATAAATCTACAATCAAATTTTTGGTAGTGAATTATTTCTAAATAAATGTAAATATTGTAGCTTTGATATTGATCAGAATTTTGAGGAGCGGGGAACTAGCGGAACAGTCAACACATAAGTATATAAATGACTGCTTAAGTACCAAGCACTGCTACCAAGAGTAAATTAATAAGGCCAGATTCTGCCTTCTAAAATTGCAAAGGCATCTACAAAAGGGAACTTTGGCTGTGGGGTTTTTTTTCCCTAGACTACCTTGCCACGGAAAGGTAACACCTCTAAAGTAGTTTCTGGAATTGTCTAATATTTTCTTTACATTCTTGAAATTATAGAATTCATCAAATTAACTAGAATACTTTGCCTTTTACATATCTCTAGATAGAAAAAATATTTTAAGGGTTCTGTTAGACTTTAATATCTAGTATAACAAATCCATTTAAAATCATATCTAAAGCATGACTCTCTTTAGCATGAACATTCCAACATGTAGACTTTATGAAATTGGTGTAAAATTTCCACGCTGTATAACCTTTCAGGGAGCATACTTTTTCTTAGAGGTTGCAAAACATTAGTCATGATTTATGCATTTTTTCCCCGTTTGCTTTCTGTGGGTAGATGGTGTCTATTATTGTTCCATGTCCTGTTACTGTATGTGAGAGTTATAATTTGGGATATTTGCTTGCACAGGGCTTCATATTGCAGAATATTGATTCTGTTAAAGTAAACACGGAAACTTTTGTTTCAAGCGAGAGTAGTGAGAGACTCGAGTAGGGTCCTAATTTCACTCAGAGTTGCTAACCAATCTCAGAAAAAAATGTATACAAATGTAACTATTGTAAACGAATAGGATGCAAAGTCTACCAGTGGCCTAACACAAGGTCACACTAGTCCTGTGAGGCTCATGAAAAACAGATAGACCTGTCAGTAAGTGCTCTCAAACCAGCAGAAGAAAAGAGATCATTAGCTGGGCAGAGTATTTCAACTAAAAACTTTTTGGTGTTGCAGGTCTACTTATATCTATTAACATTAAAACACTTGTTACTTAGCTAAAAAAGTGGTATGTATGTAGGCTTGGTTCCATCTTGCAATGCTTGTGAACTAGGTTCACGTTGCAGTCTTTTGCCAACTTGCTCAGTAGTTGTGCTAAAGTTTCAGTAACTTGTGGTGTATGCAAATGTGAATGTCACAAGGAAATGGTGAAAAAAACCCTGGAGCTGTATTAAGCTTTATGGTAGGGATTTGTGATGTCTCTGCATGGTGTTTCCCCAGGCATTAGCTGTTTTGTCACTTGCAGAATTGACCTCGGAGCTGTAGAAATTTAAAAGTGCGCTAGGTTTTCTGAGCTCTCATTGTAGTCAGTAGAGACCCAATCAATACAGACAGTGAATTCTGAAGAGCTATCCTGCTCACTAGCCATTAGTGTTTACTTTGGGTGATACAGAGGGGAATGCTCTTCCCTGCCTTTTCCATGGAAGCAGTAATGATTTAAGTTTGATGTATACGGGAGTTAAAATGTACCATAGAATCGAAAACTCATTTGAAGCTGGTGTCTTTGCAGTCTTTCACATGCGTATGTTGCTTATTTATTTTCTAAACGGAGAGTTTGCTCTTTAAGCATATTTACTCGTTTCCCTCTAAAAGAACACAGACATTAAAGTGACATCGTTCAATTAACTCTTGAGATGACTTGTGACATATTCAATAATAACTTTGCGGAACAAGTGTTGTTTCCTCTGCGCTGGCGACACGGTTTGTAGAACAGCCCCTGGGAGACCTCCGTGCAGGGCTCTCAGCCTTGCAGGGCAAGGCGTCACCGCTTTCCCCTTACTCTGCACAAAGCGGAGTCAGGCGGGAAGACCAGTGATATTAGCAGCAGGGTGCAGCAGCAGGTGTGCCATGGTATGGCAAAGAGGCATGAGTAGAGTTCTTAAGCGTATGCTGGAGCTCGCTTTTAGTTAGCTAGATCTGGAGCTGATAAAAAGTGTTCATTGATAGCGCAGGGTTTGCCTCTGATTCCGATAGTGAACTACTTCTGATAAGAGTCTCAGGCAGTCTGTTGAGTAGCTGGGCTAAACTGAGCTTTCCACTGCTGCAACTTAAATGTGAAGGGTGGCTGAGTTTGCTAGTGTGAAGCTCAGCATACCTGGATCCCCAAACAAGATCACTTATGCAGGGTTAAATGCAGACCTTAAGCTGCCTTTATCAGAAGAGATGTTTTGAGCTTCGTATATAGGTTGAAAAATTGCCTTTTATCTTGTGATTGCTTCATTAAAATCCTGAATATTAGAAGTAAATGCTAAAATACTTTAAGTCAGTTGGAGAACAAATATGCATGAATTCTTAAAAACAAAACAAAACTTCTAGTGATATTTTTCTCCTGCCAGTATACAATTTTCTGTCAAAAAGCAGTAATGAAAAATCTGGGTCTTGGATAAACTGAATATTCATTCATATTTTGTCTGTAGAATTTGTGTAAATGAGAAGGCTGCTCAGAGGGTGCCGTTTCCCTAACCTTGCTCCTTTTGCTTTACCCTTTCTACTCTACTCAGTTAGTGGTGTCCGCAGAACCATGGGTTCCTACTCAAAATCTCATGTTTACACAAAAAAAGATACTTCTGTGTTTTCGTCAAATGACTTGCCTGTACCTCAGAACTTGAACTGATACATCAGAACCTGAGCAGATAAGGGCTCTTTTGATCATGAATTGACATCTTTATATCCCTGAAACAAGGGTACACATATTCTATGTATTGAATTTTAGTGAGAATTTAATTTTGATTATGGCTGGTCTAGTTGTATACTTTTGATCAAATTACTAGTCTGAAACCAGTAAGTTTAGTCTAGAAAATGTTATATTTTCCATCTTTATATCATTTGCATTGATATGATGCAAAGAAACCAGGCAAACTATGTTCTTTGTAGTGTATCATTAATGAGATGTAAGAAATCAAATAACACATAATGCAATAACCTGAATTATTATAATATTTCAATTCTTCTGAATTAAATTTCTTTATCATCCTGCTACTGCATCCATACTGCTGCATTTGTGAATGGAAACAAATAAGGTACAGTTTTATTAGTTTGCTATATAACAATAAAAGCAGTTCATGGTATTTTCTTGAGAATGTATTTGTGGCTTTATTGATCTTTTCCATTTGCACATACAGTACTTATGTGTTGAAGAAAATCAAGTTTTCTCTTTGTTAAATTGTTTCCATTGCAGATAAAATAAGTAACTCATTGTCCCTTAAACTAGAGAGGATTACTTTGGGATTTTTGTACAATTAACAAGGTTAAAAGTGTATTCTCTGAACTTAGAGAGCATGTGTTTTCAAGAGATATCCTTAGAGAACACAGAATTTAATGATTTAGTTAAAAGTCATTAGAAAAGGGTCTAGAAAACAAGAAACACTGAATACATATAAACTTCTAACTGAACACAGGAAACTCTGAAAACTCTCTGTATATCTTGCATTTTTAAATATGTGATTGTATAATAATTAAGAAATTGTAGGTAGGTTTCAAGGCAGAACTTTTTAGGTATTCCTTCTCTCCAGATTTTCACTCTGTAGACTGAATATCCTTATACATATTTAGAGAGATTTGTTTTATTTTGTTTTATTTCCAGACCTGAATCAATCTTGACAAAAACAATTCTAGAGTATATTTCTTTCTGCACTGTCTCTCTAAGTGTGTATAATCATTAACATAGAATTAAACTTTGTCAAAGCCAGCCAGCATGTTGCACATATTTAGGTTTGTGTTTGGGCCTTAGAGGCTTTTGTGAGAACCCCAGATTCTTTTTCTGAGAGAATTCCTTTGTTGAGCTTTTCTGTCTGACAGGGTCATAAAGAAGCAGCAAAGGAGATCACATCAAAAGCCTTTCTAAAGTTGAGGAAGGACATCATAGAATCATAGAATCATAGAATTGTTCTGGTTGGAAAAGACCTCCAAGATCACCGGGTCCAACCATTAACCTATCACTACCAAGTCCCCCACTAAATCATATCCCTTAGGGCCTCATCTAAACGCCTTTTGAATACCCCCAAAGATGGGGACTCCACCACCTCCCTGGGCAGCCTGTTCCAATGCCCGACAACCCTTTCGGTAAAGAAATTTTTACGAATGTCCAATCTAAACCTCCCCTGGCGCAACTTGAGGCCATTTCCTCTTGTTTTGTTGTCTGTTACTAGGGAGAAGAGACCAACCCCCGTCTCTCTACAACCTCCTTTCAGATAGTTGTAGAGAGCAATAAGGTCTCCCCTCAGCCTCCTTTTCTCCAGGCTAAACATCCCCAGTTCCCTCAGCTGCTCCTCATAGGACTTGTGTTCCAGACCCTTCACCAGCCTCGTTGCCCGTCTCTGGACACGCTCCAGCACCTCAATGTCTTTCTTGTAGTGAGGGGCCCAGAACTGAACACAGTACTCGAGGTGCGGCCTCACCAGGGCCGAGTACAGGGGGACAATCACCTCCCTACTCCTGCTGGCCACACTATTTCTGATACAAGCCAGGATGCCGTTGGCCTTCTTGGCCACCTGGGCACACTGCTGGCTCATATTCAGCCGGCTGTCGACCAACACCCCCAGGTCCTTTTCCGCCGGGCAGCTTTCCAGCCACTCCCCCCCAAGCCTGTAGCGTTGCCTGGGGTTGTTGTGACCCAAGTGCAGGACCCGGCACTTGGCCTTGTTGAACCTCATACAATTGGCCTCGGCCCATCGATCCAGCCTGTCCAGGTCCCGCTGTAGTGCCTGCCTGCCCTCCAGCAGATCAACACTCCCTCCCAATTTGGTGTCATCTGCAAACTTACTGAGGGTGCACTCGATCCCCTCGTCCAGATCATTGATAAAGATATTGAACAGAACTGGCCCCAGTACTGAGCCCTGGGGAACACCACTTGTGACCGGCCTCCAACCGGATTTAACTCCATTCACCACAACTCTTTGGGCCCGGCCATCCAGCCAGTTTCCTACCCAGCGCAGAGTACGCCCATCCAAGCCATGGGTAGCCAACTTCTCCAAGAGAATGCTGTGGGAGACAGTGTCAAAGGCTTTACTGAAGTCCAGGTACACAACGTCCACAGCCTTTCCCTCATCCACTAAGCGGGTCACCATGTCATAGAAGGAGATCAGGTTGGTCAGACAGGACCTGCCTTTCATAAACCCGTGCTGACTGGGCCCGATCACCCGGTTGTCCCGTATGTGCCGCGTGATGGCACTCAAGATGATCTGCTCCATAACCTTCCCGGGCACCGAGGTCAGGCTGACAGGCCTGTAGTTCCCCGGATCCTCCTTCCGGCCCTTCTTGTAGATGGGCGTCACATTTGCCAGCTTCCAGTCAACTGGGACCTCCCCAGTTAGCCAGGACTGCTGGTAAATGATGGAGAGTGGCTTGATGAGCACTTCTGCCAGCTCTTTCAGCACCCTTGGGTGGATCCCATCCGGCCCCATAGACTTGTGCGTGTCTAGGTGGCGTAGCAGGTCACTGACCATTTCCCCTTGGACTTCGGGGTCTACATTCTGCTCCCCATCCCTGTCTTCCTGCTCAGGGGGCTGGGTGCCCAGAGAGCAACTTCCCTTGCTGTTGAAGACTGAGGCAAAGAAGGTATTTAGCACCTCAGCCTTTTCCTCATCCCTTGACACTAAGTTTCCCTCCGCATCCAATAGAGGAGGGAGATTCTCCTTAGCCCCCTTTTTATTGTTAATGTATTTGTAGAAGGACTTTTTGTTGTCTTTTACGGCAGTAGCCAGACTAAGTTCTAGTTGGGCTTTGGCCCTTCTAATTTTCTCCCTGCATGACCTCACAACATCCTTGTAGTCCTCCTGAGTTGCCTGCCCCTTCCTCCAAAGGTGGTAGACGGCTCTTGTCTCTCATCAACGGCTCTTGTCCATTGAGACAGTCTAATCATTATACAAGACCACCAAATCAGGTGCTGCTCAGCCTTACTAAACCCATGCTCATTTTTTCCCAATTACCTTCTTTTCCTTCATCTGCTTTGAAGTGATTTTCAGGGGCATCTCCTCCATAATCTTCCTAGGAACTGAAGTAAAACTGACTAGGCGGTAGTTTCCAAAGTTTTACCTTATTGAAAGATGTTCATAATCTCTTGTAAGGTCCTACAAGTATGTTGTATTTGTTGATTTTTTTCATTTGGGAAGGAGGATCATGTTCCCCCACCCTCCCCTGAAACATATTCTTCTAAAAGTTCAAGTTGTTTGCTATCTCCACTCTCTTTTCTGCTCCATAAGATACCCCATTGTCATGCAGTAAAACTAGTTTGAGAGTCCTGCAGTCTTACCACTACTGAGGTATATAGGTATCAGAGAAACTCCCATTAGGAGATGTCATTCCTCCTTTTCTGTAGTATAAAAAAAATCACAAAGGTACCTAAGAATCTGCCACCTTTATTGCTCAGTGTGAAGTACAATGCTTGTTTCTGCAGCTACATGTCACAGTCCTCTTAGATAAAATCCGAGATGCTCCCCAGTTCATTTTTCTGATACCTACTCTTCAGCCTTGCCCTTGGGATCACTCACCTGTCACTGAGAATAAAGTCATTACTATGGCATAAAGGACTCCTTAAGTCATTTTGGCTTTCAACATGATGTAGTTCCAATGTACTGAAAGCCCAGTGTCAGTTTATTGGCTATGAACAAGATAGAAGGTTTTCTTGGTCACAAGCTTTGCCAAAGGACAAGTCACTCGTATTTGTTGGTGTTCTCGGCAGGGACTGCCACTCTGAAATTGAGTTGGCTGTACTCGCTCTTCACTGACAGCTGATAAGAACTTTAATGATTCATGATTTTGTCCTCGATTTGCTATACTTCACTGAAACCTGTCTGGGGGTCATCCAATTGTACAACCCTATCTTTTGAACACCTCATTTTTTCATGTCAACCCGTACTCCTCTTATTATTACCGTGACTTGTTGTTCAGTCAAGGAGGATCTCTGCTTTTTATACTGAAAATTCTGAGTTAATATTACCGAAGCTTTTTACTTTGGTTGATTACAGCTCATGAATAAAGTCTTGAGTGGCCTGTATCCACCCAATTTTATACCAGCTTGAGGAACTCAATTCGATTTGGGAACACTTCTTCAGAAGGATGTGGGAAAGTTAATGAGGTAGCAACTGTTGTTCTGGGGTTTGTTGTTGGTTTTGGTATCTATTGCATTTTCAGTTTTCCGAGTACTGGGGCGAATTTCAATGAAACCATGTGATATTTCAGTTTGATGTTCATCATGTCTTCTGTCTGATCCTAATACTCATTTGAAGTGAATTAAGTTTGAGCTGTTTTAACTGTATGGGCGTTTTAAGCTGAGGAATGACATTTTTTGCCCTGAACAACTTTAAAATAATAAAGTTGCAATTTAGAGAGGCTAAGCAATTACTAAAAGAAATCCTGTATGTTTAAAATGAAGAAAAATTGTTATTAATATTTCCATAGAAAATCTGATCCAAAGCAGGAATGTAAAAGCAGATGACTTGCAAAAGACTTGAAAAGGAGAAAAATCTATGACTGTCTTTATCTCTTAATGCAGGAATTTACTCATGTTTCTTCATGGAGAACAACATTTATCCTTTGCATCCCATTTTATAAACTTAAGGTAGACCTTACTGTTTGCTCCTGTGTAGACACCTTAGAACTATGGATGCACAGATAAAAATTTGGGGAAAAAAATGGGAGTCAGGAGGGAAAAATGTCCATGTAAGCCATTAAGCACAAAGTACGTAACATAATTTTATCTCCCCAAAATGTGGCTAGTCTGTTAACCCGGGCTTGAGGGCTGCTGAGATAATTTGAAACGTATTTCTTACAAGTTGGGCTGTGCAATGCCCTCACTTGTAAGCCTTTGGTAGGCAAAGACAAATTTTCCCAAAAAACATGGTAAATAGTGTGTGTGTTAAGTTAGGAGGGGATCTACTTCATATCCAAAGACTCGGTATATTAACAACAAAGATTATTCATGTAATCAAGTTATACATCTAATGTTGCTGGGAGTTGTCAGCATGGATTTCTGAAGGAGAGATCATGTCTGTCCAACCTGACAACCTTCTACAACAAAGTGTCTAGCTTGGTGGATGAGGACAGCTAATATTGCTAATCTTGCCTTTAGCAAGGCTTTTGACCCGGTCTCCCATCATATGCTCTTAGACAAACTGGTGATGTACATGCCAAAAGGACGGTGAGGTGGGCTGCAAACTGGCTAAACTGCTGGGCTCAAAGTGTTGTGACCAGTGGCATGAAGCTCAGCTGGAGGCCAGTCACTAGTGGTGTACTCATGGGGTCAGCATTGAGGCCAACGTTGTTCAATTTCTTCATTGATGACCTGGACCTGCACAGTGCACCCTCAGCAAGTTTGCGTATGATACAAAACTAGGAGGAGGAGTGTACAAACAAGTAATTTCTAGAAGCAAAAAAGAATAAGAAAAATAATGATAACATTGCTGTTTTAACTGTTCAGAGTTTTAATTATTTCCAACTCATTAATAATAACACTTTTTTTCTTTTCCTGTTTCATATCAGATGAATCTTGAAAGTATCAGAGGTAATAATCAAATCAGAACTTCAAAGATAACACTTTGAAAATTAATATAAGAAAGATTCTCAAGGTGTTTATTCTGAAACAGAAATTGGTGTCCTAAAGTTTGAATGTGTAATTTCCAGAAGTGTAAGCCAATTTACAAAGTTAGCTTTACCCATTAGATACGGAAAAAATTATTTCTTATCTTGAAATGAAACAGAATTATTACAGTCCTCTTTTACTTGGTCAGCTTTGCTTTCAGTATACTTTGTGTCTTGTATGATGTTTCTCACTTTAAAACACATTTATAATCAAATTATATAAAGCAGATATACCTCTCTTAATCTGCAAAAATAAATAACAATAAAATTCAAACCCCAAATCTGCTTGTTACTCTAAAGGAGATGTGAGTGGTCAAATAGAAAATCCAAAGCAATTTTTGTTTTAGTGACATCTGTGGTAAAGTTATAGAAGCTTACTTCCAGAATTTGATGAGACAGTTTAGAAAAAATAATTCTTCTACCTGTTTATGTAATTTACCAGACCTGTGTTGTATTAGACTGAGGGTTGGTGGTTTTTTCCCTATTATTGTTCTCAGCATTTCTGTACTCTATCAGGCAGAAAAAAGTTCTAAACAAGGAAAGAAAATTGCATTCTAATTGTTGAGAAATACCATATTTTTTGGGACACTGCACAAGATTTGATGTCTTACATGATAATAGAGAAAGTGAATGAATGTTCCAAAGTTTAACATGAAAAAAGTAAGAATGATTCTTGCCTTGACTACCTGGAGTGAAATTCATAGGATAAGATATAGTGTAATCATCACATCTGTTTTGACAGTCCCCGATTAGGACACCATTCCTCTCTTAAAGGGACAAATTGCTTGCTCTTTCACACCTTCTGATAGCTGACTATCACAAGCAAATAACATTAGGATTGCATTTATAATACTGTCCATCTCCCGTTTGAAATGAGCTTTGTATTTTCTTGCTATTCGGTGAGAACCAAGTTGGATTTTACTGCTTCATAATCAACAACGTTAACTCACTTTTTTTTTTTTTGCATATGAACACACATATAACTTGCATATTTATGTACAACACTTTAAAATTACTCATCAGTCATAAGAATAGGAGCGTTTTATTCCAGATAACAAGCATGTTTTTTGAGTTTATACTATACAGCCTTTGTTGTCATAAGAAATATATCATGCTATAAACCTCTAGTTTCAGAAACAACTTGTCACCAGCAATCAAATTTTCTGCTTTGAAAATGCTTTTACAGAGTATTTTTTGTTTATTTTTTACTATTCCCTGAAGGAGTTTTCCATCCATCTAGTACTGTGACTTAAACTTCAATCTCCTTTATATAGTTCTGAAATCCCTCCCTCAATGACTTTAAAATTTCATTTTTTTGTGCTGCCAAATCAATTTCTCAGGAAACCTGCTGAACTTCCATCAGTTTTAGGAAGCAATGTGGCTGCAACATTACCTGTAATGAGGACGTATCAGGTTAAAATAAGGTAGAGAAGGTAAACAGATAAAAGAAATGCTACAAGCATTTTAATAAAGTAGTATGAATTACTAAAATATTTGTAGGCACAACAAGTAATGTATTTTAGAATAAAAACTATCCCTTTTCTTTTTCCTTTTTTAGACAGGGCAAGAAACATACCAGTTATTTTTTTTGCTTATAGATCTTCAATACGTGATTAATTCAATCCCTCCTTAAAAAAGGCAGGTGGAGTTAATCATTCTCCTTTTAGATGCAAAATAAAGAAGTACCACATTTCATCATCTTATAGATTATACTCTTGAATCTCTGCTAACATTGTTACTCCAAAGCAGTTTCAAATTTATTCATTGAAGAAATAAAATGGAAGCATTGGTTATTCCGTAACAAGGACCATGTTTTGACGCTGGCCTGCATCCAAGAGTGATAAGTAACACTAACGTTAGTTGAAAGCCTTGCTGGCTTGAAGAGCATCCTCATGAAACAATTTCACAAAGTGAAACAATTTAAATTCCTTTCATTATGAAGTGTATGATCAGTGATTTCTTTTGAACTTATTTTATTAAAAGAAATTAAAATTTCAAATAAAAAAGGACATGAAAATTATAACTTCTTGTCTGTAACAAGTAACCTGAAATATCATGCATTCTACAGATAAAATAAAAAACAGATTGGACTTCCATCAAATTAATGTATTCTATGTTTTCTTCCTGTTTCTAACTTTGGATCTAATTATGCTGTCCTTTCTCAAGTGTAATTTCCTGTTGGTTTTGTAGAAAAGTATTACAATTTTGCATATTCAAATTTTTCCATGGAACATTTCCATGGAATGTGAAACATTATGTTCCCATTAAGAATCTTCTTACTTTATGAAAAAATACGTCTTGAATACGTCTTTACTTACGTCTTGAAAAAATAGTTCCTAATTTTTTTAAATGGTAACCAAGTTGATTTATCTTTTTTTTATTGTTGTTTTTGTATCCCTTCATAGGTAGCATTACATAGCTATAACAACTTAACATGAGTAAACAACATTCTGTGGAATACCCTTTGTAATAACCTTGGGCCTCCTTCTGCTCTAGAAATGTGTACGTGCTGCTGTCTGTTACATTTTAAAACTCAGCTACAGCAGCTATATGCGCTCTAGCCTGTAGATGCATGAACTGTTTCTATATTAAGTTAGACTTTAAAAGTTCGGTGTTGATCAGACTCTGTTGATTTGCTATGAGCTTTTTTTAAAAAAGAACTTAGAATTAAACTTCAAGAAAATTTTTAAGGTGGTAACTAAGCGTGTAAGTTTTTCAAGGATAAACCTCCAAGCTATATAAAGATCTCAAATTAAAAAAGAAAACCATAAAACAGTAAACTAGTGCATTGCTGTGCGATCTATTATTTGTGTCTCATAGACACAAACTAAGGGTAAAATTTTATTTTTTTATTTTTGGGGTTTTTTTAGAAATTCAGTTGGAAATAAACACTGGCAAGAACTTCAGACTATAGATGTTGGAATTCATGGGTGGGATTGGGATAAAGAAAAGTTGCAAGGAAAGCAGAAGACTTATAATGGAAGAAGCTGAACAAGTTAGCATCCTGTACTGGAATTGATAATTATGGTTTCAGCGTTATGATTGCACAACCAACATCTGGGGATTTACAGTAAAGTTGGCTCTTAGGCTTTAGCCAGAGTCTCGTTTGTATCTCTAGCTGAATTCAAATCAATTGTTCTGTAAAGAAAGTAACTGTAGTTCACAAAGTTTCTTAATTTAGGGTGGCAATCTGTCATGCACAATTCTGCAACAGCTAATAGAGTATATACTCTTGCTGAAGTCTTTGCAAGTGTAAGTGGTAAGTGCAGTAGCGTGGGTGTAGGTTGGTGATGGTGAATTTTCTTTTGGTCCGGAGCCTAAGTAATTTTTAAAAATACAAAGTTATTGTACATAATTCTCTCATCAGAATCTTCCTATAAATCTGTGGTCTCTCTTTCTGAGTAAACTGAGTAACTACCAAATCCCAGAAGGAAAGTGCTTCATACTTGTGTTGTTATTTTAATAAAGTGTAGGCATTTTGAAATGTCAATTAACTCTCCTGACAAGCTGAGCCAAAACACTGGCACAGAATATGCAGAAAGTGGATCAGCTTTTTGCAGGAGCAACTACTGTACATTCTAAAAGCAGAAAATTTGGTTTTAAAATTTTTTTAGTAAAAATATCATTATGATTATTTGGATCTGGGATACTACAGCATGTTCTTTTAAGATGCAAGTGCTGCTTCTCTTATGAGATATACTCCACTAGCATGCTGTAGTTTTTTGAATCACTGTGATTCATACTGAATAGTATATTAATTTTTGGAGTAGCTTCAATGATTGCTCAGCATGAATAAGGGCAATATAATTTTGTTCTTAGAAAAGTGAGGAAAATTGTATGTTAACGTATGAATTGGTAGAACTCCTATACTGCACAGATAAGGTGCTGGGATTACCCGAAAGCAGCTGATGCAAGAATGAAGTGGTGCTTTTTTATCTTATGTTAAATGGTGGTGATTGAATACTAGGGAAAAATTCAGGTAAGTATATGGAAAAGATTGGTATGTTGGGGGAAACAATAGTGTTTATACTTAGCTGTGGCACTTACTGTTCCTTTTTATTTCCTCAAAGTTTTTCTCCTATTAGTTGAAAAAGAGTAACTTGAAATGCTTCAAAAGTTTTCACGCACAAAACACAGAAAATTGATATGAATTTCAGAAATGTTATCAGTAGAGTATGCAGGAGTTCATGTTTATATTTTCCCAGTTGAACACTACATTTTTTCTTAACTTCATACTTCAGTCTTAGCACTTTAAGGCATTTATCAATTTCTCTTCACAGAATCAGAGGAGTGTTAAGAAAACTGTTCTGAACTACAAATAGAGTTGGTGCTAGGATTTGTGTATTTCTGGCTATTTGTTCTGTACCATTCTAAGGTTTGCCGTTGTTTATTGGTCTCAGCTTTTATCTGTGGATTTCAGCAATTTGGTATAATTGCCAGTCAAAATATTGGAAGAGGCACCTGGTGAGCACAGCACAGATGCTTTATGTGTGAATTCAAGTAGTATAAATCAATAACTAATGAGGCATTCTGTAAAGAACACTCTGTTGCGTGTGTGTTTTTCTGTAACAATAACAGGCATAAATCTGTTTTTGACCTTGAGTTTAGTGCTCAGAAGATGGTGTCTGTGTACATCCATATTACTTAATATCTCCACCCAGTTTTCAGTCCAGGGACTGTGTATTCGCACATGTCCCTGTCTGTTAGGCAATGAGAACCAGGTGGGCACTAACCACCTCCATATCTCCCATATATCTCAGTTTCTACATAGGAACCACCTAAGGACATACAGACTACAGATGCATGACAGTTGGGCCAGGATCATGAGGTGTGCCGCGCAATTGAAAAGGAGTTGCAGATGCATCCAGCATAATGTAACCTTGCTGCTAAATTCTCTTCCATTGGATAAACCACGCTCAAACTTGGAAAACAGCAAGTAGAGTAAATAAACATAAACCAGCCTTAACTGTGGACGAGTCCAAGCTAGAATCTAACACGTGCCTCAACTTTAGCCTGAAAAGACCCTCCTGCCCAGGCAAAGGAGTCCAAAGGCCTTCAGTTCTCCTAACACAGTAATGAAATTATCCTTTATGAGGTACATAGAGACACTCACTTCAGACAGTCTGAGATTACCAATTTCTTCTATGTGGATTTCTGTGTGAAATGATGAGACACATTTAATTGTACACTTGGGTCAAATTCCACTTCATGTACAAAAAGTTTGCTGTTGCATCACTTGTCCCTTAAAACAAACTACTCAGATCAAATAACTAAAAATATTAGGCAGATTAATGTTTCCCTTAATTGTATGAAGGTCAATAGATACTTTTACCATTATTTTGATGTTCTGCAGATTTGTGACTTTTAATTGTTTTGTTATGGTAATTGAACAATAATCTTAAAATTAAAACAAACATTTTAATGACTTTTTTATTGATGTCTTTTTAATAGACCAATTTAACATTTGTTCTTGAAGATAAATTGCAAGTGAATGACTCGCCCCAGTAGCTGGGCATAGTCTCTCAGAATTTCATCTTCATCTTGCAGTCCTTTCCAAATGCGATTCTAGCTCTTTAAAACAGAATCTCCTCTGATCCCTATCATCACATTAAGCATTTTAGTTTTCATCAAGAGTGTACTTTTGAAGTGCCTCTCCTGATACCGTACTTTGGTACATGTTATACCGTGGTCTTGCAGCATGCAAACTGGATTCCTTTTCTGCAAAACTAAGCTGGAATATGCTGAAGTATAACCTCAAAACCCACAAATAGTATTAATGTTCGGTCCTCAGCACCTCAAGTTTCATTGTAAAAGTCTGTTCTAATTGGGAAAGTTGTTGTAGGTATAACCAATGTCTCAGTTCTACTTATTAATCAAGCTATTCCCCTTCTTTTGCTTCCCTTCCTTAAAATGAAGCCAAGGGCCCTGCTAGTTTGTCAGCCTGCCTGGAGGTTTAAGCAGAAGGCTTAATTAATGTCTTCAGCTGTGATCTGGAAAATGCGCTCTCTCACAGACACTTTGGATAGATCTCCATGATTAATATAAAGTAAAACTGATAAATCTCTAAAGACTGAAACCAGAAATGTAACTGAGAAATCATTATCCTGAGAATAAACAAGAAGCCTTTTTTTTTTTTTTTAGTTTTGACCTCTAAAAGTTCATTAGTTTCTTAAAGCTCTTAATTATATCCGACTTTGAATATCTATTCTTCTTGCTTGTAATCCTATTTTGCTTTCCTGTACAGATAAGAAACTATTTAAGTAAGTTTCAGTGGGCAGGGAATTTCTATAGAATTAGAATCCACAGTTCTCCGTACATATATAGTTTTTGACAAATTTTCAGAGATACCTGAAGATTCAAAATAGGCTGAATAAAAAAAAGAAAACAAACAAAAAAGGATTAAATCCTTTAGCAAAGAAAAGCTGAACTGCAAAGGAAAGGTATCTAGTGTATTTTTAAGAAACACGTTTTAGAATTTATTTTACAAATCACTCCAAGGTCTCAGGATCATAATGTCTTGATTTTTTTTTTTTTTTTTAAATTTTCACTGTACTCATGAGAACCCTTTTGATACATTTAATTTTTAGTGGTGAGTCTTCTTTTTTGATGAATATAGTGGTTTTATTTGAGGTTCGTTTTTTTACATGGCTCCTCCTAAACAGTAAACCTTATATGTGCTGTATGTGCTTACTTACATGTGCCTAGGCCAATAGCTTAGCAAGCTTTAATCAATCTTGTTTCAGTATCTTGGAAGAATCCTTGGTAATTCAATGTTTTACTACTCTATTTCTGTTTGTTAAAAAACAGAAATATTATTCTAAACTGCACGTGATTTTGTCACAAACTGCAAATAAAAATGTGTTAATAAAAAATGTCATTATTGTACAAAGCTAGGAAATTCCACAAGTATCTGCCTAACCTTTTGTATGTTTTGGTCTTTCACCTTAAGGCAAGAATGAAGGATAAGGTTGGTAAGACACTTTGACAGTAAACAAATTCACCTTATTTAGACTGAGATAAGCCTTTGAAAGTAAAAGATCGCTCCGAAGAATATCTTGCCCCCCACCGCCTTCATGTTTCACACTGCTTTGTGAGAGCAGAGGCTACCATTTCTAGGAGTTATGTGAATGTTTAGAATTTAGACTTTTATTATCTTTATGCCATTTGTTTTTATACTACGATGGGTACAAAGGTTAGGAGAAGCAGAATCGGTATCATTTTTTATTTCTAAAGGTCAATAGCTTTTTCCAGGATTTTAGACAAGATGGCCTCTGCACCTCAATTTCTTGTTTCCAAAACAGGGATAATAGCACTTTCCTATCTCACAGAAGGTTATATGGCTAGATACTTTAAAAGATTGTGTGTGCTGTTAGACAATGTAAGCAAATAAGAACATAGGGGCGTGGTGGTATTAACACAAAGTACAGAAGTATTGCATTCGTATAGAGTATTCTACATCAAACATACTGAGATCATCCATTAATGTTCAGTGCACTCAGTTACTATTACAATTATTGCTTTGTTTCCTATCTTGAAGATCAAGCTTATAGGCATTGTTTTAAGCCCATCCTTCTAATTTATATCCTGTGTGATTTGAGACTGATGAGCTATAAATTGCTCATGAGATGTGATGCTTTTTCTAATCAGAAGCTATAAAGAGTAGAGCCTGGCGTTATTTTATTGCTTTACTAAACAGTTTTGCTAATGAGGCTACCAATACAATGTCCCTATTAAAAGATGAAACTGATAATGGTGTTACTCCTGATTGGGAAAGACACATAAGCAGTTTTATTATGAATTGTTTCTAGCAAATGTCTTCATCCTTTGGGATGCTTTGGGGGCAGGAACACTAACACCAGAAATAGAGCATATGAAAGTAAGCAGCAGCTCTGTCAGGGTAAGATAGAAAAATAGGAAAATTCAATTCATCCTGCTTGTCTCAAATGTTTCTTTCCACAATAGTGCAAGTAAGCTCTGACTCTCAGTGAATGTATTTATAGCATCATAATACCGTATTTCTTACAAAAATGCATTAGAAATGCAACATCACATCCCATAACACTTTCACAGGCCTGATGTTTCCTACAGCTTCTTTTGTTTGCTCCCTTTCAAAAGTGAATAAAGTTTGATCATAACGACAGTATGCAAAGTGTACCACGTTCTGAGCAACTGAAGGTGTCATTGACTTACTGGAGCCAGACAACTTATAAACTGCCTTCCTCTCTCTACGAAATGTTATTTTTTTTCTCTGTGCTCCATAAGACTTAATCTTTATCCTCTGCAAGAATTAATCTAAAACTTTCTAAGTCTCTGTGTGCATGTACTTCTGTGTGTGTGTAAAAGAGGGAGAAAGTGATCCTCATCCCAGACATAGAGCTGTGGGAGATTAATGTTCAAGTCTGATCTTCGTCAAGATGATTTAAGTCAAGAGGACTGTGGTCACTAAGCTGATGTTTTTTCTGGAAAGGATTTTTTTTCTGGGTTTGATTTTAAAACTTCTTTCTCTTTCAAAATTTCATCTGATTTTATGTAACAATTCCTAACTAGTTTGTTTCCAGGCACCTCTTGAGTTTCCAGTATAAGTGAGGAAGACCTACTTGGTTCTCATGCTTTTAAAGCATGGCAAGTAATGAAAGGCACTTTCTTAGAGAGCTTGGGCAGCTTAGAAATGCTGATTACAGAAAGTGTTAGAACTCTGACCAGTTTGCCTGGCAGTAGATTCACAGTGCCAGGCTCAGGAGGAGGTTCTATACAGTGAAAAAGTATTTGTTCTTTTGAGTTTTATTTTGCCTTTTGGAATTGTAGAAGTTGGCAAATAGTGCTTTCTGATGTAGGTGCAAGTCTTGGTTTGAAAGATAAAGGGCTGTGTTAGGTCAGTTAGTCACTGTCCCTCTCACCCGTTGCTGGAGGGAAGATACAGCTGGTGGTTGGCTGACCTTTGGATCCACACTCGCCTTGAGGTTGGCCACATTTTCCTGGCTCTAAGAACCCGTGTCTACAGTTTTAGATGTGGCTCTTTTACATTTGATGTGGACCACTACCACTGCAATTTTTTTTAATTGCTGGAAATTTTTCATGTTTTTTGAAAATGATCCAATTTGTAGTACAGGCATACATATTATTCCTTAGCCAGAGGAGAAGGCAGGGTCTGGGAAATTTTCTCTTCCCATTCTTAGTCTTAACAAAAAGAAAGCATAACCTATTGGCATACAGGCCAATGTGACAGTGAAATAACATCCATACCATTTCAAGCAGATACAATGTTGGACACAAAACATCCAATATAATTTGTATTTCAAAATGTGAAGGCTCATTCAGTGCCAGAAGTATCTTAAGTCTGATTCCTCAGTGTGCATACAGATACCAGTGTAAGTGAAACAACACAATCAATCTAAATTTATTTATATATTTGTGAGTGACTTCTGTGGTTCAGGTTAGGAAAGTGAGAAATCTGTAAAGATGAATTTTCCATAAAGGTTCATATGATCAGTTGAGATATTTAATTACAATAGAAGTGTGTTGTTTTTTTCCTGAAAAATTAATTATTTGTGCCCCATGTCTCATCTTTTTCAACAGCCACAGTACTGAGTGGTCACCTCTCAAACTTCAGGTATCTCTCACTCCTGCTCTCCTTTTGTGTAAATTACGTATTATTCTCAGAAGCTCCTGCCTTTACAGTCTTACAGGAAATTCTAGTCATCGTTCATAGTGATTTCCTCCCTTACCTACCCCATTAGGACACACTGAAAAGGCAATTAAAAGAAAAGGAAATCATGTGCCAACCTTGAGCTATTAGTTTTACACCAGCTGAAAGCCAATAATTGAATTGAAATAGCCCGGGAAATGGATCAAATTTAAATAGCAGTGATTTAGAAAAAGTGTACCAAACCTGAGGTGTTACTGTCAGTGGGGGAGATAAATACACTAAAAATCTTGTTAAATAAAGACCTTGTGTTTTTCTATATTGACTATATAAAATAGCTAATCACACTTTTGCTAAAATTGCTAGGAGTTTGATTTTACTTGAATAAAGTAAGGATTCAGTTTAAATATACAAAGTGAAAATATTTCAGTGTTGTTCAGTTCCAATACAAACCTGACAGATCTAAATACTATCAGTTTAAGATTTCGGAGAAATGCATGTGTTGCTATTAAATGTATCATGTTGCTAGCAAGATCAGCTAGATTTTCTAACTTGTAAGGCCTTGCAGAAATTAACTATGCTTATGTTTGCATGCCCAATTAGGAAGGGACTAGAAAAGATTCTTATTTAAGGTTTATCTTCTAAGAATTTGATTTTTATTCAGTCGTATCTGTTTTTCAGTTTGGAACTAAAAATAGCAAAATATTGAAAAAACCCCAAAAGACCCTGGTATTCGCGGGGAATTTGTGGGGGGGTTTGTTTGTGGGGGGTTTTTTTGCTTTTGGTAAGTAGTAGTATATACCTACAGCATTCTTTTTCAGTAGATTTGCTAATTCTGTAGTTTCTCATGGATTTTAGAATAAGGAGGCCTCTGTGGAGAAGGCAAGAAATAATGGATAAGGCTTAGATTTTGGTGGAAATACAACTGCTGTTAAGTATTAAGGTTTTGAGCTAATTCTATAATAGATTAGGGTTGCTTCCTCCTTTGTAAATGAAAATTAGTAATTTTCCATAGATGTAAGGTAGATGTAAGACTAAGGTAAATTAATTTTTTCAGACTTGACTTAAAATATCAGATGGAAGATGCCAAAACAATGTTAATTATTGCAATATTCACTGGCCATGCCCTTGAGCACAACAGTTAGCATTGTAGTTAATGCTAGTAACTAATCTGCTGTTCTAGTTTTCTTTCTCTGGAATTGTCCAATACAGAAACCTTGAGAGTGAATCACAGAAGTATATGTGATGTTTAATTATTATGCCCCGTCAGTCTTCCCAATTTCTGCCACTTAATGACTGATTCAGAACCCACAATATGAAGATTTAGATAGCTTGTTTTCTTTTTTTATTTATATGCATTATCTACTGTAGCAGTAGGTGTTCTGTTTCCTTGTGATAATCTCTAATCCTTTCTTAAACTATGTAGGTTGTCGTGTATCCCTAGTAATTCTCTTCGGTCAATTATTTGTTTTGTAAACCCCACCCCCCCGCCCCCCTTTTTCCCTCCCCCCCCAAAACTTAATATTTTTAAATTTGTTGACATAGTGCTTTATTAGCTATATTTTCTTAATGTATTAGAACAGAAGGGAAATAGAAGACCTAACTTTCTTTCAGTATATTATGCATCGCAGTCTTGATTCTGTTTCTACTTAAATCAACAACAGAACGCTCAACAGTCTATCTAATTTAGCTCCTGTCAGAAACAGGTACTTTCAAATCACTAGTTTAATTTGTTTTTGAATTTGTTAATTTAAAATGTTTTTAGCTAACATAATTATTTTAAAATCTTTAAAATGGGATTCCTGTATAAGCCAGGGCTTTGACAGAGCTTTTATCAGAGTTTTGACATAGTGCAACTAAAACAGAAGTCAAGGTATTAACTCTAAAGTCTACAGACAGTAATACCAACACCTTAAATTGTCAGTTATTTTTTCTGTTGATGGCTTATTTTGAATAAATGCTTGTGTTGAAGCATTCCAGATGTGTCTCCATCAGTGGAGATGAAAAACCCAGCTATCTGTTAGCCAACAGCTCCAATCCACAACTTTTCTGACAACTTTTATGATTTATTAACAAAAAAGTTTATACATTGAAAAGCTGAAAAGCTACTGATACCGTAAAATACTTTATATTCATCAGCCTAATAATTCAAAAGAGCAGTTCTTCTGATTTTAATTGATATTTTCATACTTAATTCAACAAAGGTCATACATTGTAGCTTATTTTATAATTAAGAGATTTCACCTGCTGCACCAAAGTACAATTGTAACCAGGAGCCTTTACCTAATAACATAGGTTCATCTGATAGTGCTGGGTTGATGCATATGTACTTTTTGACATACCTACACCTGATCTAAATTTGTCTACAACAATGCTACATAATAACATCACCTTTCATAGACAAGAACAAATCATTGACAACAGAAATGAAAATCCACAGATTCCATCTCTAAAGGCAACCAAAGGAGACACCATTTCGATAGGATGTCGAATTGAAAATCACACAATGTATGACAGCAGCTTTACACATTGTTGTAAACTATGTTGAGGATAAACATCACGTACATACCTGTCCCTTCAAACATGAATGTTGCTACACTTTTACCCTGCTACGTTCAGCACTCATAATGTGTCTTTGGGAAGATCCCAACTCTCGTTCCAACTTGGGCTTTCAATATCAAGATTGATATTGAACAATCATATTCACCAACTAGGCCTCCTATCAAACTGTCTCCTCACATTTATAACATTGGCCCCTACATAACTAAAAGTATAGGACAACAGCGAGTGTTATTAAATCCATCATGGTCCCTCAGACGAGTGGAACTGTCAATGCAGGTTGATATCTCTGCACTTAAACCTACCTGCTCGCCAATCCTGAACACATCCAATGCAGGATGGTGAGCATGGATGCATGGACAAACCTTCACCTCTCCAAGGCAAATAAGGAGAGATGTGACGGGTACCATGGGGACAGGATTAGGAATGTTAAATAGTATAGATGCCGGAGTACTTGTAAATAAACTGAGCACAGCAACAATTGATTTAAACAAATTACAACACCCGTTGCAGTCCTCTCTGTCAGCACTGGGAACTAACCAATGGCTCTTATCTGATATATTGCCTCAGTGGGAAAGAATCAATGAAAGGGACCCGCAATTGATTGTGGATGCCCTTGGTGCAGCCCAAAATAATGTTTCTCTAGCTCTTAGTTGTATCCAAGCCCAACTGTGGATGCAATCCACGGTAGCAGCAATTATAAGAGAAGGTGAAGAGGGCAATTTACCCACTGACATTTGAAAGGTAATCTGGGACAATACAACTGAATTTGAAAGGGAATTCCAGTCCTGGTTGTGTCTAATCAACTTCACCTATAACCCTACTGACAGTAAAACTACAGCTTTTGTACTAACAATATGCAACACTTCGGTATATATCATATACCCAATCATTGCGCTGGGATTAAATCACAATGGAACTGTCCTCTATCCGATAGAACATAGATCATGGGCCCAACAAAATGGGAAAAAATGACAAACTATTGATGTTGATGCATGCGTTGTACAAGAACAACAGGGATTTATTTGTGAAATTAATACCCTCAAAGCCCAAGACATTTGCCTTGACACTGAACAAAATATTTGCCACTTTGAAATACACCCAGAAGAAACCCCCAGGACTGAACTTATATAAGGACATATATATATATATAAAAATAAGGATACTTTTATAAGGGAAAGGATGCGTATGCATAAGAATTCTATGCAATTTTATGGTCATAGATAATCATACTGTCAAAACTAATCAATCAAATATTTGTGTTTGCAACTTTGCTAGCATCACAGGATATAATGTTAATTATTCCGCTCCTTTCACATCTTACCAATTGCTGCAATCCGGCTATACATTGTATCAGAACTTTTCACCTACACCCATTGGAATGAATCTCACATTGGTACGAGACCTGTTACCTAGGTCCTTAGTAATTTAGTGTTGAATGTTATCTGAAACAAAATCAATAGCTAGCAGCTTTTAAAGATTTACTGAACTATAGAAGCAGTGCCCTTTAAACATGCTAGCCTTGTTGGGACACCGTTTGTGCATCCTCTTTACTTGAAAGTGTCACGAATGGATTTTGTCGCATATGAGTGACTTTACACAATTTGATCTAGCAGCAGTTAAAATTTATTTATGCCTTTACGGTAAATCACAGGATTAGATTGTGATATTTAATAGCACTCAATCATTAGTCAATGAATAAAGTGATTGGACAAAATTCATTCTAATCAAAGCGGTGACTTAGAGATTCAAAAATGGCAAGGTTCACTCTATTACTGCATGGAAGAAGTATATCAGGGGAAAATCAAGGCAGAATTGACTTCACAGAGTAAAGGGACACAAGAGGGTAAGGAAGACCCTCCCGTTGAGTCACGAGATTCGGAAAGGACCCCCTTGCTTTCTATACCCCTTCTCAGAGAAGGTTCTAGGGGCAGCTAGATCCAGTCCTAGTCCCAGACTTGGTCAATGGTTTATGTCTAAATGATTATTCACAGTTTAAGGTGAATCAGCAACATTCAATTAACAACATTCAATTTTTTGGATCCCTTCCCAGCGTTTGTAACAGTCTTTATAGCATTTTATTAATATGACTGACATTGGTGGAGACTGGATTTTTGTACTCTAAGAGCATATTTTTGTCAGGCAAAGTTTTCCTGACTTTTTAGCTTCAATTTTTGTTTTTAGATATTTTCAACTTTTAATATCTGTAAACAGCATACAGTACTCTACAACATGGTCACTTCTGTTTTCTTACCCATCTGCTAATGCTACTGTCTCACCTGTTCAATAACCAATAATGATTTGAGTCTGCATAGTTTATACTTTATGTAATAACACTTTTTCTTTGTTAGCTTTTATATATAATAACTAGTGTGGAAGACATAATGGTTTTGTAGAACTGCTGTGCCTTTACAGTGATTTGCTGAAATATCTCATCTTATCCTTTTGAGTTCAGTCCTAACCCATAAGTCTTGTTCTTTTAAAGTTGTCCTATATATTTATTTTAATGAATGAAATGAAAGAAAATGAAACTTTGATGGTTATAGTATTACACAGTATTAGTGAGAGTGACAGAATTAGTTGCTTGCTTTATCTAAATCTTGTCTTTGAGTTGTTTACTTGTTTTGAAGTTCCTCTAAAACTCATAGTTGAAACACATTTTTCTTCACACTGGAAATGATCCCAATTTCTCTTTGATTAAAATACCTTTGCTCTGAAGAGCAAATGAAACCTTGCTTGCATTTTCAGTCATTCTGATTGGGAGGGCGACTGTGAAATCAGAATAACAAGATATTTAATTAGTTATGAGGCATTTTGCAGTGCCTTTCTGTCCCAATTCCCCTCTCTTTCACTCTTTCTTATGCCCTCTTTCTCCCTCTCCCCCTTATCTTCCTCATTTCCTCCCTGCCCCTCCTACTATGTTTCTCTCTTTTTCTGTTTGTTTGTTTTTTGTTGGTGCTGCTTTGGGTTTTTTTTTTTTTGGTTGTGTGGTTTTTTTCTTGCTGGGTCTGTTTCATTTTGTATAAATAATTAAATATTCCTGAGAGTTAGGAGGAATCATAATTAAGAGCTCATTAATGTTATACTATGACCAAGTGAGTGTTTGGAGCACTCACCTGGAGGAGTAGCACCTCAGTCCAGTTTATGATCCAAATAAAATTTTGTACACTTAATGTGAACTTTGAAATGTTTTCAGCCACCTTTAAAATTTCCTAAGATGAGTTTGCCCAACTCTAACTCAACTCATGAGAGTGAAAAAGCTTTTCCATAAATTTTATTCATCAAAATTGATTCTTAATCCCTAGAATATGAGGGATGTACAGGGCTGACTCGTCTTCGCTCCAAACACTGTTCCCAGATGATTAAAAATGCTTCCTCACACCATTGAAAAATATTTCCATTTTCTCATCTGTATTGTGTACTCTTTGTGTAACGCATGCCCCACAATGATGCTAATCCTCTCCTGTCTCAGAAATTCCTACTAAGCACAAACTGCTTCTGTGTTTTGGGCTGGAGGGATTTGATTTATGTTTGCTCTTCCTGACTACAGAAAGTAATAGTTTATCTAGCTGAGTCAGATAGTGTCTCTCCATTTTTTCCCAAATATGTGAAGGGAAGGGAAAGAGAATATAGGGTGTGAAAAGGCTTAAAAGAATAATTGTCCTTTTTCTCTAACAGTTCATACAAACCCTTACATTGTCATTGAAATTATCAAGTACAGTTTCCAGTCTTTCATAAAAAGCAAGTAGGTCTAATCATAATGCCAAACTAACACAAGAGAAGCCCCCAAATGGGATATTCTTACCACAGGAAAATATTGCCTCCTCTTGATATCCTGCAAAGAGAGTCAGTCTCTCTCAAGCAGAATAGCACTGTGATTGTGTCAGTGTCTGCTCACAGTATGGTGTCCTGCGAGGTAAAGGAATTACACCGAGAAATTTTGAACAGACTTTAAATGATCAGCAGGTTGTTATCTTTAGGACTAAAATTTTTCAGAGCAGTCAGAGATTTCAAAGCATATTCAGAAGAGCGCAGCTTTTTCAGCTGAAATACTAACTAAACAAAATCAAGACTAGGTATAAACAGAAATAGAACTGGCAGGTTCCTTGTACCTTCCAACAATTACAAGAAATTAAGCATGGGCCCTAAGTGTAACAGTATTCTAGTGCACAGTTTTCATACATTGTATATAAACTTCATAAGAATGACACCTGTAAGAGAAAAAGCATGAAATTATGTAATGAATGATTGTTGCAGTAGAGTGCAAAAATAACAAAGATGTTGGTTTAAACTTGCACAAGCCATGATAATATGGCAATTTCATAATTTCTTGACTTTGCTATGTTAAATCTATCTCACTTCTTAGTTTCATTTCCAACTTAAACAAAAAGCAAAATGAGAAAAAAGCTCTGTACGTTTTATTATACAAGATCATACCTACTTTAGCAAGGTCGTTGTCAGGGATAGAGCTCAGATTCTCAGTTCAATTTCTGCCACTTGAGCAAAAGGATTAAATGATACATGCAATAAGCTTTTGATCTCTCTATAGACCTGCCAGTAGACACAGATAGCAAGAGCTGTATGTCACTGTGTCTTCTGTTAATTTGATGACAGCAGTAGCACCACTGCTATATAGACTGTAGAATATTGGGGTCTATTTCACATTTCAGAGGGAATGTCTTTTAGAGGTCAGATGTCTTCCGTCTTCTGTTATCTCACATCTTCTAAACATGAAGTTGCTTTTCAAGTCTTGAGTACCATCCATCCTTGCGGCAGAAATTCATCCTAGCCAGGGCAACCTCTCCTCTCAATGATAGTTTTGGATTCACGTTCTGTATTTCTATAATATCTAGTTCTTACTAATTCTAAAAGCAATTGTGTATCTTAAGCTTCAGATATTTTCTCTCATTAAACAACCAAATAGGAATGCTATTTTTGTAATCTTGATTCTAACAGCGGCTTCTTCCTTTCCCTATACTCATGGACAATTTTTACAAAGCCAAACATGTTTAGAGTGCTCTCTCTGTTTTTTCTGAGCACTTTCAAAAGAGGTGTCCTGGTTTCAGCTGGGATGGAGCTAATTTTCTTTCCAGCACCTACTGTGTTTATGATTTAGTATGTGAAGAATGTTGATAATACACTGATGATGTTGGTTGCTGCTAAACAATCAAGGACATTTTGCAGTTTCCCAGGTTTTGCTAATGTGCAGGTGCAAAAACTTGGGATGGGTATAGCCAGAATAGTTGATCCAAACTGGCCAAAGAGAGTATTCCACACCATAGACGTCATGCCTGGTATAAGTGGAGGTTGGCCAGTGGGCCAGTTTGCCCTTCTTTTTCCATTTTTTCGTTCGTTCGGCTGTTCGTTCCCTCGCTCACTCTCTGGAACTTGGTGTTCTGGGATAGCTGGGGGGGGGAATATCCCTGCTCCCTGCCTGCTGCTCAGGACAGGCTGTATCGGTTATCAGGTGGTGAGAAATTGTGCATCGTTCATTTTATATATTCTATTATCCTTATATATTATTATTATTATTATTATCATTATTAACATATAATTATTTTTTTTTCCTTTGCTGTTCTGGTCAACTGTTTTTATCTCAACCCATGAGTTTTCCTTTCTCTCTGATTCTCCTCCTCACCCCACTGGGGACAGGGGGGAGTGAGTGAGGGGCTGCGTGTATTGGTTACTATCTGGGGTTAACCACGACAAGAGAAAAGACAGTATAGAAATTTCCTGAAGTTGCCTATCCTTTCCCAACTGCCTGCTATTACCACCAGAACATACGATCAGCTCATGGGTAATTTGGACACCTTGTGGTTCACATCCTTCATGGAAGAACATCTGCTAAGGGGAGTGCTTCCCAGGGATTTTAGAGTGTTATCTGCTCAACAGTGGCTAGATTTCTTGATGGTTTTGAGCTCACAGTGAAGACAGTACATGTTTAACAAACATTGCTACGTTTGTTTGGATGTGTGTGTACACCGTCCTTCCCCCAGAACTGGAAGTGCATGCGTGTGGCTTGCTACAGTTCTTATTATGACTCTTTCATCTGCCTGCTTCTCAAAAAGAGAAGATATTCTGTGATGACCAAGAACAGTAGGGATGATACTGTTCTATAGCTTATATGTTGATGGCAGTTTTAGAAATTGGCTGGGTAAAACATACAGTAAACTGTGATTCTCAGAAACATATGGACATTTACACTGAAGTCATTATAGTCTGGAAAATGTGCACTGATTCAGATAGAAATCTGCTGAGAATTGAAATATACTTTCCTAGATACAGTAACTAAGAAGAAATGATTATGTAGATTAAGGCTGCAGCCTTTAAATAAATATAATTCTTTTATAAAAGAGAAAAATTATGTGGTTAATCATTTGAAGCTTGGAATTAGACCCAGGGAGAGATAATGATGGAATGTCCATAGTGGTCTTCATTTCAATTCCTCTTCTTTCTGTTCAGTTTCTTTTTCCCATTCACTTCTGTGCTTGCAAAGTGTAGACTTAGAAGTCTACTAAACTGACTTCTTTAGGGGAGTTGCAGTGACCTCTGTGAGGCAAGCTTTTGTACCCTGTGGTGCTCCATCATCATTCACCACTTAAGCAGCTTCAGAGATCTGCTTTATTCTATACACACGTTTCCATCTGGCTGCACATAACAAAAAATCTTCAGGGAAGGTCCTCCAAGGTAAGTTTTCTGAGAACGCCAGCCCTTAAAGAATTGTACTCTTCAGTATTTCAATCCTATATTATTCCTAATCCATATTTTAAACACTGTCACAGTGGTTACTTGAGCTTGTCTTGGAAGGAAAGATAAAGAATACTGAAACAGGCATCACAATGATATATTTTGCAAAACACTGTCCCCACAGGTCGTGCACACATCCGTTGGATCATATCCCAAGCCTTAGAGCAAACCCACAAATGCCCTCATGGGGCATTAATTCTTTCTGAATAGATGGTAAGAAAGAAACCATGAACAACCAACACATCTGTGCTTTCCCCAGTTTTGGCCATTTATTTGATTAAATAAATAGAAAAGGAAATTTGCCTATACTGTGCTGATCACTACAGCATCCGAAGATTATTGGATCTTGCAGCGTAAGCACATTTACTTTGTCTTATGCATCAGTGCCGCACGTATTTAGAACTGTAGCACTTTTACTAAAGGAGGCAGGTTTATTCAGGTCCATGGTCATAAAAGTGGTCTCCTGGTTTCTTCTTAAGAGCATCCAGCCATGATTGCTCTGATTCTGCAATGCAACCAGACAGTAAACTCACAGTGGACCAACGCTGCTTCATTTCCAGGGCCTTAGCCAAGTAATAGTTCTCAGTTTTCTCCACAGAAGGTTAGTGAGTACAACTGATACTGGATTCATTATTTCTCAAAAATAGTAGAAATCTGGAACTAATAAATAAATAATAGTAATAAATAACTAAATTATAAAGAAATAGAATAAATCTGGGACAAAATAAATGGTTTTTTTTCAGTTTTGTGTTGGCAAAGAGATTGAAATGGAGAGGAACATACTTGGTCATTTCTAGAATTTCTTGTGTTTCAGATGAATAATTCAGTTGATGGTTGTGCAGTCCACTATTCTGAATATTTTAAAATTGTAGTTGAGATTTCTGGGTTTTGCTATTTGTTACTAATCATGGTTTTTCCATTGGTCTAGATTTGTTTTGTTGACTTTTTCTTTACTCAAATCAGGACTTTTTTAAAGGCATTTATACATTAATGTTGCCAGCAAGTAATAGGAGCACAAATCCAAATGCTTTTGAATCTTCATTTTATATAGTTTATAATCTGAACTCCATTTTTTTTTTTTTCCCCAGAGAGCAGAACTTGAAGTGGTAGTTCACTATTGATGTTTGTAGTAACAACCTTTAAATCGTATTGCTACTAGGAAAACTGAGTTTGATTGGTGATAGCATGTCACCATGACTTTCAAGAGGCTTTTCAGTCTGCTATTGTTGAATCAATATCAGCATTGCAGTTAATAGGCATTCTAATTGATATTTAAGGCTGAGAGAGTTGAGGTGGTTTAGCCTGGAGAAGAGAAGGCAAGGCTGGGGGAGACCTTATTGCGGCCTTTCAATACTTAAAGGGGCTCATAAGAAAGATGGGGACAAACATTTTAGCAGGGCCTACTGTGATAGGACAAGGGGTAATGGCTTTAAACTAAAAGAGGGTAGATTCAGACTAGATATAAGGAAGAAATTTTTTATGAGGAAGGTGGTGAGGCACTGCAACAGGTTGCCCAGAGAGGTGGTAGGTGCCCCATCCCTGGCAACATTCAAGGTCAGGCTGGACGGGGCTCTGGGCAACCTGATCTAGTTGAGGATGTCCCTGCTCATGGCAGGGGGGTTGGACTAGATGACCTTTAAAGGTCCCTTCCAACCCAAACCCTTCTATGATTCTATGGTATTACAAATTATAATTTTGTATGCATGCGTTAGAACATCTAAATTAAATATCAGGGAGATTAGGTATAAACAACAACAAAAGGACTCCTGACTGTTAGGCCTTAAACAGTTATTGTTAGGCATATATCAATTAACTAAAGAATTGACTGATAAAAATATAAACATTCATTCATTCTTTGTGATTATTTGAGATTAAATAAGAAAATCTTTAAATAAATTAGTGAACCTTTTAAAATCTTGTTTCAGCTTTTTTCCAGATGAGGCTAGAAAGCCAGTCTTAAGCATGTGCAGCGGCCATGTCTCTAGTGGAAGTCGAAAGCCATCAGTACTGCACAGCAGGGTTGGGTTTGGAACGAGAAAGGAGTTTGGTGTTTTCTGAAGTGTCTAGTGCTTAAATATGGTTTATCCGCATAGTATCTTTCTGAGGTTGTGTTGGACTTGTCATTGTGTCACATCCTCAGGCCTCCAGCTGGAAACATCTATGAACTTAGAAATCGGTCTAATTATTAGGTTATAAAATTGCAATTCCCGTCCTCCCACAATGAAATGTTATTTATTTATTTTTGAGTGGCACAGCACCATCATTATCTTCTTGCTCATAGCCTGGTTGGCACAGTTGATGGGAAAGTGAGAGAGAGACATCTGAATTCCCTCGGGCTAAAAGGGAATTAGGCCATATCTCCTACTTCTTGGGCAAGTGCTCTATTAAACAACTATAAAAAAACTGCATGGCAGTAAGTGATGAAAGCAACACATCTAGTCTCAATGCTGCTTGGGGTTGATGTTAGAATTACACAAGTACCACAAGTACCACAAATCCCAAATTATTTTTGTCAGGACAGAGGTGCCTAGGTAATTCAGTTCAAACAAAACAATGTTACTTTTGTATTGGGACAGGACCAAAACTTTCAACACCTAAGTAATTTTTTTTTTTTTTTAAACAGAAAACACTGAAGGTACCTGAGGTACCAGAGTGGATTAAATAGATTTTTATGGGATAGATTTGATTTCAAATTAGCCTTCATTTAAGACATCTTGGTGCTCTTTTTGCACCACCTCACCTTTAAATCCTTAGAAGAATTTGAACATAGATTGTCAAGGACTGTTGATTTTTTTAATGTGTTTGGTACTAGTTTAAGAGCGAACTGTATTTTATTTGCTAACCATTCCTACAGAAACCATACTTGACTCCTTTAGAACAAGTGACTTTTCCATCAATTCTTTTACTTCTTGCTTTCATGGTAATTCTTGGTGGTTATCACTGCTTATAAATCAGCAGCATATGAATAAATAATTAAAAAACAAACAAACAGTTTCCTTACCAGATGCAGGATAGTTGATTTGCCTTAAAAAAAAATCTGAACATAGCCAGCTTTCAAACCCTGTTATCTTTCTCACTCTCCTGATGTCAATTTTGGTTCCAGTCTTTCTGCCTCTGTTCCCTTTCTCTTCTCTAAAAGTCATAGGGATTTCTCAGCAAGAGTAAAAGGCCATATAAATCTCTGTTGCCAGTTCCCTGCTGGAAACAGAGTTGCATCAAATCCCTGTATAAGCTTTTTTGCGATAATGACTCAAAGTTTATGTGATAGAGCTTGGGTTTTGTGTTCCAATAGGAGAGTTTGTTTAAATAAGAACAGTGCACTTTTTATATTTAATCAATGTTTTGAAAAGAGATATAAGACAAAATTCCGTATTTGCACTGCAAATATATGGTAGGTAAAATATGTCCTGGAGCTACCTTAGTACCTCAGTGATTTTTGTAACAGCCTGTAGAGATCTGGTCTCTCAGTATTGACTTAAAGATGCTCTTTTTATGCAATTTGAGTAGGTCACTCTGGTTCAGATATATACTACCAGGACTAATTTGGTGGATTTACCCATGGATTTTTACTTCCAAAATGTATCTCTTTTTATGCCGTACTGAAAGCAAGAAATTACTTTGTAGTTGGCCTCAGTGTGTAAAGATTTCGCGCACAAAGGATGACTGTTCATAGAAGTGTTCCTTCACTCCTATTGGTGACACACCTAGTGAGTGCAGTAATGTATCTCCTCATTCAGCCATTCTGCAGAGCTAAAGCAACTGTTTTGAAGCAAGACTGGAAAAGTCTCATGTAGCCTGCAGAATGAAAGGAACTAAGAGACAAATGTATTTTGAAAATGAAAGAATCGATTTACTTCAGGTTAGTCTCACTGTTTCCCTATTCTTGAATGGGGAATATCTTGAATATTTGCTACTGTGCCAAGATATGAGTATTAGTTATTTTAGAGGAGTCTTTGGTACATAAATCTACTTAAACTTCTTCAGGAAGAGCCAGATATGGCATTAAGGTACTGATATTTAAAAAACAGAAACTTTAGAACAGTGCTTTAGAACAAATGGCTAATTACATTAAATTAATGTTGTTAATGTTAGTTAATTTATTAGTATTAATAAGTAATGTACTCTTGTCAATTGATTTAGATGACAGCATGACGATACAGGTGATACAATTCTAAATTGTCAGGCTGTTCTATTCTTCAGAAAAGGAGAGTTAAGTTTTGTCAGAGTACTTTTTTACCTTACAACTTTTATAAGTAACGTATGTGTTTAACTAGACCAAATAAGACACTGCCTGTTTCTGTGAAGGTTACCAAGTTTAAGAACAACCTGAATGTTCTTTTCGGATGCAGTTGTAAATATCAGTTTAATCCATGTCTTTTTTTGTACTGATAAATACTGTCTGAGAGTATCTAACGCAGTTCTGGAGGAAAACTTATCTCCATGTGTGCCACCTGGAGATCACATAAGGTTCTAAGGGATATGCTTTTGAAGAGCTTCTCACTGAGGTATGGTGAGACAGCAGGTTTCAAGCAAAGGCAGGTCTTTATGCATGAACAAATACATGAATTCTCCTTGATCCAAATTCATTTTTATCGTAATATTTATTAGTTTACTTCTGAGGAAAGAAAATGCTGTCATCTTTATTGGGAGTCATGTGGGGTCCTAAGGAACAAAACTTACTGTCACTCCATACTCATTTACATTCATAGAATCATGTCATCGCTGCAGTTGGAATGCACCCCTGGTGCTCATCTGGTCCAACTCCCCTGCTCAAAACAGAGTCAGCTAGAACAGGCTGTCCAGGACTGAGTCCAGTCAGGTTTTGAATTTTTCCAAGGATGGAGACTCCAAAAGCTCCCTGGGCAACCTGTTGCAGTGCTTGACCACACTCAGACTATATATTTTTTTTCTTATGTCTAAATGGAATTTCTTATATCTCAGTTTGCACTAATTGCCTCTTTTCCTGTCACTGGGTACCACTGAGACCGTGGCTCAGTCTTCTTACTCCCTCTCATCAGATATTTATAGACACTACTAAGATCCTCCACCCTGAGAAACCTTCTCTCCTCCAGGCTGAACAGTCCCCAGCTCTCTTAGTGTCCTTTCTTATGACAGATGCTCCAATTCTTTCATCATCTTTGTGTCTCTTCACTGGACTTACTCCAGTATGTTAATGTCTGTCTTGTACTGGGGAGCCCAGAACTGGTCCTAGCACTCCAAATGGCTCTCAAAAGGGCTGGGTAGAAAGGAATGCTTCCCTCTTTGACCTGCTGGTGATACTCTTCCTAATGCAGCTCAGGAGGCTGTTGACCTTCTTTACCTGTTGAGGTCCCTCTGAATGGCAACGCAACCATTAGGTGTATCAACCGCTCCTCCCAGTTTTGTGTCATACGCAAAGTTTCTGAGGATGCACTCTGTGCTATTGTCCAGGTCATTAATCTAGGGATTAAACACTGTTGGCCCCAGTATAGATCCCCGAGTTATACCGCTAGTGGACTGGCCTCCAGTTGGGCTTTATGCCACTGATCACTACTTTTTGAACCCAGCTGTTTAGCAAGTTTTCAGTTCACTTAATTGTCATTTTATGTAGGCCATCAGTTTGTCTATGAGGATGTCATGGGAGACAGGTCAAAAACCTTAGGATAAAAAATGTTCACTGCTCTCTCCTCATCCACCCAGTTAGTTATTTCGATTGTAGAGGGCTGTCAGTTTGATCAGATGTTTCTTCTTCATAAATCCATGCTGACTACTCCTGATCACCTTCATCAACTTGGCATTGCTAAAACTGTTTTGAGAGTGTAGTCCTTCAATACCATCTAAGTATTTGTGTGGGGGGATGGGGTATTTTAAGTGAACTAAATAGAAGAAAGTAGATTAGAAATGTTTATAAAAATACTGTTCCTTTAAAGTTTTTACTTTAGTAGATTGTTGCACGCTTTGTTTTCCCCATACAAAGATAAAAAGAAATGTAGAACGTTCTTTATCAATCAAATAAGATTACATTGAACACTAATATAAAATGTATTAATGAACTTTATCATATCAGATAATATTTCAAAATAAATAAGGCAAAAATATGACTCAAGAGATGTTGACAGAATTTTCCTCCAAGCACATTTCTAATGTAACATCAGCAGGGAAGAAGGCCATCTGTCCATGGTTTTTGTAAGGATATTCCGGCTTGTTTGGAAAACAACCAGACCCTGTCCTTGTAGAGCTTGGCAAATCTGATATAAAATGGAGTCATTTAACGGATTGAAGGGGTTCATGCAATTCAAGACACTAGAAGAACGGGGAAGGCAACTGCCTTGGCAGTAAAATTCAGTCTATGCCCTGTCCTCATCAAATAATAATAATGGTAATGCTTAGTGCTTGATAGCTCTTTAAATGTTAATATGCACAGTAAACCCTAAGCTAAGGCAATATCAGCTGCTGCACTTACTTTAAAAGTTCTTAGTAAGTATATTCTGAAATGCCAGGGAAGGATATAGATTGTTTTTTTTCTCCGCGTTACTTTGATATTTTCAGTCCTTCTATATTTCTGTGTTCTCTTCCTAAAGACATTGAAAATGACATGCATATGTGGTACGTGTAGTTAGTATGCTGAAACTTGAAGTTACATCAAGAATTAATTTGAACTGTAAAACTGATCTAGAGATCTTACGCAGTTTCTCTGAATACAGCAGTCTTGTTAAACGCATGGGGAAGTTTTCCTCATTTGAGAATTTTACCATCAGGCTCTTTATGGTAGAGGTATTCCACTTGACAATGATACATTCTCCCACCTGATAGCCTCTTAGAGTTATCACTAACTTACAGATCCTTAAAGGTGTACAAGAATGTTACACATTGCTACTAATACAAGTAAGGTTGCTCTTCATAAAGAAATCTTCCGGATTTTGACTCTGCTATATTTTGTTTTCCTATATTTGAAATTAGTTCTTTCAGAAATCTTGGCCTGTATTTATATTTTAATAAATATAATTAATTTTGGTTAGTTGGGAAAGAACATGGTGGTTTGCCTAAGGGATGCGGGACAGAAATCAATGCAGAAGTTACTGGCTTAAGGCTCTATGGTCTCCATTGTACTGAAAGACAGATTAATTAATTGTTGTGATTTGAAAATCTATGCATATAGCAATTTAACCTTTCTATCTCTCGCCAAAGAGGTGAGACATTAGTTTCATAAATATCATTGGACTCAGGCATGTCTCAGACTGTTGAGAGAAATGACTTTCCCTCCTTAGTAACTTTTGGCTTACACAGGCACTGTCTTCTTGGATATCCTTGGTGATACATGCTGTTGTCGTGACATACAGAAAGAGAGACTACAGTATGTAACATTTAATTTTGGTCTCCAGATTATATAGAACTTCATAGTTTTACAACAATACCATGTATTGTGCCCAGAAGATGACAGTAAACCAATTTAGAATTAATGCAATATGTTCCTGGAGGATAAAAGGAAGGGAAGCCGCAATCTGTTGTTGTGATTTCAGCTTCAGGACCCTGTAGAGCAAATTCAATTCAGCAACGATATCATAAATGCCAAAATTGTTTTGGGAAGGTCTGGGCCTAACAGGAGATCTTACAAATAATAAGCTAGGAGCAAATGAAAAAACTACCTTTAGCTAGTTATGCTTTAGAGATTAGAGCACCAAGCACAAGTCCAAGAATACCTCTTAAAAAGGAACAACCCTAGAAGAAGAATGAACAAGTTTTTGCAGGGACTGAAATTTTAAGAAAATGGGATTTTTCAGATTTTTATTTTCTTAATCTGTCTGGAACAGTCTCACACCTGAAAAAAAATTTTAAAAAAAGTCTGTGGACTACAAATTAGGAATTCATAACATTTCAGTTTATGTATTTATTGCATAACCCAGAGACAACACAAAGAGGCATTCAAATTATGGTATATACAAGATACATAAGCATTAAACCCCCTTGAAATGGTTTTGACATATTAGGCAGTAATGACTCATAAGATCAGTGATTCAAAAATTAAGTGACAGGACAGCCGATGTGGATTCAATGTACTCGTTAGTGCAACAGAAAGTAACAGTTTGTTTATTTTAGGGGTTTTATGATCTTTTTTTTAAGGGAAGAGAAGAGAAGGAGGATCAGGAGACAACATTTAAAATAAATTTCTGAACAGATCAGCCACAGAGAAAATTACTTCCATTTTTTAGCTGATAAAAGAAATGGAATTGCTACATAATCTGCTGTTTCTGACAGTATTACATAATCTGTTGTTTCTGACAGTATTTCATGATGTAAAAATATCAATTTTGAGTCCCAAATTAGACAATCCTGTGTGCTACAGATGTGAAATGTGTATTGTTTCAATTCAGTAGGTATAGAATGAAACAAGTTCTTGAAAGCAAAACCAGATATGAATCATAGGAATTGAGGCATTCAGTATTATTTTTGTGTTTTCTTTGTTGGACAGATCAACTCATCTTACTCTTATAAAAGGCTCTTACACTGACAATGACATTTGGGCTTTTATACATCCCAAGTTTGTAACTTTAAAGAACAAACAATCCCTGGCAGCTGGCCTTGTGATAAAGCCTGACTTTGTCTTCAGAAAGAATGCTTGAAAGTGATTTATTGGCCAAAGTAATTTTCTACTAAATGGTGACAATTAGAATAAATATGAATTGTCATTATGCCATACAATTTTGTCTTAACCTTTTGAAATCCACATACAAGGGAGAATACAGAGCAGCTGAAGCAATGGCAGCCCAGGGATACTGGTCGAAATACGATTCATTATTATCTCGCTCTCAGTGGTGAATTTATTTTAATAATTCAGAGATGTTTCTGAGAGCCCTGAGACTTAGCAAATTGAAAAAAATTGTAAACAATTTTCAGTACTCCAGGAGTGAGGCAGAGTTCCTTACACTTGACCACTATGTTTTACCTGGGTTAGTCAGTGGCTGGAGAAATGGAAGAAGAGCTTGTCTCAGAGAGGGCCAAAGGGGCCCCATGTGCTGTGTAGCCTATGGGAATTGTAAAAGTCTGAAACGCTGCCAGAATAGATGGACACTTTTATGTGTCCTTGTTGGAATGATTCTTAAAGGCAGCATAGATCTGGCCAAAACGTCTATGGGAGAAGTTGCCAGAAATTCTGGGATTTGTCTTGATTTCCTTTAAGTCTATGAATTTGTGTCTACTGCCTTATCCGTCCTGTCCTTTTTCTCAAATGCAAGACTCCTGTGGTTTTAAACACAAATACGCGTTCTCTCCCTGTCATTGCCTGAAAACTCTAAATGAGCTAAAATATGATCATTTGTTAATTAGCTAAACTGTCGGTCATTCACTGAGTTAATATTTGCTTGCAGTTTTAACTCTTCTGCTGTTTAAAATGAGTATGAATCCAGGTTGCTGCCCTCAAATCATTGATTCCTAATGCCACACCAGTATTCCCTGCTGATTTTTATTATTTATTATTATGTAAAACAAACCTGTCTTTTTTTAACCTTAGTAATGAACTAAAAATGATACTGCCACTTTTCTGAATTAGTGAGTGAAGAAATTTAAGGTAACTTAAGGTTTTCAGGCAACACAAGGTATAGAATACATATTTCTGTTGAAAATCCCATCCTCTTCTCAAAATCAGTTAGTGGTACAGAAGAGGAGCTTCACAGATCCAGCACCCAGCTCAACTAGACAAGCTCATTATCATAGCAGTGTCAGAGCAGTAGACTTTGGTTCTTTGATGTTATAGTGACAAAATGGGAAAGATTGCTCAAAAAATACCACTGGGTTTTTTTTGTTCTGCTTTACTTTGTTCCTAAAAGTTCAGAAGTTTCAGATTTTACCATCTATCTTACAATTACAGTTTCAGATCAGAAATATTTCCTCAGTTTAGATGGCAGTGAAGTGTAGATAGTACAGATAGATCATTGCTGCATACAGATACTGAAAGGCCATTTTGTAGTAAGCAGAGACCATCAGAAATATCTTGCATAGCGATCCCTGTGTACACATAAGACTGCTGTACCTGAATCGGCATAAAGAAACCTGTGTCATCTCTAACAACAGTCTTTCTACAGTGTTATTAGCTATTTACCCCTATCAGAATTGCTGTGTAATACTTGAGCACAAAATAACCTCTGGTTAGTAAAACATCTTTATGAGATTTTTGTAAGTTGGATGCTTATTGACCAATGTGTTTGCCTTTATCCCTAACATCAGCGAAGCAAAGCCAGTGCTTTTTCTTCCACCTTCAGAGACAATAAAATGTATTGTGATCTAATCTATGTCAAAGAACTGAATGAAAGATGTAAAAAAAACATTTAAAGTTATTAGCAGTGTATCACGTGGTGACTGGACCCCTCATTCAAGCAATCTAAAATTGAAAATTAAGTTAAACTTTAGTAATCCGTTGTAATTAATGCTATGAAACTGATTACTTACATTTTGTGAAGGGGAACCTCAAAATTCATCACATTGTGCAGAACTCGATTTTACTTATACATTCTGTGAAATTTCCATAGTATTTGTCATTCAATACTTGAAGAAAGTTTACCCCTAATTCAGTCAGTCCTGCTGAGTTATAGCTTGAGAAGAGCCTCCAGATATCAGGAATCACTGGTAATATGGTAGAATCGAATGACTCCAAATAAATCTCTATTAATAAAAGAGTACTGGTAGACATACAATACATTAGGGAAAAGAAGATATGAGACAATAAAAGACAGAGATATTTCAACCTTAAAAGGAGACTGTGGCATTTATGGCATCTTCTTACAAAGTTAAAGCAAAGGCTGAAACAGTTGACGCAAGACAGTTGTACAGAAGAAGGTAAACTGCCTACGTGGGTTAGATATCAATCCTCTTCTCCTTTGGAAATCTGTTTTAAAATCATCTCAGATTAAGACTCTCACATTAATATCTAATGAAATCTGTGTTACATCCTGGTTACACATGGAGTGAATTCTGAGTGTAGCACCTCAGTTAGTGAAAAAACGTGAAAGTGATGTCTGAAACATGTAAGGCATGAGGAAGCAAAACCCTTCAATCTTCTGTGTTTTTTTTTTTAAAAAAAAGGAAAAGATGGTTACAACCTGGGAAATATATTTGTATTGTGGATAGCATTTGAGATTGAGTACTCTGTTCTGTCTCCTTGCAGCAAACTTCATCTGGAGCATGAATTTGGTTTTTGCTTCTTTACTCTTACTTTAGGATAACATTTCCTAAGTGTTGATACTGAGCTGACAGTAGAGAACATTGATTTAAAGGCTGAATGAACTAGAGAAAATCACCTTAGAAAATGCAGCATTTTTGGATAAGGAGAAGGGGACTTCCATGACCATGAAGGACTCTGCCTTGACAATGCAGTCCCTTGGCAAGATCTTCATCCATCTCATGGGAACTGGTAGCTTAGTCACCTGAAAGAATGATTAAGAGGGTAAAAATGGACAGAGTATTTAACATATTTGGACTGGTTTAGAACCCCTGTGCAAAAGATGTCAAGTTGCATAAATCATATACTTCCTTTAGAGTCAAATCGGGAAGAAATTCCATGGGAGTCTGGAACAAATTCGGCGACCTGCCCTTGAGATGTGTGGTGCAACCTTGCAGCTCAGCTTGTCAGGAGAAAAAACTGATAGAGAAATGTATTGTGGGACTCAGAGTGCTTCCCAGATCTTGGGTTTTGGTCTTCTCCATTCTTGACTTCACACTGGCATGAAAGCCAGCCTAGCTGCATCTGTCCCTCCTTGCTCACCCTTCAGCAGCAGGAAATCCAGATGCTGGGCCAGGGAAGAAGTGGCTGCCTTTGATGAGTCCTTGAAAAGGAAGCCAGGGCTATGAGGCCTGCCATGTAGAGCACCTGCCTTAGTGTGTACACATGATGTAAAAAGGGTTCTTACTCCCAAAGGGATGCTGAGAGATGGCAAGATTAAAAGCTGTACCTCTGTCCCTGACTGTTTGTTCAGGAATTAGCTGGGCCGTTTAAAAGGAGCATCATATCAAAGCAACCGGAGAGACAATTGTGTGGGAGAACATTTAATTTCTCTTTATTTTGATGACTGGGAATTTTCTGTTTGGGCAACCTTCTGCTGGCAGGATGTTGTTTTGAAAATACAGCCTTCCTGGTTTTGAAATGAGATATTCATTATCTTTTATCAATATAGCATATAAAAATAAATCTTGATAAAGATAATGAAATTGAATGTCTCCTTCCTGATTTTGTGTCAAAATGAAACCAGTATGGAACTCTGTCTAACGTGACACAGCGGGAATATCATAGGTTTTGAAAATCTCCATTTCCCTCTATATAAACTTTGACTAGTGTTCTTCTACTGCTAGAATTCATTTTGTATACTTTATGAGACATGAAAATATGGATGATAATGTAGGTTATGGTTATGTTTTCCTTGCCTTTTGCATTCTATTTTAAAAAATTTTGCCTGAGCTTTTCTCACAATAAGCTACACGAACGTTGACTCAGGTTAGAATTTTCCCACTAGAATTCTTGCTTTTCCCGCAGGATATTTGACACTGCAGAAGTGCTGACCTAGAAGGAGCACACTGTTAAAATACACTTTTATAGACCCTCAAAAGAGAAACTGATAGATGACTAGCATTCAAAGCCTTTGGCTGAGGTAGGACTATTTGCTGATGGCTGTACGGGAAACAAATTAGATGAAATTCAAGCTCAGGAAATTGGGAAATGCAACCGTGTTTCATCATGGCTTTTGTAATTGTATTGGTTGAAAAAAAAAATCTGCTAGCTAATATTAGCCAGATGAAACCAAACTAATTCTGGTGGGGTTTTCTCCCATCTGATGCATAGTTCTACATTTTTTTTATTTTTCATTATAGGTAGATGAAAACATTGTATTTCATAATTGTTAGCACAGTTACTGAAGTTATTGAATAAGAGATGTGAAGAGAACATAACTTTTTCAAGGTATCAAGATCATATTGGAGTATATTGTGAAGATTTATTGCCAGGCTATTAGAGGAATCAAAATAATTTTCAAGATATATGCATGATTATATATGTTTTCATTCAAAAGTCTCCTGGTGCAAGCTGATAGATCCATTATATCATCTATATATAGAAGGATATCTTCCACCACTCACTGAAATGTTATCACCCTGGTTAAAAGATTAATAAATTCAAAATAACACAAATATAGCATCTTCAGAGGATGAAAACTGAACAATTCAGATTTTCTTATGTAAAGGTTATAGGTTAGCAGAAGTACAGCTAAAATTAGCTGAAATTTATTTCTACGTTGATATTTAAGCAAAGAATATTTTCTTGTATTCTTGAAATAATGCACTTAACCTTCCTCCCCCACCCCCATGGCACTGACACAATAAAGCAACTAGGATGATTAAAAGAAAAAAATGAAATACTATATAGTGTCAGTTAGCCAGGATTCTCTTTAAAAGAGTTAAACTTTGCCAGCGATGGCAAACCAGTTGTTCCAAAGACATATTTTGTAAAACACTTACCAGGACATTTTTTACAAGAAAGAATATTTAACTGTAGTGCGAATCAGTTACAAAACTTGACTTTAAATGGCTTTCCACTTTATTGCCAGGCAATCTCATGTACTCAGGGTGCTAACCATCTGCATAATCCCCCACGGCAAAATGGATAAAGCAAAAACAAAAGAAATATGCTCTTCAGGGGAGGAATTATCACACAGCTGGTTACCAATTAAGAAGCAGTTACAAACGTATTAGAGTCCAACAGGACGGAGTTTGACTGACGGGACAGTTTGCCTTATAAAGACTGTGTTGCAGTTTAGCCCGAAAGACTTTATGGTTCACTAGTTTAAAATTTATTTTTGCACAAAATTGTATTTTATAGGGGCTATAAGGACTTAACTATAAATGTCACCCTGGTATAAAACCACAGAATTATCACTGGTTTAAATTAATGTTGTACGTTGTTATGTGAGGGGAAACTGGAATCCTTTAAATCAATTCTTGTTGATCTCTGCTACTTTGAATGCTTACTATCTGAAGTTGGTTTAAATCCTTAATGAATGTGACAAATGAATGCACAGTCACATTCTGAACAAAGAAAGGTTCTGATCTAGTTTCTCCCACTTTGCCATAAATCATTTGGACAGAAACAATCTAAATATCAGAAGACGTAAGCGCGGTTTTATGTTAGATCCTTTGGCAGAGAAATATTTCTCTATTCTCAAACATAGTTTAAGAAGTCTCTGCTCTTTGCTACCCCTACTTGGTCAACCCTATCCTCTGCTGCAGGACTTCCCTCTCACTTGTATCATTTCAATGGTTTTAGTCAAGCTGCACTTTAGAAAATAAGGAAATTATCTAGGTAAACAATTTAAATTCTATTTCTTTTGTTATTGTCTGCTTTTTTCTTTGGTAAGTCAGATCATTTTGAGTGATGGGATGAAGGCTAGAGGTTGAACCAACGTAAGCTTTTTCTTTGCTGAGAAGGAAAAAGATAATGCAAAACTGCATCCTGCGAGGAGGTAAACCACTATTTCTTTCATTGTTGTTAGCTGGGCTTAGAGAAGCTGAAAATGCAGTCTTACATCATTGAAACCAGGGCTAGGAAATGTTCAATGTATGGCTTTTATTTTAGTTCTGAGGCCATGTCTTTCTGGGTTTGTTTCTTTTATTATTTTTTTTTTGCAGCTGAATAAATAAAAAAACACCCTCTGAAATATTTTCTGTAAAGTTTTTTAATGTTTTTAATTATCTTTCAGCTTCTGAGGACTACTTCCATCTTTATTATTATTTCTATAGCACCTTTCTTTGAGTCTATTTTATCCTTAAAATTCTTGACACTTGTCATTCCCATCAGTGATCTTTGTTAAAAAGAGTCACAAAGCCACTTCCCTACATCAAATAGTCTATGAAAGTCTGTTACTGAGAGGAGAGGTTTCGTCTGAGGAGGCTTGGTGTAATTAGCCCCGAGAATGTAGATCCGCTAATAGATTTGATTGGTTGGTTGGTTCCTTAGTGTTAAAAGCAGCTTAACAAAATTAAAATTGAATATATGGCAAACTAGTAAATTCTTTTCATTGCCTTTAGAATCAAATAGGAAGACACTTGATTAATTGCAATACTAAGAGTAAGAAGTTTATTAATTTTAATATTTATTAAAATTTGAATTAGTAGACTGAACACTCTTCTTTGCTTAGTTCAATATCAGTTAGTTCTCATGACAAATTTTCTTGATTTTATTTCAGTTGTAGGATTGGGTTTAAGGATAAAATGTTTAAAGTCGCATTGGTTTTTAATGAGCATAAAGGCCAGAATCCTGGAAGGCTAACAAGATTAAAGGAAGAAAGAAGTTGTTAGACAGGCTTCTTAGGGTCCTGAAGAACTTGTGAAAAAGTTCACTGTTAAATATTTAATTTATTGTCATGTTGCATATACAGCTTTTAGAGTATATTCGGACAACTTGGCATAATTTTCATATATTTCAACAGTTCGACAGTTCTAAACCAAGACTTTATTCTTTAGAGGAAGCATTCGGTGACAGCATGAGCTAAGTCTAAATTTGTTAATTTACTTTTCTCAAAAGTCAGAGCTCAAAACACAAACCAGAACTTTTTCACTGCTCTTAGGATAAATGTGAGGGGGAAAAAAAAAGAGCGTCTTAAGTTTCACTGAAAATAACTAAAGTGCACTAGAAATATTTTATAGGGATTTTAATAAGGTTATAGAAGGATATAATAAGATTATAATGGAAACTTAAGGGGTTTTTTATGGTAATTACTGTAATATTCTGATACAGAATTACCTGGAACTGTTTGATCACCCTTTTACATTTAGTAGAGCTTGACTAGTTGCCAGAAACACAACATAAAATATTAAAACCACTCTCGTGCCAGTAATGAAGAAAAAAATGCAGAAAGAATTCTTAATTTTTTGACATGCTTGCATGTGCATTGTTTTCCTTATGCAGAAATATGAGAAGTACTCAAACACTAATGCAAGCCTGAATGAGATCCTTTTTGGCGGTTTAACACTGTTGTAAGGAAATACAACCATTTTAATTTCCCATATTGCTCTATGATCTTGAATTTAAAAGAAATTCAGTCTTTAGAACTTTACTAATTAATTTTGCGCCTGCACAAGTGATCCAGGTCCATGGCATTTCTCGTAACTGTTTCAATCTAAATGTCATCTGTGGAAAACTGCAAAGTCACAGAACGGTATTTCATAGAATCATAGAATAGTTTGAGTTGAAAGAGACCCTTAAAGGTCATCTAGTCCCCCTGCAATGGGCAGGGACATCTTCAACTAAATCAGGTTGTCCAGAGCCCCGTCCAGCCTGACCTTGAATGTTTCCAGGGATGGGGCATCTACCACCTCTCTGGGCAACCAGTTCCAGTCTTTCACCACCCATCTCGTAAAAAATGTCTTCCTTACATCTAGTCTAAATCTCCCCTCTTTTAGTTTAAAACCATTACTCCTTGTCCTGTCACAACAGGCCCTGCTAAAAAGTTTGTCCCCATCTTTCTCATAAGCCCCCTTAAGTACTGAAAGGCTGCAATAAGGACTCCCTGGAGCCTTCTCTTCTCCAGGCTGAACAAGCCCAACTCTCTCAGCCTGTCTTCAGAGGAGAGGTGCTCCATCCCTGTGATCATTTTTCGTGGCCCTCCTCTGGACCCACTCCAGCAGGTCCATGTCCTTCTTGTGTTGCGGGCTCCAGAGCTGATGCAGCACTCCAGGTGGGGTCTCACCAGAGTGGAGTAGAGGGGCAGAATCACCTCCCTCGTCCTGCTGGCCACGCTTCTTTTGATGCAGCCCAGGATACAATTGGCTTTGTAGTCTGTCAGTGGAGGCAAGTTTTCTTCAATACTTTAATATCTGCAGTGGAAAAGTGTTTGATACGGAAAAGTTAGCCTGTTACTGAAACAGAAATGAATCTGAATAGCTAGAGAGTAGAAAAGAAAGACAAATTGTTAATTATATCCTTTGAAAAGATCTGTGTTATTAAAAGGTGGCAATTATCTATAACTGCAAAGTTGACACTAGTGCTGTTCCCACTGGAAAATAATATGCTTCCCTGAAGGGCATGTGCTGTCTCTTTCCCTGAACCATAATCCTCTCTGCAGAATTTTATTTCCTCAGTTTTGACCTTGAAAAAAGTACTGGTGACTTTTTTTAGTCTGTGATTGGCAAGTCTCAAAGCAAGTTTTCTAACAGAAAGATAATTTATTGAACCACCAAGTCATGTCCTACAATAAAGGTGGGGATGAATATCTCCTTTCCACAGATGACAGGTTTTAGAGGCGACATGAAACAAATTCTGAGCTCAGATATCGGCCAAGTTTGTGTCTACTAATGGCAAAGCATACTAATATTAAATATTTTGCAAGGTTAAAGAATGTACAACAGCAAAACCTGAGGTAATACTTTTCAAGGTGACTTTCTAGCTGTTGGTATGTCACAATTAAAGGTGAATGCATGATGTGTAGGGGAAGTTTGTTTTTTTAATCTTGAAATACTCTCTTCTACCTGTTGTGTTCAACTAGTTTTTGTATTGATTCTTCATAACTTATGGTGATAAAAGATATATACTTTATTAAAAAATAATAATTCAGATTAAGATCTTGTAGTGGTTCTGCCTGGAGAACTGGAAAGCAAAGACTATTCTGTCTTGCTTATTAGCTGTTTGCATACCTATTCAAAAAACTGAGGAGACTGTACCAACCAAATAGGTATAAGGCATCTTAACTCTTTTCTGTGTGAGCAATCTTTGTTAATAGAGAATTTTATTGTTGTCTCTCAATATGAGACAACCACAACCTCCTCCCTTGAGTGGGAAGAAAAGTTGCCAGCAGATGTCATTTCCCCTGGGAAATTCAGAGCAGCCCTAATCATAGAATTGGGAATGGTGAGGAGTAGAGAATGGAAGATGAAGAAGAGGTTTTACAGGTACAATATCAACTAAGGAAGCCTAATGACCAAGAAGAGAAAAGGATAAGAAATAATGAGACTGATCCTTTCTTATCAGAATATAGGAGACTTCTTGGACCCAAATACTTTTGGTCCTGAAAAGAAGGCTGGGACAGACTGTGGGGAGTATGCAGAGGTGTAAGTCATGGTTCCACACTTAAAACAGAACAGTTAAAAAATTAACTTCTCCTGCTCTCTTAAAGCCAAGAGTATATGGACAGTTATCTGATTCTTCTAGCTAGACAGCTAAAGTGAATTTTTTCAGTAACACCACAGATGTTATTTTCATTAAAGAAATGCTGTTAAGACATTTTTGGACTGAATTCATGTGCTTAACAGCTGACAAAATACATGCTGAGACCTTGCCATAAATGTTGAAGTCCTCAGCCCTGGGCTATCATGATCAAGATGTTTCTGAAAATTTAGAGAAGCAGACTTTTCATAATAGGTTTTACTAAAGGTAATCAGTGCATTATCTGTAATTCTTGTAATTGCCATTCTTATTCTTTCGATGCCTTGATCAAAGCTTATTATACCTCATGATAAACATCCATGGAATTGATAGTGCTTGCATCAAACAAGTGCAATAATGAAGCTTGAAAGCATCTAACGATTGATATAACAAGCAATGGGTGCGCGCAGGGGAAGGCTCAGTAAAGTAACAATAATAATATCCCTTTTTTCTGGTAGGGTGTTTCAGAGTTCATTTGAGATATGTGTGCTTCTGGTTATTTAATACAGGAACAGCAGAGAGAACTAGCAATGCAGAAAGCATTGCCAAGGGAATTAGGATCCAGCAGTGAGTGATCTTGTGAAGGAAGGCTTATCAGGAAATATCAGCATTGTAGAAACTAATATAGCTGCGTGAAGAAACAAAAAAAATACAGATAACCATTTCTGACTTTTGGTGTTGAAGCTGCTGCTAATACTAGTGGCATCATTTAATCATACAGGTTGCCACCACCTTACCTTTCCATAAAAGAATAAGTTTAATATTCACCTAAAACAAACCTTCTAACTAAATAAGTTTAAAATAATGACTAGTCTTGTCTTAATTTTGTCTTATATTTTTCTTTAACATATTAATCTTAATATGCACTAAATAGACTTTTAATATTTTTTATTACTAGCAAGTCTTTTCTTTGCAGCTTTGTCTGAGCTATGCTATTCATTCCAGATTTCTGCTAAAATTTATGTATTTCTGAAATTCTACTTTGTACCTTAACCTTCCTTTAGAATTTGTTTATGCTTCTTCAGCTTTAGAATTTGAAAGTTCTGTCATAGAAATCATAGTGAAAGAAAACTGGTGATGGAAATACTATTTCCCTATAGTCCTTTGCTGGATGTCTGCCAGGCCACCAGAAAAGTGGAACCCAGAACCTATTGATACGCTGGAGAACTCACATTTTTCAGGACTTTTATGTCAGATTTTCCATAGGATTAGGTAAATATAACGGAATAAGTTTATTTTGGCTATTTTTTCATTTTATCATTTTTTTCATTATCAACATGTAAACTGGTGTATATTTCCTGTTATGCATCAAGTGAACAGGGTTGACACACTTTTCTCTGTCAAAGACATCCCAAGAGCTAGGAATATGGTAAAGATTACATGTACGCAGGTTATCAGATCACTGACTACAGCATGTTTGTGCTTTTTTCTCTCAGCAATTCAAATTCCGTTAGAGAGAAATGCTCCCTCAATAGGGAATCGTGGGAAATTACTCTTAAATGTGTAATGTACTTTGATATGTATACATTTTCCTGTAATGTCTTCAGCCTCTTCCTGGAGTTAATTGCTGCTATATTTCAAGTTTTAGCACTTTAAGGTAAAAAGGTCATGAGAAACACACTCTTCTTTTCACTGTAATGGTACATCATGGTTGACACCTGCACACAAACAGGAACTGAAAGACTGCTTTCCAAGATTTTAAATAGCATAAGGGACTGTTAGATTACTGTTGGGCTTAACTTCAATGTCAAAAATCCATTCAATAACTGATATACCTACACCACAAGAAATGATGGTTTGAAGGAGTCAAGTACAGTGATTCCACCCTTAATGTTTTGGCTTCAGATTTTAAGACTTGCATTGGTTTTCGACATTTGTCCTAATTAAAGTTTTCTGGGGGCTTTGCAGCTCAGTAGTATACAACTTTACTCGCTGTGTCACAAGCTTAATGACTAAGGAGTGAACTTTGGGCATTTAACAAGCTTCCTCCAAGTATATTTGTAGTCTTGTTTATTTTTAGTTGGGATGTTTAGATATAAAGTCCATTTGAAATTTTGTTTGATGTTTAAATCAATTCCAGAAAAGTCACATCTTTTGTCTGCTATTTAAATATCTGCTTCTGCTTTGTCACTAAGTTTTTCTATGCATGACTGAATCCTGCCACAATAAAAATTCATGGTGCATTATATGAGGAAATAAAACAAGAAGGTTATTTCTATCTGGAGATTATAGCCATGGTCCCTGCGCAGCTTTACCGGTGCATGTGGCTCTCTGGAGTGCTGTGTCTGATTCTCGTTGGCTACACCTATATTACTTTGGTAGGTATAACAAGTTCGGGTTCAGATTTGCTGTGTCATGAAGCTGGATGATATCTGTGCTTGCCTTTAGCATATAAGAAGGCTGATATGGAAACAGGGCAGAGGTTGGGAACTAAGATAACATCCTTTGATGAACAAGAATTATCTATAAAGTGTGTTTCTTGAACCTTGTCAATACCCTCAAGTAGGATATTTCTTTTAGTATCAACTAGGGTGTATTTTTTTTTTTTTTTCACACTATTTGCTTGTGCTTATTTACCTGTCTTCCACAGCTTTTCATTTCTTTGCTGAGTCAATTAAGTGAGGTCTTTGTCCCTCCTCGACTTGGAAAAATATAGTTTGTATCTCACTGAAAATGTGGCTCTACATCAATATTTGGGGTATTTTTACGAAATCAGTTTTGGCATAAAGTCAAATCTGCTACTCCTTTTACCAGTGTGTTATGTAAAAAGGTGATTAATTATGTTTTTTCTGCTTGCTTTTGATGATAATTTACGTAAATTAGTCTTGCCATGGGCACATGAAATACATTGACCTAATAGTTGACTTGAATACTTTTCCATACCTCCCTAATGTGCAAAACTGGTGTGAAAAAAATACTGATTTTCAATAACATTTGGTCAAACTTTTAAGATATTTGGACTGTTTCCTTAAAGCAAAAGTCCAAAGACGTTTATTGTGATTTTACAATCAGTTTCCTGATTCTGGGCGTAATTAAGAGGGATTAAATTGTGACTCTTGGGTTAGAAAGGACAATTGGGCAGGAACAAAGAACACTAAAATCTAATGTGAAACTTTATTTTGGGAATGCAGGAATACAGAAAATAGGTAAGTATCCAATTTATTGGATCAATACTGATATTAATTCTTCTCCTCAGAATTGTCCAGGAATAACTTGAACAATAAATTATTCACTTCTACTTATTTGAAGTACCCCTGTGTTGGGGACCCTACTGTCCTGACACCTTGGGAAGATTCTTAGGAATATTCTTGAGAATATTCTTGAGAATATTGGTACATATTGATAACTAAGAATATTGGAAATATTCTTGGAAAGAATATCTTGGGAATATTTTGATGAAGAATATTTTTCTTCAATTTGTAATTTGATAGTCCCAAGCTCTTCTAAACTTCTGACAGTTTTCACAGAGACTTCAACCTTTTTAAATACTCAAGAGCTCAGCAAATTGCTGGCATTTGTAGGTCTGTTTTTTCCAAATCCAGTCTTCCAATTCAAGTTCCTTCATGTTTGTTTAGTGCTAATAGCAAAGTTAATGATACAAAGTTTGGCTCTGAGACTCCTAGCCTTGCAGATGTGTGTTTCCTTAGTCACTGGAGCTTTTCTTCCACCTCCATTATTACCTCCCCTTTTGCAAGGAAGATTGCTAAGAAACATGCTGATGTTCTGGTTTTGGACGATTGGTAAACAGCTAAGGAATGCTCTCTCCAACCCCTCACAGCTTCTTTGACCTGCTTTCTACCCTTCTTCACTGACACTGTGTCCTTCATGTTCTCATTCCAAACTTTTTGCTCTCAGTTCCTCCAAGGCAGTCTTCATGCTTGCTATCTCTCGTTTGCCTGAGCTGCAGTCATCCATGTAGTTATTGCAAAACTACTCAGTTGCTCTTTGACTCCCTTGGGCTGCTGGACTGACCAGAGGACTGAGTATTTTCTCATTCTTTCATTTCTATTTCGATGCTGTGCTGTGGTCAAATAACTCATGCATTGTTGGTGCTTCTCTCTGGGTCATTGACCAGACACAGTTGATCAACATGTTCGCTGTCACCCACAGTACGACGCTCTAACGCAGTAGACAAACTGTGGTGCTGTGCAGTGATGGGGGAATATGTTCCTTGTCTTTGTTAAAGTCTTGCAATGCACGTGTGGCTGGATATGGGGAATGCCAGGGTCAGTTTCTCAGCAAACCAAAGTCTAATACCGATTTTTTTTTTTTTTTTTTTTTTTTTTTTTTTTAATGCAAAACTACCTTGGAAATACAATGGTCATTCTAAGTCACTAGTCAAGAAATGCTAGTCGCTTTACCAGGGTAGATTTATTAGAAGAGCCCTGTAAGGAAACATCTTGCCATAACTATATTAGATGCCCATGCTGGGGATGGGCTCAAATAGCAGAGTAGTATATAACCTTGCATCCTGTCACAAACTGCCAACAGTTGGCAGATCTAGAATCCTGCCTACTTATTCCATTACTTTTTACATCTATATGACACTGTGTGGAGGTCCAGAACCCTGACGTGGTGTGCTCGCCCAAGCACAGGAATCAAATCATAAGAGAGCTAGGGTTTGCACTATAAGCTGTGGCATACATGTTGCTACTATTCCTAAGAGTGTCAAAGTGGGTGGTGTAATCATAATTAACTGTGTTCTGAGCATAAGTCTGGGATTATATTTAATTATACAGTGTGCCATCTTACCTAGAGTAGACTAATGTTGTATTAAACTAACTGGAATTAAATTGCCCCATTTAAACTGTTTCCAAATTAAAGGGTGCATTTTGGAAATACTCTTCAAACTGAGCTAATTAGCTAGGATTGCCTATTTGAATGGTGTACTAAAGCATGAAATTTGTCCAAAATATGTGAAAATAATTGAACCATCTGTAAAAAATGAGAGTTTTGCTATGATTGCTCATGCAGAATATTTCTAGTAAAATAACTTTAGAAAGCAATCTATTGGCCTTTCATATACTTACATTAAACCTGCTCATCTAATTCTAAAAATAAAAGCTGATATTATTAGTACTGCACTGTGATCCTTACTCCAAAAAGAAAACCCCAAGCTTTTTTTTTTCCCCCAAAATTTCCATTGTATTATAACTGGATTCAGATTCAAGAAAGCTTTTTGAAAATATCCCCTAAATTTGTTTGGTTTTCCCTTTATGAATCCCAGCTGCAAACCTGTTCAGATAAGAAGTGACTACAGTAACGTCATGTTCATCTCTGCCTTTAATACATCATTGAAAATCTTAAAGTTTTAACATTTTGGGGCTTATAACAGGAGTCATCTCATACAGTGTCATGAGCATCAGCTAGCTCTTGAGGTCCTCATATCTGTCAGGGAGCAGCAAGGGCTGACTGCTCCCTAAGGGGTGGGGGGAGCCAAGCAGGACAACCCTGCCAAGAGGGGTTCAAACGGGGCTGGACTGAAATGGGCCCCCCCAGGGGTGGGGAAGGCCCTGGGAGGTTGGGCAGGGCCAGTAAGGGCTGGTGGTGCCCTCATGGCCCTGAGAGCATCCCTCTACAATATTTAGTTGTTAGCCTATTGGTATATTAAAGCTCTATGTAACTGTAAGAATGTTCTACTATGTTGTTTTTTTGGTATAAACAGTATAACCTTTGAAATGGCAATCACAAATCATTTACTGCCTCTTTTCAGAAAACCACATTTACATAGCAGTGCAGAAATAGAAAGTTCAAGTGTTCTGTTAATGAGAAGGTGTATATATAGCCTACTACGCTTCATATAAAATTATATCTGGGTTTTTTTTAAAGAAATTACTAACGCATTAGTAACATCAAAGACATTTCTGTGTCAATGTGTCATGCATCAGATAATAAAGAATTATACTTCAGTACAGAATTTAAATCAGGAGAAATTATATTTGAGGTGAAAAAGTTCTCACTCTGATACGTGTGATTCATTAAGGATTGGGGGAAACCACAGAAAGTTGCATTCCCCAAATAAAATCTTTTACATCAGATGTTTTCATTTAAAAGGTTTAGCTTCCAAAAAAAATAGACCTTCTCAAGACATGAATTCAGTATTTTATTTTACACAGCTGAAAAAATATCGTTCCCTATTGTAATAGGGAATGATAACTGAGTTCAGAAATCATTTCCAGAAAAAATAAAGCTGACATAATCTCACTCTCTGAAATTCTTTGATCTTTTTAAATTTATTTTCACGTGTTTGCAAAGCAAGCTTTTCATTGTCCTGTAAATGGGCAGTATAGCTGAAGGAAAGCAACTTTTCCACTAAGGAACTAGCTGCTGTTGGTGTGCATGAAGAATACTTACAAAATCATCACATGAATAGTATGACTTGTTCCGCTTAAATATTTTTTACTGGCTTTGCGGTATATGTGGAAACTATTCCTATAAATGCTGAACAAATAAAGGTAATCTCTGAGCAAATTTATACAGCACACTAACTGCTATGCTTAATTCATCACACATTCTTGCAGTTCGAGTTAGAATTATAAGGAGTGGGAAAGAAGCCACGGTTGTATGTATGCTATGCAAAATGAAGAAACAGGAGGGCAAGATCTGAATTTCCATGACAGAAAGGGGAGCAAAAAGGTCAACTCTCCAGTTACTTTTTTTTTTTGCATGTGCTTTTTATGGAGGAAGATTTCATAATACAGATTTCAGATTGTACTGTTGGATTTTAGGGACTACTTTGCTCCAAGATCGAATAATACTGGTAATCTGAAAGTGGTCTAAGTTTCCTATACCTTAGGAAACTCCCAGTTCGAGCGTCCTGTACCGCAAGTTAGACGAGGCCCTAAGGGATATGATTTAGTGGGGGGACTTGATAGTGCTAGGTTAATGGTTGGACCCGATGATCTTGGAGGTCTCTTCCAACCAGAAACAATTCTATGATTCTATGATAAGTTCAGGCAGCAAGAACAGCTTCTGAAACTCAGGGGACTGGGGCTGCAAGTATGGCCTTTTCCAGGGGTAGAAAGTTTGGGATGGGCAAGAGAGACCTGCCTTTTTATTTCTTTTTCTCATGCATTCAAATTAACTCAGTGTCAAGAAGTAATATTAGGTGATGAAGAACTTCTTCAAGGATGTTCCTTGGAGTTGCTCACAATAACTTTTACACTGCATGTATATGATTATATTCTAAATGCGGAGCATGTCGGTTCCTGATATTCATAATGCTGAGCTACAGAAATACATGGAACTCATTTATAGCACTTTATTACATGTAAGGGAATATGTTCTTCATGTTCACCACTAAATGGAAGATCTGATATACGGCTGTATAATGTCAGCAACAGAAGTTATAGATCTTTGCCCCTTTTTGTGTGTTTTTTTTTTGTCAGGTATAACCTAAAGCTTTTTTTCATTAAGTAAATATACAAAAATTATTTACTAATATATCAACCTGTTTTTTTATACTTTATCAGCTGTCGGGTGACATCAGCTTAGAAATTATATCAAGAAAGTAACTGTGCATGTTCCTAAGATTGTCTGACTTCATAAGAAATGATCTTTACTTCCAAATACTTCCCCCGTATTGGAGAGCTTAATCATCCATTTTTTTTCCTATTCTTTCTGGTTTTATATTAATCAAAACATTTTTTTAATTTCCAATTTCCAGGAAAATAGTGTGATGACATATTTCTAACTCCTTTCTGACATCTGAATGTAAAGTATTTTGTGAATTATCAAGTCTATTAATTGCAAGCTGAAGTTTCACATCAAAAGAGTAGCAGATCTGGTGACCCAGAGATAAAATTATCCAACATTTTTATGCTGTAGATGTATGTTAATTCATATTCATATGACTGACACTCATCTCACTTGATACTCATCTTACAGATCTATAATTCCACTGATTTCAGCTGAGCCTTCTCCGAGTTGCTAACTCCTCTGAGTGGACTGCCTTTGAGTACCTTGAAACTCTGTCTTTAGGCACTTCCTATGGAAAATGGAGGTGTACGTAAACAGTGTAGACAAAAATACTGGACTACTTAAATTGACAGGAGTTTTGCCCCTGGGTTTTCTTTGGTCCAGAATTCAAGCTTGCAGCTCTATATTTGAGATCCAGGAACCAAGGAATATAGATTTAAGTTCTTAACTTCTTCATCCCTCTTTCTATCTTTCAAATAAGACAAGGAAAGGAGGAGAAAGGAAGTTTGGCTCACTTAATCTTTCTTTATCCTGACTTGAGAATTTGATACCCAAAGTCTTCATTTACAATTAGAGCCCGAGCACAAGAAACCTGAGAGGCAGATTTTAGCCTGAGAATCTTGTTAAGTATTTTCCTAAGGTGAAAGGAAAGAAACCTTTAGATCAGACTATGAACAGCGTTTGGAAGTGTAAGTTACCAAACCCTTAGCTGAGCCGGCAAAAATAGGCACGACAGTACCCTCCCTTGCTAAGGGTGGGATTACTCTGACTGAGAAGACTCTTCTCCAAATACTGACTAAGCAAAAGTGAAAAGGGCTCCTTAAAAACATACTTTGGCCATGCAGCTGTGTTTCAGGACAACCTCCTTTCCCAGAGCAGCAGTTGCCTGGACTAATGATCTTCAAAGGACCATAAGGAAAGTGGAAATCAAATCAAGTGTTGAGAAAAAGGTCCTTAGCAGCTGCTTTTGTTGCCAGAAGCTCCCTTGATTGCATCACATGTTCAGCTCAAACCAGTCAGATTGAACACAGTGTCTCACTGGTAACTGTAGCTTTTTATCTAGAAAGATGGACAAGCCAAACCGCGACTTTCATCTGCCAGATTCTGTGATGCAGAGCTAATTGGCAGGATGTTAGAGAGGTCATAGCATGGTCCAGTGAGAGATGAAGCACACCTGAACTCTTAGAAATTAGCTCAGAATAATTTCAGACTTCCCAGGGAACTGAATATCATTCAAAGTTAATAATCACAGTGAAAAGAACTGGGAAGAGTGTTTCTTGTAGAGGAAAACCCTGGATTCAAATGAAAGGATTGTAAGGTACAGAAAACTTAAGTGCAAACCTAATCCATCATTCAGGTAAAAATAAATCTTTATATATGGCTTCTTAACTCCTTTCAGTCTCTTCATAAAAAACTTTCAAGAACAGGAAGAACTAATACATTAAGTGCCACACATACACACACACACACAAGAAGTCTATCTAACCTAGTATGCTTAATCCAGGAACGACCAATAATCGGTGCCCAGGGAAGAATCTAAGAATAGAATGAGTATGTAATAATTCTCAGAAATATTTTCCTAGCCCTTAATCATTCCTACCTAAGGCACTTCCCCAGCTGTTTCTGTGAGGTGTCTTACTGGTGTTGGATAAATTTACCTAAGCATAGGTAAGTGTTTAGCAAACTGCCAGAAGCATTATTGTACCCATGGTCTCACTGCGAGCTTCAGGGGAAGAACAGTGTGGTAGCAGGTGATTCCAGGGAGTAAAGCACCTCCCTGCAGCAGCAGCCACCATCCTAATTTTCCCTCCACTCATGCGCTCACACCCCTTCAACAAGAGCGTGATCAGTAAGCTCTTTTATTTTTTAGGCTGGGTTTCTTTTGGCTCTCTGTTGAAGCTCTTCCCCTTTCCTGTGCATCTGTCCTTCCCCTGGAGGAGTGGATCTGGCTCCTTGTTCTTCAAGAAGCAAAATTCAATTGTGTCTTCATTTCTGAGACTCCTTAAGCTGACTTTGGACACAGGATATGCCTATGCATATATATGTAAACATTCTTCAAAAGCTTAAACTTAGTAGGATGCTGATAGCAATGTAGTCATGCTGCAAATCGACTCCAAAAGTGTTAAGACTGTACTTAACATCATACAGTGTTTGTCTTCCTGCTACATCAGCTTGATCACTAATAATACCTGTCAGGTTCTATTGGTGATGGGTCAAGGTTGTTTGTTATATGAACTCCCCTTCCAGTGTTTTCTTTCTTTGCTTTTTGAGACTACTAATACCTTTTACCGTCAAAGAAATGCATGGCTGTGTTTATAAGGTTTTAGTAAATGCAATCTAAATACTATAGATTGTGCAGATTAATAGAATAATGTAGAATAGCGTTGGTTAGGTAGTTAGAAAAGTATATGTTAGCAATATATGGAAAAGGCTGACGAAACAGGTGTGTGTTAAGGCTTTTTGAATTTGTAACTTTGTAATATCCTCGGGAAATAAAGCCCAATTTATATAAATTAAGCACAACTCTGATTTCTAAAGCAGGGATTCTATGCACAAAGGTTTTAAGCTTAAAATAGTATTCTTGTCATTCTTTTATATAAAAATTTAACTTGCAAAATACTTTAGGAAATTATTAAAAAGGCCGTTATATTTGACACAACTCCCCTCTCAGCATGCATGTTTATATTTAGTTCTAACTTAATTCTACCTCAATTTTTTGTTCTCTCATTTATTGTCTTATACATGTTTCCCAGGATAGCCCACTGGTCTTACAGTCTGACAGAAATGTAACAGTGAATGCAAGAAATCACATGGGACAGTTAACTGGACAACTGACAGTAGGTGAGTGTTCTTTATTGACTGTTATGTATATCAGTTTAGCTTTATGAATAGGTTTGATTAATTAACATCAAAGATAAAATATTGCTGAATAGTCAGAAAAAAATCTCATCGCCATACTCAAACAAAAAACTGCATACAATGGATAAAAGCATGATTCAGCATTAGCTGAAGGCAGAGAAAGTAGAAATGCCTCAAAATAGTTAAAATATAGCTTAATGGAAAATGATTATTTTTGAGACAGCTGTAACAAAACAAACCAAAAAAAAAACCCTCAGCAAAACATGTTTCAACAACAATTTCAGTGGGAAAATAATCATCATTTTCTTATAAGTTCTGTCAGTCTTCCATTACTTCAGTGGGAATTGCTTTGTCCCTACTACTCTTGCAATGTATTTGTATCAGCATATATTGAAAACAGTTGGAGTAACAGAACGTAAAAAATCAGAACAAAACAAAAATTCAAATGCTTTCCTAGTCACTACAAAATTTAAATGGAAAGTGATCATACTGCCAGTCATTCATTAAAATGGTGGCTGATATTTTGCGAAGTATAAAATATAGCAAATCAAAGTTCCAAATGAAATGGAAATAAAAAATCCTCTACTTATCTGTTCCACTTTTCATGTATTTTTTCCTGCTTTTTTAAAGTTTAACATGTTATAATGCATTTTTAGCACAAATCACACTTATTGTGTAAGTAAATATGAAATAATATTTTTTTATATTTTCGGTACCGAAACAGTACTGAAGGTATTCATCGCTTTTTAAGAATATGGCCAAAAAATTCAGTTCAAAGTAATGTTCTAGATCTGTTAGAAAACAATATATATTGACTGGGAATGGGATGAAAAATATAAAAAACATGTATGTGTAAGATATTAATGCATATATATATTTGAGGAGACATCCCTTAGACTCCATGTCTTTTCATTTTTTTCATTTTACTTCTGGATTAAGCTGTGTTTTATCCACTCTTTTTCCTCACATGCTGAGGATATGCTCACAAATAGTTTGAAGTTAAACTCTACTTGTAATCTACACCGAGCTTCATACCAGCTGGGGACAGTGGCTTCAAGTTGTAAAAAATTTTTGGCAAGTGCATAGAGAGTGTCACACCATCTGCACTGATTTCCCTGAATGACCACATCAGATGAGTGTGCAAAGGTAACCAGACTTGCTAGCAGATACAGATGAGGAAAATTAAGCTAACACCTGTTCTAGCCATATTGTACTTGCCCAGTGCGTTTATGGAACACAGTTCTGTTTCATCTAGTAGCTGTATTATTAAAACCTTCCACTTCAGCTCATAATTGCTAAAAGGTGAGTTGCCCGTGGCAAACATTCACATTGGCTGAAATAGATACGATATTCTGATTGCTGACACCGTTCCTGCTACGTGAATCCAGCACTGAAAATGTATGTGAGTGTATGGAGACTGACCTACTTAAAGGCATCACACTAGAGGTTAATATTCTAAATACATAAAGGCCTGATGAAAACATGTGTTCTTATGTTACCATCATTAGAGTGAACACCTCTAAGCTTCTTGGTGTGCAGCTGGTGCGGAGTGTCTGGAGAGTGGAAGTTTGCTAAATTGCGATGTTGTATTTACATCATTTCTTATTCTTTATCTTCCTCTTCTTTTTCATAATGGCTATGTAGTCTTTATTCTTTCTTAAATTCATATAAAAATCTGCTTCTTTATTTTTATAAATTCCTCATACAGTATTGAATGCATATTAAAATATTCTTTATTTTATTATTTATTATTTAATATTTCTTACTTGGTACAGACACTCATAACTACCAGTACAATCAGTAAAAGCCTGAACATTCTACAATTGGAAATTAAAGAAATTAACAGGCACCTAAACTTTAAAATGTATTATTCCTGCCCTCCCTTCTAAAATTTTTTGTTGTGTAAGGTAGAGCAGAGAAAGACAAATTTTTGATTTTTGCCTAGGTAAAAGTATGGAAACATCTGCTGAGAGAAGGAGAGGGGACTTTTCTATACTAGGTTTGCTGACATCAGAAAATATTTTTTCCTATTAGCTGTAAATATGCTCTGGAAAGTCCCTGCCTTCTTCAAAAATACTCTTTGTGCCTTCACTGGTGCTGCACGCTAAAGCAGCTGTGTGTGGCTGCTCAGTAAAAGGGAAGAAAATAATCGGTGGAGGAAGCAGTGAGGAGAATTATTTTTGAACCACAAAAAAAGTAAATTATTATGCCTTGGGGAAAAAATTATCTAGATAACAACTTTGAAATGTTTTTATCTGTTAACTTTTTAAAAAAGTTGAATAACAATAATAATAATTAAAAAAAAAGACTACAAATTTATATGCGTGGCAGGAGCATTCTGAAAAGAAAGAATGGTGCCCATGCATTTAAGTGGATGATAATGCACTTGCTATACATGTGATATCATTGGCATTTTATCTGTATTTCACAAGACATAAGCGATGTTACAAGGCAACAAATAGGCTGGCCTCTTGCATTTAAGGTTTAAATTGCTGGTCACGTCAAATTTTAGGATAGCTAAAAATTCTTTCTGTGGTATTTGGAATTGTACCATGCAAGACTAAGACAGCCTTAAGAGCATCTAATTAAAACTGTAACTGGAAGATAGATTAACTTAAAGAAGTGAGGGTGGGGCTGGGAGGAAGAAGGCTATATGATCACCTAGGGGGATGGAAAAACTCCAGTGAAACTCTTGATAACAGATATTTAATTCTGTGAGTGACTATGGAAGGCAAAATATTACTGTAAAGTGCGTCATTAAGACATGTTGGAACACACCTTAATCTAGGAGGAGTAAAGAAAAAATATATATTTAAAAAAAAAAAACAAAAACGATAGCTAAGGGTACTGGATGATTCAGTGGTTACATGTTTAAATAGTGTAAAGTCAAGTCATGGCTCCAGGTCTTACAATACCAAGGGTGCCTCCATTATTACAGTACAACGTATTTATACTGACAATGAAAACTGTATGGAGAGAAAGTCACAGGTATAGCAATGCTTTCTGTTGGGATCTCTACCAACTGAGCTAGAAATGTTGGTTTGTGCTCCAGCCTATTCGTGACATATGGTCAGGAAACTGCCAAGATTGCATCTGGATCTCCGAAAGGGCTTCACAGCCTTCAATTTTTAGACACGCCATTTAAGACCAACAGAGCAGATGTAGCACAGATATAAAGGATATCTACAAAATAAAGATGTATAGAAGATCATTCATTGATTTTTCGTATCTAAGCTGGATAAGGACAAGTAGTCACATCTCTCCCCTCCCAACCCTTACTTAGCAATACCCTTTGCATTATGCATTCTGCTGAATTACCTTGACACTACCTTTTCTCTCTGTTTAGTCAATGTTTGCATTGTTTAAAACTATATGGAAAAAGATCTACTTCTTTTCTGCCAGTCTTAGAAATGCACAATAGTTGCTTGCCTCAAGCCCGGAGCCTGTTGTCTCCACGCTGTCTGCACAGATCATATATACCTCTGACTGGTTTTGAGTGGAGGACGTTATGCTGACAAGTGCTAAAGGGGTCAAAATCAAATATGGCTGAAAGGAGACACTGGAAACCCACATGTGCACTTACTGTAACTTCATCTTCAGATTTGATTATTACTTTGCCAACTTTCTCATTTTTTCATGAGGGTGTTTTTTTTTTCTTGCTGCAATAATTGTTTCTGACAGGCATTTCTGCTATTGCTTGACCCTTTTCCATTCATAAAATCCCTGCGGATAGCTGAAATGTGCAAAAATGTGCACTTCATTTTTGCTAAGCTTTGGGCTCCTTAAGACAGAATCGTAACTCTCATAGAAGTCCAGAGCTGTACAAGTCACAGCTTTAGAAAGCTTCTGAACCTGTAGCTCTGCTCACGGAGATCTCTAGAGCCATGCAAACTGAGAAAAATGATTTGAATACCAATGAAAGTTATATCACACTTTTGCAATTACTTTTTGAAAATAGCAGGCAGATGTATAATTTTCAATTACAGCACTGGTAAAGACCGATAACAGTACTAAAAGATATAGGTATTCTAATAACTTGACAAATTTGATGACACTTTTCTTCCATTTACCACAGAATTTGTGTTGTGTATTTGAAATTTTTTTTTTCTTAAAAATGTGTTTGCGTACATGCTGTGTTCCGCCAAGAGTACATGGGTATTGTGCAGAAATTATTGGACATTAGAAACTACAGGTATGTAACCTTGTGGGAGCGGAAACAGTTCCCTTCAACATTCTTGCCTATATCACATATGCCAATCACCTGTGCCTGTATCTACCGATACTTTACCAGGTAACACATCCTGCTACCCCTTCGCTCCTGAGGTGATCAAAGTAACCCATTACCTAAATGTTGCCTGTGATGTTCCCTTTGCAACATCTAGACATCAAAGAAGATCTGAAGCAAGAGACAGCATTTCAAGCTTTCTTGCTTTCAGAATTACCTGTGGTAGAGCTCGTAGTAATACAAGCATGTGTGGTTCTAAAACTTTGATATCTATTGTCAGACATTTACTTATTTAAGATTATTGTGAACTTGAACTAAGCGTCTATTAAGGCAATGGAAGTAATAACATGCTTAAGTAACAACAAATGAGAAATGTTTCTATATTTTTTAATCTTGTTTGCATCCATAGGAGCCTCAAATGTAAGGTCTCTTTATACTCAGATAAGCGTTGCAAGGAGAGGGTAGTTTCAGAGCGATCATACACTTACGCCCTTTCCTCACAGTAGAAAAAGGGAAGAAAAGGGCTCAACTCCTCTCTTTCACATCTGTATGGTTGTTTTTGTATTGTTGATGGTAGGGTGCTAGGGAGAGAAGGAGTGATGTTGTTTTACGACCCCTCATTAGCTGCATCTACCCTTCCACTGGGCAAATGTGGATCAGAACTAAATTGTCAGCATCATTTAAAATCAAGCCTTTCTCCTTTTCCTTACAGGGAGGTTTGCCTACCTGTAGTCCCAAACTAAAGTGGAATTTCAAAAATCTGAAATACATTAAACATTCTACTAGTCTAATTTTCATATTAAAACAATTGATCTGGTAATGACTGTGGTGCAGTAGGGTTATTAATATTGTTAAGAAGGCATGTTGCAAAAACAAAGTTAGATAAATGAGTTATCCATTTCTCAGCATTGTCTGAAATTCTATTCATTAACTAAAATACAGACTGGAAAAAAAAATAATTTTGATCCTTAAAACCACTTTAAAGTGTGAAAATCAGAAAGGAAGGCAATTCACTTCTGCCATATCTAGATGAATTAGAAGTCCAGCTTTTGCAGTGATATACAAACAGGAGTATTTCATATTGAACTTCAGACTGAATATGTAATAGCTTAAAATCATCTTCTGGGGGATTTTATCATTAATCAGGCTCTTCTTATTGTAGCAAAGGTTTTAAACTTATAGTTAATTCACTCCCTCTTCCTTTCTAATCCAAGAAAATGAATACAGACTCTGTAATGTCTGTGCTAAATTACTTGCGTCACTTACAATTTTTCACATGTTTTTGCACCTTAAATGGAATTTTCTGTTGAAAATTACTCTATTGTCTACTGTTTTCTCTTGTTTTGACTCAGTTACCTGTTGATTCAGAGAATATTTAGATAACTTACACAGCAAAATATTATACATTCTGAGTATACAAATTTTACAGTGTAATGTTTCTTAGCAAGGTTTTATAGCCAGCTAAGGACTCTTTCCAAGTAAAGGAATAGAAGCAATTTATCAGGGGGTGAAAATGCAGCTCATCTGCCAGTCTGTGGTACAAATCCATTGTTAGATCTTTTAAATGGAGGTAAATGTGAGATAACTTGCCCTTTTTTAGTACAGGTTAGCTACCTTTTACTTAACTACAGAGTTAAAGGATCTCTTTCAGCTTCAGGAATCTCTGCAGAAGGTACGGCGGAGCGGTGCCGGAGAGGCCATATGGCTTTATGTCTCCTCCTGGCAAAGCGCGCGAGATGAGCCAAGAGGCAGTCAGAAAGCGAGCCATGTTGCTCGTAACGGTTGAAATGTCCAGCTGGAATGAGAGTCTCATCCCTTCTCATAATTTACAGTGCAATGTGACGTTGTCTCTGTTTCTGTCTGTCTAATCCCTGGAAAAGTCTTTTTACAAACCATCTGGGCTATAACAGGCTTTGTAATAGTAGCTCACATAAAATATATTCAGATACACTCTTAATGACTTTGGCTAAGCTATCATGAGAATCTACTCCCATTAATTAATTATCTTGAATTGTGGTATTAGGAAAATATGAAGCTCTGAAAACTGGTCAAAGCTTCAACCTCTTTGCCAGCACTTTGATGGGTCTGCCAAAGTAGCCTTTTAAAAATTAACATGTTATTTATTTGAAATTCATCCATATTTCTCCTGCAATTCTCTGTTTAAGTCATCTTCCAATAATATAAAGCCTCTTGACTTGTTTGTTTTGATTCTGCATCAAGAGGCAGTAATAGTTAACGGACTAGTAAAAAACAATTGCAAACAACTCTTTTCTAGTTTTTGCCTCTATTTCAGTTGTAAATTAGTTGCATCATTCTCCGTGTTAATCTGCATATGTACATTTGATATTCAGTAGTGGTGAACTTAAGCTCTTGTGACTAGCCCTTGCATTAACTGGATTGAAAAAGAATACTTTTTGTATATATCCATTACATAATTAACTCATAAAAGTATTAAATATACTTGGTATCATCATCCGTTTGCAATCCACTTGGTGCCTCGGCAACAAGATCCCTTTGAAAGAGAGAGGTACCTTCCACAGTACTTCAGATTGCTTTTAAGCATTTAGGTACATTTTCACTTTTTAAGCAATATCTTTCGTATCATTATGATACCCTTTTTATATGTTATGTGCAGACATAACACTACATTGCTGTTTAATATTTGAAATACTCTATGGTGTGAAATATATCTTATGTCTCCCTTACGAACTGCCACATGAAAACCATGCTATAAAAATAGAGTAGTAAGCTATTTCTCTGTCACTTACTAGGACCAAGAGGTAATCCTTTCTGGTAGGTATGGCCATTATATAACCTGAAACCTCCTTCCTGAAATACAAGAGCATATCATATCAGTTGACTTCTCAAGAATTAAAAATTCCCCCCCATGAATAAACACAAATGCAAGCAGCATTAGGACAAGAATTAAATTCTGTGCAGTTTCTGAGTGGTTATTTCAAGGTCGAGAATGCTTGTGCGTTGCTGGTTCGAAACAGCCATAGCAAAGAAGGTCTATGCTGTGGGTATAAGATCCCTTGCTTTAAGTTTTATCATCCTCAGTAATGTGTTCTACATAATCTTCTTTGAATCTTAAAAATAATCACTTCTTGTTAAATTATTTAAACACTACATCAGTACTTCCAGAACTGGGGTCTTGAGAACTCTTCCTCTTATTTCTGCATTCAGTATATTTTTTTCTTCTCTCTACCTTTTTCAGATTCTAAAAGTTTTCCACATTTGAGTTTTGATCCAACTTTTCTTCTTTTCTTTCTTTTTCTTTCCCTCAGTCTAAGCTCAGGAAGACTATTTCTACCTAGGATACAAGGTACAGCTCATGGTAGTTCTTATCTGAAGTTGTATTGATCTAATGTGGCGAGCACCTTCTGCTGTCTGTAACTGACAGACAAAACCTCATATTTTGTACTTTTATAACCAGTCTGATACTTCTCTCTATAATATTTATAGCATAGACAAAAAACATGCAGGTTATTTTCTCTCTGTTTTTCTAAGTTTATTCATCATCTATGTTTGGAAGGAATTTTGAGGTCCAGTACCTCTCTTTCAATGTGTTTTTCTTTCCATAATCTAGAGCTGGTTTGGAAAGGACAAGCACGTGGAGGAAAAGATGACTTTTCAAAGTCAGAATATGCATTCTTACGTTAGGACTTTAGAAATCCTCCAAGACGTATGCAGTTACTGGGCAGTGTGCTTTCTTTTTTCTTCTGCAACTGCTCCAATTTTCCTGTGTATATTCACTGTAAACCTTAATTTTCATTGAGCTGCTGTTACGAAATTGAACATTTTTTCTTTTACATGAGGAAATGGTATGAAGCTGCATCAGGGGAAGTTCAGACTGGACAGAAGGAAAAGGTTCTTCACTGAGAGAAGTCGGTCCACTGGGTGGTTGGTCACTGGAACAGGCTCCCCAGCGAAGTGGTCACGGCACCAAGCCTCTCAGACTTCAAGGAGCATCTGGACAATGCTCTTAGTCATGTAGTTTAGTTTTAAGTAGTCCTGCGAGGAGCAGGGAGTTGGACTCGAGGATCCTTATAGGTCCCTTCCAACTCAAGATATTCTATGATTCTGTGATTCTTTTGAAGAGGTACAGAATAAATCCATGGAGGGAAGGAAGAGGCACAAGTAACAGGTCTTCCTCGGGCAGCCTCCTGGAAGCCAGGCTTCAAACGAAGCCTCAGGTTCCAGCTGCTGACAGCTGGTGCTGGCAGGAATAGCCAGGCATGCAGAGGCCTGGCTGCATGCTGGCTTCCCGCAGGATAACCTTCGGGAAAGCAGCAGCCACGGGCCTCTTTTCTCATGAGAGGGCAATAGTTAATGTTCTGTAGCTGCTGTCACTTTAGACATGATGGGAAAAGGATGAAAGGGAACATTAAATCAGTGATTTCCAGGCAGTGATGGGGGGGGATCAAGGGCGCAGTGGTGACCCTGTGCAGAGGGATGTCTCGTACGCTAGGTATGAGCCTCAGCTCGGTGCCTTAGTGTTTCATCTCAATGCTAACTTTGACTCCAGAGCATCTGTAGTGAGACTGGACATACGCTGAAGTAGATTTCAATTATCAATGGCCACTTTGCCAGTGGTACAGCAGTCCTCTGCTTACCTTTCTGCTTTATAGGCTTTTTATTTTACCTCGTATTTTAAATGCAAGTCTGGATGTTACCACTGTTTCTAGAAAACTGGCACTGAAAACTAGGAAAAAGGGTATTCTGTTTCAATTCTCACATATTTTATCCTCAATATTAAAATATATTCTTTTTTTCCCCCCGTACCATACCAGAGGACATGGAACTCTGAGCAGTGGTTGGATTTAATTGTAGAAGTAGAGTCTGAGTGGGAAGAGGTCATTAGAGGTTTGCATGGTGGTACAGAAGTGCTAGTGTTTAAACATTAATCCATTGCCATCTGTCCTGCCGTTGTTACCCACATGCTGTTGGCCAACACAGACAGCATAACTGCTACCCAAATGTTCAGAGCATGGAAGGAGAAGTGATTTCCCTTTGAAGGACAGAGATCCCAAAAGTCAAAGCAATAGACATTATTCGGAGGTATTTAAGTAGGTTTTGAGGGATACAGCATACATCTTCAAAAGACGGCTCTAATTCTTCGTCTTTAGCTTTATCAACAGCTAATACTTCATTTAACTGCAAAAACATGTGCTGTGCATGCGTTGTGACATTCACAAGGCTGCTGCTGGGTGCTAAGCATTATTAAATTACCTACAGCATCTGGACCTTTATCAAGTCCCTGACAGGACATTAAGATTTTATTTTTACCCCTTTTTTTCCTCCTGATGTTCGGACAGCTCATTAATATTGGTAAGAATATATTATTCTAATAGGAGTGGCTTAGGTGAAGGACAAAATAAAGGCAAATAAATGAGAAGCTCTTTCTTAATTAAATACAAAAACATAATTAAAAAAAAAGGGAATGAGAAGAGCATTGAGATCTTTCTGATGTTCTCCTTTAATTCAGAGCTACAGAGAACACTTGGAAGAAGAAACTCAACAGCATGCTGCTGCTGTTAAAAATGTTGAAGTGACAGCAAAGAGATTTGTCAAAAATACGGGTGAGAAGTAATTTGATTGTAGACTTAGAGTCTTTATTCAGCTAAGTTATCTTTAAAAAGTCTGAGTTCTATCAGTTACCTTACTGAGACAGTTATGGGAAATTAGCCTGTTTCTGTATGTAAAAGAGATTTTTGCAAGTGGATAGTCAGGCTTGGAAACATTTGTCTGTCCATGAAAATTATTTGTCCATACTAGATTATGAACCTCTTAGATCACAAGTTCTAGTTTGTATCTATTAGATGACTGGTACTAAAAAGTAAATAAAAAACATTCTGTTTTCTAGAATTTCCTCTCACAAGTCTTTGCACTGTCATAAATTGCATCTCACTGTTATGTTACGATTATTGTGTGTTTTTAAAAACATTAATGTTGAAGTTTACTTTCTATTTATTGCCCTACTTTGTCTGGGCCCTATAAAAATATGTTCTTCTAAAACCAACTTCAATGTATAACACTGAAACTTTATAACACATTGGAAAATACCAGTTAATATCCATAACTAGAACATAGCTGGTTTATTGTACTTATTTATCAAGACAATTATGGTTTTTTGCCTTTTAATTATTTTGCCTCCATTCAGAACACTATGGAGTTTCAAATTCCATATTATGCCAGTACTAGAGATGTTTAATTGTACCATTTGTAGATGGGCAGAGCTGTATTGATGTAATTTGTCTCAAGCATGTACAGGACATTTAAAGGTACCTTTAATATGGATTTTTAAAATTTCTATAATACATAAATATATATCTGAAAATACCTTCTTTTTCCTTAGGTTATTCTTAGGGTGATAAATATTGCAGTTGTAGCTGCATTATGAGCAGGTGGCATTGAATTAATGATTAGCTGAATATTTTAAAATTTCAACTAGATTTCTTCCTGTGAAGAAAAGCATTCCACAAATCTGAAATTAATTAGTCATTGGGAATAGTTATCACTCACTGAATCACTAACATCAGTTATAGATGAAAACAATACAGAGTGAGCATTTTTTTCAAATGAAAATTAAGGACTACATTGCTCTTAAAATAAGTTATTCCAATATTAGAGTACCAAAACTTCATGAATTTCCTTTTGTGATGTTTTGGTTTGATGTTTTGTTTGGAGAAATTGTTTTGTTGCTCTTCTCTCACATGTATTACCAAGGCACCTGGACTCCTTAACACGTTAAAGTTGTCAGACACTAAAAGCTTCCTACCCATTTTGCTTCTGGAATGGAGAAAGTCGTTTTCTATTACGGAAGAGGGTGATGGGATGGTTCTGACACTCACCTGCCTTTTAAGAAGGAAAGGGAAATGTGCTAATCTTCTGTCTCTAGTTTGGTCTTTTCTGGGTCTTTGTTTGCTTGTTTTGGGTTTGGGTTTTTTTTGGTTTGATTTTAATTTCTTTTCTCTCTGGAACTTGTATGTGAAGCTAGATGCTAATTTACCACATCTATTTTTTTCTGCGGTGGAGTGATTCTAGTTGGCTTGCTATATTGCCAAAGCTTTCAGCAAGTCCAGACAAAAATTCCACCTATGCTGCAGGTCTTGCCTCTGAATTTATACATCCACCTGCGTCTAGGTTAGATTTCTTTCCAGACACAAAATCATACATTCCCTTGAGGATAGTTCAAATTTCCCTGTGATACTAAACTTGTTCTGTTACCATAAGATCCTATTCCTGAGGGTATCAAAATAGCCTTTCCAAGTGGTGTATTTGAAAGGTACACAATCTGGGAGTGATTCAAATCACAGATAAAGACACAGAATTTGAGTTTCAGCAGGGTAGGAATGTGAGGTAGATGTCTTCATCTGTGAATTGAATTGCATCTTCTGTGTTACAAGTCAACAATGAACTCCATTGAGAGCCTTAATCAGAAGAGACACTTCCAGAAGCTAAGAGCCCAAATCTGCTGTTATCCTGTTTCTGCAGCTTTCCTGGCCCTTGTCCCACTGTCAAGGGCAAGGAGACAAGTAATTTCCTAAATGGATAATACAAAAAATCCTGAGAGCTGGGCTAAGCCATCATCATCTTGTGCTGTCATCATAGTGGGTGCTGGTTGTTCAGAAATCTGCAAATGCAGTTCACTGATCTACCAAGTAGCAGAAGGGTTTTAAATTATCATTTTCTGGTCATCAGGCTATAATTTTTTACTGTTGTTTTACTACCCAGTAGTACCCAGTGGTAGCATTTTTGTAGATGAATTCTGTGTATCTTTTGATATTTTGTAAATTCTTTCATTAAATCTTTCTCAGATAAAGTGTGATTATATGAAATGCTAACAGCTTTTACATAGATAACATCAATATATTTGTACTCTCTAGCTAAAGCAGATAATCTGAGAAACAGACACTTCAGAAAAAGTAGATTTTTCTAGTCCTCCCTATGTTATAGCTACCAGTGTTGAATTCATTTTATAAAAATGTAAAACATTTTTTTTTAACATTTCTTTCCCAAGAGAGCTTCCAAGTAGTCTGGTAGCTTGTATCCTTTGTTTCAGTCGTCTTCTCTCAAAATGTGATTAATTCAATTATTTATCTCAAAAAGCTTGATTTGCATTCAGAAACCTTTTAATGATCTAACTCAATATTTTCTAGTCAGAACAGGTTATATTTGAAGTCCATGGAAAACTGCCAAAAGCATCTGGAAAAGCAACTTGTATCTTTTTAATAAAATCTAAGGGGGGGAAAGGAAGATTGAAAACCAACCTCTGAATAAGAAGTGTATATAGAGAATACAAGTAAAAATATTTTAAGTTAGCTTTTAATTTATATTAATAAACCACCAAAAATGTTCAAAATGCCTACAGAGTAGAAACAAATTTCAGAATGACTGTCTAATACTTAAAGAGAATATTACCGGTAAGAAAGACAAAACTGAAATGCTTTTCTTTTGAAATCTTCACAAAGCAAGATACATAACAGTTAGTAAAAAAGGTCATAGGGTAAAATCAGGAAGAGAAAAGCTAAGGAACCATTAGGTGACATGAATGTATTTCACTTCATTCAATTTCAGTTCCAGTCCAGTTCACCTCAAAATGAAAGAACAAGCAGCAGAAAGGTACTTGCACTATTAGCAATTATTTTAGAGAGTATGCGGACGAGAGATAAGGTCTCAAAGGATGCAAACAGGTCAAAGGTCAGATCTGTTTTTAAGAAAAGAAAAAAACAAGGCTGTAGAGATTTACAGATAAGTGATTTTCAGTAGCATTTCTGGGAAATTTTTAGAACATTCAATAGAAAAGTCAGACTAAAAGTCTGACCTAAAGGAAATACATAATGATAAATAGAAACAGTTTTAGAGAGGAATGAATGACCTTATGATCTGCAAGTTGTTATATTTCCCAAGGAGAAACGCAACATTCCTGTTTTGTCTTTGAGTTTCATCTATGTAATGAAGGAATTTCATACTCCTCTTACAGTCTTGTGCGTGCTCTTGCTATTTGGTTTGAATGTGCTGTTCATTAAGCACAGCATGTAGTCAGGTATCTCATACTATGTATTGTTCTGTCTTTTTTTAACTCTCATTTCTTTTCAGTGGAATATGCTGTAAGTAATATACTTCAGTTACTTCGTAGGCAACTTTGAATTTTCGTAAAACATGTAGTGGTCAAACAACATAAAAGCAACCTTATAGCCTAACTCGGCTAGCAAAGACAACGGAAACTTTCCCACTGATTTTGTATGGAAATGTAATGCACAGCCTGCTTCAGTAAGCCTCAGCTTCCGAAAGGCATATGGTCAGCTTCGTAAATGATTTAAGTTGTAAGAACCAATCGCATCACACAAAGCTAAAAATTCCAAGGTTGAGGATAATGCTGAAAACTTGGAAAAGTCTCTTAGGATTTAGTACTACTGAGGCTGCATTCATCATGAGGAAGAAAAATTGATGAACTTTCTATTCCTATCCACACTTTGGAGTACTCCAAAATACATTAGAGTTATAATTAATTCATTTGCATGAGCTGGACATTTGAGCTTGTCAAAGAAAGCTAAGTTGATAAAGGCAGCTGTAAGAAGAATTTAAGGTAGTGTGGCTATTTACTGATGTCACAAAGAAAGATTCCTGGACTATAGACGAAAACATCCATAGGAAAGATAATGCAGTAAGGCTGGTAATAAAAAATAATATATATTGATTTATAATTTAATCTCTTTATTATTTACCTTATATTTAAATATAGTTTATTTCATAATTCAATTTAAAATTTAGCCATTTCTGTGTCATTATTTATTTTAAATACATTTATATTATATTTTACTTATATATGTTTATAATATATTTAAAGTAATATGAGAAAAATCAGTCAGATTGGAAACTCATACGCGCGACAAGCCTCAATTCAACTATCTAACTCATGTTTTGAATAACTAAACTTAATGAGGTTATAAATGGAGTAAAACATACAGTGTGAAGTCTCACACACACAATTGGGTGTCTGGCGTATCTTCCTTTAGCTTGCTTAGCTTTCTTATCTAAGGACCCGTATAAGTGATTAAGATAGTATTACTAAAGTTACAACCTGTCAGCTGAGCCACAGGAGCAGACAATGCACATGCTTTTAGTCATTACAGAAGCAAAATAAATGTGTTAACTTAAAGCTCAAGCAACCTTCAAGAAGCACATTTTACTTTCATTCATCCATGTGTATTGCTCATAGCTGGTGAAACTTAGGGACAGATGTATCAGATCAGACCAAAGGTCTGTTTAGCCATGTAATTTCTGGAAGTCTCCAATAGAAAGCACCGTGTGATAGGGATAGGAGGAGGAAAAGCACAGGTTTGTTCTTGTGCAGTTGTGGCCTCGTATAGAAGTAGCATGGAAAACGTTACTTTAATATATATTTTAATACCTCGCGTTCCACCATCAAGATGCACCAGGAAGGCGGACTGAGGGAAGGATGTATTCTATCCATTGCAAAGGTGACAAGCAATATTTTAGGTATGTCTTTTCATGAAGTTCCTAGAAGTAAAATCTACCCAGGAGGGCAGAATTTTCCTGTGAGCTTCCATTTGACCAAGTCCTACACCCGTCATATCACTAATCTTTTATGGATACCAGTGTGTCTGTAGATCATGAAGAAGGAAGAACCATGCTACCACCATACCTGTTGTCTAATTCAGATGGTTCTACCTAATTTTCTTTGTTCATATATATTTCTCTTATATAAATGTGTGGTTTATCCCTATGCTAATAATTTCAGTTGGCAGCTGGTATTATTCACCGTAGTCTGATGCTAAAAAAGGTAACAAGTGTGTGCACTGTTTCTTCTGGCCTGGCACTTGCTCCCGTTTCCCTTGTCTGAGTAGGTTATCCTTCAGACCAGGAAACCTCAAAGGTCAGCCTCTCCTAAAAGCAGTAGTTTTCTCACATCTTCATAGCATGGACATCAACTAGTGACAGACCCAGCTAGGGTTTTTTTTTAACTGCCACTTTCACCCTTTTTTGATATAATGAAGATGGTCCCTTCCCTTCCTCAGCAAACAGAACACAGAATATGTTCTGATTGCCATGCGTGTTTGCTTGTGTAGATGTCTTGCTCTCAGCTGAAAACTCTCTTTATTCAAATTCCTCAATGTTTCTATTCAGCTGCTATGAGTCCTTCATTTGCATTATTGCATTTGCATTCACTGAAAAATTTCTGAGACCTCGTGTGGCCAAAATAATATAATATCTAACATTCCTATGAATATTAACAAAATTTTATCTAGGTGTATATTTCACAAATATTGATTTTAGACCAGGCTGGGGGTTGAATCTTTATTAAAAATGCTTTATCTCTTTTATCTCCAATCTCAGAAGCGTCAACATATTCTCATAAAACTTTCTTTGTCATCGAAAAATAGCCTGCATTTAATAAATGTTTAAATAACCCATTTTTCATTGAAGAATCGGAAGACTGTACATTGAATTTCATTGTGTTTTGCATTTACAAAGATCATAAATTTGTGGTAATTCCCTTTGAATTCTAGGTGCTATATTTAATATGAAGTGGTTGTTTTCTTATCTATTTCTGTGTCTGAATTTCTTGTCTGCCAGGTGGACACAGAAGGTGATTTAGAAACCAGACACAACTGCTAGTGTTCATCTACATCTGATATAAACACACAAAATGTCTTTAACAGCAGAAGAGGAAAAAAGTGTAACTTCTTGTGTATTTGGTATTCTTGAGAGCTGCTATTCCTCATGCATCTCAGTTTCAACTTATGTTTCAGTAACTTGAGAATGAGTGGAAATGCATTGTAGATGGCTGGAAACAGACCAGAAGACAAAGCAAAGCAAATGTTAGCTTCACCCGGTTTGTAAGGTTTGTGTTACTTTCACTGTTGATAGGAGCGGGAGTGGAGCTCTTTACTGCCGAGAAAGAAAGAACATATGATCTTCTTAATATACAAGGTTAAAGTCCCAAACATATTTTGTGTGCTAAATGAGTAATGAGTAGTATTAGATATTCTTAAAAATCTAAAAACTAAATCTAAAGTAATGTTTGGGTAGAAACCATTGCAGTTAGGGAAATTATGACTCTTAATTTGTCTATCTTGTCTCCACAGTAATGGCTTTCTACCTCACTTCCTATGTTCACAAGTGTCATACGAGCATTATTACCTCTATTATATCACTTTAGGGAAAATTGGAAGGGAGATGAAATTTGTGGAAAATAGGAAAAAAAGGACCTCAAATCTGAATATCCTTTCCTACAGCAAAAACCCATGATACAGTGCATTATAAAGCAAAATATGCATAACCACAGAACTAGTTGAGAAGAAGTTCAGTCTGCTCGTAGGGGAAGTCTGAACTGGCCAGCAAGCTGTAATGACTGTACATGTTCTCCAAACATTGAAAAACCTCACTATATGCTACCCAGGATGAGCAGCAATTTCCACAGCAATGAGCTTTGTAGCAATGCCAAAAAACTCCCACCCAAACTACCCATGTACACTTTTCACATGGAGAAAATTTGATCTCATGTCTTAATAACAACCACCAACAGTTTACACTTCTATCGTGATTACGGTATTATACAAATCAAGATTTTTAACTGATCAGCATTAAATCATACCTGGCAAATGGAGTGTTTACCCTTCCATTTTTAAAATTGTATCTTTATAATCATATCTAAACCTTGGAAGACTGGTGAGTTCTTGGTAGTATTTATTATAATTCCAAGCAGAGGTTATAATTTGTTTTCCTGAATAATAATAAAGTATTAAATATTAAAATATTTAAATTAAATATTAAAAGCATGCATTCCTCATGGCTGTTATTATGGTATTACTTAATAAATAAGTCAAGCTAGACACTGTACAAATTCAAAATAGACACAGTTCTTGTCTTGAAATTTAATCTCTATTAGTGTTAATCTGGGTTATGGTAGTACAATTTTCTGTATCCATATTGCATGTACTGCTCAACATTTTCGTTTAACACATCTTCACTATAGCTAAAATGAGTAATTTTATGCTTTGTATCATTTTTAACATAGCTGGTTTAATTGTAGTTTTGATTATGCAACTGCTGTGCAACAACCATGTGTTATAAACCATCTTTATATACATGGTATGGATGAATATGAAATGTACATTTTTCATCTATATACTTTAAATGAATGGAATTACATAGAAACTTAATAATTTAATTCAGTATTATACAACTGAATTTACAAGTAAATAATTTTCCTGGACACAAGATGACAAAAGAGTTTGTCATGGACATCCCTTGACTCTGATTAAAGCTATTAAAAAGCTGACCGCATCTCCAGCATGAAGTAGGTTAGTAGTATAGTATAAAGTAGCACAGCTAGAAAGCTTTTCAGATAGCCATGTGTTTGGTAGAAATCACCTTTTCAAACAGAATTTGGAAGATAGATTTTCTTGCATGTTTCTCTGGACCAAAGTATGCATTATTCAAGCAGATACGATTTGCTGTAAATAAGCACAGTGGATAGTGTGATTGCTCTACAAGTTTGAGCTAAAAATTTCAAAATATTTGCTTTGTTCATGCATGATATTCTAAGAGGTGATTCTCTCATCATTTTTGTTAGTAGTGCTATTAAAGATTCAGACATTTTATGAGACGTGTGTGTTTGTAGAGTGGTTTTGGAACACAGCAATTTGCATTACAGCTAGGAAGACAATACGCTATTACATTACACATGCAACTGCTTACTCTTATTTCAACTGGGAAATGAAAATGTAATGAAACAGAATTCCATTTTGATAGCATTGATTACTCTGTAGGCAGTTTAACTTTTCAAAACCATTTTCATAACGTTCACATCTGGTTCTACGTCAAAGAGACAAACTTAACATGTATTATGTTTTGTTAGTAATCTCTCAAGCGGCTTGAATACGCTAGCCACTGTTTCAGCAATAAGTGAGTAATACTAAGTGGTGCACTGTTAAGTCCTGAGTGCAACATAAAGTAAAGGGCATTTCTTTTAGCATAAAAAAGTAGAGTTATATCCTGTAATGATATTTTGGACTATCTGAATTCTAGGTGTACTTTTATACAATGTGATGCTGAAGAAGCACAAATGCTAAGCATCTAAAATATATGCATTTCTTTGTAGAAGCTACAGATCATTGTTCTGTAAGTCATTCTTCATGAAAAGCTATATTATCCTAAATACATCGCAAGTTTTAAATGGCAGTTATTGAAACATGGGCTGTCACTTGCAGTGATATATAATGAGTAAGAATGTGGCAGGTCTTTTTCCTCTTTGATTTCTCTCACGTTTCCTGTTAATCCCTTTTCTTTACAGAACTAACAACTTTCATACGTGTAAATTAGCAGCATCACAGTACTTATAACACCACTTACTTTTAGGTAGCTAAGCAATCATCAGCTTTTAAATAAAGATGAAACAAGTTAGTATTAAGATATTTGTGACTTATCCTTCGGTTTCCTGACCCATAACTATGGTTACAGGACAAGGACAGGTCCAGCCTTCCATCCTTTTTCAGCTTTGCTTCCCTGTCCCTGCAGGATGCTGCTGCTGCTGCTGTCAGGCAGGCAGCACACTGTGGTGGCCTCCTTGCTTTGCAACCTATCACTGTTAAAAAGCAAGTCTCCTGGGCCGTGACAATAAACACTAGTTATATTGTATTAATTTTTTTTCTAATCAGTTGAGTGTTTTGTTTTTCATAGAATCATAGAATAGTTTGGGTTGGAAGGGACCTTTGAAGGTCATCTAGTCCCACCCCCCAGCAATGAGCAGGGACATCCTCAACTAGGTCAGGTTGCCCAGAGCCCTGTCCAGTCTGACCTTGAATGTTTCCAGGGATGGGGCACCTACCACCTCTCTGGGCAACCTGTTCCAGTGCTTCACCACCTTCCTCGTAAAAAATTTCTTCCTTATATCTAGTCTGAATCTCCCCTCTTTTAGTTTAAAACCATTACCCCTTGTCCTATTGCAACAGGCCCTGGTAAAAAGTTTGTCCCCTTTGTTATGTTCTCACTACCTGTGTCCATGAATGAGCACGGTATTTTTACAAACAGCTCTCCGGACAATGCTTCACGTAAAGCAGAATGTACTCAGTCTACCTGGGTTTCTTACCTCTTATAGGACAAATATCCTGACTGACCTTTAGCTAGATGTTGTAGGAGGAATTCTCAGCTTTTAGTCCTCAGATTCTTTCCCCAAAACTTGACTGAAGTATGCTCTCTGACTGTCGAAGTGAGACTGAAGGGCTCTCCCTCCTCCTTGCTGCAGTTTCCCTCCAGAGGAAACGCAAGCGCTCGGGCAGGGTGCCCGGCAGGCACACCAGTCCGGGTGAGGCCACACCACTCTGGCACATCCAGGGGGACCAGATCCTGAGCACCATGAATGCACTTACCGGTAGGAACTGTCTGCATTTTAGGGACTGGTGGTACCCTTGTGTCTTGTGCAACGTCTCTTCCTTCTGCAAAATGGGGGAAATAAGAATACCGTGCTTCACATATAGTGGTGTTTAAAGACTTTAAAGCGTGTGATCTTCTTGATTGTTGTGACAACCTATCAAGTGCTATGTTTGATAGTATGTTCTGATATGCAAGAGGTTCACAGAGACCATTATGGTAGTTATTAAGCAACCTGAAACTATGAGCTTATTGTTTTAAAACTCAACTCATATTTCTCATTAACTGAAGTTTACTTCTACAACAGAATTCTTACTTATGCTTTCCGATAATGATTCAAAATGCAGCCCTCATGAAGTGTAATATGTTCTATTCTAGGATAGGTCTTAGAATGAAATTTACAAAATCATTGAAAATTAGACTTGTACAGAAAAATAAATATGCAATTCCAGAAGGGCTTTGAGATTTTGAAATCAAACTTGTGACTAAAACAGGAAAAATGATTGCTTCCAGTTTTTCCTCAAAGGAATATATTTTAGGTCAATTTTAATATTACTTTCATAAATTCTGCATTAAATTAATGCCTTTTAATTGTACACCTTTTAAATATTTCAATATGAAGAACAAACATTTCCAAACCAAAAGTAAATACTATTCCAAAAGTGTATCAAAATGGAATGCTTTGATAGTGTCAGAACTTTTCTCAATTCTGAAAAAAAATTCAACAGAAGCAGTAAGAAAATATATATCAATGAATAAAAGCTAGGCATTGTAAAAGGCTTACATAAAATGTAAATGGTTTCTCTGTTTACCGTGGTAAGGCTATTTGATTTTGAACCTTTTAAGTGCAGGATTTTATTAGGGCAACCTAAGCAACTTAGTAACACGCCTGTTTTTTTCCCCTCCAGACAACACAGTGGCAAAATATCAACAGTACACAGAGAGGGCACAATTGTTCTTCCAACTATAATGAAATGGCTAAATGGCAGCATGCATTCTTATTTCAAACATGAAGCTACCCCTTATTTTGTCATCAATAATTTTAGCAATGACTTTGATGTTATCTCGGGCATCTTCCTTCAAACCACAAGGTTTCTGGAAACACTTACGTTCAACAAGAAAGCATTGATCTTTTTAGCCTGTTACAGGTCTTCCCATTCTGAACCGTGAGAAGTATTCTGGAATAAACATTTTTGTGCAGTGCTATCTAGAGGATTACACCTTGGTTTTACTAGTGTGAATAGTGTTTGCTCATGACTGTCATATATCATCTTGAGCATTGAATCATGGCTGTGTGTAAATTATCACTGGATTACATACTCTTCAAAAGTCATCTATGATTTCTGCAGTATTTTAAACCAGTCTATAATTTATTATATTTTCTCCCTCTTCCAAATGAATTGTTTTATTATAGTTTTTACAGTAATCTGAGTTGTGTTGTCATCCCAGTTTCCTAGAGTGACTGGATATAGTCACCAACAGTATGATTTATTTTGCAATGGAATTGTTTTGCAGAACAACATATAAGCTTAACATATTTACAAACTAAGAAGTAAAATTGAAAAAAATGATAAATTCACCTTCTAATTTCTTCTTGTGTTTCTGCCGCTGGCCAGATACACAACAGTCTGTTGAACTCACCAGAGGCCTCATAATGCCTAGGTCTCACTGGGTTTCATAAAATAAGCGTTCATATAACAAATAAGTATAAATATGTATTTAACAGCTTTTTAAAAAGATATCTTTACCTGTGATGGTGCAAAAGAATGGAATTTCCCTCCCAACTGTATTGCTAGCATGCATCACTAGCTAGATGCTAGCATTTTAAACAAGTAATTCAGATGTGCCTTGGGGCAACACTATCAGGGACACCATCACTGACCTCTCGAAAGTATTTAAGGGTAATGGATGAATTCAGTAAGACAGCTATGTGTGAATATATATTGTGATTACATTTATCCTGATCCTCAATTAGACTTTGTTATACCTTTTATTAGTGAGCATCCTGGAATGTTTGTGAGATCTAGTGTTTATCCCATGGCTAACATTGAGTTATCTGAAATCTGTCCCTGTCTGTCTTTATAAAAATTTAGTAGTTTTTCAAAACAAAGCCAACCACTTGATTATCACATTTAAAATAAAGTTCAATTGTATAGACAGAGGGAGAAAATACCATTTTACACTTTTACAACAGAATAAACGTGTCTACCTTCAAGAAAATGGGGCATCACAAGTATTTTTATAATTCCTTTTCATTTTCTTTTTCCATTCACGAATTAAAAATAACCAGAAATTTTTCACAGTACAAATGTAAGTTCATCTGAAAGTAAGAGGAATGGTTGTTTTGATTTTATAGCTGATTCTGCAAATTAAGGGCTGCTATGGCAATTCCTCATCCAAAATTAGTTATCACAGCTTTTATATTTCCTATTATATATTTTGATAATGTGTGTTTGCATATTAAACTGAAAAGTTCTACATTATGGAAGCAGGTGTTTTTTACAAACCTATAAGCCAGATTGATAAACTGAAATGACATACATAGATTTCTTTGTCCATAATGCCTTCCTCATAATTTTTACCCATATAGATTGATGGGTCATTCCAGGTGTACATTAGAAATCTAATTAGGGACCAATGAGAAAATTATCAGACAATTATTCCCTGAAATCTTGTAATTTGGCTCACAGCTGGTTGTGCTATATGCAGTCCATTGCTTTTCAACACCATTTTCAGAACTAACATTTTACTTTCACTGATTAATCAAATAAAATAAAATAAAAAATTTCAGAAAAAATTTAGCAGACAAAACACTGAAGAATAAGAATAAACTTTTTTTATTGCATTATAGATGCAATTGAATAGGTATGTTTGATTTCAGAATTATTTTCAGTTTTTGGAGCCTTGAGACATTTGGAAGTTTTGTTTCATAGAATAGGAGATAAATTGTGATATCTCAGTTCATCTTTTTTGTTTGTTTTGTTGGATTTTTTTTTGCTTTGTTATTCCACTGTTCACGTTTGCAGTAGAACTGAATGAAAAATGCCCTTTTCTGCTGTGTTGATTTGTTTGTCTTTTGGAATAGGGTCATATGTTATCTTTTTTCCCGTTGGCAAGAAACTGCAATTTAAGCTAGGCAAACCCCAGAAAGCTCTGTCTGAATTGGCATTTCAAGATCTCAGAGTTTAAGTATATTCTAAATGCTTGACACTGTCTCACATGACACTGAATTAGATGGTTTTCAGTTATTTTAAATTCTTATCCTGATGTTCAGTAGTGAAACAGTTACTCTGTGAATTCATTTAACAGTATTTTATAATAGAAATTACCTACCAGGCTTACAGAAAGCCAACTATTTTATAAAAACCTGATGTAGTCTATGTGTTTTGGGTGTTCCATGTATGCTGATGATTACTTTTATTCTTACAACATGTCTTAGATGAAACATTCACTTCCTTGATTTCAGGAGCTGATGCTGTAGAGGCCCAATGTAAGAGATTTGAAGTGAGGGCAAGTGAAGGTGGAAAAGTATTGTTTTCTGCAGATGAAGATGAGATTGTCATTGGAGCCGACAGACTGAAAGTAACAGGTATGGTAATAATAAGGTTTCTAAATAGATGTAAACTCTTTTTTTTTTTTTTTTTAATATTCTTAGTAATAATTACTCTATCAGTCTTCTACAAAATTTTCATTCACTGGAGAGGAAATAGTCTTCTCATCGTCAGTGATTGCTTGACCAACCAAAAGATATGGCATAATCTAAAAATCAATCCCTCTAAAGTCAGATTTGAATCTAGACTCTGCTGGACCAGCTAAGGTGCAAATCACCCTTACCACAGTGATTTGGTTTTTAGATGTTACCATCAATAAAACATTGTTTTGTGGTACCTATGCCATTTGTTTAGGTAATGCCCCTTCACAATGATAAAAACTATGACCTTTGTTTTTTTCTGTATACAAAGTATGAAGTCTAATTTCCATGTGAATTAAGTGTATGGACTTTGCTTTACTTTAGGAGGCTCAGCTGAAGCGTAGTAAGTAGAAACCTTGTCTTGAACATTTATTCAATAGAATAAGAAAAATAATTCTCATTGGTCTTTTACTGTCATCATTACATGTATATATATACACATGTCAGTAACTCATTTGATTTTAGAAATGTGTTAACTTATAAAAAAATAAAAAAATCAGTTACCTAAGTTTCTTTTAGATAAATGCTTTAACTTTATGTAATAAAATCTTGTCTGAACTTAGGCTGGACTTGAGCTATCCATTCATAATCTAGAATAAGATACAAAACTTGAATTGCTTCACCAGTTAGCAGTGCTTAGCTTTCTGTCAGTCTATACCTGACGATACCTGCGTTAAGAGTTTGAAAGCAACCTACTGGTTTGAAAGCTCAATTGTGTAGAAAGTATAAAATGGTTCTGGTTTGTGATGATCATGATAAGATATCCCTTTCTGGTCTGTAAAACTAAGAAATGTATTACTAGCAACTTTAAGCCTTTTTAAAAAAAAAATATTAGGTAGTTCTACTTCCCTGTAATGCCAGATATAGCATTAAAGCAGATCCAAGAAGTCCAGGGTCAAGCTATGATTGACCTTTCTTCATAAGCCTCAAGGTTGTTGCTTGCCAGGATATGTAAGATAACTTTTCTTCCCCTTTCATTCCTGTCTGACCTCTGTCTATCTTCTCTAGCCAAGCAATCTGTTTCAATACTGCTAAACCAAAAGAAAAGGCTTTTACAAGCAGGCAATTTAGTGACGTTGCAGTATCCAATATAATACCCTAAATTTTATTGGTTTACCAAATTTGGGGTTAGCAGAGGGAGACATCAGTGTTTTGTTGAGTCAGCAGCAGTCTTCATAGATAGTAGTTGTAGAAGAATTTTTACCATAGTAAAACATAAGACCATAACTGGAATAATACAAGAGAATCCACTGAATCCTGCTAGAGTTCAAATGTGATCAGAATATTAAGTACCGAGGAATTTATTCTTAAACATACAATTGACACAGGAGATTTCAAAGCATCTATCATAAGTTAAAAAATAAAACATCTGACAAATGGCACTGAGGATTAGATTTCCTGCCATTAAGAAATATAATCATAAATTTTAGATGTCATGGTAATTTTTTTTTATCAGACTTCAAAAGCAAAACACTTCTCAACTGTCTTTAACTTCAAAGTGTCTTGAGTTCCCACAGCACCTGTTGACATCAGTGGTACAGAAAGCAGAACAACCAATGAAAATTTATTCAATGATGCTTAGCGTGGGATATAGGATGTGAAAAGAACAGGATTTTCTCCTTAGTTCTAAAAATACACCTGACTGTATGTGTATTTATATTAAGCGCCTCTGCCCAAATTAAAAAAAAAAAAAAAAAATAGTAAAGGCTAGGAAAATCTACGTTAATGCTGCTTCGATACATTCATCTGAGTTTCGGGGATTACTGTGTACCTGGTGAGTCCCACCAGAGAATCTCACTAGTAGAGTTGTTTGTAAAAGTAATTGATTTTCCTTCTGTAGCTAAAATGAAAAATAAACAAGAGGAAGGATTGAATTTTCAAAGAAATTTTTTCATTGAATGAGAAAAATTACTTTAGGGTTAAAACAATAAAAACATTGACTTTAATTACTTGCACACACACAAAAGAAAGATTTAGGCAGCATTTAAATATCACAAAGAAAATATGCATGGTGGAGGATTTATCAGGTTCTAAATGTTGTCATTTAGGTCATGAAGTTAAATACAAATTATGTTCCATTAAACAGCTTAATATCCAACGTTTTGGGCAGTTTCTTTAGAAAAAATATGTTAAGGTGTTTTGTAATTGTAATTTGAAAGAGTAATTTATTTTTAAAAGTCACTTGAAAATTATTGTCTTCTTTTGTGTTTATTCAAAAGTAATTTAATGAAGTTGGGATTGTTCTTTCTAATCTCTGGATAATCATCCTGTCTTGAAATCAGATTTCATTAGTAAACTATCTTACAATGGAGCGATAAAAGGCTATTTTCAAAATTTTATGCTTTAAATCCCTAGGAACCACCTTAGGTTAACCCTTCCATCATCTTGTTAGAGAAGAAAAATATTATCCCTCAGAATGAAGGGAAGAGTATTAGATTTCTAAATGAATGAGCATTTCCGAAAAGCTTAGACAGAATAACCTCACATTCCAATTTCTGTATCCCTAAAAGACTTTTTGCAGCATAAGTACTAATCTGCAGCCAAATAATAAAGCTATAATGAGACATCTGTGCTTTACTGTCGACTTCAGTCTAAAGCTGAAATTATTTAACATAGATTTCCCAGTGGTGACTAAAAGTTGCATGATCCATGCAATCTCAAGAAAAGTATCTTAAAACAAAAAATCTCCCAAAGGTTAAAAAAAATAATTCTGTCTTCACGGAAAAATAATATAACAAAATCTTTCTTTCGTATATTAGCTCTTTGAATTCTGTCCAAAGATTGTGTGATACCTTTAAATTCTTCAGCAAACACATGAAAGGTGATGAGTCCCTGTGAGTTGCATCAATCAGACTGCATTACTCTGTATGGCATGATATGACTGATGAAACCTGGCAAGGCATCATAATGTCGAACATCAACCACAAATTTATTATTAGTGTATTTTTCTCAAGCCTGTGTTTTGATAATCGTGGTGCCTTGGGGTGAATATAGGAAAGGAGTTATGGAAGAACAGAGAAAACAAAAGATGAATATCAAAAAGCAAAAATAAGCTGTGTTTATTTGGAGATGAAACTCTCACATGCAGTTATTTAAGTGTGGTACTACAATGAAAACTTGATTTTATTTTCTTCTTTAGTGAATAGTGTCTCTTTGGAAACACTTCACTGTGAATGAGTCCAATAAATGGTGCATTTTGGTAATTAATTTTCTAAAGCGTACCCATTTCATGGGCATTTATAAATCACTATGGCAGTGTGGGATTTATTTTACATGATTTTTTCTCAATTCAGAAGAATGCTTTTGTAATGCACAGCTTTAAAAAGCAGTCTATCATAAGGCAGTATAAGAAATTCTTGAATAATAAAAACTTGAAAGATTAAGTTTCGAGCTTCTCCTTGATTATTTTTGTAGCATTTTTATTTGTAAATTTTTATATAGGCAGCCTATTCCAGGGAGAGAGGTTTCAACCTTTGCTTTGATAGACAGAGCTGACTATTGCCCCTTTGCGCAGGGATGCCTCCTACCACCAAGCTTAACATGTATCATAGAGGATTGCAGGGAAGGAAGCGAAAGGCATGGTGAAGTAAACTTATTGCCAAAGAGCTGGGAAACAAGCAGGAATAAGGAGCTGAGTTTCTGGTGAACTCACAGGTTCCTTTCTGCGCACGGTTAAACCTTTCTCCGTCCCTTCTATTCACCCTGTCCCAATGAATGGACAGCATCTATAGCATCGTGGAGTCGTCTTCACTCCCTCTGCAGTTACAAGCAAGAGTATCTGTTTGACTTTTACTTCTGTTATTTAAATCTTAATACAAAGTTTCGTGCCCTATGCCTTCATTTCATATTTCTTTTAATTGCAATGTGGTCGCTATAAGATGTTCTTGTAGCAGAACTTGAAAACACTGTATTGGTGACGCTTGTGGGTGGGAGTACAAGCATATATCACGACTCAGCTTTATGCCTGCTAGAGTGTTTGTGAGAAAACAGATTATAAGGCCTTGCTCAGTACACATTTTTCTGAGGCACTGCTACGAAAGAAGGTTGTAATTCTTTCTATAAAAACGTTCACTGTATGTCTGTGTTAGTACAGTTTGTCTTCCTCTTTTTTTCTTAAACCAAACTTGTAGTTAGCAGCTGTATAAGAAGCAGTAGGCAATGTGGAGGTCATCTAGTTATGTTCTAAGCAAAACACCTACATTTTTGGACAATGTAATTAAGTTTTTTTTCTTCTCCTGACTTTTGAGGTTGTTTGCTTAGTTAAGGCTAAAAGCACATTATCAGAAACTTTTTTTTCATTAAACTTACAATGTTTTATGCAAATTATACAAAAATTTTGCTTTTTTGAAAAGACTGTTCATATGATTTTTGAAGGAGAAGAGACTGCAATTCAGTTCTCATGTTGTCTCCTACACGTTCTTCTGATCTATATATTTCATTCAGGCTTGACTATAGTGTTCTTTATTTAACTATGATTTTATCTGTGACCCTTCTTCCAAGACCCATAAAAACAACAGTGTAAGTTGATTTGTTACGGGTTTAGGTACCTTCTTCTAAATCAGTTGTACTTGTACATGTGGGTTTTTTATTAATCATGTCTAAAAAAAGGCAAGGTAAAAATGAATTTGCAAAGTAAACCCCATAGGTCTTCCATCAGAAGCCATGGCTGTTCTGCAGTCAAATCCAGTTATGTTTTCTAGATGCAGCAAATAAGCTGTATCACTTTTTCTAGATAGCCCGGTCTAGATTGTTTGGAAAATAATACTCACTTTTATGGAGAACTAATTTATTTTGTTTCCTGTTACTTTCTTAACTGCTGGCTTATTTTCTTTCATCCCTTACTCCTGTATGTCTGAGTGGTATAATCTGTTTTAGCACAGGACCTGAAGTCCTTCTGGATAAAACTGAATCTTGTTATAATAATAATTAATATGTTAACAGCAATATTTTTCCTCTAAAAATAAATAAGAAGCTAATTAAAAACTTGTCAGTTAATGCTTTACCAAGATTTTTGTAATAGTTCTATAGAGTTCAATTGCTTCCATAATTTATTGAAACACAAAACTCTCAGATATGTGGAGCTCCATGTCTATATTGTGTGAGCTGATATAATTAGCTGAAGATCACTTTGTTTCCATATTTCAAACATAGCAATAAATCTAATCATAGGAATTGCAATTGTAGTAAGGCTTGCACATGGTTGCTAGCAGTAGTAGGAGAAACAAAAAGAAGAGGCATTAAAACTTTGCAGACCATTATGATCTCCTACGAGCCTTCTTCCTTGTCAAATAGCAAAGTTATGTGGAAAGACAGAGGTGAGAGGAGGACAGGAGATGGCATACTTCACTTTTAATGGAAACTTTCATAGATTAATAGCAGGACATGTGTAGGTCAAATCTACTTTGACACCAGAGCATTGTCGGGGAAAAAATCTGTGAAGGGCTGCAAGTGTCTTTTTCATTACACTAGAGTATATGCTTATGGTGGGTTCAGTACGGCTTTGATCAAAGCCACTTACTTCACTGGATGAAAGATGAGAGCCTTGATGTATCAAGGAAACGTCAGAAGATACCTACATGCTTATATTCTAATAATATCCAGAATTAACATGCAGAAGCGTGCATCAGTACCTCAGTTTTGATTTTAAGATTATGCTGTGGGACTGTGAGTCTGCAGGTCTTCCAGAGTAGTTAAAATGAAATGATAAAGTATAAATATGTCTTATGGCTATAAAAAGAAAATATGATAGAAATATGAGGAAATATATGTGAATTGCAAATTAAGTTGGAAGAGTAGAAATAAAATATTTATAACAAGTACTGAAATGTAGAAAAATAAATGATTATTTGATGTATGTTGTTATTACAGTAGGCGTATATCTAGTGCCTTCAGAGACTGAATAGGAATTTCAGTATGAATGGGAAAGAAGGTCTCGGATTTGCCATGATCAGTTGGTGGATTGTCATTCCGGACAGATGGAGTTTGGAGAGCAAAGTGGCACAAGATGAAGGGAAGCACTTAATTACTTTAAGCTGGTTTATGCAGCCAAATTATGTGACCACAGTAAAACTACTGTATTTGATGATGTTGTAGTAAGAAGTTAAACCTTTAAGTAGATATGCCAGACTCTCAATATCCTGAACACTGAATGAATCACGATTCTTTTATCATCATCTGTCAGTAACAAAAATGCATCACATATAGAATTTCTATGGTTCCTCTGTAATGACTACAGTAATATGTACCCCAAAATGTTCTGGATGTATAAGGTTTCTGATAAGCTTTTTTACATCTCAAGGAATCGCTTAATGTCCAGACTTATCTGTGTGAGAGCTCTGATTGAAAGATAATATTATTGCAGGAGTCTAGCCACTTGGCAACAGAGCAACCTGTCAGGGCATTCCTCTTGAGGTACAACTGTAGAGCTGATTACAAGCATATATATGTGAGCTCCAAGCTGTCTGTGAACTGGAAGTTTTATAGACAGGCTAAAAGTGGTGAGACTAAATAAGTACATTTGTTACCCAAGACATTGCACAAATACATGTATATTTTCTAGTTAAGGATAGAATGCATCCAGCCAGCTCAGATTACAAGCAGTGTGTATTTACATCTGCCTGCAGGTGACTGTAGATTGTTGGAAGACTACATTGACCTAAGGATAATAACAACAGTTTGTTCGCATGAGAAAGATTTTGGGTTTTGGCACTTGAACAAAAACATGCCAAAGAACAGAATGATTGGTTTCAGGAATGTAAGTAAAGAGAGAGAAGCCCTGATAAAAGAAGTTTTTCTGAAAAGGGAATAGACTCAAAAGCAGACAAATGTGCAAGCAGTTCTGCCAGCCCAGGAAAGTATGTTCAATTCCTTACAGCCATTCCACTGACAAATACTCAACAAGGCTGTTCTATAGACAGAGACATAGAAGGAGCCAGCATATAGTCAGGCAGGAGAAGGGAAAAGGAAGGAAAAACCCCCGAGCAAATTGACATTTTCTTGATATTTAGGTAGAGGAAAATCATCCTCTACCTAGAGAGTCAACCTTTCTATAATCCATGCTTTCTGAATGCCTCTCCTTCCATATGAGAGGTTTTTTTTCCTTTTTTCATTATAACATCAATTATAAGACAAGACAGATTTTAATCCTTTCCTCTCCTTCTGGACTGTAATCTATTTAATTCTATTAAATAGGGCTTACATTTTTGAACTGATTCTGTACTTGTCTGAGCTGTTCCTTTGCAGAACACAGCCAGCAGCTTCCCAAAGTTGGTGAAGAGGCTATTTGCTCTGTTCTGGTACAGGACAATATTAATCCAGAGACTGATTCTAACTTCCAGATTGAATCTGGTTTTCAGGTTAAACCTTTGACACCAAGATTAAGTTATTGGTTATTTGTGACCAAAGTAAGAATGAATATTTTTTAGGAAAAACTGCCAATATCTGCATCATATTTGCAATCATATTCCACATTCCCTGTTGAAGGACAGTGCAGAGTCCAGAGACGCAATTGAAAGTAGTTCTAGTTTTGAAGAATCTGAATGGCATGATGCCAGGCAAATCCACGTGGCCTGTGTAAGGGTTAAAGTCCACTGGAAAAGTGCCCCATTATTGGTAAGGTGAAATAACTCTTAAGTCAAACCAAAACAGCTTGTTTGGAAAACACACACTAAGCATTCAGAAGGTTTTGATGCAGGAACTGGATATGAATTGGATTCAGATTTTGTAGTAAAATTCTAACTCTTAAAACCTGAGCTAAGCCTGACACTTACATGCCCTCAGGCTTTGGTAGTTTTGAAAATGCACATTTAAATTACAGCAGTCAGACCCAGCTCTATTTTTAAGATATAGCTACTCACAGGAGGAAAAGGTGAATCATAAAGGAGCTCCAGCATTCCCGTTTTCTTTTTTTTTTTTTTTTTTTTTTTTTTTCCCTTAGAATACTTGCTTGTGGTTTATTTCTGCCTGGAAACAAAATTCTGGTGTTGGAGATAAGGGTCAGGCTGCAAAGCACTATAGGATTTAGGTTCAATGAAAAGAGTACTTGGAAATACCTGCCCTACAATGATGATACTACAGGCCAAAAATATCTTGCTTTGTCCTGAAACAGTATTCTAGTTAGATGCTAGAAAATGAGATCATTTGGATTTCAATTTGTAAAGCCTTCAGAATTAGAGGAATACTATTACATTTTTAGGAAATATTGCAGGCATTTGACTTTTCCCCCAAAATATACAGATGTACCTCTTACTGTGAGCCATGTAATACGTGTCAGAACTGCATTTTGTTTTCTCTGAATACTGTCTGAAACCACTACAAAGTGGGTTTTTTATTTTTATCCGATTTTAAGGCAAATTTTTTACCCAACTTTTAGTACGAGCTAATGTATTTAGTAGCTGTAAACTGCACGGTGAGATTATACAAGAATATGTCATGACATACATCATACTTTCAAAACTTATGTGAATGAACAGGAAGATTTTTACTCTAAATTTAGGTAGAAAGTAGCAGAAAGAATAAATACAGAAATCCTCACAGTGAGGTACTGTTTGAGTCCATGGCAGTCACAGTTTGAAATACAGCTTTACTCAGGGGAAAAGTTAGCAAATTTCCACCAGTAACATCTTGGACTTCACTGTTATCCGTAGATCTATTTATAAAGCAGGTATGCAGTCAAAGCTGTGAAAAACATAGATTCAAATCATTTCTGCTCTGCAATACATGTCAAAGCTTATGCATAGCAGATTCCTATAAGCTAGGAAAAATTTCACCCACAGGAAGCAACTCCAGAAAAAAAACTTGTATCACCCATGCAAATATGGCCTGCAGCCTTCAGCCTACGTTGTGAATTTAAATTCCTACCCTCATTCTGGCTAATGATGAGTTTACATTTCACAGTGTCTGACAGCATTAAATTCAGCATACCAAGACATAAACATAATAAGCCATCATTTTGGCTCTAGAAAAATATCATCAATGTATATAGGCCTTGATATTTGAATTAAAAGTATATAAAAATATGGCTTTGCTCAAGGTTCAGAAAGTACAGAAGTGTGTATGTGTGTATGAAGAAGATTAAGAAGTGTGGATAGAAATGTACAATAATTCAGAATGGGTAATGTAAACTGCAGAAGGAAGAGTGGCAAAAATCACTAGATATTCTATAAAAGAAATGAAATTATATGTGGTAAGATTCGTCTCATAAAAAGAGAATGAAGCAAAACCCCTGAATATCCAGGCAGAAATGGAGGCATCTGAAGAATGTGTAACTACTGAGAGATTCAAAATGCAAATGGATTTATACTTGATGGGTACTGATGAAAGGACAAAGAATCTCTGTGGTAATGTTGACCACAAACCGAAATGATTATACTAATGAAGCTTTTTATAAACAAAAAGAATCATCTAATGCACAGGACCTGGTGACAGCATTTTGGAATGTTAGGGAGAAAAAAAAAAAATCAAGATTCACACTGTACCAAAGATTTATAGATTATAAAGATAAGAGTGTTGAAAAAGTAGTGTAAGGAGTGCTGCTGATCAGTGGGGAGGAACCGAGAATGTGAAGGTGGAAGGAAATTTGAGAGGGCAACCACCATGTAATGAGAACATCCCCTGTTTGAAAGTTACAGGGAAAGACAACAGTAAAACAAAATCAAATTGACTTCCAGAGGACAATTTTAAAACCTCAGAGAATTCATAAGTGTCACAGGAGTCCTCAGAAAAAGAGTTCCAAAGGATTTTGGATCACAAGCCTAATTATGAGCATCACGTGATGCAAGAAAGTCAAATATCAAGCTACAATGTGTAAACAGGAGTAGAGCCTGCAGATCATCTGCTCTATTCAATACTGGCAAGGTTCTCTCCAAAGTGCTTAGTCCAGTTTGGTGTACCATTGTTCAGTAAACAACTGGATAGAATCCAGAGCCATGAGATTGATTAGTTGTCCAGAAGCATGATCTCTGAGGGAAGAGAGAAAAACATGGTGCTGTTTAGCTTGAAGAAAAATATATCAAAGGGAATATTGTATCAGTCTTGAGGCCTTGAGAAACAGCCTGTTGAAAAACATGGGATGCTCTCTATCAGTTTAAAAAAAAAAAAAAACACAACAAAAAAAACCCCAACACAGGACTTTTTAATGGAAAGAATAGTGAAACACTGGAATAGTTGGGCTGTAAAGAACGCAGAATTTCCTTCATTTACAGAACAAATTATACCAACATCTGTTGAAGATGAGCTGGTTGATCCTGATTTGGTTTTGAACTTAATGATCACAGCAAGAAATGAGCCTTAGAGGAGATCAGATATTTTCTTTCTATCTCTAGTCACAAGCCAACTAATGTAAATTCAATAAAATTTGTTCATTCTAACGTTAGGAGTAATGTCCTACTCTTTGCAGCTGTCATTATTATAGGCAGGCACACTTCTCCTAAGTTTCTGCTTGTTTAAAAGAAACCTTCTCTCTATTAATTCTATTTTAAATATCACTTGTAGCTGTATTATTCACATATAATTGTTTATTATTTTAAATAATTAGAAATGCTTCATATTATTTATTATTACTTTTTAATGCTTTATGACTAACAAATATTTTTGGCTTTTTTTTAGCTTTTATTTATCAGAACAATCAGTCGCTAAAGGAGCTCTACCTCACAGTTGAATTTAAACCAGAAATTATAAAAATTTTCTTCCCATAAAAACCAAGAATATTTTCCATAAAAACCAAGAATATTTTTGTGGGAGAATCATTTAAAGTTGGTTAATGTAATTTGCATATTATTTACTAAGGCCTTATAGAAAATGTGAAATCAGTAGATTATATGAGGTTTTAATGTGAAACACTTAGCAAGACTAGATGGAGATTGCAGACAATTTAACAAGCTCAATCAGGTGTCAGTAATGTCTAGAAGGTGCCAATGTAACAATATACTACTGCTGTTCTACATGCAACACTGATAGAAGAGTCAGAATTCTGGCACAAATTTACACTAGAATAATTCTTACTAACATGCGTTAGATACAGTCCTCTTCACTGTAGTTTTATTTATATTCTTTAAGAGTTTTTTTAGCTATAATAGAGTGTTTAGTATGAAAAAAACAGGTAGGTAGCATGACCAAACAGTACACGCAGTTGCACCTAGCTCTCCATTTTTATCTCTAACTAACCACTCATGAAACATATCAATTACAAAACTCTCATTTTGACTTTTGCATAAAAGTGTTTCTGTTCAAGCTAAGTATAAACTTCATTTTTTCTCTTTCACAAAGTAAAAGATAAACAATAGCAAATAATTTTATTCCTTTCTTAAGATTTGCTTTTTCATTAACACTGAAATCTCTCCGTAAATCCTGAGCAAGTCATAGCACAATAGGGCATTACAAGAGAGGTGGAATATCCCTCTGCTATAGAAGGAAGAGTGTGTGTCCCCCACCAAGGTCCAAAAGTAGTGTTTGTGCAGCCGTGGAACCAGCACCTATTTTCTTGGCTTTCTCTGCTGCCTTTCAGCATGTGCTCTCAGAGACAGGCAAGACATTTACCAGCTCTACTATCTGCACTTCTTCACGTACGCTTAAGACCTTTACTCTGCTTGTTCCAGGGAAGTCCTTCCGAGTTCTCATCCCTTCCACATGGCTGTTGACCGTTTCTGTCAACCAGTGACTGGTCAACAGCTTTATTTCTTTACCCCGTGAATACTTTTGTTTGTTAGGAGACCTGTCATTAAGATGAACACAAGTCTTTCAGATAGAGTAGAACTTTGTTATGTACTACTACGCCTATTCAAAATTCTTCCATCTACCAGCCGAACCAGTTTTTCCCAGCAGGCACTTCTCGAGGGGGAAGCCTCCTTTTTCTGAGATCTGATCATCAGACAAGAATCTCAAGGTAAGTCTTAACAGTATATTGTATGTGGATGCAACCAAGTTTTCCTCTTACTTGAAATCTAGCAAGACATAATCTAGCACAAACGGTCTTGAAACTGCTAATTGCATTGATGTAGACCTTAGTCAGACTAAATTTGCCTTGACTCTCAACAGAGTTCATTAGATTTTATTCGGCCGTGTGATACTGTGTTTATGCCTGGTCAGATATTCCTGGCTTAGAAACATATCCTCCATAGACCTTCTTCTCCTGCGTTGTCCTCGCTTGTAAGCAATCCCTGAAGCTTTTCAAATGGGCTTCCCAGATCAGAGCAAATATCCTTCTTGGGGAATCCCTCTCAATTTCTTCAGATCTCAGCTAGTCTATTTCTTTAAGGAATTAATTTCTTTCTTCTTCTTACCTCTTTCTTCGACTTTAATTCCTAAATTTGGGTGTCACCTGGTTATTTAAGTCCAGAAGAGTTGAACACAACAGGGACAGTAATTTTATAGTCACAGGACTGATCTAAGGGCCCCTGACAGCCTAGCCTCTCTAAATGTATGAACATCACCAGGCTAAGACAAATTTCTAAGAATAGAACTAAGACATTTTTTAAAAGTTGCATTAAGCAGTTCCACTGTAGAAATGGGTGACTTTCCAGCTGTGAAACATCTGTGAACAGATTGCATTTCTCTTGTATTTAATTGCTTGAATTTCAGTAAATAATTTGTGATAGCGATTTGATCATGACTACTTTTTTTGTGACTTGTTAGAATTTGAAATCCAAGCTTTTTTGACTTACATCAGAAGTATATTTATTTCATTATTGGATAAGCTTAATCCTTGGAATTTAGTTGCCTGTGCAAAACTTGTAGTTAAAATGCCAAGATGTATTTTGCCATATTCATTTTCAAAACATTGTGATAGCAATCATACTTGCAAGTAAATTCATTCTATAGACAATTTACTGAAAGTAAATCTAAAACAGATGATGCTTCTTCTCCATCCTTGTCAGCCTCCATCAACTGGAACTAGTAGCCTGGAGCTTGAAATCAGTGTAAGGTTTGCCTTTTAATTGCATAGGAGCAAGAAGGAGCTCTGCATGAATAAACTAAAATGATGCTTAAGTTCACCAAAGATTTTTAAAAGCAGCTATGAATTATATAGACTGTTAAAATATACATTTTTCTCACCTATGTTTGTCATTTTATTTGCCTCTTTAGTTTGAGCACATTTACATTTTTCAGAGCCACACTGCCGATCCTTTGGGTCTGAATTTGTATGGCCAGTAGCTAAGCATTCTGGCAGTAATCCTGCAAAGCATTTAAATATGTGCTTGAATTTTGGTCCTGTGAGTTGTACCACTGAAGCCAAAGCACATAATGAGGAACTTTGCAAGATGGGAGTAACAAATAGTTCTTAGGATCTTGGACCATGGCTGAGATTTTATTGAGTTGCTTGGTTTTCCTTCCACACTAATTAGCATCCCCATTTATTAATTTATAAATAATTTAGCAGGGACTTCTTTCCTTTAAATTCCCTGGGGAAAATTTATCTTTTCACTTTCCTTCTCTGCTTTTCAATTAATCTACTTTCACTAGCATATACTTTATGCCTGATACATTTCTAAAAGTCGTTCTCATTAGTTTCATTGACTGTCATTTATAATTTTTATGATTTTTTCCAAAGTGTTAAATCTTTATTCTTTTTTACATTATTATTTCATACTGTACAATTGTGCATAACAGTGCACGATTAATATTATATATTTTTTCTTTGAGCGATCTCCTGTCAAGTCTCATTAACTATTTTCGTTTTACTTGAACTGAGATACAGAGTTTTGGGATATTCCATTCCAAACCTGGGAGATCAGTGCTAGTCTAGGAATGCAGACTTTTTGGTTCCTGTTTGAATAAATGCTGTCTCAATCAAATATACTGGTCCAAACTGTATGCTTTGATGAGGTGGACATTCCTAGGTATAATACTGAGCAAAGTTAGGGCCAAACTGCAGTTTTGAAAAAAAGAGCAACGCTACAAAATGCTGTCGTTTCACAGGATTAATTCACAAAAAGGCATTAGAACTGTATGAACAGAAGAACACACAACAAATGCGGCTGGTTTTGATCATATCTTGGCAAACTAAAGCATCTATGGTAAACCACATTGACATTCTAAAATAACATTATACAGCTACCCTTACATCTTTCTGGAGAGGAAATGAAAAGAATTTGGTTTTGACCATAAAAAGGGACCATTCTCTTGTCCTTTGTTTCCTTCTATGTACAGTTCCTCTTTGCATAGCATATTTCCTGCACTTCTGTTTTAGAAGTTAGTTACCTTAGGTATGGATTTTGAACTTCATTTTTAAGTAAGATTCTATACAGTGATGGGAAGATGAGAAAGCTGCATGAATAAGCACACTTCACTACAATGAGAGGGGATAGGATGAATGAGCTTCGCAACGTAAAGCAACTAAAGATCTCACCTTTCAGAAATCATCATACCATAGTTGGTAGCCCATGCTAAAACCTACATGTCAATGTTTCCTTATGGTATATATTATATTCACAGATAAACTGTGAAGTGAATATGCATACCATAAATTTTACTGTTTTGATATATGAAGAACACTTGTATTCTTGTCAACATCAATATCAGTAACGGGTATAGTGGAATATGTTTCTCTAGCTGTTCCTACTTAGAAAGCATTAGAATTCAGTTTATGGTAATTGTTCCTTAGAAATATCTTGGTTTTCATTGAAGGTATTAGCATGTTTGTAAAACATTTGAAACATTTTGTGAGTGTGCTAGAAAAAGACTTCTAGAGCATAGATCTAAGCACACACACTCTAGAGCACAAGTCCTATGAGGAGTGGCTGAGGGAACTGGGGTTGTTCAGCCTGGAGAAAAGGAGGCTGAGGGGAGACCTTATTGCTCTCTACAACTCCCTGAAAGCTCTTCTCCCAAGTAACAACCGATAGGACAAGAGGAAATAGCCTCAAATTGCGCCAGGGAAGGTTTAGATTGGATCTTAGGAAACACTTCTTCACCAAAAGGGTTGTCAAGCACTGGAACAGGCTGCCCAGGGAAGCGGTTGAGTCACCATCCCTGGAGGTATTTAAAAGACGTGTAGACGTGGAGCTTAGGGATATGGTTTAGTGGTGGACTTGGCAGTGTTAGTTTAACGGTAGGACTGGATAATCCTAAAGGTGTCTTCCAACCTAAACGATTCTATTCTATGATTCTACGTACACACACGCGCGCGTGTGCGCGTACGCCTTTTAGTTCTTCTAGGCAGCCTTATTCCTTTATAAATGCCAAAATGTCATTTAGCTCAAGTGGAGACTTTGCCCTTAAGTCTTCATCTTTCTAAACCAATCTGATACATAAAGCATGATAGAAGTGACAGCAAGTACTATAGGTTACACCACTTACAGTGTAACTAGGAATAGTGCTTTTTCATGTCCTTTTTCTGCATCACTTTCTGCAAAGCAAGTATGTTACAGTGGTCAAAGGTCTAGGTAGAGCAGCACGTAAAGCTTTCAGAGTACCTGGATATCACGCTAAGACACAAGATGTATCCAAGATCAACAAAGCGAACTACTGGTGGTAGCCGAATGCTAGGTTCATTGTAAAATTCCTTTCCTGATTTACGGTTGCAAGCATGAGGTGGGGTTTGTAGTTACATCTGAAAGTCTTTTCTCATTAAACATCAAAAGGAAATACCTTTTTAAAAAATATTTATTTTCATATCAAGCAAACCAGCCGTATTTTTTTTGCTATTTTTATCTTAGCAGCATTACCAAATGATGGACTACTTTTTTAATCTGTTTTTACACTCTCAGTGTGGAGCATAGAAAACGGAATAGATAAAGCATACTGTGCAGAAAGTGTATTTATCAACAAGTTTGTTTCATGTTTTAGCTGTCAGGACTGTTTTCAGGCTTTTTATAGTTGGATTTTTTTTTCTTCTCACTGTCATTCTTGGCCTTGCCTCCGTGGTTTATATTTAGACTTAGGGTGAAAGCAAAAGACCAATTAGAGTTTCTGAATTTCAAGTTTTAAAGAAAATACTCTTTTTTTTTTTTTTTCTTCATGACAGCAGAACTAACAGTAACTCAAAAGAATTTCATTTTGGCAAAGCAATAATGTGAAAAATTAGTATAGATATTAAAAAGAACTTTTAATACAAAACAAGGAAAGGAGCAGAGGGAGCATCCTGCTGAAAAAAACAGAACGTATTACTTACAGTGGTAAGATGTCTGGAGGCCAGAGGGAAACTAAAGGATGGGGAAGATTGAATCTAAAATAAATTCCTTTGGAAGGTTTAAGAATGTAAGAATAGAGGTCTTTCCAACTAAGGTTCTCTTCAATGAAAGCTGAAAGGCTGGATCGGTAAGCATCACGATAGTTTGTTAAATGGATAATATAAAGAAATACCTCTTAGAGTTGATCTGAAGAAAAGGCAAAATAAGAAAGGGTTTTTTTTTGGTCTCTTAACCTATCTCTGAACCTGGCAAGGTCTTTTGTTGATAGCTGGACATAGGAAATATATTCTTTCTGTAATTTTAACTTAAAAATGATAAAGCAAAAGAATTGATTTCAAGATGACAGTCAAATTGTGCGACATTCTGTTCCAGACACTACAATCGTGGTGCCTGGTGTTCACTATTATGTTCTGGAAGTGCCTGAATATAATGTAGTTTAGTGTCTAAGAGGACATGAACAACAGGTTTCTCTGGCATCTGACCACAACGAATTTTAATGCAGAAGTAAAGCCTGCTTTGCTAATTTTAGCCAGACATGCCTTGGTATGTAGGAAGGCAATGAAACGTGCTTAAGCCTTAAAAGTCTGACGGTGAATTTATGATAGGTGTATTGCAGCAGTGACAAGAGTGTGATTTTTGAGTCTCTGCTGACTCACAAACAGTAAAAGAGGAAAGACTAGACTAGGGTTATGCCACAAGACTCACAACAGAGCTGGACTGTTACAAGGCTTGCCAGGTAATCGGAATCGTGGTTGTAATCTGAGTCCTGATACTGCTCCTTGGTGACACAGAAGGGAGTACTGAGACCGGCACTGACAAATTACTCTGTGACCAGCTCAGTCCCATCTTGAAAATGGAGTGGTAGATCTAGCAGTAAATTACTGCCATAAACCCTCTTCCCACAGCCTCTGCAAGGTATGTGGCAACTCTCTTGTGGTTCTTGCCTGCAAAAACATCTGAGTCTTTTGCCAAAGATGTGTATTTCGACCAACTTTAGCATATTGCAGTATGCTTTAGCATCTTGCCCTTTCCTGCAGAACATATGCTGTCTTTCCGGTGATTAATACAGATCACACATGGGCACGTGCTTACGAACACGACCGTCGGTGGTTTACAGTCATTGCAGTTAACTGATTTGAAATACACTTGCTTCCATTTTGTTGCTAAATTAAAAGGTTTATTTTACTGCTATGCTGACTTGAAGGTGAGAATATTAAGTGACAACGTTACTGTTGCACGTTCACCCGCTCTCTCACAGCTGCAGAATTTCCATTTAAAACTGCAGTAAAGATTTATCTAAGTTAAGTCATTTGCCCTTTGGCATTGCGGTAATGCCAGGTTTGAATGTGCTGTATTCATCTGTGTAATTTACTTCTAGAGAGAAAACCAGAACGTTAATAAAGAGCAGGAATAAAAAGACAGTCATAATAGGCGATAATCAGGATAACTAGTGGTAATATCAAATAGAAACTTTTTAACAACCGTGTGAGGAACTGATATTATAACTTCATTTTATTTCTCATATCTGTACAAAAAATTTGTGACTTTCAATAATTGGAGATACTAACATTTTTGTTTCATTTTGGTCTAATAGGCACCAAAATGTGTTATATCTACAATGATGACATGGAGATACGTTGAAATACATGTGAGGATTCTTCTCATATTTTCATTTTTTCATGAATTCAAAAATATTTGAAGACATTTTTACAGTGACTTTTTAAATACATACTATAAACTTGCATATGAGGAACTTTTTATATATGTATTAGTGCCCTCTACAGGATGCACAAATGCACTTATCTAAATATTTGCTTATAATTTATTAACGGCATGCTAATTCCCATACTGTAAAAATGCTATAGCAGAGCTATTTAAAAAATCTGGATAATAGTCCTGCTGCTTTGTGGCTTCCTTTTGCATAAATAAAACAATTTACTAAATTGTAAGAAAGTAGCAGTAATTATCACATAATAATAACAATTTTTCAGTATGCAGCAGTAATGGCAAAGTAGAGAACAGAAATAAGGGCACATTTACATATGGCATAAAGAACTAGCTACTAAAACCTATGTAAGAAGGCACCCTATGAATCATTTTTAATGCTAAGGGTGACTTAGATGACTTCTGATAGAGTTGAAGTGAGATTTCCAAACAAGCTTTCCCAATTTAGATAAAATTCAGATGTGTCAACTGCTGACCAGATATTGAAGGCAAAAGCTTCAAGGTGCTTAGGTTGAGTGCATTGTTGCTCTAGTCTCAGTTCATCATCAGTAGTTAACTAAGCTCTAGCGATGCCCATTTCTCTCTTTGGCTATAGATAAAATATACATGATCTGTATTCCTAACTTAGGCAACTAATGAGATGTCTAGACTTAACGGAGAAACTCCTGATAAATTCCTCTGAGCTTTTGACTTTTCAAAATCAAACCATTTATTTATGGAATATCTTAACTGAATGGCAAATGACCTTTTCTTTTATCAAAAGCTAATCATTAACTCTTTTGTTTTAGGGCTTTTTGAAGCAAATTGGATAGACATTCCTGGCTAGGTTGTATAGGTAGGCAGTAGTACATTACAGAATTTTCAGAAAGCTTCAAAATGGAAAATTATCCTTGATTGTTCTTGAAACTAGGTGAGAAACAATTTTCTCATTCTCACATTTTCCCCCTTCAGATTCTAATGTTTTTCCATAGTATTCTGTACAAATACAGGACTTTTAGCTTTTAGTAAAAATCAAGATAAAATTATAAGGTCATTTAATTAGCCTTGAAGTTAAAGCCTTCATTTTGTACTTGGGATATGCAAGTTTATGTCCCATTCTTTTACATCCCAGGTGAGTCCCCTGGTTATGAAGCTGTTGACTGTTGTTTGATAGTCCTCCCATTCATCGATTCATTTATTTTTTATCAAGAAAACAGCAATGCTGCTTTGTAACTGATGAACTATTCATTAGAGCATAAGCCTGAGTGTTCCAAATCTTCTGGTTATCTTCTACAACAAAGTGAAAATATAGTCTTTTTGATCTATTAAATAGAAAAATAATCCAATGAAAATTCAATTTTTTGAATGTAGACAAGGACAATTTTTGCTCTGTGTTCCACTATTGTAAACCCAGAATCATTTGCACCATTTTAAGAAAAATGCAAATCCAGACTATCATATATATCTAGGAAGAGAAACTGAATTTTTTATTTTTTTAGGAATTATTTACTGTGAAAGCTAAATGTAAGCTTTAAATCTATTCCTATATCTAGTTGTTGGAACTTTTCAAGGAGACTGTATCAATTCAAGCAGAAAATGGTTGTAGTTAATCATTTTTATTTTCATGTGAATCTCCCTCTCTCATACATCATAGGGAAAAAAAGTAAAAGATGTTATGAAAATCATTATTTTTTAGAACTTATTCTTTGTAAACCTTATACATTTTTCAATTTCACTCATGTTTTGAAGAAGTATTCAATTTTAACGTGACTTCTCAGCAGCTTCATTTAAATAGATTGACTTTTTTCATCCCGAAAAAAGCATTTAGAATATTTCTGATTATTAATTGAATTATATTACTACTACACTCAGTCTGAATTTTATTCAAATAGACTCACTTTTTCAGCAGATTAAACCAAGTGGTGGCCCAACATAGATTTTGGATGTGAACCTTCAAACAAGTATACGTATGAGCAACTGAACACGTAGGCATAATCCAGTTTCATTTGCATTGTGAGCCGAGAGGTGTCTTAACTGCCCACTATTAGGAAGCAATGTTTCAAATGTTTGTACTCAATAGAAGTTAAGATGATATTTAAAAAGATAAATACTGACTGTTGCAATTTGGCAAGTATTTCCTGGAGTTGAAATTTGTTTTGATCAAAAATTATCACACTGAAGATGCTGAATTTTAATTTATTGGGGAACTCATTCTTCTTGCCTAAATGAAAGTCTTAGTAGAAGTCTTGCTTTAGTAAGGTTGCCATACAGAAAATATGCATCAAACATTAGTCATGTTCAAGGGCCTTGGGTAATGAATCTAAATCATTCATGTTAGAATTTACTTTTTAATAGCGGCTTACCTCTGAAGACTTCAGAGACAGCTGCATCTAGTCAGGCCATACTACAGCTTCGTACCTATAATATACCTTCAGTATAGCCTCATCAGTATCATACGTGAAACCTTTGCTGTTTAACCTTAGTCAGTTTTGTTGCTGAGGGACTCCACAAGATTGAAATCCCAGCCAGCAATCATGCCAATCATTTTTCCATAAAATAACCTACTTACTTTCATTTTAGTTGTGTGCACCTCCGTAGCAAAAATCCAGTTTCATCGTACCTTTTTAATACAAGTACCTAGCTAAATTACATTTCAAGCCATTTATTAAAATTGAAAGTCTTGAAGAGCTGCTCAATCAACATGTGGTCCAGAAGCTGCATTCTGACTCCTTCGGGTTTCTAATCAGCCCAAGATAAATTGCAATAACAGGGCCTTTAAATTATAATAACTGGGCCTTTAAAGAAGAAGCAACAAGCATTTCCTGTGGTCTTTTTATGATCAATGATCTGCCTAGTTGAATATTTCTGGTTTTTTTCAGTCTGACAATGATCAGCTCTTTCAAGATCTTAGTGTTCAACAACCGCTAGCTAATCTCACAAAGGCACTTTTAAATTTTAGCTATGTTCACATGGTAAAAGAATTAAGTTGGGGTTTTTTTTATTGCAATTAAACTTTTAGAACATAAAGTCTATGTTTTCAAGGTCTCTTCAATGGTAAAGCAATCTTGATTAATTACTCATATTGCTCTTGAAACCTGTGGATGCTTTAACTTTATAATGAGTTTGCAACAAGTAAAATTGCAAGCTTCAAAAATGATAAATACTTTACAAATTCTTCTTTAAACTCTCTAACTCAGAGGACAAATTGGCATTACAGTCTAATACTTGCATAATCTTAATACTTCATCATACTGCTACTTGACGCTTCTGAAAAACCTAGAGAAAGATGAAGGCAGCAAGATTCAGCTGTGCCTGTGACGCCGCAATGCCGTATAATTTGTACACATCAAAATGCTACACAGTTCCATTGTCAGTACATTTGAGGCGATTTGCTTACAAGAATGATGTGAAGGAGTGGGATGATGCTAATAGAGGGCTCATTTTTCACAGCAAAAGAATTTATTGGGTTTTAATTCTTGGCTCATCAACTCTTCAGCTGGCATTCTTTTCACAAAAAAATTAGCTCTACTAATCAATACGCTCGGGTGCTGGTCTCTTCATGCTAGTCGATTATTAAGTCACTGAAAGGTATGGGTGGTGGTGTGTGAGCTAACTCATACATTACAAAAGGATTATCTGCTGGTTAAATAAATGACAAAATTTCCTCAGCATGCACATACATAAGCAAATATAATCCGGCGCCAGACACCAACATTGTACTCCCATTGTTTTTATGAAACTTGTCATTTCCCAAAGGCTGAATTTCAGTAACCAGGAAATTGAGCAGAATTGAGCGGTTTACTTTGGTCTCTCTGAATTCTCAGTATTCAGCTTCAGCAGGAACGTGTGACTAGTTTTGCTTGTAGCGAAAGGGTCACTTTCACTTGCTCTGTGTCAAAAAAGTATGTTTTAAAGGTCTGGTGTCTATAAAGCTGCTATGCATAAAGAGGTTCCTCTGTAAATACACAACTGGGCTTTTTGCCTTTTTGCCTGACTCGTGCTACTTCCTGAGTTTTCTTCAGCCACCTCTATAGCGACTGACATTCTTTGACCAGTAGTTTGCCTTCACAGATGCTTCTTTCTTAGCAAAGTCTTTACTTAACTCATTCTCTTCCACTGGAAGCTGGAGGTGGGAGTAATTACATTCAGTTACACTTAGAGTTTTGATTTTACATCCTTTGCACATACTCTGTGCCCTTGCTATTTTATTTCCTCTGAAAGGTTCACTTTTTATGACATTCTAACTCATGTTCCTTTGAATTCAGTTCCCTAACTACTTCCTTTTGAGCTGTGCTTGAAAGGGCTTGAAGGTTCAAGTCTTTTCTTTTTATTCTTTTTTTGTATTCATTCATGTGTCTCTAGAATTTCACTCATCTCAAAGTAGGTCCTGGGTACGATTCTGCAAGTCAGGGAATACAATTAATAGATCGTTGTCTTATTTCTGTAAAAAATAAATGTTTTAACATTGTAAATTATTAAATGCCTTAAGTATATTTCTTTCATTAAAAAACCCATGCTATTCACTTTAAATCATGGTTTATATTGTTATATTTATTATTCATAGAAAGGTATGTTTGTAGCACCATTTCCTAAGCAGTACTGAACTACATGATCTAACTTCTCATCAAAGCACTACAGATTTACGTATAGTAAATTAAAAAATAAAGAATACCTTCCTATAGTTTTTCTTTTGTTCTGTATTTTTAAGTAATGCTGATCCATGTCTTTTATTTGCTATACAATCCCTTTCCATTTCTCTTGATCCTGCTGTTTAACTGCTGGAAACACATCAGTAAATTCTGGCTGGCTGATCTTTTTTCCAATTTCTTACTAAAAACAAGATAGTTGTAAGTGCCTGCTTTTCTTCTAGTATAAAATAAAAGGGATGGAAAATATTACTGAACATGTTGATAACATATTTTTTGAGGATAAAGCATTTACAAGAACTGTTATACTTACCATATGTGGGATCATATCTTCAAAAAGAAAAAGGAACACATTTGGTTTGGTTTGAGTTTCAATTATATTTCATTTAATTATATCAGTTTATCCTTAACTCTCCCTGCCTGGATTTTCAGTCTGCTTGGACAACTTTGTCTTTCTTTCCAAATTTCTATTTTGTTAGAGGAGAAATGCCTTCTCATTTTTTAAACAAATACTGCTGAAAGTGAGGAAATACTAATGCTGGCCTAGAACCAGCTGTCATTTATCTTTTGTTATCAGTCTTTGCCTGATATTATCTTTGGCACTTCTGATTGATTTAGTATCTGACCCGTACTACAGTGATGTTTTATACATCTTTGCATTAATTCTGCTCTTTCAAACATTACAGCTGTGGTCTTCTCGTAAGACAAAACTGACAATTCTGCATCCTGCTCAGTTATTTACATCTTCATATCCCATTACCACCTACAAAAATACAAAGAGCCCTTGGCCCTGAAAGTGTTTAATTTTGCTGATGACCAAGATGAACGAGACCTGGAAGCATGCTCTTTGCTGCCTGGTATTCCGCTCCAGTAGAATTTCTTGCATGACATTATAGATGGGGCTGAGATTTCAGTTTTGAGTGACAGGCAGCCTGGCTATACAGACACGCTATTCCCATCTCTTAAAGGTAGCAGAATTGCAAGGCAATGGCAGGTTTAAAAAGCAGATTCTGCACCGCACCTCTGTGGATACTTTTAGGCAAAAAGATCTGCTGCTTCTTGCCTCCTGTGGTTCTCTGTAAGACTCAGTGAAGTTTGGTTAGAGAAAGTGGATTTGGCTGTTTTGTTGTGAGATCTTCAAAGCAGCCATTGTAATGAAATTGTTTTCGGTATGCTTTGCCGAGATATTTGTAAAGCTTATAGATTTCTGGAGCTAAAAACCTAGGACTTTACTTCATTACTCTTAGAAATCCCCTCTTCCTCTCTTGGATACTCCATACCAGTAAAGTATTTTACAATGATGGGGTTTTTTTCTGTTTGTTTGGCTTTTTTAAAATGAAAATGGAGTTTAGAAGATGACTAACAATTATGATTTCCTGACAGTAATGTAGTTTAACATTTAATTAGATTTTTTTGGCTTCTTGCTCAGCACATTTTCTCTTTAGCACTGTAAAATGGTATTATCAATTAAATATTCCATAGCCTCATTCTGCTTTCAAACCCTGGTGAGATCAGTTTACTAAAATTTATTGGTTAACTGCAAAAATATCTAAATATCTATCTCCATTAACAGCCAACATTTCTGAAAATACTTGTGAAATACTTGTGAAATATTTCAATAAAATATTTAAATAATTGAAAATGCTTTATTGTATTTAAAATACTGTAACAATAAGATTGATGCCTCTGTCGTGTTGATCACTTCTTACACAGCTACTGTGTACTGTGGACTCAGAACACAAGAAAATCTCTGTTGTTGAAATACAGCAATTAATCCCAGAACATTTAGTAATCAGCTATAGTCATCCCAGACAGTTTCCTTGATCTTATTTCTAGTGACAGAAGGTAAATGCATTACCTGTTTTACACGTTTTTTTAATTCAGTTCTTTCATCTTTACTGTTGGTTCTCTGTTGGAAAGTCTTTCACACAATAGTTCTAGGTTATTTTCATTAATCTGTGCCCAGTATACTGTCTTCCGAGAAGGAAAGTAAAAGCTTACAGGCACATGGATATAGGTTTAAAAAAAAAAAAAAAAAAAAAAAAAGCTAGAGTAAGTTTATATGCGGAAGAAAAAAGTTATGGCATCGGACAAATCAGTAAACAAAAATAGACATGAGGATAAGGTTCAGAAAAAAAGATACAACATAAGCTATTGCTATCTGTTAAGTGTAAATTGAGCGGTATAAATGACTGTTATGTGTTCAACCCTTGTGTCTGAGAGTTAAGAGAAATACTGATTTTATAGTGCTGTTCACTATGTCTCAGTTTCTTGAGTTTTCTATTCTTTTAGCAAAGAACTTGCCGTAATCAGATCTTTATTATTTTTTTTTGGTCTTTTTTCATTCTCCTTAAAAAAAATAATTGTATTTAAAAAAATGGATTGTGTAAATGTTTGTCTTTTTTCAAATAACTTCAGTAAACATTTATCAGAACCCTGATTTTTTCATTGAAAAGTAGCTTTTCAATGAAAAATCTTGGTGGTCACGTAGTTCAAAATGTAGCATTATCATGTGCAACTTGGGCCTAGTTACAGAAATTAAAATTCAATAGAGAATCAATTCAGTTTTAGGAAATAGTTACCCATTTTCTTTGCCTTGATTTTGAGTGCCCAGTAGGAGATACATGTGCATCCACTACCAACACTAAAACCAAAGGACATTCCAAATAAGTCATTCTAATTTATTTGAGAACAAAGGTTTTCAATGAGAATGGTCTGATGGAAGGAAACTCGTCTGTAAAATGATCCATCTCCAAAGTGTTGAAATGAGCATTCAGGCAAGTCAGTGCTGAAAAGTTTAGATGTATAAATGTCTTCAGATTTGTTTGTGAAATTAATCTACTAATACGCAGAAGTCTGAGGTTTCACATGATGTTGGTCCAGATTTTGATATAGAAATGCAAACACAAATATGAAGAAACACTGATAATCATTAATAAAGGATTCAGTCAGATATTTTATCCTAAAAATGTCAATTTGTGGTCATACATTTCAATGTGTTTTTATTTTCCAAAGTAATTATACTGTATTTTATTTATGTATTTTAGGCACGGAAGGGGCAGTGTTTGGGCACTCTGTGGAGACACCCCATATCAGAGCAGAACCTTCCCAAGACCTCAAGTAGGTGTTGTTCAAAAAGTTGTTTTAAAATCAGGTATTCTCAAAAATAAGTCTTGATTAAAAGCAAATATCTGTATAGTAATATATACTGCCTACTTAATGACTCATACATACCCAAAACACTGGTAGACACCAATTTGTTCTAACTAGTCAAAAAACCCCCCACAAACTTCTATCACACAAAATGTAAAATACATTACTTTTTATAAATGACTTGCATCCTGTAGTAGAATCCTTGAGAAGTATGCTTTCCCCAGAGATTGGAATAGTCGGGCATTTTTAAGGTCAATTGAGTACAGTACTGTTTGATAGCATCAGACCCAGATTTTGATTTTTCTATGAACCATTACCGAATATGTAAGTCGAGTTACACTAAATAGTCTCAGATTTTTTCTTCAAGTGGTGTTTCTGGGTTGTTGGGTTTTTTGAATATTACACACACACACTTCAAAAATTCATTACCAAGTGAGGCTACATTTGTAAATGTAAAAAATCCAGCTTTCTGTACATATTCCCCAAAGTGGAGGAAGACTTAAATAGTTAAAGATCAAGTCTAAAACTTACTAAAGCATCTATAGACCAAAAAAGAGAAAATTTAGAAAGGTTTATAGTGAAAGCTTTTTCTTGACGTGCAGGTATGTGCACTACTAAATTCTGATTTGTAATTTATATGAATGATGAATGAGAATATATGACAATCGCAGAAAATCAAAGGTCCTTCCTTGTGTTTCTCTCAGCAGAACTGGTGAGAAACAGTATAGACTTTGTCTCCATTCTACTATGATTCCTAAACACTGTGTATCTATCCCTTTACCTGCCCAGCCGTGTTTACAATGAATTGCTACAGAAAAGCATTGTTAAATGCCCTTCCCTATATTTGCAAAGGCATTTCGGATCACCGACCAGTAATGATGTTGCAGAAATCATGTGCAGGAAGCTGCCCCGTGTGGACAAGTTTGACCATTGTATGTGGGGTCTAAGAAGTAACTGATTGTGTTTGATTATTTATACTAAACATTTTAAGGTAATGTGATGGTTTGGGGTCTTCCAGAGGATCCTACTCGTTGGATTTTTATCTTAAAAATCCCTATCCCCTACCAAGATTCCTGTCAGTCCTTTGTTGAGTGTAGTTGTAAAAGCATTTATTAGTGATGACCGCCAAGGTGGTATGGTCTCTAATCAAAGGGAGTTCAGCAGAAATCAAAGTGGAAACACAACAAGCTTTTCTTTTTTCAGGGGCCCAAAAATTTAAGTAGGAGGGTGGAACTTGTCCCACTCAAAAGAATGTGGAGACACTGCTTTGTCCACTTCTTTCTAACAATTAAATAGTAATACCAGAGTGCAAACCTACGGTAAAACAGATAGTCCTGTGACTTCAGGATTAATTTCACTACAGTTAAAATCACCTCATGTTGCCTCCTGTCTTTTGGCTTTATTCATTGCCGTGAGGCCCATTGTTGCTTAATGTTTTCCAATTCCACTGTTCCCTCAGCTCATTTTTCCAAGGTGGACTGCAATTAGTAAGAATACTACTAAATTTTCCATTCAACTTGCTGCCCTCTCATTAATAATGAACTTAATTCAAACTTTTTATTAAAAAAAAAGACAAAATGGAAACCCTTGCTGTCTGATCAAGCAGCATTACCTTATGTATAAGTGATTTTGTTCTTAATGTATTGTCTATATTGTGTACTGCAAGTTTTTGTACATATGTGCTCTTATATATTAGTTAGGATTCAGTGATATTCCTTTTTTAAAACTCTCAAGCCATTTTAGTCTTTTAAAAATGATGACAACTACTATTAGGACAGAGATTTCTTGGCTTTCGGTATTAATTTTTCTAGAAGGTAACCTGCAGACCCTTTTTAACCTTGTAGCTTGCAAGAACTGTAAGTAATTGTGGGTTTGTGTGATATTTTCTGGCAACAAAATACAGTTAGACACTCAGATTATATATATCCCTTTGAAAATTCCAGTTACTATATGCCTTTTAATTTTATTTCAAATGATTTAATTTTTTTTTTTTTTTTTTTTTTTTTTTTTTTTAATTTTTAGCCCTGCATTCATTTTCCCAAAAAATAAAATGGCTTTTTTTGGCTAATTTAAAAAATGTCTGTCAGAAAGCAGTGATTTAGATGATTGGGGCTTTTAGATGATGCTTTGCCAAATACACCCAATCAAATAGGTGCCCAACCCTAATATGACATTACCCCGTGGCCTCAGAAGCTACCTCCATCACAGAAACAAAACAATACCAGAACCCATTTTCTGGCCTCAGGCCCAACTGATACAACTACATTGATATTGTAAAATCATTTTATTCTCTAAAACAGAGTAGTTGCATCCTAAATGCTGAGTGGGAATGGTCTTTGACTCATGCTACCTTCCAAATAGTGCCTGCAAATTGTTTGGGAGAGTCGTAACTGACTCTCAATGGACTCTCAAATACGCCAGCGGCTGTTTAGCTGCATAGATGATTGAGTTCCAGTGCTCTGGCCTGGGTCTTAGCACTTTCTGACGTTTTGGTATAAACTTAGCCAAAGTGTCCAGAAGACCATATTGGCAGTCCTAAAACGATGCAGAGTATTTTTCCAAATGCTGCATCCCTGTGCCTTGGAACTTTTGAAATTAACAGTAACATGGGACAGTAGAGAGTTTGCTGCGTTGACATTAAAGTTCATTTATTCAGTGGACATGGGTGATTGCAGTTTGATAGCAAGTTGCAGTGCATAAATGTAAATATATTAGGCTATGAGAATACTTCTACACAGGGCTGAAAGACAAAAGAATTTACATTAGATTGTTAAAATATAAATGATCCCTTATTTTTCATGTTGAAATATGTATTTGTGGTCAAGTAATAAATCTCAGACATCAAGATATGAGTATATTTAAAAAAAACCCTTCCCCCCCCCCCCCCCCCCAAAAAAAAAAAAAAAGATGCTGGAAAGCTATTCATAACCTTGGATAAGTAAAACAATTCACTGCTGAATTTAAAAAGTGGAATTCTGACCACCTTGATTACTAGGAATGAAAAGGAACTATAAAATTTGGACAAGGTTTTGACACCCGCAAGGCTCATAGTGTTGGCCCCAAAAGTCCTGGGATTTTAGCTCAATCTATTCTGGATAGAGAGCCAAAAAGAAACAGTCAGATTCAAATTACCTTGACATATCTAAACTTTACCTCAGCCACTCTTTGTTCTATAGCCAGATTTTGAGGTCTTCAGAGAGAGAAATATCTGTAATATTTGCTATTAAAAATGTGTTGTGTAAAAATAAAATTCAGCTGAGATTTAAACAAATTCCTTCCTATGTGCCCAACCACTTTGGTCACATCTTTCTCCTTTCTTACATTTTCAAATAATAGCTAGTGAGGTTTTGCTTTCAGAAAATGTTTTTCTACAATCCTTTGTGAAAGCTGGTAAGCCCTTTTGTGTCAAATCCCAAAAACTAATTAAATCTGACTTTCATTAGCTAGGATAAGCAGCATAAAAGAATCATGCCTTAGAATCAGGAAAATGAATTGTATCTTAATAATTTAATCTCCATATTTCTGTTGCTACTTTTTCTCACAGGAACACAGTTAGGAAAACTAAACTGCCAATATAATAGGTCCCCAAATATTGGTTTTGGACTAAGAATGCATTAAAACATGGTGGACTAATAGGTAATATCTATGCACAAAAGAGGCAGACAGCAGTTAAATGCAGATATCTTTGCCCTCAATAACCTCCTTAATAAGGGGGTAAATTACCTTGTTGTTGTTCTCTGGGGATAACTGCAAGATCAAATTTAATAGGTTTTTTTTTCTCTTCTACGTCAAGCCTCGCATACCGTTGACTATCAGCTAATCCTGCAAGCTAATGCTGGGCATAATGAGAGGAAAATTGGCCAAGCAGCAAGGAACCGCCCAAGCTTAGTAGGATCCTGCTTTACCTTTAATAAGAATTAAAACTACAGAGATCTTGTGCAAGGGGTCTGTTTCACTCAGAGTTGCCTGATGGTTTGTAAGAGCCATCTTTTGAGGCATGTAAAAGGGGTGTTTTACTAATAGGGCAAAGTATCTATTCTATAAAAGCCTGGAGCCAGAGAAGGCATCAGAAAGGAATTTTGATGTTAACTTCTAAGTCGTGTGAGCAGGCCGAGAGTAACAAAAGCACTGGGACTCTGTTCTTCTGTTTTACCCAGAAATCAAATAATAAACCAAACCTCATCAAAAGGGAGAAGATGTAGTAAAGTAAAAAACTACAGCTTCTTCCCATGCTGTTTTAGTGATGTCAGGTTCTAGCTGCTTTCTCAGTATTTGTTTTTAATAAAGTGGAAATATTTACTATTTATGTTTTCAGAATTTGTTTGGTGTTTAAATAGTTATTTCAGTTTTGGGCATGTGTATTGACAGAAACTTGTTTGCTTAGTCTTATCCCTAGCTGTTGAAAATATGATTTTATTTTTTTTCACATACGTGTTCATACAAAAATAGAAATGGGTGTAGTAAAAATCTGAGAATTGCCAAAAGCCAAGCTTCTTTTTTTACATATATATATGCTTATATGTATATTAAAAAAAAAAAAAAAAGAAAAATACATCGAAATAAATAGATAAGAAAGCCAGTAATAAAAGATTATAATTACTACGCAGAGAGAATGCAGTAGGAACAAAAGGTAACTAGATATGGCTCTTAAACTGAAAGAATAATTTGCTTTAGTGTTCAGTGACAATTATTATATTTGACACTGGAGAAGGGAAAAGGCTCTAGTGGGAACTGAGATATGAAGGAAAAAAGTATTGCTATCACAACAGATAGCAACATTCATTGAGTTTCATGTGGTTAATTTAGGGTGTTAGATGGTCTCTATCCCTGATCTGTGACTGAACTAAATGTGAAAATAAGGTCAAAGAGCCAAAATTTATAATAAAGCTTTCAAACTGGAAAACAGACACTGTGGGACTGATGGATTGGCAAGGGTAGCACTTCCAGTGAAATGGATGGAAAAAATGGGTTAAACGGATGGAAAAAATGGCTTTCTTATCTATTTATTTCAATGTATTTTTCTTTTTTATTTTTTTTAATATACATATAAGCATATATATATGTAAAAAAAGAAGCTTGGCTTTTGGCAATTCTCAGATTTTTACTACACCCATTTCTATTTTTGTATGAACATGTATGTGAAAAAAAATAAAATCATATTTTCAACAGCTAGGTATAATCATCTAGTATGTTAGACCTTTTAGTCTGAACTCACTAGTATGCAATGCTTTACAATATTATTTTGAAAGATTTATTAAAGAAAATAATTATTAAGAGCTTGAAGATAAGTAAAAATTGGGACGAAATAGAAGGTGGGTAGATTGTGCCAATACAAATAAATATTTTTCACTTGATAAAATACCTGATCTTCTAGAAAACGGAAAATAGGCAGATCTCCCATCTGGAGTTTTAGTACAGAATTTGATATAGAGCTATATCTAATGAGAAATAAAAAGGCAAGACAGAGAAGAGTGTATTTAAAGAAACTTTAAGTGGTATATAATAGGCCTGTATTGCTCAAATCCCTCCTTCAGCCTGGAGGCAGATTGCAAGGAGAGTTTCTTCAGGACTGATCTTATTTCCAGTTTTAATAACTCTCTTTGTGCTAAAAGGAGGTACACAGGTTTGGAAGCACTGGCAATCAGATCTTGAGCACTAGAATAAGAATATAATAAAACTCAATAGTATGATGGTGAATATTAGATGAAATATTAGATAGAAATCAGCATTCTGCCTCTCAGATGCAAGAGGTTCTGGAATAGCCTTTCAAAAGGAAAGACAGGGATAATTGAAATTCTTTATTATCAGTAACTGGATTATCTTTGCTTTATGATTATGCCATGCCATGGTTTCAGGAACACACAGATGGGCTCCGAGCATAGCTGTCTCAGGCTAACAGGCTTATGAGTGTAAATATAATACTCTGTGGATCCTATCTCAAAACCCGTATGAAGCTTGGAGCAATAGAAAGCATTTGCACAGTGCTGAGTTAATGAAAGACAAGGCAACTTTACACTCTGCAGATTAGTGTGAAGGCAGCTGAGTATCCTTCTTTACACGAAGCCCACTGAGGTCTAAGAGCTGCTGTGACCAGCAGAGGCACCCAGAGTCCCCGGGGGAGATGTTTGGGGTTTCGGTAGCGCCCTGCCGCGTGCTCTCTGCTCCAGTAAGGCTCGTGGCGTCTGAGGTCGCCCCAGGGCTGTTACACCACTTCCACACCCAAGCTGCTGCTGCGGGTTCAAGAAATTCTAGTTCCACATAGTCCCAGCCTAGGACTAGATACGAAAGCACATGCTTTGTTCCAGTATTTCATTTTCACAGATATTCCAGGTAGAAATGTTTGACTATTTTTTTTTTTTAATGTAAATTGAACAACAGTCCTCAATGCCTAGGGGCTGATGCTAGTGATGCCAGAACTCATTTCTGAAATGCTTTGGACTCTAAACCAAATACAGTCTTGTTCCACCATACCTGCATACTCCTTTTTGCTGTAATTTTTCTGATTAAATGTGATACTTACAGTGCATCAATCTTGTACTATACATCATTAAGGACAAGTAATGCTGCTGTAACATTCATAATATTTTAATTTCCTGTCTTTCTTATGATTTTAAGTGAATAGGCTTACTACTGCAATAATAAAAAGGACTGTTTATCTTTTTTTTTTCATTTGAGCAACATTTAATTTCCTTATTCTTTCCTTATACTAAATTTCTTCCCAGAGATTTTTTCACTCTAGTTTTCCTTTTTCCCCTCCCCAGGAATATCTCCATTTTCTATGCCACTCTTTATCCACTTTCCCAAGAAAACAAAGTTTCTTAATTTTGCTATCTATTCTCTCCCCTCATCTCTCTGATAATTTGTGAAGCCACTAGGCAGTTTCATCCATATCTGATAGAAAGGCAAAAAATCCTTAAGTTTCTATGTGTTTTCTGCAAACTAGTGCCTAACCAGAGGAGAGATGCTGACATGCTTTAATAAGAAAATCAGCTAGTAGTATTAGTATTTGCTACTCTCAGTTTACCCATTTGTATACACATGGCTTCAGACTGCCCTCAACTTCTTCTTGCTTCATGGTCTATGTACTATAACATGGTACGTTGTTATTGTACGCGGAGGTCATGGAGTTTCTAGCAGCATTGTGGTTGTGGGTGCAGAGGGTATGGTTTGGGTTCTTGTCCAAGCACCGTGTTGGAGCCAGACGAAGGATCTGAAGCTCGTACAGGCAGGGTATAAGAAAAAGGCGATTCAGAGCATGGGGGGTTGTGTGGTGCACAGTTACGGGGAGTACATGAGTTTATAAACCTATTAGTTCTGCAGTTCACCAAACAGCTCCTATTGCTTATATCTATAATTATACAGAGAACTCCAGAGGTAGCCTAAGTAGTAGAGAAGAATGGTTGGTTTTACATGTCTTATTCTGAAATTTTCATTCTTCCTCGGCTGTATTTCAAGACAGAATTCATTTCCAAAAAGAAAGAAAAAAGCTATTTGGCTTCTTCATCGTCTCCCACTCTATTTTGTATTGCAGAAGGTAAAAAAATCTCTCTCTAGTTCTTTCTGAAATGGTGCTTGCCCTAAAAAAGTGACTGAAAGTAAACTTACCAAACCTTTTCTGATTTTTTGAGGGTTTTTTCCGAAGGACTGTTTTCTTCTTGGGCTGTTTAGATACAGCCCAAGTACAAGCCACTGGAGACCGTATTCCAAGCTCTCTGCTATGATTAGCCTGCAGAGGTTGAAGCAGACCTGTCAAATGGACTTCAGCAGAATAATTTTCCACGAGATGCAGTTTCATCAAGATGTGGATCAAAACCATGTCACAGTTTCTCTCAGCTAAAATATACCCATTTATATCAGCTTAAGGCCTTTTGGGGAAACAATATTGAAAATATCATTAGAAAATTAGAGGTGGTCAGGACTGTCACTTCCTAATCACAGGAAGCTGATGGTTTTCAAAACTGAGAAGATTATATGTCAACCAGTCCTCGTGCGTTTCCAGTTGTTCAAAGAGCCCAGTTTGGCTCTTCAGCCCCCGCACCCTCCCCCCCCAGCACTTTATGTTCAGATCTTCCTCTTCACAGCCACTTGAGCATTATCTATGGGCATGTTGCTTCAATCTCTTTCTGACAAGATAGATTTCTATTTTAAGAAAATATATTCTGAAAGACTACTCAGGTAATGGAACTGCTTCTGGAAAGAAAATAAACTTCATGTAACGATGTTTAACAGAGTGGCAAGGCATGTGTAGAAGGGGTTGCTCTGAGATGTCAGGGCTGTGAGGAATCCTTTTCCCTTACCTTTCCTTAAGGGACTATTTTGGATTGTCTCATATGCAGATCTTTGTCTCACAGCCTGACAGTTTAGACTTTCAAGCATGTTGTGGTATTTCTCTAAGAAATGAAAGCTCACATTCTAAACCTTACATTTCTACTGATCTTCTTGATTTTCAAAAGTTTGAGTTTTAGCGGACTTTACATTCTAGAATGCATGATTTTTTACTGCCAGAGATTCCCGTTAGTTTTTGGTTTGTTGTGTTCTTAATACTATTTCTGATTTTGATAGTTTCCCTATCTTTAGCTATTCTGGCTATGCCCTCACTCGCTGTAAGAAACAATCATGCATTAAGTTCTGTAACCTTCCTCACATCACCGGTTTGTTTTGTCAAGCTTTTGCTTTAAACATTTGCTCTCTCCAGCACTCCTCACCTTTCCTTGATGCTTCTTCACTTTTTCTAGTCCTTTAATAACATCACTGAAAAACTCTTCAATGACATTTTATTCCTTACTTTTCCTCCTCAGCAACTAATATTTTTTGTATTCTCAGAAGAGATCCTTTATTTCCCTATGTGGGGAAATTGTTTTTCTGATTTATCATCTATGTCAAATAACATTAAAGTATTCAGTTGTTTCAAGTGTCACTATGACAATGTAGACCCACTGAACTGAAACCAGTGGCATGTACAGGGCAATTAGAACTCAGATTTGAGCCCAGTGAGGTGATTTCTGGGTTAATGAGAATTTCAGGAGTTATAATAAGGGCATGCTGACACATGCCAAAGACAGTGACATGCAGAGCATGGGCATAATGTGAAATGCTATACTGAATGCCATTCTGCTGTTCTGATTTAAGTCAAGAAAGTTTCCTCTTTATTTAAGTTTATTGTCCATGAGTTGCAAAATCGGATATTGGAAAAAAAAAATCATGTTGATATTTACTGGTTTAGGCCATTACCTATTGCGTAAAACATTTATTTAACTTTCTCTTACTTAAGACTTGTGTTGTGAAGTCAGAAAATAAAGAGCCAAATTGTGCCCTTAAAGGTTAGGTTCCCATGTAAATCAAAGAGAGCTTCACATGAACATATGAGAATTTTGCTTCTTGATAAAAGATAGCTGATGATCAGTGAACAATATTAGGGATTCATGAGTCCTGCACATTTACCTTTCCATTTCAATAAAAACAGTTATTTCATCCTGAAACTACAAGCATTTGGTTAAAAACATCAGAATACAACAAGCTTCATGAAAAATAACTACTCTAGCAGTGATTCACATGCATCTTGCAGAGGTGCACATTTTGATACACATAAGTATATCGAAAAGGCATTTCTAGTCACTTTGATATATATGTTAAAAAGTGCATGTATAATCTCATAAATAGTACAAGTAATGAGATTGAAATGAGTGAACAGTAATTTTATTTTCATAGCACACTGTGATGTCAAATGCAGCTAATCAAGAATCCTCTCTTTGAATAGTTCCAGTATCTTAAAAAAGGACTTCCAGGTTTTTTGTCACCATGATCATAAAAGTCCCTAGTTATTCTTCAGGGATACTACTGGAGTTTGCAGCCTGACTTCCAGGAAATGGACTGAATGGAAACCCTAATTTTATCTGGCACCATCCGTGTTCAGTAGACTCCTTTAAGGACTCTTGGTCTCACTGGAGGACTCTTGAAATCAGTTGCCTTAAGTGTTAGGGCAGCCAGCTGTTCTTTTCATAATGATAGAAATGGAAAGAATATATATTTAAAGTTGTTTGAGGTTTATGGAAAACAACATTTTAAAAATTATTTTTAAAAATAATTCTTAATTCTAATTTGGAACAAAATAGTTTCACTTGTGGAAGAGGAAGGCCCTGTGTTCTATGGGGTTTCGGGGTTGGGAGTGCTTGTTTACAGGGAAGAAGTAGGAAGAGGGATAGAGAGAGGCTCGGCACATCCATTTGCCTTCCCTTCTCCTCTTTGTGTATCTTACCTCTCTGCAGTCCCAGTCTGCCACAACTCCACCTACAGGCAGCAAGATTGATGTCACAATTATTTTAATCTATAGAAACCTACAAAAAAGGTCACCAAGTCAATGTGTAGTTTTTCCACTGATTTTATATTTGCAAAACTTTTTTTGTAATAACAGGATTCCTATGCTAATTGAAAAAAGCCACAACAACGTATGTTAGCAAGACCATCATATATAAAAGTTAAATACTTGGAAGTACTGAAATATTTCTTGACCCCCAGGTGTAAAGATGCCAGTAAAGGGGAAATGAGTACCTGCTTTACATGTGCGATCTCTAGTTGACAGCATATTTTTTAACCCCCTGTTTTGAATACAAATTCCAAATTGATAGAGGTTCATATCAGTTGTTTTACTAAGTAGCATGTGTTAGATCCGCTGCTTAAATAGACACGAAGCAAATAAATTATTCACATTTACACAGGGGAATCTTCGATTTCCTTCTATTTTAAGAAATACCTTCTGCTAGCTAACAGAGCAAAATTAACATAGATAAATTATATCCCATGTGACTATGAGGGATATGCAGGAGGTAAATCTAAAATATTTCTTAAAATCCAAAATGAAACATTTTGGTTCATTTTTTTAAAGTATTTTTCTCTAATACAATCTAGGTCAGCTTGTAAACAGAAAATACCAAATGAAAAATAAATGTTTCTGCATTTCTGATGAGAAATATTTTAATTACCTTCAAAGGAATATATTCAAGATATTTCAAATGTTTCCTTTTTTAGCAATAATTCTTTAATGAATTCAACTCAAATTCATATAGCTTTGATCCTCTGAAATTTATCTTTTTTCACAAATTAACCATTGATAATTAAAAAGAAAAAAACCCTTCTCGGGTCTGGATAGATCATCTGTCTGCATCACATATAGCAAATTGACAGATTATATTATTTAAAAACCTCTTTTTAAAAGCACCTTTGTCTTTCCTACAGTGTTGTAGCTTCTATCTAATAATAGCAGTAGTTACCTTCTCCATCACAGCTGTTCTTTTTTTGGGAAAAAAAATTTAAATGATATGAATAGGATTCACTCATAGATGTAAATGCCACTGTGACAGGCCATCAGTAAACCTGAAAGGAAAGCAAATTCTTGATATGCTGTTGTAATAACACACTTTTCCTTGGAGGGATGAGTATTACAATGTGGAGTGTTACAATAAGTTTATAGTAGAGATTAAAGCTTTCAGAAATATGACAAAGAAAAAATATTATAAAGCGGCTACGTGTCAAACATAATTTATCTCAAAACATTGAGGAAATAATCTCTTTATGTGTATAGACTTTTGCATTTCGAGTAGCATGCTGCACATTGCACAGCTAAGTCACTTTTCAGATGTAGATCATCTGAAGAATAATAAGAAGTAAATTAGTAACTGTAAAACAGATTTAGGCATTCAATTTTACTAATAGATGGGTAGTGTTTTAAAAACTACTCTGCTGATCATCAGCCATTCATTGACATTTCTACCACATTATTTGATTTCAGGAAACTGCTAAAAAAAAAAAAAATCTATTGTCTGAAAAAGGAATTTCTTCTCCACGGTGTGTAGAAGGCTGCTATTAACAACTTCTTCTCAGGTTCAGAAATTAATTGCCCGAATGTCTTCATTTTAGACAAACTGGAAGTCCTTTATGTTAATGTAGTTCATGAGAAACAATGATGAAACTAGACAAAACAACTCTGAACGATATGCTGTTATGTGTTGTGGGGAAAAAAAAAAAAGTTTATTGTTCAAACAAAATCATAGTTTCTTGAAAGATATTCCTAAATAGATTTTAATTGTCCACCTGCTGAAAAATTTCAGTCAGGTCTGAGTGGTTTTGATGTTATGAAACCAGAAATATTTGTGACTTTGTCAATACCCGTCAATTCAATGCAATAAATGTAGTTAAGAGCACTTTTGTCTTCATTATTATGAAATGGCAGCTGAAACCACTGAGAAACGTTAGTATTCCTGGAAAGTAGGTTATAAATTGCAAAAATATGTTGCTGAAAAATATGGAATGGAAGTATCCAATCATTTAACATTTATACCATTCAGTTTCCTTTTAAGTTCAAGGTAAAACCTCATAGAGGCAACAGAGTACTTTCAAAAACCTGATTTCTAAACTTTATATGGTTTCTAAAAGGGTTTGGAAGCTCTTTTTCTACTGTCTTATAGCCATCAGAAGTTCACAAACCACCACCTGAAAAACACTGATGTACATGATTAAATAATTCATGATATTTAGATTCTTTCCTGGTACAAAGAACTGCAGAACCTTCTATTGACTTCTCCCTACAGAGTGTTAAAAGATGAAAGAAAATGGATTAGCACTAACAGAAATATAGATTTTTCTACTACTCCTATCTATATGTGTCCCATGTATGCTTTTCTTATACAGGTAGCTACAAATAGTGTTTTCCTCTATCTGGACACCTGCTTTTAATAGTTTCATTTTGTGTTGCCAAATAATTGCTTTCCTTTTTTCTTTTTTTTTTTTTCCTTTCCCTATTTAGTGTCAGTGACGTGTAACAAACAAATATTTCACAGACACCATCTCAGTGACTTACTTTGCATGCAAATGTGGCATTTTGGCTTCAAAATGATCATCCATCACTATTCTGTACACTTAAAAAATTCAATAGTTGGAATACACTGAAATTCTCTTGTTCTGTTGCTTGATAGATCTTTCATTTGGCTTTTCTGTAGCAAATTCTTTGTCAAACTATTCTTTCCTTTATGCATCTAGTACCTCATTATATTTTTGGATGGATATGACCTAACAATCAACATACAATTTGTTGAAGAGGGAAATACAATGTTTTCTTCAAGCTACTCATTCTAGACATTTCTATCATTAATATATTTCATCTTACAAAAAGCCTTTGTTCAGGTAAAGTGGAACTGTGTTCTGTCATTATATTATTGGGATATAAATAGATTAAAAGATTTGTCTCGCTCTTAACGGGGCTATGCAATAAGTCTACAACCGAACACAACCAGAATCCAAATTTTTTGTTTTCTCGTTCAATACAGTTTTCATCCGATCATCTTTCCTATTCAGTGTGTGAGCACGACTCCTACAAAATCCTTGCATTAGTACTTGCCTTTCAAGAGAAACCTGTACAATACTGAGAGATAACATAGCTAAGAAAGTATCGTAGTTCTGCATTAAGGTTGATGGAGGATCTGGAGTATACAATAAAGAGAAACGGAAAGACTGACAGGAGTAGAACAACAATAGCTGCTTTGAGGAAAGATACCAAGACCCAGGGATATGCATCGTAACCCTGTTATAACAGGGTTAAAGTGCACAATGAGTATTTTGCAGAACAGAAAAGCAGCGTGCAAAACCCCATGATAATAGAGACATAACAGATTTTCTTTTCCTCTCTTCTTCGTGCATAATGCTGCTACACCTACTCGAAATACGAATGAGCCTATGAAGGCTAACTCATTCTAATCCATTTTACATCATTATTTAAAACTTTTCAAGTGTTCTGTCTTCTTTTTATTTAGATGAACATTTGTCATCTGTCACTAAGCAGACTTTAGTTATTAACCTGTCATTACAGAGGCACTTACAGAGATGTGTGGAATCTTACGTACCTGTATTTCAGTCTTAGTACAGTCAAGTAAATTAGGTATTAATGCTGGAAAGCATCACTAAGCAGACAAGCTTATATCAGTATATGCTTAAATGCTGTCTTAAATAGAAATAGATTTAAAAACATTTATTTTCTTTCTCCGGGCTATAAAGAATAGTGAGAGAAACAGACATATAACTAATTTTTACTACTTTACCTTTCAAAATACATTTGTATCTACATGCATTGTGGGTTTTGGGGCTGGGTGGTTTTTGGTGGTTTGATTCAGTGGATTTTTTTCTCAGTGGTTGTTTTTGTCTTTCAGACTTGAATCTCCTACTAGATCTTTGGTGATGGAAGCACCCAGGGGAGTGCAAGTCAATGCAGCTGCAGGAGACTTAAAGGCTACCTGTAGGAAAGAACTGCACTTACAGTCCACAGAAGGAGAGGTAAGTTCAGCTGGCAGAGAAATGTTCTACAGCTCTGCCCAGCGTAATGCAAACAAGTAATTTTTATGCTCTACACTCTGCCCAGCATAACGCAAACAAGTAATGTTAAAGTAATTTTGGTTTAGCTTGCTCAATTATTAATACTTATTTGCTTTTCGCAAATATTTGAATCACTAAATTTCATTCACACTGAAAAAAATGTTAGCTAAATGAATACAGATGAGAATTATTTTTAATCTAAGAGTCAAGGAAAAAGCTACCCAGTCCTTCAGCATGTCTGTGGAACCGCGACAGCTAAATAATAGTGGTAAAACATTATTTTGGATGAATCTGACAAACTAAGAGGGAGACGTTTGGATTTATTTGGATTAATACTTCATTAAACCATGATGAAGAGGTTTAACAAATTTGCTGTACATGGGGTTTATGTCTTTGAACTGTTACTATCTCTGTAAGAGAGACAGAGTACTTCAATGGTATGTTCACTGTACTGTTTCACCAGTATATTGTTTCGGTGATCAGCTCGGCATAAAAAGATTTTGGTATAGATTCTTCATGTGTAAACCTGTACAAACTCATGAAAACGGTTTTAAATTGGGTCACTGGATTTGTTGGCAATCCATGTATTGCAGAAACACATGAAAGATTACTGGTACGAGAGTCCTTTCGTCTTCAATCCTTAAAATGATATAACATTAAAAAAATCTTGTGCAAGGGTATCAAGGCTCTCAGATTCCTATCAGGCATTTTGGAGAAATGGATAGATTTTCAAATTGTTCTCAGTGGGACTTGCCGTGTTACAGCAATTTTGGAAAACCGGTTGTTTAATGTAGATATGTAATTGGGAATGGAGCTCTTTAGAATTTTTTTGCCTTTTTTGTTTGTATTTTGTATTTTCTACCAAATGTTCCCAGATACTTTACAAACTATCCAAATAAGCAATAACAAACAAAACCAGCATTCGCATCTGTGACAGATAATCCCCTGCAATGCACACTCTTTGCATTACAATGCGGACAGGAACATTTTTGACCAATATACTGCATCAAAGGCCTACTTTGATAACATTTTTCTATTGATGCAAGTATCTGTCCTGCATAATAAAAGCACAGTATTTTCCTAATTCAGAGCCTCAAATATTTATATACTACATGCCCCATCTTATTTCTGAGTTTCTTCAAAAGCCATCTCTTCCCACAATCTCTCATCTTTACTTCCCACCTCTCTAAATATGAAGTCTTTGTTACTGTTTTTGTAAAGTTGCCAAGACAGCAGTAAGGACAATCTAATCCTCTTAAAAAAGGGTAGTAAATATTGTTCTCCCTCACCATTGTCCTTTCTGTGAGTATTTTTATTGCAGGGGCTATAGCTTCCTGTAACCTTTCCTACTTCCCCTCCGTAAATCCCTACCTGGCCCAATCTACTATGTTTCCTACATTTATTATCATAAATTTTTCACCTAGAATGTATTTAGAATCATAGAATCATAGAATAGTTTGAGTTGGAAGGGACCTTTAAAGGCCATCTAGTCCAACCCCCCTGCCATGAGCAGGGACAACCTCACTAGATCAGGTTGCTCAGAGCCCCGTCCAGCCTGACCTTGAATGTTTCCAGGGATAGGGCTTCTACTGACTCTCTGGGCAACCTGTTCCAGTGTTTCACCACCCTCATTGTGAAAAACTTCTTTCTGATTTCCAGCCTATATCTCCCCTCCTTTAGTTTAAAACCATTACCCCTTGTCCTATCTCAACAGGCCCTGCTAAAAAGGTTCTCCCCATTTTTCCTATAGGCCCCCTTTAAGTACTGAAAGGCTGCAATAAGGTCTCCCTGGAGCCTTCTCTTCTCCAGGCTGAACAGGCCCAACTCCCTCAGTCTGTCTTCGTAGGAGAGGTGCTCCATTCCTTTGATCATCCTTGTGGCCCTCCTCTGGACCCGCTCCAGCCGGTCCCCGTCCTTCTCATGTTGAGGGGCCCAGAGCTGGACGCAGTACTCCAGGTGGGGCCTCACCAGGGCAGAGTAGAGGGGCAGAATCACCTCTCTAGACCTGCTGGCCACGCTTCTTTTGATGCAGCCCAGGATACGGTTGGCCTTCTGGGCTGCCAGCGCACATTGTTGGCTCGTGTCCAGCCTTTCATCCACCAACACCCCCAAGTCCTTCTCGGCAGGGCTGCTCTCTATCCCTGTATCCCCCAGCCTGTACTGATACCGGGGGTTGCTCCGACCCAGGTGCAGGACTCTGCATTTGTCCTTGTTGAACGTCATCAGGTTCGCCCGGGCCCACCTCTCAAGCCTGTCCAGGTCCCTCTGGATGGCATCCCGACCCTCAAGCGTATCCACCACACCACTCAGCTTGGTGTCGTCCGCGAACTTGCTGAGGGAGCACTTGATCCCGCTGTCTATGTCATCGATGAAGATGTTGAAAAGGACCGGTCCCAATACAGACCCTTGAGGGACACCACTTGTCACCGGTCTCCATCTGGACGTTGAGTCATTGACCTCTACCCTCTGGAAGTGACCATTCAACCAATTCCTCATCCACCGAGCAGTCCACCCATCAAATCCATCTCTCTCCAGTTTTGAGAGAAGGATGTTGTGGGGGACCGTGTCAAAGGCCTTACAGAAGTCCAGATAGATGACATCGGTTGCTTTGCCCTTGTCCACTGATGCAGTCACCCCATCGTAGAAGGCCACTAGGTTGGTCAGGCAGGACTTGCCCTTGGTGAAGCCATGCTGGCTGTCTCCAATCACCTCCCTGTCCTCCATGTGCCTCAGCATCGTTTCTAGGAGGATCTGTTCCATGATCTTCCCAGGCACAGAGGTGAGGCTGACAGGTCGGTAGTTCTCAGGGTCCTCCTTGCTACCCTTTTTAAAGATGGGTACTACGTTTCCTTTTTTCCAGTCCCCGGGGACTTCGCCTGACTGCCGTGACTTTTCAAATATCATGGAGAGTGGCTTGGCAACTACATCAGCCAATTCCTTCAGGACTCTGGGATACATCTCATCAGGTCCCATAGACTTATGTACGTTCAGGTTCTTCAGGTAGTCACGAACCTGATCTTCTCTTACCGTGGGAGGGACTTTGCTCCCCCAGTCCCCGTCTTGCAGTGCATCCAGTTGAGAGATGTGGGAGGAGAGGTTGCCAGTGAAGACTGAGGCAAAAAAATCGTTGAGTACCTCAGCCTTCTCCTCGTTTGTTGACACTAGTTTGCCGCTCCTGCTCTTCAGGGGGGGTATGCTTTCTTTCACCTTCCTTTTCTGGTTTACATACCTGTAGAAGGCCTTCTTATTATTCTTTGTGTCCCTTGCCAAGTTCAGCTCTAGCCGTGCCTTGGCCTTCCTGACCCCGTCCCTACATAATCGGGCAGTGTCCCTATACTCTTCCCAGGATACCCTTCCCTGCTTCCACTGCCTATGCACTTCCTTTTTGCCTTTTAGTTTGACCAGCAGGTCTCGACTCAGCCATGCTGGTCTTTTGCCACCTTTGCTCGATTTCTTGCACCTGGGGATTGAGAGCTCTTGCGCTCTATGGAAAGCCTCCTTAAAGATCTGCCAGCTCTGTTCCGCTCCCTTGTCCCTGAGGGCAGTTTCCCAGGGGGTCCTATTGACTAACTCCTTGAAGAGCTGGAAGTTTGCTTTCCTAAAATTCAGGGTCCTGACTTTGCTCTTCCTGTGACCCATATCTCTCAGGATTGTAAACTCCACCAGCACATGATCACTGCAGCCCAGGCTGCCTCCAATCCTGACGTCGCCTATTATCTCACTCGCGTTGGTGACCATCAGGTCCAGTATAGCATCCCCTCTGGTGGGGCTGTCTATTACCTGGCTTAGGAAGTTGTCCTCCATGCATTCCAGGAGTCTCCTGGATTGCCTACAGCTCGCCGTGCTGCTATTCCAGCAGATGTCAAGGTGGTTGAAGTCCCCCAGCAGGATGAGAGCCTGCGAGCTCAATGCCTCCCGTAGCTGGAGCAAGAAGGCTTCGTCAATAGGCTCCCCTTGGTCAGGCGGCCTGTAGTAGACCCCAACCACAAGGTTGCCTTTGTTGCCTCGGTCTCTGATTCTTACCCATAAGCTTTCAACTTGCTCATGGTTATTCCTCAGAGACAGCTCCTCGCACTCAATCCCTTTCTTGATGTAGAGGGCAACGCCTCCGCCCCTCTTTCCTCACTTGTCCCTTCTGAACAGCCGATAGCCATCGATAGCCGCGCTCCAGTCGTGGGATTCGTCCCACCAAGTTTCTGTAATGGCTACTAGGTCATACATTTCATTGTTCTTTCCCTTCATGATATTGCCAGAGGGAAAAAGTAATGCTCATATGAAAATGAAAAAGGAAAAAAAAAAAACCCACAACAGTAAGACTGTTACCTTTCCCCAATCCCCCAGGATCCCTGAAGCAATGGTGGTATCTATGTCTTGGTTTAGTATCGTGCATCTCTGTGGTTCCTTGTGCAAATATTTAATCTGTGGATTCATCAGGCAATTTTGACTATATCAACACTGTGAGTCTATTGCATGACTCCTAATTTTTCTTAAGTATTTACTACAACTTATTGAAACGGTAGTTTTGGAAATAATGTCTTACGGCCTCAGTTGGACTTTGAGAATGGAAACCCAAGAAAAGTTGTAATGACTATATTATATATTATTCAGAATTGGAATTCAATTCAATATTAAATGCTTTATAGGAAAAAAATGCCAGTATAAAGCAGACTTTGCTGAACTTCATATTAAAAATCATTATATTCCTCTACATGGTAAGTAAGACTTTGCACATCTGTGATTTTCCATGTAGATGCTTATTAGAAAACAAGCTACCAACCTTTCCCCCTCTTTCCCAAGGCGCTGTTCCGTAAACATACATCCAACAAAGCTCAAAGTGTCTAGTTATCTCTTGAATACTTGCAATTCCAGTAAGATCTATAAAGAACTGTACCCTAAATCCACAGAGAACTTCCATCCTGAGGTCTAACCAATCCTTTTACAGTCTGCTGTTTTATCTCTTACACTGGAGAGGGACAGAGGAAAAATGCAGAAACACTTTGGAAGGCATACAATGAGCTTCCACGGCATCACCGGTGGTACAAAGTTACCGTGGCCACATTAGGGAATTGCTGGACTAATTGCAGCCTGGTGTGAGGAACCAGGGTAAACATCTGATGAATAAAACATCTGCATAACAAAATATTGATTGGTGTCCTTGCTTGCAGCCCAACAGATACACCACAGGTTCGCAGACAGTATGGAAATAAGTGTAAAGGGTTTATCATTACTCATTTTTAAGAAAACACATTCTAAATCAAAGCAAAGTATCCGTGTCAAAAGTAAGCTTCATTTTAGCCTAAATGTGTATGCTTTATCAGTCAGGTTTCTTTCACGAATAAAAGAATGTTGTCTTTGTGAATTGGATCTGTGAACCATTTTTGTGATAAAGACATTTTTTGTCCTAGAAAAAAATAGAAGGTTTTTGTATTATTCTCGCACTGGTTAACTGAATTTAACTTTTTAATGTTTGTAAGCTTATTCAAAAAATCATCAAAGATATGTGAATTAATATTTTTCTTCTATAGCATAACTATTACCCTAGTATGCCAGAAAATAGCTGTGTGGCATCTGGAATCAACCAGTTATAGCCATGTAGCAGAACATTATGAATTTACTGTGGATTAATCTATGAAACATATATTTTCCTTTTATTTAAGAATAACTTCAGAATATTTTTTTAAGAACATAAATGTGTTTATGAAGTACTTTTCCTCTAGCCTTATTCCTCATGCAGTATAATCTCTAGCCTCCCACATCATAAACTGAAAGCCTCTGCAAGCATTCCGAATTCTGCTGTTTGATACATTTTCTTTTTATTTACTGCAGTATTATAATAATCCTTTTAGCCCTATTACGCATTATAATGCGTGATCCCAGCCTGAATACTGGGGGCTATAATTTAGACTCAGATGCTGCTGCCCTTTGTAAAGCTCTTGAGCTGCACCCTTGTGAGTCAAGGCATCAGCAGAATCCTTTGATTCAATTATAGCTTGGCATTTAATTGTGAACTATGTATTATTCTATAAATAAACCATAACCAATGGTTTAAAGCAGCAATCATTTACAAGGAAATGAAATGTGAAGCTCCAGGCTCTGGCTGAATCTATTGGTTCATGTAAGAATAAAAAGAACATTTCTTGTCCGGAAATTCGGCACAATGGCTGCTGGTTGACTACTGCTTCTTTCACATATAAACATAAAGCAAAAGTACAGATGAATTTTGAATTCTGTAGCTACTAGTTTTTTCTAGGCATAAAAATATGTTAGAATTGAACCTGAAACATGTTATCATATAATGATAACAAGCTTAGAGGATTATTTGATGTTGTCCACGCATTGGTCTAACAACTAATTTTAATGGTTTTGACAATACATCACCCTTTGAAGGAGAAGGCTGCTAACTAGCCTCAGCTCTTACGAGGCTTGCGCAACTGCTATGTATTTTTGCAAGCAGCTGCTATGTGAGCCCGGCTCTGCACTTTCGTTGCATCCCATTTACTATCAAAGACCAAGTAAATAAAAGGAGAAAGACGCACAGAGGCTTCTCATTTTTACAAACATATTCACATTAGTCATCCTGTCTGTGACCTTTTTCCTATTTACTTCTTTATGCCCTTGTATTTCCTTGTCAAATTACGCTCCTTCATAGCATCATTTGTAGACTATATTTGGTTGTTTCTGGCATAATGAGGCTGATCCCTTGGTGAGGCTTACAGCTGTCACATTAAAAATGAGCAATACTCTTTAACAGACAAAGTTTACTCGAAATCAGTGTAGCAGACAAGAGGCCAAGTTGGGTTTTTTTAATATTTTTTATTCTTTTTTTATAATTTTTTATATTTTAGTACAACACAGTTTATGAAGCATACACCCAAGACTATTTTGTAGAGACTAACAAACGCATATAGTACTAACATTTGATCTATAATCCTATCCAGTTGTCTCTCTAGATCCAGGAGAGGTATTTAACAAAGAGATTAATACTTAATAAAACTGGAGTAATCTTCACTTGTAACCCCAACCAACAGTACCATTTTAAAGCTTTGGTTTTGGTGGGGTTTTTGTGGATGGTTTTTATGTTCAGAAACAGAAAAAGAAAAAAAAAAAAGGATTTTTTTAATTATCTAAATGCACTGAAATGGAATTACCTTATTCTGCAAGCTGCTTGCCATGACTAGTGAGGAATGGCTGATCAAAGGCAACAACATTTCCTAGATTGGTTCAATTCAGCCAAGTTATGTTAGTCTCAGATTAAATGTTCGAAAAAAAAAATTTAAATATTTGATATGGATGAAGTGAGTTCAATAAAAAATAAGCAATGGCAGGCTCTAAAGCTCAAAGATCCACTGTTTATTCACCAAAAATTGTCTAACAAATGTGTGCTGCAGTTTGTTTTCAAAGCCCTTTTTCATGGTATTAACCAGTCAACTTGTCACTGTTCTCTGGGAGGAAAGAGATTAGTGGAAATGAAGGGAAATTTTTCTGCACTTTTTTTAATTATTGGTTTGAAGAATTGTATTAAGATGTTTTGACAGATATTTTAAATTTTTAAAGTGCCGTGTTATTTTTAAACAAAACCTTTCATTTTCCACTTAAAACAGTTTTTAATGTGTAAGTTAATTTATAGTAAAAAACCGCTTTTATGTAGAAGTCTACAGACAAAATACAGTGTTCCCAAACTACAAAAGCAAAGTTGTTTAACTGACATCATCCATCTTTGAACTGTTTGTTCATGGGCAAATTTTGAAGACCAACAACATAAGACATTTTATTAGAAAGAGAAAAAGAAGTGACAATGAATAATTTATTATATAAATCTAGTTCTGATTTGCGTGGTAATTAATTAATAAGGTTTTGTACTCTGTAGACTAACCCCAAATACTCTAAATACATTTCCCTTTCTGGGTTGGGTACATAAATCACAAAGAAGTCACAACTGTCCCCTGATTGAATGAATTTGCAAAGACTTCTAATGTCATGTAGAATTTGATTCTGGGAATTCTTGTGTATGAGACTACCACTGGCATTCCATAAGCACTGGAGCTTGTAAACTTCTACTGGTCAACATTCACAGCAACCCCATTTGATCAACCCTGAAAATTATTTTCTTAATAGAAAGAATAAACACACTAGGAAGTTTTTGCTTCCGTAGCCACCCATATAAATTTCACTGGGGTTATAACTCAGAAGTTACAATATATGCTTTTGTTTATTTAACATGAATTTACAGAAACGTGTACTTAAAATGGAACATGACTCTCATAAACACCACTTCAGTATTGAAGGGTCAAAACATAAATTCTTCCATTCAAGAAGGAACTGTACACTTCGTTAATGTACAATGTTATATTTAACATATATATATGTTAGTTTTCAAATCACTTTCAGTTGTCAGTCTTTCCAGGCATAACATGGATGTGGGAATGGGAGCAATGTTAACAAAAGAAGAAACTTGCCAGGGTGGCTCTGCCCAGGCATATCCAGTATAATCTTTAGAAAGAGAACATTCACCACACTAGACCACACTTTGGCCTAAAGGTCTTATTTGTCTTGTGGTCAATTGATCCTACTCCTGTACAGAATACATTTTCAATACGCAGTTCGTACTAGATCTTTCGGTCTTCTCTGAATATTTAGTATATTTGGTTTCATCCCAGTCACCACATTCATTTCACTGTTTAACTGTTCCTCAATACTTTTTATCATTATGACAGATATAGTTCCAGATATTATGACAGCATATGTTTAGATTTTACAGTATATATGCTATCAAGTTAATATTTTAATTTTCCATTATGATTTTTTTTTCTCAGAACTACCGTTCACATTTAATGAAAGCTAGTTTAGGTGAATGATTTTAAAATAAATGTCAAAAACACAGATAAGTGTTAGAACAAATGGTCCATGTGAACTAAAGTACTGCACTTTATCCCATAGCTCATCTTTACCTTGAATTTTAAAACATATGAAAATTATATAGTTGAGTCTAGTGACCCATCTATATAATCCTATTTGTATGTATGCTTCTGATAGCATAGGCAGAAGAGCAAAAAGACTAGGCAAAATCTTGCATTGTTATAATTCAGATTAATTCTGAAGAGCCTAAGGGAATCCAAAAGGTTTATTTAGTGAGATGTCATTACACTGTCTCCTCATACTGGTTGATGAACACCAACCTTTCAGCTTTCCTTCTTTTCTTCTACATTTCCTCCGGCTTCCTGCCATTTCTCACCTACTCGAGCCCTGAAATATGCCTTTGCAGCTCTGTAGAATTACTTGTCTAATCAAACTGTACATGAATACAGAAAATTCTTCAATATTTATAAATCCTAATTCTTTCATTTGGCTTTATCAACTTAGCCTATCATCTCCTTTCTTGAGAGGATTTAGTCAAGGACTCAGTGGAGAACTTTTATACATGGCAGGTTCATATCGCTGTATGAAATGGCTTGTAGGAATATTTGATTTTCTGTCTCATGCTTCTATCTTGCCCACTGAAAGTTCTCTCCTTCAATTTAGTTCTTTGGTTTGCAGATAATCTATATTTTCTGGCTTGCCTTCCTCTCCTTTTCCCTCTCACTGTTCAGACTAGCAACACAGTCTGATGAGCAGATGACTTGCAGATTTCTGTTATGTAAAAAGAGTACAATTTTTGTCCATTCCTATCACCCACCCTACAGGCTGATTCAGTTTGCTATTTTAATTAGTCAGAAATCAGGTCTGCTTTTAAATATTATAGGGCTAATATATTTTTTTTTGGCACTAAGATGCACAAGACAAAGCAGTGATCTAGGATTTCTAGACCTTAAGTATTTAGAGGGAATGATGCTGCTCAATGTTCTGCTCTCTGATGTGAAACGGCCGTTCTCGGAGTAGCTGCTGCCTTTTCCATTTTGTAAGCTCTTAGTCAGTCTCCTACGATGTTTCAAGAATGGATAAAACTTTTGTTTTTATCCTTGCCTATTTATCTGCTGAGATGTGAGACTCTCAGAAAGAGCATGACTGGCTTGCGTGGCCTTGATGCATATGAAGTATTAAATGGCTTATCTCACACCTTTCACAGCACAAAAGATTAGAGAAAGACTGTGTATACAGGCTCTTCCATTAACTAATACACGCGCTTCCATTAACTACTGTCATCTAGCAACAGTGTTCCCTGGGAACATAATACTCTTGAATTTTTTTGTCTTGCCACGTCTTCCCTTCTCTTTAAACACCTCATAACAGCAGGCATAAAACGGTAAGTACTTTAAGTTTTACTGATGTTGGATAACTTTTCGGTCATGAATTTCAGTTTTTAGCAGAAGATAGGAGCGGAAAGGATATAGCCTTAAACATGGACTATGTTCCTCTGAAATTCCTTACATATTAGGGTATTATGATGATATATTTGGACCCCTGCTTAACTAATAGATAACAATGTTGCATCTTTAGATCTAGTCTTTTATTTATATCCTTGACAGCACATGTACAGTGTAGATTTTAATGCTGGCTTTAAGCCATCTCTATTAATCCTCTTCATCTTGGGCTTCCCCAGGGATTAGCTATAGGAGTCTGTTTAAATTGCATAGCCTTCCCATTTTTTGGCAAAGGCATGGAGTTTGTTAGACTCACCGCAGCAGATACACCCTCACAAGAAGCCACTTCAGTTTTTCTCAGACACCGTACCCCAGTATATACTCTGCTCATCAGATGTTCTGGGATGCGTGCTGGGACAGGACCTGATAGCTACCGCTCAAGATTATGCCACCAGAAAAACCTGGATTGATCTATATCACAGTGTGAAATTTGTAAGCACCAGTGGAAAAGCATGCACAGCTGTGCTTAAAAAGATAATTTAGTTTAATGAGCAAAACAACTGAGCTACATTGTATTGTAATGCACACAGGAATATGGTCCACTGGATTAAAGTCTTAGAGCAGTACACTACAGAACATCTGCAATGAGGGGTTGCAGAAGCATAGCTGTCCTGATGTAATCAAACAGGTAAAAATATTGACCTCCTAGGAAAAAAGATAATAAAGTTCAAGGGATTTTAATCTAGGCTGACCTCTGACACATATGCCTTCTGATTTTTTCTGAGTTAATTCTTGTTTGAATCAAGACATGTCTTTTAGAACCCATTTAATTTTGATTTACAGATTTCTCATGATTCTTCCCCATCACCAATGCAGCTAAACTGTTAAAATGGCCAGTCACATGCTCTGTCAAAAGTACAAATAGCTAATCTTGTATTGTTGTTGGATTTTCTTACATGTGTGTCTTCTACACTGAAGTGCCTTTTATTTTCACATATATAATATTCTAATATCTCCTGCTTGCATTTTTTTAAACAAAAGCATAGAAATAGTCTTTTTCTTATCTTCTGTGATATTCCAAGTATATCAGGGCTTACTGAAAATCAGTATTAAAAGTCCAAAAGGCTACTCAGTTTGGGGGTTTTTGAGATCTATTTGTTAAAAATTATCAATAGCTGCTGATTAAAAGTACATGACATGACTGGCTCCTGTTTAATATCCTGTTGAGTTACTGTTGAAATTGAAAGTATTTTATCACAGTCATGTTCTGACATCAATGCTTGATCTTTCTCCAAGTACAGAACTGTGCTGAGCGCTATTCAGTATAAAAGATACGCTTACACTTACAGAGAGCTTACACTGTTAAATGCTACTGGATTTTTATGGAATACTATTGATAACGCCGCCATTGCTGCATTAATAGTCAACTTATTAACATTTCTTTTATTCTTGATATAAAAAGTGAAAGAGTACTTTTTATTACCCATCACTCCACTGACTGATAATTATGCCCTTTGTTTCCTTCCTACATTTTACCAATTCCTAGTTTCTAGTTTGCTATCAAATTCTTTTTTTTCCCCATCTGTTATTTTGTTTTCTTATTATGCTTGCTATAGTTACTTTCACATTTACTCCTGGCTGAGCTGAATGTTTTTACATGTGTAATCTTCCTTTTCAGTTGTGATTCTAGCAGAACATTATTAAATTGTTCCCAACACCATCCACATTTCTTCCATGAAAATTATTTCTGCAGGGGTTTTGACTCCTGATTATTTCAGGTCTATGATACTGGACTTTTAAAGCAGCAATGTATGTATAAATACATCATTCTTTTGTCATATAAGTTACAGAACAAACATAATCGTTTGCTGCATTTTAGTTTTGTAATCGATTCCTCTGTCAGTCAGGATGTGAATTAAAACAGGCATCGTGCCATGCGGTTGTCACCGGTGCCTCTGAGATTCTCTCTCTCCATCCCTTTTAGTGTAAATTCCTGGTGATGACAGTATCTTACTCTGGAAGCTGGAGAACTCTCAATGAGGGGGGGTTATATTGTTTGGGGCTTCTTTCAGCCTGTATTTCCTTCAATGATCCCAGTCATTTGCAATGCTTCTGCTGTGAATGGTAACACGACTGTGCATTGGTCCTTGTATGGGAATTTTATCCAGCCCTCTCTCCTCAAATCTTTCCCGGTCTGCTCTCCTTCACTACTCTCCAGCAGGGTCTTAGTAGTGCTTCTGCGCTGCTTTTCTGCCATATACCGCTGATTTTATCGTCAAATAATACTTATCTCCTGTAGAAAAAACCGATATATGCCGTATTTCCCCGTGTTCTTTACATGTACTGCCAATATTGTGACATAATGGTGTCAAGTTGGCTTTGTTGATTTTCAATACCTTATAAAAAACACTAGCAAGTATTTAAGGAACTCACCTTTTCCTAAGATTCCTACTGTTACCTGCGGGGCTTAAAGCCATTTTGATTTGTGACCCGTCTTCTAGAAGTTCCTGGTCTGCACCTGAGGTAATGACCGATCTTACGTTGCCTCTCGTTTACCCCTTCCGTAAATAAAAAATAAACTCTAAGCAGCTGGAAACCCATCTGTTTGTGCCAGTGGAAGACTTGGGGGTTTTCTGCTTTAGTTACTTAGTTTCATGACATTGTTTCATTCAGCACTCTGAAAATGTAGCGTAAGTGTAAATATTACAGAACCCAAGGAAGATTCATGCATATTACCGGTGTTTACAGTTTCATACTGACTCCTGTTATTTCCAAGGGAAGGAGATTAAAAAAAAAAAACACATTTTTTAATGATATGCAATGTTCAGAAACAAATGGAAATAGCGTGATCACCTTCTTAATAGGACTTTAACCTGAAATCTTTTCTTCTCTTAATTTAGGTCAAATAAGCTCTTTATTTTGTGCGTATGACTCTGTACTCTTATTTAATTATTCTCTGGATGTAGCTATTGTTAAGCCCCTACAATTTAGCACAGTTCAGCACATATTTCCAGCTGCTTACAGGAACACGCTGGGGAATGTGCTTTAATACCACTTCACACTTATTAAAATACAAATTTTTCCAGAGCAAGGATGTGCTACTGCCATGAATGATTAAATTTTAATCGTAAAACGTACAAGCGAAAATTCAACCTGTTCAAGAATATTGTCAAAATGTTTTTGTATGCCACTGCTTGTATCTGAATAAACGTTGGGTGAAGTATTTGCAAATACTGTAGTAATGAGTATTAATGGGTATACAACTACACAGAGTTGAAAAACAAGAAATGTTGACAGCTGTTTTATTTCTAAAAATAATTACTTCTAATATAGATTTCTAATCTTTCTAATACTTCTAATAAACTATTTCTAATTTTTTGGATATATTTCTAAAAAACTCATGACTGTGCCTAAAACACGTCTTTGTAATATGTCACGATGCTAAAAGAGATTTACTTACTCCTTTTCTTTTTTCCTCCCTCTTGTAGATATTTTTAAACGCAGATACAATCCGTCTGGGAAATCTACCAGTGGGTTCCTTTTCCTCCTCCTCCTCCTCCTCCTCCTCCCCCAGCTCTTCAGCTCCTCGCCAGACTATCTATGAGCTCTGCGTCTGTCCCAATGGTAAACTTTACCTGTCCCCAGCAGGAGCGGACTCCACATGTCAATCCAGTAGCAACATCTGCTTGTGGAGCTAGAAAGACTCCAATTTATCCTCACACCGGAATAGCCTTTTGTTACTATCCCTCTGCTTCACAGTTCTGCTCGGTTTCCCTTGTGACAAGTTCGACGCTTCAAACGGCCTGCAGAGCAACTTCTTCCAGTGTAAGCAGGAATACAGCGCTGCCTTCTCTTGTGGTTTGTGTTGCCACTCAACGTAGAGACGGGAGTGAGATATTCAGAAATCAATGTATTCTTCATCAGGAAACCTGGAACATAATATCACCTTTTTTCCAAAAGGGAGAATAACACAGGTGCCTTTGCTACGTGAAGTGAAGCACATAGTTTTAGATTTTTGCAGGACCTGGATATGAACTGCACATATATATATACAGTACATAAATAAATTTGCCCAGAATCTGATGGTGAGATGAATTGGTTCCCCCTGTATGATAAATAACTTTACTGTCTGAAAGCACAATTTTCCATTCATCTTTTTGGATGTAAACTTTTATCCCTGAATTTTAAAATTTTGAAGCATTGTGTGATGCTTGCTTTACTAAACAATTAAATTCAGTAAATGGTTTTTAACACAAAAAGAGACAGAATCCCTCCCTGAGTTTGGTTTCTTTAAAAGTGTGTTGTTACTCTTTGTCTACTAAGTCTAGGATTTTGTACACTAGGTAAATTTTGGAAGTGCTCAGCAATATTACCTTTCAGAGTTAAAAAGACATCTGCTCTTGTTTGTCAGATCTGAACGGCCTTATATAGTATTTTCGTGGCTACTGCATGTGAAGCGATTGCTTTAAATAGAACACAGTTTCTGGAAAAGAACAGGGTAAAGAGAGAAATACCGATGATAAGTTTGTTGATCAGTGTATTGCTCTTCGCAAGGTATTTATAATTGGCAAATGCAAAAACAAGAGAGAATCTTCAAAGGTACATCTTGTCCGTTTTCTAGCTGTGTCTCACTGCTGCCATTTGAACACAGTACAAACTTTAGTACTAATGTAACGTGTAATGCTGAGAAGCAATGCACTAACAACTGGTATGACATTCACATTTATTATTCTCTTTTGTTTACCGTCTGCCACTAAGGTTTTCAAAGTAATAGTAATATATATAAAAACACATATTAAGTGACATTCAATATAAAAAAGTACATCAATATTACGTTGACTTTATCAGGTCTACTTTTAAATTATGCAGCCTCATTTGCACTCAGATGTCACTACTGACTTCCTTTTTTGACAAGTTTGATGTGGGATTTCTTTCTTGTATCAATGTTCATACTTGTTTGGCTTGGCTGGTAATTGAGACTTACAAAAATGCTTTGGTATGCTGCTAGTAAATTTATGGCAACATTGATTAACAAGAGTATCTTGAAACTTGCAGAACCCAGGAATGTAAAACAGTGTAAAAATTTTTCCTATTGTGGAAGATGGCTTGATTACGTGAGGTAAGTGTGCTTTTTAATTAATTAATTAATTAATTAATTCTATCCTTTAAATTGCATCACCTAGCATGTAGCGTTAGAGGCTTCTGAATATAAGATCACTCATACAATGATGGCTTTTGCAAGGTAACTCTAAAGTCAGGGCAGACAGTGCAAGATGAGTATTTTGATGCAATATTTTTTTTTTTCACAGAGAAATAAAAGAAAATGAGCAAATTAATACTGTGATTACCTTTCTATTTTATTACCACCTAATAAGGTTGATTTTGTTTTCACTTCAGATGAAATTCACTCCTATGCAGAAGACCAGCACAAAACGTGTCCACGGCTTGACTGGTGCTTTCCTTTCCATCGGCCTTCTTCAGAGGTGTGAATTTCACCCCATAGCAAGAATTCTATATTTGCTATTTCTACTAGTTAAATGAAGATTTTAAATTGATTATTTTATCTCTTCAAAAGAAGGCTGTTAACAGCTGATTTATTATTTCTTTGAGAATTTTTATTCTTTTATTTGGAAAGAAAATATATTAGAAAATATTGCAAGAAAATATATTAGAAGCCTGAGGATTTTTAGTAAGAGAGACAGAAAGAGATACAAATGACAAAGAAGGTGATAATAAAACAGTGGAAAGCGTAGCCATACGATATACCCTTAAAACTGTAGGTATATAGATCTCTCTTTCTTGTGCACACAAGTAATAAAATGGTAGTGTGAAAATGTGGATAAACAGTATTTCAGGAGGAAAAGTATATAGATCTGTATGAGGACACGTCTATATGTGTTCATTATCTGTGCACACACCTACATACACTGGTTGCTTAAAAGATGAACAAACAGATTATAGTGACTAATCTGTTTGGTGAATTAAATTGTGGCTTCTTACAAATTGCACACAAGTAGACTAAGATTTTTTTTTCCCCTCAAATAAACCCACAGGATGGCTTGCAGATACTTTGTTGTGAATTTTCCATTGAGAATTTCTTATTTGTTTTCTCTTTACCTTATGTGATTACTTACCTGTAGTACGTACGAAAAAGGTTTCTGCCCACTGAATGGAAAGACCCAACCTTTATAAATTTTACACAAACTAGGGTGGGAATAGACAGGTAGAAAATAAAAATCGTTTGTTACTAGATTCATTTTAACAGCAAGGCTGGAATAATTTCCCACTTTGTATGAGGAAAACTCAGGGCAGAAGTGTGGATGGCACATTGGACTCAACAAAACCAAGCCAGTAAATCCACGTAGCTCTGCACTGTCAGGATTTTCCTGCTTGGAGTCTCTTCAGTCCGAAGTAGAGAGCATTTGAGAGCTTCAGCAACCTAGGAGATAGCATAACCAGTTCTCATAATGTCTTAATATTCTGGTGAGTTTCATAATATTGATGTTTTACTTTAAATCCATTGAAAACTGTAAGAAGGGGAAAATCTCAGTTTTCATTTTAAAGAATATTTCTAGCCCACATGATTGCAGAGAGTATTGGAAAAGTGATTTTAACACATTTAGAGAGCTAAAAAATTAAAACACCAATAATCTGTAAGCAGCAGCATCATTCCTGAGTGGAAGGAGAAACAGTGGTTTTGAATGTTTGGAGCTGGCAATAGTGAAAACCTCAATAGTAGAGCTCTTGTGCTTATAATGCACCCCAAAAATGTCAGAAAAATGGTATAATCCCACAATGTCATTTCAGATGGAAGGAAATGAGAATATCTCAGCGCAAATACCGTACTAAAACATGGAGCCATAGCTGTGCTATTTCAGCACTGGTTTTATAATGCTGAGGTCATTGGGTGCAAAGCCATAGGAAATTTTCAGATTCTTTTAGTCACCTTCCTCATAGATTCCTGGCCCTGTCTCCAAGTTATTTCAGTCTTTGTTGGCCATTTATAATATCTAAAATTCAGATTATGATTCAGCCCCAGCTAATGTTTCTCTAGCTAGAGTGCTTATCTGACTGAATATTTTGATTGTGTATTTTAGAAAAGAGATGTCGCTTCTTATTCTGGTTAAGGCAAGAGTTTCCCATTAACAACTCACTCTGTTGTAACAATTGTAGGGAAAGATTGAAGACCTTAGGATATTTTTAAGCATTAATATTAGCGCAATTTAAAAAAAAAAAAAAAAATCAATGGCTTAAATATTCCTCTGAGGTTTTTTATAATATATGAATACATGTATCAAATAAAGCTTCTTTTTGTACTAGAATGTTTGTATGGGAACCACTAAGATGGTATTGCAGCTGTTTGACTTCTTCAGGGCTATCCTTATAAGAACAACAATATATGAAAAGACCTTATTAGCTACATGTATTTAACATATACGATAGATTTATCTTCTGTAAAAATATCTGTGTCATGATATTATAGGATACTGTCTCTTTCTTGTTTAAAAAAAGGCAAATAAAAGCATCAGCCAACCTCTCGGAGCACTGTTAGCTGTATGGTTTTGTATTGCAGTTCATTCATTGGTTAAGTGATAAGACCAAAGACTGACACTTCTATTATGTCTAACACTATGACACTGCTGCTTCTACTAATTCTGTTGGAATGAAGAGATGACAAGTTGTAATTACAACATGAAATTGTAACATAGTTTAGATTTGTGCAGCATTTTGAGCTGTAGATTGTTCACTGTTTTCCAGGGTTTAAATTTTTTGTCAGTGTGGTGCGATTACATTACTGTTCATACATGCGAGTATCTTTTGGTGTTCCTAAGAAAACGAAAGACGATGTATTCCAAAACATGCCAAGGCATTGCTTGTTTCAACTGAAGTTATACTGTTTTGCTTGCAAAACAGTGGCTTGACTGGATAACGGTATTCACTTTAAACCATTTTAGATGCAGAGGGCTACTAAGTCTGGGTTGAAGATACAGCCATAAATGTCTAGAAGGATTTAATGGAGGATGTTTAAGATATTCAGTTGCTAACACCATGTGTTATTTTTATGGGGTTTTTTTAGATTCTAAATCATTGTCTAAACAAAAAAAATTTTAAAAAAATGAACCTTAGACTATGGAATTGTTATCAGCTGATTCACTGTAATGCATATGTCAGTTGGATCGAAGTTTGAGTGTCATATCGTTTCAATCAGTACTCAGTAAAGATCTGTTAACCATTTTTGTTTTGTAACCTTCATGTTAATGATTTTCTTGTGTATATAAATATATATAAAAAAAGATGGGAACTATTTTCTTACACATACTATGCAATATGTTTGTAAAACTGCAATATTACCAAAATTACAAAAGCTGTGCTTTTGTACACTCTTGCTTTATGTAAAACAAATCTTTTTTCTATTTAATGGACTGTCTGTCTTATAACTGTAAATAACATTATTCAAAAGCAGTACACTGGAACTTTAAGATTTTTTGTTTTATTTTCCTTGGATTTTTTATTTTATGAAAATAATAGCAAGGTTTTGGAAGTTGGAAATTGCTTTTTCTTGGAAAGCTAGAACTTTTACAGCATGTAATTAACACAGTCAGTTTGAAATCTCTCCTCTACTTCTTTCATTTGGTCTTAGCATTTTCATCTGGTGCTACTATATAACCATAAATATATGTGACACATAAAATAGGAAACATATCAGAACTCATTTCAAGAATAATCAAGTGGGAAACTTTCTAAGGGTAAGAGGAAGATGTAGGAAAACTGATGAGAAATTTTTAGGTTTTCTGTATATTTTATTTGATAGATTTTTTTCATAGACTCATAGAACGGTTTGGGTTGGAAGGGACCTTTAAAGGTCATCTAGTCCAACCCCCCTGCAATGAGCAGGGACGTCCTCAACTAGATCAGGTTGCCCAGAACCCCATCCAGCCTGACCTTGAATGTTGCCAGGGATGGGGCTTCTACCACCTCTCTGGGCAACCAGTTCCAGTGCTTCACCACCGTCATTGTAAAAAATTTCTTCCTTATATCTAGTCTGAACCTCCCCTCTCTTAGTTTAAAACCATTACCCCTTGTCCTATCACAGTAGGCCCTGCTAAAAGGTTTGTCCACATTTTTCTTGTAAGTTCCCTTTAAGTACTGAAAGGCTGCAATAAGGACTCCCCAGAGCCTTCTCTTCTCCAGGCTGAATGACCCCAACTGTCTCAGCCTTTCCTCACAAGAGAGGTGCTCCATCCCTCTGATCATCTTTGTGGCCCTCCTCTGGACCCACTCCAGCAGGTCCATGTCCTTCTTGTGCTGAGGGCCCCAGAGCTGGATGCAGTACTCCAGGTGGGGTCTCACCAGAGCAGAGTAGAGGGGCAGAATCACCTCCCTTGACCTGCTGGCCACGTTTCTTTTGATGCAGCCCAGGATATGGTTGGCTTTCTGGGCAGTGAACACATGTTGCCGGCTCATGTCCAGCTTTTCATCCACCAGCACCCCCAAGTCCTTCTCAGCAGGGCTGCTCTCGATCCCTTCATCGCCCAGCCTGTACTGATAGCGGGGGTAAAATTGTCCCCCCTAACCCACTCTAACCTCTTCAGCTGAGCTTCAGTTGTCCCCCTTAGCCTCCTCCTTTCTTCCCAAATAACAAAAGAATACACAACGGAAAGGATTTAGCTAAGTCTCCTTATCAGAGTCCTTCCTGTGTAACTTACTAGAACTGTATGAAAGGGGAAGTTTCTACCAAAGAGGAAGATTATTTGCTTTATGAAAACAGAAGTTATATAAGAAAGAAAACAAACATAGGTAAATATCCATTTTAGTCTGACATACTAGAATGAACAGTGCAAGTTTTTGGACTATAAACTTCTTAATAACTTTTAATTTCTCATAAGTTTTATCATTCAATGAATGTATTTAAAATATATGCAAACTATCCTATCCTGTTACATTTTTCATTTTTTGAAAATAGAAAAGTAATCACTGAGCTCATTATTTGTCCCTCTCTACTAATGTATTTATTTACCTTTACAAATTTGAAAGAAAAAAAATACCTAAATTGTTAAATAGTATAAATCTAACTATTAAAAATACCCTAATAATAATAGAATATTGTTCCTACAGCTCATGGGCGACATTCTCGTTCATCCTAGGTAAATTAAGAATCCGATTTCTTTTACAATGGCATGCCTTTCTGTTCTTTTGTGTAATATTTGGGAGATTGGGAGCCCCTGCTGATAAAGGAATCGTATCTACGTAGTAGTAGAAGAAGCAGCTGTGATAGTATGGCCCACGCTACAGTGGAGCTGAACAAGATGTGGGGACATGTACTCATGTGAGGAGTGAGGGTCTCCTACAGCAGTTTGGTGTTGTGAAGACAACAGTCAGGACGCTTTCCAGCTCTGTGCTGCCCAGGGTGAATAAGACACAACATTACAATAACCTCGGACAGACAGACAGAAAGGCAGTGGGTTTTTTGATCTCCGTAGGAATGGGTGGGAGAGTGGTGCACAGGCAGTAATGGGTAGGACAGTGGTGTACGTGCAGTAAATCCAAATAAGCCATGTCGCAACAGTACACAATGGAAATAGAGTTGAAAGCTGGATATTTTTTTTAAGTGAAAAAACAGTCACTAGACTTCTCCCTAGGCCTAATAGTAACTCAGAGAAAATCGGGTAGAGATGAATCATTTTTATGTCTTTGTATCCACGGAACTTAGTTTTTCCTTTCTTTTTCTGACTCTTTTTAAAAACACCATTGGAAAGGAGAAAAGCAGTAACTTAGGTATAAATTTTGTACTTCTCAATTAGAAGGTGACAGTGAACACTCTGTTTGTACATGTATCTGTATTTATGACAGAAAGAGCTGAAAATAGGCCAGGACACTAGGGTGGATTCAGACACTGGTAAAGACAATAGGAAACGTTGACAAATTCTGTGACTTTAAACGTTCATTAAAAGTTTGTGCAAAAAAAAATATCATGGTCTGTGACTTTTTACAATGTATTTCCAAAATGCATCATTAACATTAGTATAATTTTCCCTCTGAAAATTGTTCCCACTTCTAACGACAGGTACCACTTTGACTCCCACACATGGAGAGCTCTAAATGATCGTGCAGCCCTCGCTCATTTGTCAAAACCAAATTAACAAATTATGAGATGTCCAAGATAAGTCATAAAACAAAGTGGGAAAAAAATCTGGTGCCACTGCCTTTTCATATTTTGGTCTGGTGTTTTCCTTGTGGTGGAAGAGTTGCACTGTTTCTGGAAGCAATAGATTTGACATTCCTGATCTTCCCAGCCACTGCTAAAGAGGCTCTGCAGACCACACCGGCTCCCTTCCCTCTGCCACAGAGGAGTTAAGTTAGAGAAATGAATCCTTATCATTAGTGTTTGACCTTGTTTTCCATTGCATGGTCTATCTTTAGACTTCCCCTATTCCCTATTTTTAAGTGTAAAGGGGAGAAAAAAATCTGACGGCAGCTAGTAAAGCTGACATTATTCATTGCTGCAGGGAGTGGATTATCGCTCGAGATAATTGTTACTGCCTCAGTGGAGCAAAGTGCAGGGGGAGAAAGGCAGCGTACAACCAAAACATTAAACAGAGAAAGAGCGTGGAAAGAGAATAAAGGCATGGGAAAAAGAGACAGAGAGAGGTATTAGAAGAGGATTACAGTTTAAAGGGGAAGATAATAATTTTGTGTTAAAATTTCTCTTTACCTCTCTGGCTTCGTCAAATATATCATGCCCAAAGCGCAGGAAGCAGAGGAAAAGCTTCGGGATACCATTGATTCAGAAATCATTTCAGGACCAGAAATGTACTACTGGTCATAAGAAAGAGACAGTACAGACAATATCAGAACACCCCTGTTGCTACTCTGGCTGTGATGAGAGGCACAGCTGTGGAACCTATAAGCTGTGGAAGCTATATAGAAGGCATAATGTTTTATGTACAAAAGAACAGTCCTGGAAGAAGAAGGGAGTCACTGAGGCTTACGTTAACCTACAGCAATGTAAATAGAAAATAGCTGGAGCAAGAGTTGGGAAATGGAGAATAGTCTATAGGTTGGTGCAGTTTTTTGTTTTGAGGGGTTTTTTGAGGGAAGAGTCTGGACTGTAAGGTATTTTCTTATTTCTCTCTTTTTTTTTTTTTTCCCCCCTCAAACAGCATCTGGGAGCAAGCATTGACTTCTACTGTGATTTGTTTCACAGCACTCAAGAAATATATATACACATATAAAAATATATAAGAAAGCAGGCCTACTTATAAGCATTTCAGAAACAACAGCAGCTTTCTTGTGTTATGAAAGGTAGATTCACCAGCTGAAGAACTGGACTGGTGAAAGCTTTTGTTTGTGTTTTTTTTAAACATGTAATACATTTATGTCTACCCACATCACATTTCAGACTTTTAGAGCCCAGATGAGTCCTCTTCTTATACACCTTCTAAAGAAATAGTTTATATCTCTGCTTATGAATTAGATCATATGCAGTGCAAATTTTACATAAGGGTATTTATCCTCTATGATGACTATTGCCACCTCGTCTGCAAGTTTCCTGGCATAAACTGCTGGACTACAGTAGACCAACTAAAATTCTGATATTAAACTATTGGTACTTCCATTTTTCTTTGGGAAAGTCTAGGACACTGTACCAGTCCTTTCTGCAGTGCTGTGATGATAAACATCTCTTCTCATGCATGTTAGCATATATTTGTGAGCAAGTCACCACACGATTAACCAGATTCCTGGATCTGCTTCCTAAAATAATTTGTTTATTTACCTCCAGTTTCCAAAATCTTGCATGGCTTTAAATAATGTGGGTTTTATCTTTTTGTTTAACTATAGTACATTAGGTACTTTTTAAGAGATTTCAAATATATATCGAAACCACAAAACTTTATTAATGGCCATATGTTTCTGAGAACTGAAAGGGAAAAATACATTTAAATCACATTGTCTCACATTTTACAGAACAGTATAATTTCAGTTGATTTAGGCAATTTTCCTATCTATTTTTAGGAAACCTAGCAAGCAAACATTTAATTAAATTTGACACTGTACAGTTTGCCTAACAAATATCACTTCAGTTAGACTATTGTGATGACAAAGTATTTACATTCCAAAGAAAAATTTCTAAATGGTGTATTATTCCCTTTTAGCAGTATATAATGTATTATCATGTTGTGAAGTATGACAAGTTAAGTTATATCAATTTTTAAATAAATGTAAATAAAATTCTTTAGTATAAACTTCTGTGAAATGTGCATTTTCATTTTACTGAACTTTTCTATTAACACAATTAATCTGGAAAATAAGTTAAGCTACATGCTAATCCTTTGCATATTTTATGTTGTTTTCCATTGTCTCATATATCCTTTGTATGAGTGGGATATAATTTTTGATGTTTGGAACATTTTTTTTGTGCAGAGTTCATGTAATTTTTTCTCTATTATTTAATTCATATCAGCTTATCCTTTGGATTTATTTATCCTGAACGCAGTTTTGTCACTACACTTAACATTTAGGTTAAGCTCCTTCAAAGCTCTGAATATGTCTTTAACTATAAGTATGTGAGTCATTCCAGTAAACTTAATGGAACTTCTGAAGTTTGAAGTTAGAAGCATGATAAAATATTTTGCTGGATCAGTCTTCATAAATCGAGCAAAGTAAGGCAATACCCTGCAGGTCTAAAAATTACTTACTATAAAATAATGAAGGTGAAAGACTTCTGAATATACCACAGTGCTTCACTTTTCCTTAGTTTAGATGAGTAAAGCCACTCTTGAGAAGATATATTAATCAATATTTCCCTTTTCAGATCTGTGTGTGACTTCTATGCACCACTGTCTGTCTGCATCATACCCATTTTTACACTTGATTTGAATTATATCAGTATCTAGTATGTTGAAAGTGTTTTGTAGAAGTCCCAAAAAGCCCTGCTGACTTTATATGAACATACTCTATTGTGTCTTTGAGGATAAGTGCCATCAATCAGCAAAGCGAATAGGTGGCATTTGGCTATGTTTCACATACACAGCTCTAGAAATGATCTGTTTGAAGCCTTGAAACATGGATAAAACCTTTGCCCTGCACATAAGGGGCAAAAGCAGATTGATTCCACAGTTCATCTGCCACAGCGCAGTTTGCTCATCCTGACGGTCTCGTACTAAAATTGTCTTCCCAGATACATTGGATGGTGTGAATGCACATCATCAGGTAATGAACGCCCCTTAACTCCACATGCTAGGCTGAAGAAAATCAATTTGAATTCTCAAAAGATGAAGGTAGTGCAGATGGGCACTGTATATTGCCAGCTGTTCCACAACACTGGAGACTTGGAGAGGGATTTAAAAAACAAACAAGAAATGGGTTTGTAAATTGTAACAAGCTACTGAGCTGCATGACTGCCCTATTTATTATCACGGGACACAGAAGAGTTCAGACAAATGGAGAAAGGAGTTTTCTTCACACCTGCAATAATGAGTAATCACGGTATGGTGGAAGGGGGAAGAGGAAGTAAATGACAGGTTTCACAGTCTTGCCCCCACGAAAATGTCAACTCTGTAACACAAGATTTTGTATGGGAAGATCTGGCTATCAGCTGTATATGAATTGACTGCTCTATCTGTCAGCTGTACTCTGGGAAGAATAATTTTCTGAAAAAAATTTTTAGTTGTTTGTTTTCAGTCATGGTGATTACTCGGCTCGTGCCTTCGCTTTTTCTAGCCATCAGACTTTTAACTCCTTAGGACTCTTTCTGTAAGAGTCTGTGGTAAATATTAATATTGTGAAAGTTCTCCAGGCTAACGGACTACTTCTTCTCCAGTTTAATAAAATAACACACAGAAGCAATGTTTCGTTCTATAAGCCAAGTTCAAAGATCTTGTCATAATTCGAAATCAAATGATCCTAAACACCCTCTGAATAAAACTCTTAGATGCCACTCTGCATAGTTTTCCTGTTAGCATTCCCATTGGACTTCTGTGGACTCTGGAGAAAACACCCCATCAATGCACTTAGGCCAACCAATGTCCAAGTCTAGGTCAGACCACTCTCTGGCAGTGGCTGTAGGGGATGGTATTTGGGGACAGCATGGGAGTCTGGCCAATTTACACAGCCCCTTCCCCACGGACTCCCCTAGTGTCCACAGTTGTATTTCCCACCTCGTACCTTTGGTATTGGTTTATGGATCTTTTGTCCATGAGTTTCTGTAATCCTTTTTCAAAGCTGCTGACATATAGCTGCTTTTTTGTGGCAACAAGTTCCAAATGTTCATCACCTGCTGCTCAAATAAGAGCTTGCTTTCGTCTGTTTTAAACTGATCTTCAAATAATTTCACCAAGTGCCCCTAGTTGTGATATTGTGGGATTTAGAACAGAACAGAGTATTTCAGTTGGAAGGGACCTACAATGATCATCTAGTCCAACTGCCTGACCACTCAGGGATGACCAAAAGTTAAAGCATGTTGTTAAGGGCATTGTCCAAATGCCTTAAACACTGACAGGCTCAGGGCATTGACCACCTCTCTAGGAAGCCTGTTCCAGTGTTTGACCACCCTCTTGATAAAGAAATGCTTCCTAATGTCGAGTCTGAACCTCCCCTGATGCAGCTATTTGATGAATAATAGCTCTGCAACCACCTTATCCATCACCGTAAACGTTACACATATCCCCTCAGCCTTTTCCAAAGGCTCTTCAAACTGAGGAGTCTCAGTCTTCTCTTCAGTTTCTTCTTATGATGCTGCAGAACTCTCAGATAAATCCCTTCCAGTCCTGGCCACATACTAACACCTAATTTATTTGGTCTAGTACTTCTTCTACATGAATTCTCCAGTGATCTAGCCCCTCTGACCTATCTGCTACAGAGAATGCATTGAGTGTGGGAATCTCCCCAGTACTATCAGCAGTAAAGACCTTACTTTCCCCATCCTCTGCATTAGGCTTGTAGTCCTGTCACAGAAGCACTTGTAAATTTTGCCCTTGCTCCACTGTTTGACATTGCACATGCCAGTCAGCCGGCCTGGCTAGCAGTCTGGTTTGTCTACTCTATTTATTGTGATTGTGACGTTTATTCCCTCCTGGCCTTTCAGAGACACATTGAACATTAACCGCATCCTCTCAGGGGTCACATCAGTCTGAACCAGGTGCTCTTATGTGCCTGTTGGCTTTCACCCAGCTCCTAGCATAAATACTCCTCTACAGCCTTTTTAATTTTCAGTGCCAGCAGACTGGCTCCATTTCGATTAAAGTGCGGTCTAATAGGACCACTGAGTGTTTTTTAAATCTATTACTCTCAAAGTGTTGCTGCAAAGGGTACACGTGTTCCTCTGGCATTGTTCATCTCTCCTGACAGCAAGGGTCATGCACACTCCAAGGTCCCAGAGGTTCTACAGGTGCGTGTAACCACCCTTCCCAAAGCACATGAATCAAGTTTAGCTAGAAAGTAAGAAAAATATGGTCTTAGACCATTGTTTGGACCTTTTGCTGTCCTTTTCCAAAACTGTATTAAAAACACATTACCGAAGCAGCATTTTGAGTTTTGTTTGACCATTTTATAGTTCAGCAAAAACTAGTTTTAAATAACTTCTGGTCACAGTTCCTCCTTTCCTAGTAATTATTTTTCTAATTTTAGTTTGCTTATGCTCATATTCTTAAAAAGTTTATTGCAGTAAAAATTACAGTCATAAAAGATGTCACACGTATTCAGCTGGCACATAAATTATGTTGCTCCCTGAACATTCAGCAAGTTAAGACGCAAAAGATTGTTTTACTTTAGGGGAAAAGGGAGCTTTAAAAAAAATGTTACATTTTTGAGAATATTGAGGGACACTTAGGGAATATTAGAGGAAATTTTGTATTTTGGGCAGCTTGCTGAATTTTTCACTTTCCAAGTGCCTGACTAAGCACTCGTATTCTGGTTGATCCAGTGTGGTTTCCAGCCCCATTGATCTCATGGAAGGTTCCTCTCCCTGACTAACCCAGTGTCTCTCCAGCAAAGGTTTTCAGTTCTTATCAGTCCAGCCTATCTTCTTGCCCAACCAATCCTATAAAGGTCAAAAAGGAGCTTAAAGGGCTGTATATAAGGCTCCAGGTGGGCAGGATCACCTGGGTGCTTGTTTGGTAATCAGTGTTTGGAGCTGTTGCAGCTGGTGGTTTCTTCCTCCTGCTAGGCTTCTGCCATCCTGGCTAGAGCTGGCTCTAGTTCCTGATCGAGTCCCCCGTCCTAATTCTTGCGCTGGCTTTTACCGTGTAACTGCTGAAGCTGACTTGTGAGGCAGTTGTCGCGCTCCGCATCAAGGCATGCTTCACGCCGTCGGTGTTGTGCATGGAGCAGTGTGGTAAGTACCTTGGAGTGAAGGGAGCTGGCTACCAGCGGGTGGGCTGTGGCTGGTGCCTTCTCAGGCTGAGAGCTCTTCAGGGAGCTGAACAAAACCTGTGTGCAGCAAAGTGTTAGAGTCTGAGAAAAAGCTTCTGCCTGTTTTCTATCAAAAAATGATTTTTTTTTTTCAAGTTTAATTTCTACTGGAAGTCTAATCATAATAAATCATTGCAGTAAATTGTTTAGTGTTTTCTGCGTGGAAGAAGCTAAGCCATTTTCAAATGTTTGTTTTTCCATTGTCGTGGACCATCATAACTACTTTGCCCCCTCTCTTTGCATTTTACTAAGGTTCCAGTCTTATGAACAAATATGTAAGCCTTTAACTGCTGGTAGGCAACAATCTTCGGTAAGTTTTATGAGACTACTCACAGGGTTAACACCTAAGCGACCAATATAAACATCAGTAAATGAGTTTGTACTGCCTCCACTATGAGCTTTACCCTAATTCAGAGAACTAAAATAACATGCATTGGTTAAGACCAGCTTTCTTCTTAATGCCTTAGATGTAGTCTTAAGAGCTATTCTGAATTATCTTTTAAAAAACTCAAGAAAATTAGATGGAACTAAAAAAAAAAAAAAATTCTTCAGAAGATTGAAGCATCACAAGCTTTAAAGGGAAGAAAGTTGTTTTTCTAACGGTGTCAACCTGATGCCTCCCATTGCGCTTTAAAAATAGAAAACCGAGGGATAGTAAATTTTCAGTTAGCAAATTAACAGCTCTTACAGTTATTAAATTAAGTAAGGCATTTCATGTTTATAGTACCTTGGGAGCCATGTTTTTAATATCCTATGTGACTAGATTTTTATCCAAAAGCTCTTCTTTCTCTTTCATGCTTGGCAAGAATGAGTATCAGAAAGAAGAGCGGGGGGGAACCGGTCAGAAACTTTTGTCATGATTTTTAAGAGTTAAGTATGTATTTTTTTTAAGTGTATGTGCTCTTTCCATGTCTGCCTTATCATTTTATATGAGAATCCTTGGCATTTCTTGTTTTCAATCAATGATGAACAAACTTCAAGGGTTTAAGAATTTTAGTATGATATGCAAGACCCCTAGCATTCAGACATGTTTCCATAATTTATCCTGACTTGTTTGGGCACATTATTTTCCTAGATTGAGGAAGACTTTATTAGAGAAGACTTTTGTAATAACTTCTTGGTTTTGATGTTTTTAAAGGACATCTGCAGTAGTCCATTTTTCACATATATATATATAAAATAATTTGATAAACCTCGGGATTATTTCCTCACTACAAGAAAAAATTGTCACTCAGAGAAAATCAGGGGGGTGATAATCCAATCAAAATTATCACCAGATCTAGTGATACGAAGCAAAACCCAGAGTTAGTCAAATAAAGCAAAATCCAGTAATAAGCTCACTGCATGCATAAATATTTATACCAAAGGCAAAGATTTATGCTCAATTTCTTCATAACATTACACACAGGTTTTTCTCTGATTCTCCTGTTCATATAGTCGATACTTCTTCTCCACAAAATGTATGCGCCCTTCTTTGCAACATTACTGATTCCTACGTCAGTAATTAGATATAAAAATTTACATTGTAGCACATGGTACATTACATGTAAATACATTTGGTACTTGGCATTTATAAATTTGTTAAGAGGCTTATAATTTTATTTAACTATTTGTGAAAGATTAAAATAAAGTTCAGAAATACATGTAGTATTGCTGCTATGCTCACCGTTACTTATGAAATCTCATGTCTTTAGATGTCTTAAATTATATTTTCAATAATTATGATGGGTAGGTATCAAAAACATAGAGATTGCAGCTTAACAGGTGTCGGCTAATACCATGCTTGAGTGCTGCAAATAGCCCAAGGAGTATATTCGTGTCTAATTGTCTACACTCCAGAGCACAACAGCTGCCACTTGTAGCAGATGCATCATCTGACTGACGATATTCTCCAATGTGTCGACAGGCTTTTCTGGTGCAGCTGATTATATATGATTGTATTTGGCATAGCTGCATACCCTTAATAGACACTTTTATCATTGTTCACTGAACACTGGAATACTTTAGTCAGCTGTTTATTATGCTGGCTATAATGGACTAGCAGCCAAAATTTTTCATTAAGATGGGTGTTTACTGGACTATGTAAGATGAATCATTGACCTTAATGAACTAGTGTCCACATGTCAAAAATACGCTACAGTGGGTGGAAACGGTAGCCTTGGCAAGAAGTCTTTACATAGAGAATAGAGTCTCTTCTAATCTTTACGGGTAATTCCACCAGTATTGGGCTGGCACATAATTAGGTGACAGTTCTAGGAAACTGCTCTGCTGCTACCTGTGTGGGTTAGTATATAAAGGTCTCATTCCTACAAAGTTCCCTGCAGCATGACCATGTTTGACAGACACTCATTTCCCAGGTCTTTTGTATGGCAGTATTCAGAGAGAGGGAGGCAGGGAAGAAGAAAAAAAGAAAATAAAAAAAAAAAAAGACAAAACTATATTTTTAGTATCAAGTCTAACTTCGTTATTTCTTTAAAAGTGTATCTTGTGCCCAAGGAAACAAAGATTCTAAGAAGGTACATGAAGCTTTGACTGATTTAATGAATAAAGAGCACTAGAATCCAGTTTTCCAGAGGATAAGTCTGAATGAGACTTGGGAACAGCGAAAAAAAAGAAAAAATTGCCAACAGCTGTGAGATTTGTAAGAATGAATATTCCTGTGAAGTTCATACCTTTTTCTCGTATGGCTTGGTCCATATTCTTGATTTTCCTGAAAAGTTAGTTACCCATCACTTCCTGGAGGAATGGTTAGAAAACATATAATGACTTACCTAACATTAGTCTGACTTCCCCCTTCCTTCCTCTTTGTCTATTTTTCTTTCAAAGCAGAGGTTTCACTTTCATTAACTACTGTAAATGGTTCATATAGCTACTCATACTGAGTTTTCTTGATTTCTGCTTGTTTTCATGCCAGAACTCCATCTTTAAAAGCAATCTGAAAGAGAGGATCTATAATATCAACCCCTAGTAACCTAATAAGGAAGGATTTCCATTCACAGAAGCTGCTACAAAACAAAATCCCAGTAGTGGACTGGGAAGTTAGATGAACCACTCTCACACTATCCAGTACAGTTTTCAGCATCCAGGAAGGAGCTGTCAGAGACTATTATTCTTCACCAGGTGTAAACTGTATGGATTTATTTGGTACTATTGACTGAATAAGTGGAAGAAAAAAATAAAATGGATCCAGGACAGGGTTTGTTTGGGTTTTTTTGTCTCTAAAATACTGCAGTGGAAGTTTTGGAAGGGAAAAGATCAAGTCACTTTGAGTTGGTAGGTCAAAACAGTCTGAATTAAGAAATAAGTAAATGATTATATTTGATACCAGAGTAATTTGGGGAAAATTGATTTTGGAACCCATGGTAGATAAGCGTAAGGTAATAGTTTGCAGCTGCTTCTGATAGGTGCCCAGGATAGATCTCATGCCATGCAGAGTTTGGTTTACTGATGCCCAGAGACAGATTAAGGCATTCCCTTAAAATAAATAAAGAATATGGGACAGAGATGGGACACAATGTCAGCTACTAAAGAGGTAACAAAGCAGTCGGTTTTTAGAAGTAAGCCACTGAAGACTGATAAAGGTCTTCCAAATGGAGAGAGTGACTAGTTACAGGATCATGGCTTGCGCTGTGTGAGTTCTCAGATGATCTAAATTAATAAAGTTGAAGTCTTATTAAGTCACAGGTCTGTACATCTTGTTCATCACGAAGGGCAGGGAGTCCTCTGTAGAACAGATGTAATAGTAAGGCGTCGAGATTATGTGAGCATCTGGAGCACACAATAGTATGTTAAACCATGGTGATTTATTAGAATTGGTTAGGGAAAGCTACCTTCTACGCAAATAAGTTTGATTAGTCAAAGTAAGATCTCATAAAAAGGGACACCTTTTGCGTTTGTTGAGGTTAATGGTATAATCTTAGTACGTGCAGTACTTCAGACTTCAGTAGTCCAGCCTTGTGGAGGTATGAAAAACTTTCAAAATGTTGCAAAATGCTTTTTTTTTTTTTACAAGGAATGTCAATTTTTAACAAGGCTAGGAGGAAGGCCTTGGAGGGGTCATTGAGAAAGCCCATATTCTGTATGAGTTTTGCTTAGATTCTGAATGGAAGACAAGCTTAGGTGTAGAAGATGAATTTCTCATCCTGGAATGACTCTGGCTGGTAATTTAAGGGGAATTCCATGTTTTAGGTTCAACGACTCGAACCAAAATTTTCTCTGTAAGGACAAATCAAATTATGTTGACTTTTTAAAATGTTCCCATATTATAATAAACATCAAAATACTGAATTAATTAATAACGTGGAAAAAGGAGTGCTAAACACACATACTTACATTACAATGCCTAGATACTGCACCAACACATGGAATATATATGTGTGTATATATATATGTATAATGCAAAGAATCTGTCAGTGGGATATCAGATTCCAAGCAGTCAAACAAGTGAATTGTCAGTTCTTTGTCTTAAACCTGTTTTTACCATCATTTCTAGCTTGGGTGAAATTTTGCAGATTGTTCTTTATGCTTAATACAAGCTTCCTAAGCACATTGGGACTGCATTGTTCTCAGTCACTCGGTCCGCTGTGCTCTCATTGTGTTTTATCTTAACAATGACAAGCATGTGAAATATTCAGATTTTACATACTAATTATGATCTGATAGAAAAATCTCAAAACTTCAGTTTTATCTTAACAGAACTGAATAAAGAGAGCTATCAGCTGCGTATAGAGTTGGTTGCAACTTGACATTCTTAGCTGCAATGGGAATTCAAGCCATATCAATCAAATCAAGCTGTCACTTGGGGGGGGGGGGGGGTGTGTCAGGCAAAAGAGTGTCTGATACCTGACATGACCGAGTATCTTCAATTCCCATACCTAGGAACTGTATACTCACAAAATTCTGTTACCTTGTAATAGCCTTAATGTCCTGTTGTGGAAGAAATGTGGTAGAAATACCATTGTACTAAGCTTTTAATATTATGGAGAGACATATGCTCATAAAAAAAAATATGCTCATTTCAGCGTTCTGTACATCAGGCAACGTGTCTCCTTGTAAAAATGCCTACCCTTCGCTTCTGAAATGGCTCACACGTAGGCCTGAACTGATAACTCTGAACAGGATCATCTGTTTAATAGAATAGTTGTTTGTTAAGGTCAGACTCGACTACTGTCAAAATATGCTAGATGCAACGCCAGTCATGATCGAAGTTTGTCTGCCTTATACGACGTCATTTGCACCGGCAGGAAGGCATCACAGTGGTGCATCTAAAACTGTAGAGACACACAGTGGATAGCACAGAGTCTGAGCAGTATTTGATCTCGCCTTTTATGACTATGTATTTGATTTTCCACCACAGTCAATACAGTGTAAATACGCTGTGCAAATAAGAATTAGCTCTGTATCCAAACGTGTGGGTTTTAAGCTCTGCATCAATATGCACGTTTTGATGATACAAATCTATCATGGGCATTGCTTGATGATGAGTAGCACTGAAACTCGCTATATAATTTTCTTTTTATGGGCCAGTGTTTTTTTCCCTACTGTTTACATTATCTTCTGTAAAAGCTTTGATTATAACCTCTGTACTAGTGACTCCTCAAACTCCAGCCTTGCCTCAGGCCTCTCCCTTCTTTATAGAGTTAAAACGTTTACCTATCCGTCTCTTTGATAATGTATAGTTGGTAACTCAAATTCAGGGAAATAGAACTTCTTATTTTGAGTGTTCACCTTAATATTTGTCACGTTTTTTCCTGCCATTATTTAACATTACCATTCTTCAGCCTACCTGTGAAAACTTTTGACTTGTACATTATAGAAGAAAAGGACAGCTATTATTTTCTTCCAATATTTAGGTTCCTGCTAAATCTTCTATGTCTCAAAAGGAAAAAAATAAATCTCTCTTTCTCTTAATTCTTATCTCCTCAAATCTGTCTAAAATGTTCTATTTTCTTATGATTGTCTCCCCTGAGAACCTTTCTGATTGCTTCATTACCACTCCCTAATTTTTCCGAATCCATTTTAGAGCTCTTCACCTTTGAAGGTCTTACTCCACTTTGTTTTCAATGTCCCTTTTTCCATTGCATCCCTTTCCTTTTCATGCTCTACAGACACTGATATAAACCTTTTTTTGGTCATCCTGCACTGGTCTCTTGTTTCCCCCCATTGCCAACAACTTTTTGGGGTTTTTCTGCATTTCAGATCTTCTGATGTCCCTGCTATTATGATATTTGAGCATTCTCAAAGGTGATAATCACAGTCATTAGAGATTAGTAACTAACTTCTGTTATTACTTTTCCCAAGGAAATTTCAGATGCGATCCTGAAATGTTGTGTAAGGGTTATATGCTGCTTAACTTCACTCTCAAATTTCTCTTCAATACTCACTGTTTTTTATCACACGGTGCTACTTTCCTAAATCTGAAATTAAATTTTCAACAAAAAAGTTAAATGCTTATTAAGGACATGAACAAGGAGAACATAAATATGTGTATATCTTTTTCTTTTGGCAACTGTCATTTTTCATGCAATGTCTCAGTATTTCAGAGCCTTTTAGGAAGTATTTTGGACTTTTATGTTCCCTGATGCTTAGTGCGAAATGCTTATTACCAAACGCTATATAGAGAGAATGTGACCTTTAGATTTTTCAGTTGACAAAGATAGATTTACCTTTTGTCACTTACACAGGCAGAAGAAATAGTCATTGTGTACAGGAGGGTGTCAGACTAGGTTTTGTCCAAGTTGATTCCTGTTCCAGGAAGCTATATCTTTTGGGGGAAAAAGCCATCTTGATTTCAAATCTCTCCTGCCATCACAGTGCCTAGCAAATTTTACCAGTGCTTAATGAATGTTTCTACTCACAAATGTAACTTATTTCTAGTCTGAATTTTAGTTCCACAAATTTTGTCTGAATCTTGACTGTTAGTGAAAAGCATTCTTTTGATCAATTTTAATTTTCAATAAATATATTGTCACATTGTGGTTAGTCATTGTTCCACCTTCTCTTTTTTGTGGAAACAACCTAAGTTCATCGAGACTTTTCAATTTTTCCCATCAGTCCTGTATTCATTCATTCCTGACTTTCTTCTCTAAAGATTCCTCTATTATACTTTTAATTTTGGAAAGCTGATGTTCTGTCACCAACCAAAAAGGTGATGCAAGATTTCAGGTTTTTACTCAGGATGGGTGAGAGCTTTCTAGAAGGTCTATGATGGCTTTAAGTCTGACCTTGGGAGATGGATATGTACCTGGATTCTTGACACAACAGCACACCAGTGTTTTGGCTGTATTTGGCTCTTCTCTGATTTTTACAGCTAAGGATATTCACTGTTCAGGATTATAAATCCTAATCTCCATATCCTGTTCAGATTCACTACTCCTTTCCCCTTTTTTGGCCTTAAAGGTATCACTTCGCATTTTCTGTATAAAACATATATAGTGTTTGCCTGGCTCCAAGTTACCGAACGATTCTGATGGCAGTGTAATTGACTCCTGAGGTCTGAGAGAAAGCTTCAGATGGCAGAGCTGTGCCATCATATGTTCAGAGACAAATTTATTGTTCTTCTGCTCTTAGGCATGTCCCCACAAGGGAGAAATTTAGAATCACTTGCACGGAATAACTGTGGGAGACAAATGACCCCACCTCATTCCTTTGTGGGTCATCTTATTTTGTACTGCAAATACCTTTGCTTTATTTACTTTGCAGTAGAAAGAAAGATTTAAAGCTGTATTATGACAAAGAAAAGAAAAAATCTTCTATACCCTATGAAAATACTTGTCTCTCTTATCGTATTTTCATTGCCTCTGCACACCAGACTCCACACTCGTGCTTGGTTTCTCACACAACTTTCTCTTGAGATAGGAACCAGAATTCTTTCAAGCCTGTTTAGTAGAGTTGTGATTGTTCTGGTTTACACTTATTCTGGGGATGTATAATGAAGAGGCTGAGCCACACTTCTCTCAGCCAATGGCTTTGTCCTTTAATAGTTCTTAAATTTTTTTTTTTATCCCACCTCTTTCACAGACATCTTAGCTGAGGTATCTCAATGTATTCACACTGTAAACAAGCCAAAGTATTTGCCAGTATGCGGTATTCGTAACTCAATTCAGAGCAGCTCAGATCTGTCACAGTATGATAAATAAACCTTTCGTCTGAGGGAGATGCACTCACCAGCATGAGATCCTTTTGAGATAAACAGGTCAGGCTACAGGCGTGCTTGTGAAGAACCATCATTATTAAGTTATTTTTTACTCCTAGTCCATTTCTTATGCTAGCCTCCAGTCTTCATACCCAGCCTTCATACTTACATTACTATATTTATAGAAATTAAAGTCCAGTTTGAATATATGCTTTCAAAGACAAGAGATTATCTTTTAATTTATGTTTAAATCCTCATGTTTGCCTCTAATATTGTGTAAATAATAAAGGGGTGTAAGACTTATCTAAAATTAGTAGTTCACAGGGTAATGATTTCCTGTTTGCTTGAGATTTGGCAAGCTGTAAGGGCGAATATAGAGGAAATGTAAGGCCTTTCTATAGCAGCAGGCAAACTTCATTTTATGGAAGTTTTTCAGCTAAACTGCCAATCCCCTCTAACATGAAGGGGAAAACCAGCAAAATGTCTCTTAAATATTATCAGGAGAATTCACTGGGGCATTCAAAAGGTCCCTTTTCAGTGAATTTGGACGCTTGGAAGAAAATAATCACCCTATTACCCCGTGTTCGCCTTTCACAGCACAGTGACAATGAGAGAGAGAGCAGCCCGGTCGACAGAGCGACCGATAGAGCTGCTTGTTAAGTATCAGCAAAGGTGGAAAACTTCTGGCTCTAGTAAGCTTTGTGAAGAGTGCATACACTGAATAAATCTTTGGAGGAAACCAAAATAAATGAGAGAGTTCAGAGAAGGATTTTTGACGAGGACAGATTGATCAAAATATGAAGAGGGCTGCATTCAGCTCTTCTGGGAATGCTGAAGTCGGAGAGCTACAACGTGTGCTGACAGAATGTGCCAAGTAGGTCATTTGAATAGTTTGGAGATATATATATTTTTTTAAGGGAAGACACAGTAACGTAATACAACCTTTGGCATTTGATGCAGGCATTTTTATAGACGGAAGTCTTTGAGATTCTTAGCATTCTACACACGCAACAAAACTTCATAGCAAGTAGTGCTTACGGATATTTTTATTCTACACTTCTGCGCTTTAGCTTTTTGAACAACATAGTCTGTTGAAGTTCTGGTGTGCATGTGATAATGTCTCTGCCTTCAAGACCAACCCCACATGCAACCATCCCTGCAGTGCTTTGTGAATACTTTGGTCAGGTTTGTGTATGTGGGAGCTCAGGGATCACCGGAATTGTAAATCAATCTAGTTTTAAATTCTGTTTTCACCTGTACAAGCAAGGCTCAAGCAAGCTAAAGATAGACCTCAAGCTGTGGTATTATTCAGGGAGAAAGTTCTAGTTTTCCTTGAAATAGCCTCCTATGTGTGGAGAATGGAGAAGTCTCTGAAGATATGCATCACATACTTGCAAAGATCAAGGAAGATCTGAGGTTGGCAAGACTAGGACTTGTGTGAAGCAGAAAGAAAGAGTTGCAGCAGGCTTACCAGAAGAGGAAATAGAGCAAACTCTAACCCCAAGTGTCTCACTAGGTTTAACTCTAAGCCATGGTGAATTAGGTTCCCATCACCATCTGGAAATTGACAGAGGGCATTTTTTAAAAACAAGGACTAGTCATCATTGAGAATAGAGATACTGGTATTGGCAAACCATGAAAAAGTCAAGGCTGGACAGACCTACACAGTCAATGTATAAGTGGACAACGGGATGCTGGAATTAAATGGATGGCATAAAAGGGGGATGACCTTTTAATATAATTCCTTTGAACCACCTTCTGTCACATGGACAAAGAGTACGGTTTGTGGGCTCTGCTATCTCAGAGTAGAGGTGAAAAAGACAGACACTGGTAATATGTTTATGTATTTACAGAAGCCTATTTAAGTGTTATAAAGAAAAAGCGAAAAGCTTTTGCATATGATTTCAGATTTAGAATAGAATAAATAACTAAGCATTTTTTTGGAAAGTCAAAAAAACTGAATAGTGACCAGAGTGTGTTTTGGCTATCTGAAATAATAGACCAAGAAAGTACGTATTGAAGCACCACAGAAAGAACCATTCTTCTGCCTGGAAATAACTCAATTCTAAATAGGATGTACCATGTGCTCGTATATTTGCATCAAAGAATTTCTTTACTATTCTTAATTATGCTCCTCAATCTGCACTTAAAGACAAGTGTATTCCTCATATGGCAAAACGGCAGTGCAGATCCGCAGAGCAGTAGCACCTCTTCACAGAAGTTGTTAATTGGAGATGGCTTGCTGCATAACGGTGCCTTTTAAAACTTTCATTAGTGGTGTGCTGCCTGCACTAGTTTTATGCAGGATATTCAAACCCACCCCATCCATCTTATCCAGGTAACAGCATATCCCTTTCAGCAGAGCTTTCATTGTGCAATCCATTGCACATAGCAGCATCCACAAAAATGTTTCCCCTGCTGAGATCATGAGCATTCACTACACGCTGTTCAACCAACCAATTTTCTGCTGTCGGACCAGCTTACATCCCAGGGAGTACCTGCTGAGGAGCTGAAGGGAGTTTGTCACGCAGCTCCAGGAAAATGCTTTTTTTTTTTTTAAGGTTCTGAAGTGATGGCTGCGTGTCGCAGATTGACATCGCAGACCTGTGCACGTAGCAATAAGTTAAACTGCTGGTTCACTGTGACGAGTTTTTTTGGAAATCATTTATAGGACTGCTGATCTTCACATACTGTCGTCCTGCTCCTTGCTGTCCCCAGCTATTTGTCTTGCTGTTAGACTGGGCCTTCAAATGCAAAGTATTTTGTCTGAGCATGCTGAGGAGTGCTGAAGCCATTGTTTTAGAGCCCAGGGTTTCAAAAATAAACTCAGGATACCAAAAAAAAAAAAACCCACAAGAAATTGGAATGGAGGAAAAGGAATATGACACCCCACTTCTGCTGTCATAGAAGAGATGTCACACGTACGGAGAGACCACCACTCTGCGCTGACCTGTGCAGATGGATCACAGGGCCTTCACTAAGCCTGAGGCCACGGTACCTCACATTGCATTGCAATTGTCAGGAGCACTGTTTAGGCACAGGCAGATCAATGTGGACGCAGACTGCTTGGCACAGCTCTTTCAGGGCAGTTTGCTGGCAAGGTATTTCTCGGTAGAGCTTTGTTGTTTGTGTAAGGTTTTAATCTTGTGCCTTCCAAGCAGTCTCATGTCCCTTGCCTTGGTCTATCCACACTTTGTAGATGTTTTCAGATGTGTAGAATTCCAATAATATTTGTAAGTCGGGGGCCTCCTTTTTTGATCTTGCCAAACAATTTGCAAAAGATTGATTCTCCTCTGTTGACCACTGATGTGAAGGAGTTCCTACTCATCTCCCTTCCAAAGCTGACACTGGTGGTATCATCAGCCTGAATGAGAGTGTCTCTGGGCTGCCTAGCTTCTCAGCGGGTGGGACGGTTGAATAATCAGCTCTTTGCATCACCGAAGTAACCCAGTCCCTGTGCAGCCCACCTGATGGGACGCAGGTTGGACTGCTTGCTTCTCGGCTCGTTCTGGTGTTGCCCATTGCCCATCGTGTCAGGCAGATGGCTCTGCCACTGGCTGGCTCCCTCTGTTGTGAGAAGTTTGGGGTGGTTTCCCTGCTGCTGGGCTCCCAGACCTGCGTGACAGGGGGTTAGCGATGCACTGCATTTGCTGCCTCTGTCGGTGGCAACTTCCCTGGGGCTACCCAGGAAGCCAGGCAGCCCAGCTGGTGGCCACCCAGCTGGTGGGTTTAACTCCCAAACTGCTGGTTGCCAAGGACCTGGCTGAAGAGCTTGAGTTTAAATAACTAACGCAGCGTATGCCTAGTGCACGAGCTCTCTGGGCATGCCACTTTCTGGTCTCAAGGATGCTTTTCTCAGCTTATTCTCGTGCATATCTTAAGTAAAGATTCAAATGACTTCTCCTCTCTCTTGATCTGGTGGAATGGTAATTGTTTTGCCAGGTACCTCATTAAGTTCTGTATATTTTGTATTTCAATAGTTGTAGGAAAAAAAATGGAAGTGATGCTGAAAGTTGTATTTTAGCTTTAACCTTCAATGCTAGTTGCAGATGAAGGAAAGGACCACCGTGCAGGTGGAGAACAGATCTTTTCGTATTGTGCTTATGGCAAGACTATGTGAGCTGACCAGACGACTCCAGATAAAAGGACGATTTATTTTTCTCGTACAAAAAAGTGATACAAAGGCTTATTTTACTTGTTTTGCTTTTTTGTGATGCAGGGGTTTTGAGTGATATTATTTATTATTCCTCTGTGTTTATGATGACCAAGTAAAAAAGTGACTATAAAAATGTGCACGCTTGGTAGACATTAGTGATAAATCTGAAAGTATTTGAAGAAAATGCACTTTCTATTTATTTATATTTTCAGCCATAATATTACTTTGTCTCTAATGTCATATTTGGAAACAAGATTAAGAAGTTGCTGTAACTTTGAGTTCCTAAATATCTGTAGATAGACAATATAGAGATATACAAACATAAAGGTATACAAATAATCAGGTTTTCAGCTGTTACAAATCATACAGCATATGATGTTTAAATTGAAGAACTGTCTAGTATACACAGATATCTCTATCAACTAAGTAGAGCAGAAAGTCATGTTTTTCTTAGCTGCTTTTTGATATTTTCTTCATTAAAACATCAGGTGATGTTTTAATCTACAATATTTTGAATAACTTAAGTTTAGAGGAGAAAACTATCAACACATGGCTACCAAATATTCTTATGCTATGACTGTAGGTGCAATAAATAACAGATTATGCCATTTTGTTTCTAATTATTAGCTTTTAATGGCTTTTATTTTTCTCCCTTTCTAACTGTCTATAAAATTAAGAAATTTGAGAAAATTCACAACATTCTGGTTGTGAGAAGAAAACATGCTGATGCATGCTAAAGGATCACAGTTGTAATATGTTCTGGAAGGGGGCCAAAAAAAAGACTGATGCCGTGTCTCATCAGCATTTTTTAGCCACCTCTGTTCTGAGTAGGCAGCAGGAACGTGGAGGCTCAAAAGCCCTAAAAAGCAGATTTGTGCAGCAGTGACGCAGGAGCGTTTTTAGTGCTTCAGTACCAGCGGTTTTGTTTTAACTGCTTGTCTTCTAAACCGTTCCCTTGTTCCCTTGTATCTTCCTTTTCCCCCCTTTACGATTCATTTAAGAGGGTGGGAGGCTGTTCAATGACTGCCTATAGTTAGGACTAAAAGGGTTTTTTTTATGGATTCTCATGCTCCTTCATTCCTTCTTAAATGAACAATACATCACAATATGACTTATTTTTCACTTTTTATTTATTGCTTGCAGGGTTAACTAGGAATCCTGAGTGCAACTGGAACCTCTTCTGTTCTCAAAATAAGGAACTGTTATGAGAGATTTGGGTCAACATCTGCAGAGCTCCTAAATCATGGGCTCTGAGATTCGCTTGTGTCCCATGGATAGTGATATGCGATATTTCTTCAGCGTCTATGACTGAGGTAGGAATTAATTGAAAAGGTACAGAAAAAAAACCCCTAATTAATAATAGCAGTATTTCATCAAATGACCTAATTTTCTGCTTTCCACATCTGCCAAATAACTTTTCTGCCCTGAATAAGGCAAATGCATCAAAACACCTGAAACTTAAATGTAGAAGTATTTTCAGGGTTATATGAATTCCAAACAAATGCCTTTACCCACCAAATCATTCATTTCCCATGACAAATCTGTACAATACATATAAACTTACAAATTACTTTTCAATCTCTTTTACACGGAGATTTATTTTTTATCGGGACATGTAGATTTTTGCATTTTGCACATTTCTGGGAGATTGAAGGTGATCAGAGGGCTGGAGCACCTCTCCTATGAAGACAGGCTGAGAGAGGGGGGTTTGTTCAGCCTGGAGAAAGCTCTGGGGAGACCTTTTAGCAGCCTTCAGTACCTCAAGGAGGCCTACAGAAAAGCTGGAGAGGGACTTCTTACAATGGCATGCAGTGATAGGACAAGCTGTAATGGCTTCAAAATGAAAGAGGGTAGATTTAGATGAGATATAAGGAAGAAATTCTTTGCAATGAGGGCGGTGAAGCACAGGAGTGTAATGGACAGTGTTCTAACAAGGAGGATGTAAAATGTTGTGCTACACATGCTGAGTGTGGAGCTGTGAGGAGATCAGGCACGGAGAGGAGTCGTCGTCGTCGTCGTCGTCGTCGTCGTCGTCGTCGTCGTCGTCGTCGTCGTCGTCGTCGTCGTCGTCGTCGTCGTCGTCGTCGTCGTCGTCGTCGTCGTCGTCGTCGTCGTCGTCGTCGTCGTCGTCGTCGTCGTCGTCGTCGTCGTCGTCGTCGTCGTCGTCGTCGTCGTCGTCGTCGTCGTCGTCGTCGTCGTCGTCGTCGTCGTCGTCGTCGTCGTCGTCGTCGTCGTCGTCGTCGTCGTCGTCGTCGTCGTCGTCGTCGTCGTCGTCGTCGTCGTCGTCGTCGTCGTCGTCGTCGTCGTCGTCGTCGTCGTCGTCGTCGTCGTCGTCGTCGTCGTCGTCGTCGTCGTCGTCGTCGTCGTCGTCGTCGTCGTCGTCGTCGTCGTCGTCGTCGTCGTCGTCGTCGTCGTCGTCGTCGTCGTCGTCGTCGTCGTCGTCGTCGTCGTCGTCGTCGTCGTCGTCGTCGTCGTCGTCGTCGTCGTCGTCGTCGTCGTCGTCGTCGTCGTCGTCGTCGTCGTCGTCGTCGTCGTCGTCGTCGTCGTCGTCGTCGTCGTCGTCGTCGTCGTCGTCGTCGTCGTCGTCGTCGTCGTCGTCGTCGTCGTCGTCGTCGTCGTCGTCGTCGTCGTCGTCGTCGTCGTCGTCGTCGTCGTCGTCGTCGTCGTCGTCGTCGTCGTCGTCGTCGTCGTCGTCGTCGTCGTCGTCGTCGTCGTCGTCGTCGTCGTCGTCGTCGTCGTCGTCGTCGTCGTCGTCGTCGTCGTCGTCGTCGTCGTCGTCGTCGTCGTCGTCGTCGTCGTCGTCGTCGTCGTCGTCGTCGTCGTCGTCGTCGTCGTCGTCGTCGTCGTCGTCGTCGTCGTCGTCGTCGTCGTCGTCGTCGTCGTCGTCGTCGTCGTCGTCGTCGTCGTCGTCGTCGTCGTCGTCGTCGTCGTCGTCGTCGTCGTCGTCGTCGTCGTCGTCGTCGTCGTCGTCGTCGTCGTCGTCGTCGTCGTCGTCGTCGTCGTCGTCGTCGTCGTCGTCGTCGTCGTCGTCGTCGTCGTCGTCGTCGTCGTCGTCGTCGTCGTCGTCGTCGTCGTCGTCGTCGTCGTCGTCGTCGTCGTCGTCGTCGTCGTCGTCGTCGTCGTCGTCGTCGTCGTCGTCGTCGTCGTCGTCGTCGTCGTCGTCGTCGTCGTCGTCGTCGTCGTCGTCGTCGTCGTCGTCGTCGTCGTCGTCGTCGTCGTCGTCGTCGTCGTCGTCGTCGTCGTCGTCGTCGTCGTCGTCGTCGTCGTCGTCGTCGTCGTCGTCGTCGTCGTCGTCGTCGTCGTCGTCGTCGTCGTCGTCGTCGTCGTCGTCGTCGTCGTCGTCGTCGTCGTCGTCGTCGTCGTCGTCGTCGTCGTCGTCGTCGTCGTCGTCGTCGTCGTCGTCGTCGTCGTCGTCGTCGTCGTCGTCGTCGTCGTCGTCGTCGTCGTCGTCGTCGTCGTCGTCGTCGTCGTCGTCGTCGTCGTCGTCGTCGTCGTCGTCGTCGTCGTCGTCGTCGTCGTCGTCGTCGTCGTCGTCGTCGTCGTCGTCGTCGTCGTCGTCGTCGTCGTCGTCGTCGTCGTCGTCGTCGTCGTCGTCGTCGTCGTCGTCGTCGTCGTCGTCGTCGTCGTCGTCGTCGTCGTCGTCGTCGTCGTCGTCGTCGTCGTCGTCGTCGTCGTCGTCGTCGTCGTCGTCGTCGTCGTCGTCGTCGTCGTCGTCGTCGTCGTCGTCGTCGTCGTCGTCGTCGTCGTCGTCGTCGTCGTCGTCGTCGTCGTCGTCGTCGTCGTCGTCGTCGTCGTCGTCGTCGTCGTCGTCGTCGTCGTCGTCGTCGTCGTCGTCGTCGTCGTCGTCGTCGTCGTCGTCGTCGTCGTCGTCGTCGTCGTCGTCGTCGTCGTCGTCGTCGTCGTCGTCGTCGTCGTCGTCGTCGTCGTCGTCGTCGTCGTCGTCGTCGTCGTCGTCGTCGTCGTCGTCGTCGTCGTCGTCGTCGTCGTCGTCGTCGTCGTCGTCGTCGTCGTCGTCGTCGTCGTCGTCGTCGTCGTCGTCGTCGTCGTCGTCGTCGTCGTCGTCGTCGTCGTCGTCGTCGTCGTCGTCGTCGTCGTCGTCGTCGTCGTCGTCGTCGTCGTCGTCGTCGTCGTCGTCGTCGTCGTCGTCGTCGTCGTCGTCGTCGTCGTCGTCGTCGTCGTCGTCGTCGTCGTCGTCGTCGTCGTCGTCGTCGTCGTCGTCGTCGTCGTCGTCGTCGTCGTCGTCGTCGTCGTCGTCGTCGTCGTCGTCGTCGTCGTCGTCGTCGTCGTCGTCGTCGTCGTCGTCGTCGTCGTCGTCGTCGTCGTCGTCGTCGTCGTCGTCGTCGTCGTCGTCGTCGTCGTCGTCGTCGTCGTCGTCGTCGTCGTCGTCGTCGTCGTCGTCGTCGTCGTCGTCGTCGTCGTCGTCGTCGTCGTCGTCGTCGTCGTCGTCGTCGTCGTCGTCGTCGTCGTCGTCGTCGTCGTCGTCGTCGTCGTCGTCGTCGTCGTCGTCGTCGTCGTCGTCGTCGTCGTCGTCGTCGTCGTCGTCGTCGTCGTCGTCGTCGTCGTCGTCGTCGTCGTCGTCGTCGTCGTCGTCGTCGTCGTCGTCGTCGTCGTCGTCGCGTCGTCGTCGTCGTCGTCGTCGTCGTCGTCGTCGTCGTCGTCGTCGTCGTCGTCGTCGTCGTCGTCGTCGTCGTCGTCGTCGTCGTCGTCGTCGTCGTCGTCGTCGTCGTCGTCGTCGTCGTCGTCGTCGTCGTCGTCGTCGTCGTCGTCGTCGTCGTCGTCGTCGTCGTCGTCGTCGTCGTCGTCGTCGTCGTCGTCGTCGTCGTCGTCGTCGTCGTCGTCGTCGTCGTCGTCGTCGTCGTCGTCGTCGTCGTCGTCGTCGTCGTCGTCGTCGTCGTCGTCGTCGTCGTCGTCGTCGTCGTCGTCGTCGTCGTCGTCGTCGTCGTCGTCGTCGTCGTCGTCGTCGTCGTCGTCGTCGTCGTCGTCGTCGTCGTCGTCGTCGTCGTCGTCGTCGTCGTCGTCGTCGTCGTCGTCGTCGTCGTCGTCGTCGTCGTCGTCGTCGTCGTCGTCGTCGTCGTCGTCGTCGTCGTCGTCGTCGTCGTCGTCGTCGTCGTCGTCGTCGTCGTCGTCGTCGTCGTCGTCGTCGTCGTCGTCGTCGTCGTCGTCGCGTCGTCGTCGTCGTCGTCGTCGTCGTCGTCGTCGTCGTCGTCGTCGTCGTCGTCGTCGTCGTCGTCGTCGTCGTCGTCGTCGTCGTCGTCGTCGTCGTCGTCGTCGTCGTCGTCGTCGTCGTCGTCGTCGTCGTCGTCGTCGTCGTCGTCGTCGTCGTCGTCGTCGTCGTCGTCGTCGTCGTCGTCGTCGTCGTCGTCGTCGTCGTCGTCGTCGTCGTCGTCGTCGTCGTCGTCGTCGTCGTCGTCGTCGTCGTCGTCGTCGTCGTCGTCGTCGTCGTCGTCGTCGTCGTCGTCGTCGTCGTCGTCGTCGTCGTCGTCGTCGTCGTCGTCGTCGTCGTCGTCGTCGTCGTCGTCGTCGTCGTCGTCGTCGTCGTCGTCGTCGTCGTCGTCGTCGTCGTCGTCGTCGTCGTCGTCGTCGTCGTCGTCGTCGTCGTCGTCGTCGTCGTCGTCGTCGTCGTCGTCGTCGTCGTCGTCGTCGTCGTCGTCGTCGTCGTCGTCGTCGTCGTCGTCGTCGTCGTCGTCGTCGTCGTCGTCGTCGTCGTCGTCGTCGTCGTCGTCGTCGTCGTCGTCGTCGTCGTCGTCGTCGTCGTCGTCGTCGTCGTCGTCGTCGTCGTCGTCGTCGTCGTCGTCGTCGTCGTCGTCGTCGTCGTCGTCGTCGTCGTCGTCGTCGTCGTCGTCGTCGTCGTCGTCGTCGTCGTCGTCGTCGTCGTCGTCGTCGTCGTCGTCGTCGTCGTCGTCGTCGTCGTCGTCGTCGTCGTCGTCGTCGTCGTCGTCGTCGTCGTCGTCGTCGTCGTCGTCGTCGTCGTCGTCGTCGTCGTCGTCGTCGTCGTCGTCGTCGTCGTCGTCGTCGTCGTCGTCGTCGTCGTCGTCGTCGTCGTCGTCGTCGTCGTCGTCGTCGTCGTCGTCGTCGTCGTCGTCGTCGTCGTCGTCGTCGTCGTCGTCGTCGTCGTCGTCGTCGTCGTCGTCGTCGTCGTCGTCGTCGTCGTCGTCGTCGTCGTCGTCGTCGTCGTCGTCGTCGTCGTCGTCGTCGTCGTCGTCGTCGTCGTCGTCGTCGTCGTCGTCGTCGTCGTCGTCGTCGTCGTCGTCGTCGTCGTCGTCGTCGTCGTCGTCGTCGTCGTCGTCGTCGTCGTCGTCGTCGTCGTCGTCGTCGTCGTCGTCGTCGTCGTCGTCGTCGTCGTCGTCGTCGTCGTCGTCGTCGTCGTCGTCGTCGTCGTCGTCGTCGTCGTCGTCGTCGTCGTCGTCGTCGTCGTCGTCGTCGTCGTCGTCGTCGTCGTCGTCGTCGTCGTCGTCGTCGTCGTCGTCGTCGTCGTCGTCGTCGTCGTCGTCGTCGTCGTCGTCGTCGTCGTCGTCGTCGTCGTCGTCGTCGTCGTCGTCGTCGTCGTCGTCGTCGTCGTCGTCGTCGTCGTCGTCGTCGTCGTCGTCGTCGTCGTCGTCGTCGTCGTCGTCGTCGTCGTCGTCGTCGTCGTCGTCGTCGTCGTCGTCGTCGTCGTCGTCGTCGTCGTCGTCGTCGTCGTCGTCGTCGTCGTCGTCGTCGTCGTCGTCGTCGTCGCGTCGTCGTCGTCGTCGTCGTCGTCGTCGTCGTCGTCGTCGTCGTCGTCGTCGTCGTCGTCGTCGTCGTCGTCGTCGTCGTCGTCGTCGTCGTCGTCGTCGTCGTCGTCGTCGTCGTCGTCGTCGTCGTCGTCGTCGTCGTCGTCGTCGTCGTCGTCGTCGTCGTCGTCGTCGTCGTCGTCGTCGTCGTCGTCGTCGTCGTCGTCGTCGTCGTCGTCGTCGTCGTCGTCGTCGTCGTCGTCGTCGTCGTCGTCGTCGTCGTCGTCGTCGTCGTCGTCGTCGTCGTCGTCGTCGTCGTCGTCGTCGTCGTCGTCGTCGTCGTCGTCGTCGTCGTCGTCGTCGTCGTCGTCGTCGTCGTCGTCGTCGTCGTCGTCGTCGTCGTCGTCGTCGTCGTCGTCGTCGTCGTCGTCGTCGTCGTCGTCGTCGTCGTCGTCGTCGTCGTCGTCGTCGTCGTCGTCGTCGTCGTCGTCGTCGTCGTCGTCGTCGTCGTCGTCGTCGTCGTCGTCGTCGTCGTCGTCGTCGTCGTCGTCGTCGTCGTCGTCGTCGTCGTCGTCGTCGTCGTCGTCGTCGTCGTCGTCGTCGTCGTCGTCGTCGTCGTCGTCGTCGTCGTCGTCGTCGTCGTCGTCGTCGTCGTCGTCGTCGTCGTCGTCGTCGTCGTCGTCGTCGTCGTCGTCGTCGTCGTCGTCGTCGTCGTCGTCGTCGTCGTCGTCGTCGTCGTCGTCGTCGTCGTCGTCGTCGTCGTCGTCGTCGTCGTCGTCGTCGTCGTCGTCGTCGTCGTCGTCGTCGTCGTCGTCGTCGTCGTCGTCGTCGTCGTCGTCGTCGTCGTCGTCGTCGTCGTCGTCGTCGTCGTCGTCGTCGTCGTCTAGCTTGGCTTCGTGTAGTAGTGTGTATATAGTCATTGTTGAGCTGGTGTTCCTGATTTAAAGGGCGTAAGAGAAACTGGTATTAGTAGTAATAGTACCAGAGTCAAGAGCTAGAGGTTAGATACACAGGTAGGTGTTTAGTCACAAGTCTTATTGCATTTCTGGCCCCTCTGGATTAGTAAAAAACATATTCAGAATATGAGGCCTCTCTTTTGGTTGGAACTACTGTCCTTTGGCAAAGAGAAGTTATTAAAAGTTAGAGTGGAAAATTAGAGTTGGTTGCACAGTTCTAATTATTTAACTGTTTCATGAACTGCTTTAAAATTAAACGTGATTCAGAATTAGCCTCAGCTGTTCTTATGTAGTTGTTTTCCTACTTTTACTCCAGGGTCCAAAAGTCTATGCTTGAAATAGGTAAATCTTCATTAGTTTCTTACACTGAATGATAAATTCATGTATTTTGAACTTTCCTGCTAAATTTTGAAATCATTTCTCATTAAGAATATAATGCTGATCACATCTCAATTAGATCTGCTTGCTACACAGATTAAAATGAATGCTCAAGCCTTTCATATCTAATTTAAACAATTTTTATTATTGAGTCACTTGCAGCTATCTTTTGGGCTTTTTTTAGATAACCATAAAAAGGTGACTATACTGTAGAGGGGGAAAAAAAAAAGAAAAAAAGACCCAATGGTTCTAAAAGCAACTGGAGAGTTCTCTTACTGGCTGCTTTTACAGAGCTGGGGTGCTTTTACATTGTTGTTTCTCTCTCTTACTACTGCAAAGACAAAAGAAAAGTACTGTGATGCTACTTATATCAAATGTGCATTACTACTTACTTTTACAGGTACTATCTTCTAAGTATGGCAGAAATGCATCTAGTACCTCTGAGTGTCTTTTCTTCTTCAGTTGCCTCCAAGCTCTCTACTTTGAAAATGTAAAATGTTGCTGTTACAGGCCTTCTCTGCAAAAAAGAACAAATATGGAAATTCAAATTGTAGACAAAAAGTGTTGTGGGAAAAGTCTGTGGCAACAAAAGGGTTTTATCTTAACCTTTAAGGTTAATTTTAATAGATTGGGATGAAATCCAGCCAAAATTAACATTTATTTCATTTGACTTTAATTTAATCATAAGTACAATTTGTGAAAGTATAATGTCTTTAAATGGAATTTTATTTATAAACCTTTTACTTAAAGGATAAGGGGAAAAAAGTGACCTGAGAAGAAAGATCTGAGTTTTATTCAGAGATTCTTCAATATTTCTCTTCCCTTCTTTTCTTTGAATCTTCCCACAGATAAAACACCACCATGAAAACAGTACTTATTATTATCTTCAGTTTCTGCAGTTCATCGTTGCACCTGTAATTGATGAATGCAGTCAGTTTATAAGTTCCTGGAAGAAAGTCAAGAGGGACTTAAAAGAACTTGTACTTTTGTACAAAGCTTAATAGTGCTCTGTCTCTAACATTGCAAAGGGAAATGTCATATCTTTATCCATGCTTCCACAAATAGGCAGTTAAAAGACTCTTAACAATAGAATTGCTCTTATTTACCACGTATTTTATATTCCATTACGGTTGCTAATATCTGATTCATATCTCTGTGAGATTTTTTCCTTCCTTTTCACCGTCCAGAAGGAATATAGTCAGAAATTTTTCATAGAAAATGAGGATGTATTCTGGAAATATTTCAAAGTTAATTCAATCTATCTTCTATTCTTATGACAAGGAACAGGATCCCTGAGAACAGATTTTCTGGGTGTTCAGAACATGGTAACTATTTTCTGTGTCATATACATGTATGTATATGCCATTAAAATATTTTATATAAAATACCATATTTGGGGGGAAAAGGAATGTCCTCGTCCTAACTTGTTAATAGTTTGAGCACTGACCCAACTCTAACACTACTTAATGGTACAGGCAGTTGTATAGATTCCTTTTTTAAGAGGCTTTTCCCAGATTTATTTGCGTACAAAAGCTAGGCCATATATGGGTGTCCAGCATAAGTAATATTTGACATGTCAACTGTGTTGACCACATATGATTGAAAACGTGTTGTATTACATGTGCTGTGATATCTCAGTCGCTCAGGAGGGACAAATGAGTGGCTGGGCAAGAATATAACTTTCCCCACACTGTTCTACCCTCTACATCATTTTCTATATTGCAAAGACAGCCTTAGTGTCCATCCTCCTGTAAGATTATGAAGCTGGTGGTGTTAATCACCTTATCAGAAGTAAAGGAAAAAGGTTGTATCCTCAATGATTCAGTATTGGCCAGATATCACAGAATATTATGTTGCAACTTTTGTTAATGGTCAAAGCTGCAGTGAGGTTTTTTTCCCTGCGTAAGGATTCAGTAGACAAGACCTGCAAAATGCTGACTGGGATTTCCTTGCCCCCACCTTCAACCTGACGTGGTATCTTTAATAGGGATTGTCCATACCTATCTCTGTAAACTCGTTAATCTACCTGTGTGGAGCCAGTGATGCTGTCGCTGCACAGCCCCTTGGCCTTTCTCCAGCTTTTCCTCCTCCTCAGCTGTTCAGCTGTCAAACCACGGGTGGGTAGCGCTGCCTGATAAACCAGTACTCAGATTGATTGCGAATGCAAACAAGAAACAAATAAGCAGATGTCCTTGGCCTTTGAAACAAGTGAGTAGCATCTGCCAAGAGGACCAGGTTCCCAGTCACACTGTCCTGTCCTCTGTCCATTTCCAGTTGGCTCCACAGAAGGAACAAAGTCTGGACTAAGGCTTATAATATTGGACAGCAATAAATTCTCTATGTGTGCCTATTTTTTGAGGTGTTTCTATATAAACACACAAGTTCCCAGCATGTGACGGCTTTTTGCTTCTGCTCTGTGAGTGAGGAGTATTCCTGTATGGCCTTGGCACTGTTTAGAGCAGGGGTACTTTTACAGTAGACTGTTGTCAAATGATAAATTTTATTTGAACCAAATGTGATATTGCATGCTTTCCTTCAGTGATTTTATATCTTTATATGTCTGCCACAGCTCATAGAAACGAAGGGAGCATGTAACATCTGGTAGACCCTGGACCACTGAAGCTAAATACTGCTGCCTGGTTACTAAATTTTGGTTAAAATTGTCTGGCTTCAAAAAATTTACCAAATAAAGTAGTTGAGTAACCTTATTCTGAAGGCTATAATCTATGTGAGTGAATAAGGTACTTAGAAACATACAGTGAAAAGAAATTCTTGGCTTCAGTTTAGACAAGAGCTGCACTCCTTTAATCTAACTTTAAAAAAAAGAAAAAGGCAAGCAAACCTTAGTAAGTTCTTTTGCCAAAAAAAGGAAGAAGAAAGCCGAACCTCTTTCCTCTGTGACAGTGAAGAGAGACACAGGAACAGAAGGTATCGCTCTAGTCATTGCACAGTCTCCTGTAGAATTATACTGAAGGGAAAATCATAGAATCATAGAATCATAGAATATCGCTGAACAGTAGGGAAAATATAGAATTCATGAGCAAAGGAATGTAAGTTATAATATTTTCTTCCTAGTGAAATTTTCAAAGCAGAAAACATGAGTGTTACATTATGATTGTACAGACTTCTACTAGAAAATACCTGAAGTGTATTAACGCTTTCTGGTCTCCTCCATTTCAATTCCTATCCAAGGATCAGTTCTCTGTCTGATAGAGAACTGGCCCTTCTCTGATACTGCAACATCTCATGGTATTGCAATGGAAAGTCAAAACTGGTTTAAGGTGGCCCTGCTGTTGTTCAGGTATGTTTTCCTTACACCTACAGGTATTCAATTATATGCTTCTGAAAAATAACTTCTTGCATGGAGTCAGTATGGCTTGTTAGAGAGCTGCTACTATGTTACCTCATATATAGCAATATTGGCTGTGGCCTGATCTGACAGGTATTATTGTGACCGCAAATTAAGCGAGCTCCACGGAAATATTTTTTTTCAGACTTCCCTTGCCCATATGCTTCCTCTTATTTTGCTGGTTAATGAAAACTCTTTCTTCATGGAGGAGTCACCATCCCTGGAGGTATTCAAAAGATGTTTAGATGTGGCGCTAAGGGATATGATTTAGTGGTGGACTTGGTAGGTTAATGGTTGGACTCGATGATCTTCAAGCTCTCTTCTAACCAAAACGATTCTATGATTCATCTCTCTTTATTTTGTTCAACAAGTGAAGACAGGGAGCATCCTGTGCCTCTTCCGGCTGCCCACAGTGCAGTCCCTTCCTGAGCAGCCTTGGTTCACCTCCACAAAAGTGAACATGAATTCCACAAAAGGCTGTTGATCTGACCTTGATTTTGCAAGTTATTCATTATTTTGCAAAGCTAGATCATTGTTCTCAACATGAACACTGGTAGATTTCTTTCATACCGTTGTACGTCATGTGCTGGATCAGCAGAGCACAGCTACGATTTTGCCCACTTTACAGAAGTCAAGTCCATGCATTTTATTAATAATGGCCATTTGAATGAGAAATTATGCAACTCTCTAAGTGTTTTTCACTAACTAGCTATCTTTAACTTCTTGCTGAGAGACGGGGTTTTTTTGTTTTGCAAAAGAAGACGACATATTATTCCTCTGTGGCACTGTACTAGAAAATATGGGCTTTCCTACATTTAGAGCTTGTCTCAGATGCTTTCTTGTGTACACATAATACTTAACGATACTTCCTAAAGTTTGGTCATACCTATGCAATTTTAAAATACACATGCACATATACATAGCTAGATATTGGATTTCCACTTCCCTTCAATGACTAAACTTTTGAAGGCAAATGTTAGCCTAGCAAGAAAAGACAGAAAAACCTTTACAGAAACTCGTGCATCTGTCCTTTTGAATCAGATCATCAAGTGACCTAAATTCTCCAGCCTACATGGCCTGAACCCTAAAATTATTCTGAACCTGAGAAGTCCATAGGACGGGTATTCCTGTGATAAGAAAAGACAGACTGTTCTGTAACTACTGGTGTTTATAGGGGGGGAGGAGGAAACAGGGCATACTGATCTGGCTGGTTTGTATACTTTCATTTCACAGGAAATAGCTACAAAAAAAAAGAGCCACATTAGGGATTTAGGGTGATAATAGATGGCAGGAAGATGGGGCTCCAGTGGGAGATAAACAACCACAACAAAAATGTGTGCAAATGGGAAATAAAAGTCTGTAGCTGTTGATGCAGAGTAGATAGCTTGAGATGATCTTAATTTGATGCTGCCTCTGAAATACACACAGCATGCCAACCTGCTGAGGTTTATTCCCTATTCGATATTGTCGATTTCAAAGAGATTGCTTGTGGTGTAATGCTGTGCCAAATATGGCTAAATACACACTATTTTTTCAAATGTATAAGTCAATATTCAGTGCAGTTCAGGTAATGTGTATCTAAATAGTTGTGAAAATGCTTAGGGACAAAAACTGTCCTTTGAAATTTTCCTTGCCTGTAATTAGCATGAAGTAGAGCTCCGGTCAGCATTTGAACTGATAGACATAAGCAAATCGAATAAAATTCAGAATAATTTGGGGATATGTGGTCAAGAAGGCAGAGGGATAAAAGAATAGTTGATCATTCTTGGTAACACTGTACTGTAAATAAGTGTTCTGTGACATGACCTCAAAGCATTACAGCAATCTTCGTATCTTTACTAATAAGTCAACTATATGCACCATAAACAGTTTCCATGGTTTGACCTAATCTACAGAAGTTTGATCTGTTCTTATTAAGCAAAAAAACATATATAAAAGTACTTGGTTTAATTTCATGATGATAGAGTTGTAAGTACCTGCTGAACGTGTTCTTTCTGTACTACTTTTTTATATTGTTTTGCTTTGTTTTACTTACGTAAGAATGATCGTGGTGTGGAAATTGCTATAAATAATGCATTACCTTTCTGCATATAGACAAGAGCAGACCGAATCTGCCAGGTGAGCAGTATATTTACTAAGTTGTTCTGGCTGCTTGCATTTCATCTTATCTCCCTTGCCACTCAACAATGTGAATGGACAAAGTCTGACACACACAAAAAGGGAACTAAAAAGAGAAGGAAAGTGTCAAGGATAATCAATAAGAATATCGGACTAATGTGTTGTCAGCTGAGAAACTAAGACAAAGAAGGTTTATCACTACTTCTATTATTAATAGTATATGTGACAAATTCATCTGACTCAGATGAGATTAATTTGATCAGCAGGTGACTTTAAAAATTACTCTAAGTCATTACTCATTTTATAAAAAATTGTCCCAATCCAGTATAGTGGAAAATAGTTTAAGAGCCAGTACATATAAGCAATCTATCACTCCAGAGTATCACTTTTTGCTATTGATAAGATTATTCTGAAGAAATATGACTGAGATTAACTAAAAAGCTACAAAGTAGGTAACTCTGAACAGAAAACCATTGTCATGGTTAAATTTAACGTTCTTTTGGGAGAGAAACATTTCTAGGGTGCTAGTCATGCTAGTATATCTCATAAGGCAAACGCTTCTTTAATTAGGTACATGTTCTAAAAAAGGGAAACATAGAGATCTTCTATAATTGAGCTATTGAGCAGCTCTGCCTTTGAATCTGAATCGTATATTCATTCTAGCACAGGTCAGCAATTGGCTGTCAAACCTTTCAACACTTCTCTGCAGGAATGGTCTGTGTCTTTCTAATTCTGCGAAGATTCAATCTGGTCATTGGCAGAAGTTTCCAGTATTACTTGAAATTCATCCAGTTAAATGAATTCTACATTACTGAGTGAGAATGTAGACAGCCAAGAGAAGTGCCAACATTAATTTATCCTTATATATGAGCATAATGTCATGGAAGGGCAATTTACCCAGTCTATCTCCCAGACAGCACACAATTGTTACCATATTTTTAGCGGGTTCTTTTCCTAGTCTAGTTTAAGAGATTATATTTGGACTTTATTGTATGTGATAGGAAGAGGAAGGGATGGTTGAATGCATATCTAAGACTTTCCTTAATTTGCTTTATTTTACATCAGCAGCCACAAGGCAGGTAATTGCTGCTTTCTTTGCATAGAACTCTGCTATTACTACTGAAGAAACTGAATGTTAATCCTGGATTTGAAAAGAAACTTGGCTAAAACTGTATCCTCCAAATGGTAAACTAAAAATCCTTGTTTGCCATCACTGTTTCAGCGCTCTTGAGGTCTTATCAACATCCTCTCCAAGAGAAGAGAAAAAGAAGATTTAAGCACTCTAAAGTCAAGTCAAAATTATTCAACTACATTCAAAATGTAGGAGCATTAAATGGATTTATTTTTTTTCCCCTCCAAATTTTCATTCCCCTTTTAGTTAAGACTCCTCAACCTCTCACCCTCACCCTCTGTATTATCTTAGTTAGACTGCATGTACCCATTTTTTTAATTTGCTTTGTAGTTGAATATGCAGTTACATAGTCTTAGAAATACAATTACCAACACTATGGCCAAGACTTGCTATATAACTAGTCTTAAAAGACCCAAACACCAGTAATTTCAGGCAGGGAAAACACATTTTTTTAATGTATTGCTATGTATCTACATGTACTGCTGATTGTACTTTCAACAGTAAAGAATTTAAATTACTATGATAAGTGATGTAGTCCTGATAAATACCTCAGTGAAGAATTATGTTTTCAGCCTAGTTATCATTTTTACAGAAGTAGATAGGGAGGGAGATGTACCATGCTAAAAAAAACAACAACAACAACAAAAAACAACAAATGAAAAGCAAACAATGTCATTTGCATATTAAAATGATCTCTTATGAAAAAAGGGCTTGGTGGTTTTATATGGAATCACGTTAGAAAGATTTTGCTGTTAAAATTAGATTTTTAAATATAATTTTGGTGTTGTGAAGAAAGAATTTAATCTTATGGTTGTAGCACTGCCTGTGGATCTTTCCACCTGGAGAATACCTAAAATGAGATTAAGAACATCCTGGTTAAGTTTACAGGCATCAGTAGAGAACACCTCAGATAAAAGCAGAACTGTATCAACTTTGTCAGGGTAAAGGGTGCCAATAAGATGACATAGCTGAATATTAAATGTTATTCTAGATCATATTAAGAAAGCTACACAAGATGCCAAAAGCAAAATATGACAACAATATATTAGATCAACATAAACCCTAGTGTGCTCCCATTAGCAAAGGGCAAGAAATAATGCTATGATAATGTCGTGGTTGTAAGTGCAGGTTGATATTGAACTTGCCAGGTGCCAGTACTGTCACTGGGGGCTTTACATTTGGCTTTGTGTTGCTCTCCTGTGCTGCCCAGGCTCCTGTGCCTTTGTTCCTTCCCTGCCTATGTCCTCCTCCAGTCCCCTGCCCCCCTCCTGTACTCGCTTTTGTAGAGTTGGGGTGGTGTTACTTGCATGGCTTCTCAGCTCGGGAGTGAAGACGGGCTGAGCACTGCTTTCTCTCTGCCAACACATTGCCTTCCTCCCCTTAGTTTGCAAAGTGCAGGATGAGCTGCCTCACATATTAAGTCAGTAGGGGTGCGAGTCAGCTCCTAATTAAAGCACTTGAACTGGGGTGTCTACGAATCAGGATCTAGGTGGCTCCCACTGTGGTCAATAGCATTCTACAGTCAATGGAGGCTGGAGTGCTTGTGGTTAAGGTTTCCCTAAACCACATGCCTAGTTGCTGCTGAGGAAAATTGACCAATATTGAATTCTGCACTCCACTGATTGCACTGTCTACATCGCCATTGCCTGTGTTGACTACAGCTTCCTTGACTATTACAGGACTTTAGATATGCTCAAATGAGGATACTCTAATCTCAAACTAAATTTTCACTAGTAGTCTTTGATCTCAGAAGAACAATGGTTAAGGAATAAGGCTGTGGAAGGAGGAGGTGGAGAACAAGGGTTTTGATGTCAAAAGACTGAGAAACACAGCAGGGATGACAGCACTATCTTGAGCTGCTGCCTCTGCCATGGAATAAGTGTCCCAAAGAAAGATCCCATCCAAGTGGCTACATTAGACTGGGTGAGAATCTGGGAGATTCTTCCCCTGTTGGGCATGAAATCCTAATGACCCTTTCAAACAGGCTTAATAGCAGTAAAGCATGTAATGATGTTACAACTTATGACATTGTGAGACATGTAGCACAGTGAATTCAAAGAGAATGTCTTGCAAATAACTGTCCAGCACTTCCGTGAGTGAACTATGTTGTTGGGGGGGCACACAGGGCATTTTTTTTATTTTCAACCAGTGCTTCATAGGTTTGCTCTGTGGTCCTTCAGGTTGGAAAAGACCTCTGGAAGTCCAACCTCACTCAGAGCAAAACCAACTTCAAAGATCATGTTGATCTATAAATGGTGTCAACAACAAAATCAGGTTTGCAGGGTTCTATTTACTGTATTTAGCCCAAGTTACCTGAAATTGTAATGCTTGCAGGCAGCTAAAAGCAAAGTTAGGAAGAGAAGAGTACTGATTGGGAGTCCGGGACTCCTAGCTGAGTTCCTTCGAGAACTCCCACAAGGAAGCAAAGCTCTGCTGTTTAGGCCTTTGACCTAAAACAGTTAAGAGGAAGCTAGTGTTACAGTCCTCTCCATAAATGTTTAGAGCTACCATTATAATATTTTGAGAACTCTCTTTCTAAATGGAGTGCCGACACATTACGTACTGCCACGTTATTAAGACGTATAACCTGTCATTGTTATCCACCAGCTCTGTATCTGGAATCTGTGCTTTTGAACAGCTTTGTTCACCTGTTTTCCCATAGAAAGTACTAGTGTGAACTTGTAGAAAATGCATAAATTCCACCCTAGGCCTGAGAAATGACTGCCAATAAAAAAAGGTATATTATAAAGGGGCGTGTGTTCAGAAAAGATTTTTTTTATTTTCTAGCAATCCGATATTCTGTTTCTGGACTTCATCTCTCTCTTTTTCCTCCCACCCACTTCCTACTTCCCCTTAGAAATAGTGCAACACACAGTACTGCCCACAGTAAACAAAACAAGACAAACAAAAACAAAAATAAAGTTGAGTTAATTCTGGCTTGAAAGGGATTTTGATGCAGACGAGCGTGGCCCAGTTAACTGACCATGTACAAGTTTCAGATTTCTCTAACATTTTGTTCTTTAGTAGATCTGTAATGAGTTTATTCAACTGTCAGCTGTATATATTTTAGGATCCCAGCAAAGTTACTACTTCATTACTGATGGAGAAATTACTTTTTTGGCTATGAAGAGGGAGGAAACAGTTTGCTAAGCAGAGTCTGCATTTCATGACCAGCAGAGAAGAAGCTGTTGCTAAGAAACAATGGTAATTTTACTTTCATGAATATATTTTTCATGAAGTCTGAGCAAGAAGTCTAATCACTTTGGATCTAGCTAATGTTTTTGAAATTGAATTCAAGATGATGTTCCTTCATGGTGGTATTCTGCTCACTTCAGGACCATAATGGATTAAAAAATAAAGATGATTTCAGTGAAATGGTATTCCTGTGTCCCATAGTTAGGGGGCAATGGGATAAAATGAATGCCTCAACAATGTGACAGAAAAAAAAACAACAGGAGATATGTTTAAAGCATGCACATGTCTTTTATTAAATGGTATTGTATCTTTTATTCCCATCAGACTCAATTAGAAACCAGCTGCTAAGTCCTTTCACTTATTCTTGTTGTATGGAAGACCTCTGACATAGCTGACTCCTCCTTTCTTTTGTTACTTTTAAAAGTCAAATTTCCCTTGATAACAATCAGTTTTGTCAAGTGACAGAAGAAGTAATTAAAGATGTTCATAACTCACTCATCTCTCTGCCAACAAACTAAATATCTAAACAACTGCTTAAGAATGACAACAATAACTAGACTTTATGAATAATGGAAAATTGGTTTCATATTATTTGTCCCAGTAGACATGGTGGTGGTGATATTGATTTCCATACAACCAAACTGCAATGATTCAGAATTATAGCTATTGCCCCATAGAATACTGATGAAAACATAAATATAGTCATCTGCATTACAAGATAACACTATGTTCCTCAAACTGCACTGGTTTGCTGCACTGAAAGTGAAGAATAACCCTAGACAGTCATAAGGTATGTTAACCTGAAAAAAAACCCACTTTTTTTTAAAAAAAAAAAAAAAAAAAGTTTTTACTTACTTACTTTACTTACTTACTTTACTTTACTTACTTTTTTAAAAAAAGTAATTGAGTACTGATTTCTTTCTTGTGAAAAGAAGAGCTGGATGTTGTGACCTTTGAAAGGACACTGAGTAATTGGTCTGTATATTTTTCTTCATTTCTCTAGATGGATGTACAAGGCTAAGAAAACTGACCTCTTGATCTCAAAGCTTAATTGTTAACCCAGCCACTGTTTTGAATATCTTTATTACTGTGTTTCAGAAATGATACTTAGAAAAAATTATTATGAGAAAATTTTGGCTGTGTTTTGTAATATCATTAGGGAATGCAGTACGGACTAAGTCAAATAAAAACCTTAGTCATCCTCAAGACTGGAGGAGAACAGGTACGTTAAAGAAACAATGCTTCTTTACATCGTAAAGTAGACATCAGTAAAAATATTCTAGATTTGCAACCATCATAGCAAACAACTGTTGGGTGTCTCACTGAGACAAATGTTTGTCTTATATATGTGTTATGCAAACAAATGGTGAATGTACTGCTTAAAATTTTGACACATACCAATGTGATTGCACTTATCTTGTTACATGAAATTGGAGAGTGCATCAACTACTTTTCTCAGAAGTCTCAAAATATTTGATCAAAAAAGTCAATTGCAGTTGGCAGCCCTATTTTTTTTCTACCATGTTATGAGAGTATGTATCTGTACAGCACTAAACAATATACCTTCATTTTGTTAGTTTCTAAAAAAAGTCACAAATGTATCAGTAAGCACCTGCAATTCTGTCTCAAAATTGATCTGCTTGTCCTTACAAAATGTTCATTTGATTTTTGGTTTGTCTTCAGCAAGTTTATGTTCTTAGGACTAGTTTCTGCCTGAACTCACTGATGTTATCTACATATGTACTTGCATATATATTCATGCTTGTATATATACGCTAGAAATGCTTATGGCCACTGGGGTGGAACAGATGTACTACACACTGGCAAAGCAAGGCAAGTAAAAGGTTCTCTAATCCAAAATCTGAAGGAAGATGACCTAATATAGCCGAGGGGGGGGGGAGGAAGAGAGTTATTTTCTTAGTAACTGTTACACCTGTTACAAACCAGCTTTTATTCTGCCTGAAGATAGGGACTTGAGGATAGCTGATTCGTCACAGGGAGATGTTAATTTTACTGTATGAGTTTCCAAAGCCATATATTTTTGGAGGGTCTTCCAAGTAATCAGTTTTGAAGTACGTGTTGCAAGCCTCTATAATAATAATAATTAAAAAAAAAAAAATAAAAGAGAGAACCTCTGCCAGAGCACCATACTTTGTAGGCAATTAGAGGAGGGGCAAAGCTTAGTGCCTTCTGTGTTAAGACAGACTGTTTATAATAACACAGCAAGAGCAGCCAGGGAAATTTGGAAAGAAAGACGTGATCAGAAAAAGTGTCATTGTAAATACATTTTTCTTCTACTTTCCCCTTTCTTCTTTCCCCCACCTCCTGAATTTCAAACTTCACTCAGCACAGACTGTTTTTGTTAGCTAGTAGCAAATGTCCGATCAGTCAATTTTACTTTTGACCTTTTCCATCCTGATTTGTAGATATCTTAATCTTTGCAGATACTGTACCTATTTAAACTAACACTACTGGAGGATTAGCATTTAGAAGATTCCTCAACTCAAAACTCCGGAGTACAGCAGGGGTTAGATAGAAGTTCTTTACATTTCCTGGATGCTCTATTGTTAAGACTACAGAAGATGCATGTAAAAGAACAGAAACACTGAAAAATTAAAGGATAGGGTGTTAAATCGAAGATCTGCCTTGACTGGAGAAGTTCATTATACTAGATTGTCTCTTAAAAAAAAAATAAAACAAAACAAAAACACAACAAAAAACCCAACGAAGCAAAACAAAACAAAAAACCCAAAACAAAACACCAACCCTCAGCAGAATTTGTGTGGGATTGTAATCATCCTAATTGTTCTAATTCTCAAATAGCTGCTTCTGTTTTAGTTCCAGATTTGACTTCCCCCTCCCTGGATAGTCAGGGCTATGGGTGGCAGACCCCAGTGGCTCTGAACTTCCTTGCTCCTCCTGCTGATGGTTTCCACCACTGGATGAGAAGCACCTGCGCATGGGAACCATTCGCCCTTTTCTAGTGCATTTTGGTGATACACTTGGGCAGCTTTAGTAAATGTAACAACACTTCAAGTAAATTTTTCTCCACCTACATCAGGAAAATCTCACCCAAACCACAAATACAAATTTGCAGTCCTTATCACAACTGGAAGAGAAAAGACATGTTCTTCTTCATCTTAGGAAGATTTCTGGAAGACTGTTCTTTGTTGAAAGAACTGTAGTATATTCCACAACAAAGCAGGGGGTCACAGATGAAGCCTTTTATACTGGGAAATTGTCTGACAGAACAGCTCGTGTGGGGAAAGAAGCAGATCTCACTGAGAGAAATCTCTAGCCAGGAATCAAATACCTTTTTTCTTTTATTTTTTTTTTCTTTTAAATTATGAATCTGATGTATCTGTTGGGATAGGTTTCAAGAGTTCTAAATATTAAAAAAAAAATGGAGGGGAGAAATTTCATAAAAGTTGAACAGGCAGTGGTGGGAATGCCAGAATGGTGGCAAAAGGGAGCCAGAGACCACAGTCCTATCTGAGTAATTCCCTGTTCCCATAAATTGCCAAGTAAGTCCTTGTTTGCCATATAATTAAGTACCTCTCCACAGAAGAAATCAGAGTTTGTAATAAATAATGTATTTTTAACATGTTAAACAGTAGACAAGGGTGTAAGTTATCCTATATCATCTTTTCCATGTTTTCTAAAGCCCTATTAATATTTCTAAATATTTCATAGCCTCTGGTATCATCTGAAGTACCACTTAATAATACATTACTACAACAACTTTGAAAAAAACAAAGAAGCTGTCTCTCCCTCTCTCTCTTTGGCAATGTTATAGGCTAGAGCTGCTATTAAAGTAACACAACAAATGCAGGCATCGCTTTCTGTTAACGTTAAGATGATCTACCTTCTTTGCCGGGTGCTGGGCAGCGCACTCGGCGTTGCAGATTTCTTGGACTACTCTGAATTTCTTCTTGAAAGTAGCGTTGATCAAGTTTTGTCCCAAAGTACTGTGTTGTGTAACATTTATTCTGCTTCATTCCCCCACTGCAACTTTGTTATAAGTCAAGGATCAGCAAAGCCCTGGGATTCTGATGGACGAAAGGTGCAAAGAAAAAAAAAAAAGTCCAGTATTATTATTCAATATTTGGTAAGAGAAAGAGAAATTCCAAGACATATCAAGCAGGAGAAGGCTAAACGCACAGAAGAAGAAGACAGAACTAGAACTTAAAACAAATTTGAGTTGTAAAAAATGAGCATAATTCAACAATGGGGAGTGCCATTCAGATAGGACTATGGTGATTAGATTTCTAGAAAACATAACCTATAAGAAAAGACCTAAAGAAACAGGGTTGTTCAGTCTAGAAGTCTTTGTCTAAGAATGTGTCGAGAGCAGATAACGGTCTCCATGAGAAGAATCTAAAAAGAAAAGGATAAGTATTCTCAGTGCCCGTTGCAGAAAAATGCAGCAAGGATAGTTTAGACATTATGAAAATCCAGCTAGAAAGGTTGCTAAGTCTGAAAATAGATTGAGTGGGTATATTGTCAACCTAGTTACTGGAACTGCTGAAAAAAGAAGTTAGGCAAACAAAGTAGAAGACAAAGTAATCTAGATGCATGCAATTGTTTACTTGTGACAGATTTCCTTTAAAAGACACATGGTGGGGAGGATAAATTTTCTCTGTGGAGCAGGCTGCAACCAATTTTCTCTGAGTGTTTGACCCTTCCCATCGTTGTCAGTCCGAGTTTGCCCGCTCTTAATGCTGAAGTATTGCGATACAAATAAAACAGATGCTCTGACCTTCCAGTGTGCTACACACTGTTCAAACCAGGTGTGTTTTTTACTGCTGCCTAAGTAGAAAAGAAACTACACTGCAGTCAGTAAAGCAGACTGAAAATCAGTTTTGTGTGGTGCCCAAAGGGCTTAGCCTTTGACAGCATAGCACATTAAAGCTGCCTGAAAAAAATTTGTCTCGTTCTTTTCTGTTATTTCACAACATAGAGAGAAATTATTTCTTTTTCAGTGGAGCACAAGGACAATAATATCAGCTGGTAATATCCAACTTTTCACCTCTCTTACTCTACATAATGTTGAACTTTCAAAACAAAAAAATGGCAAAGCTCCTGAAATTTTGTTTCTTTAGTCTATTTAAAGAGCATGTTAGTCACAGCAGCAGGTCAAATGATATAAGAGTTTGAATGTTGCAGCTAGAGAACATGTTGAGCTGTACAGTCACCCACTGTTGTGCTATTTATGAGTAGTTTGTAATTTAAACATAGCTGGAAAAGTTCACTGGAACAAAACATGCACAAAACCAATAATGAACCATTTTTACAGTGCCCTTTCTTTAAGAACGTATGATACTCTCTCCCCACCATCAGGCCAACTGGTCCTTAGCTACTGACAACTTTATAAGGAGAGGGACAGGATTTTTCCTACTGGAAGTATCTGTATGCGAATAATTAGCCCTTCACACCGTTAAATAAACCAACGTACAACCTTTTAAGAATTAGCCTATAAATCATTCTTCTCTCCCTTTGCACTCCACCCCAAACTGCCGTTACACCATGAATCCACCTTGGTGTAGCACTGGGAAATGGTCTCTCTTGGTTCTTTTAAAGTCTCCTTGCTCTTGGTATGCGACACTCTATTTTATTGGCATGTAGCAAAGATTTTTATGATCTAAGGGAATAAATGATTCTGCATGATGCTAAAAAATGCGTAGAAAATCTCTTCTCTGTTTTTTCAAGCAGAATTATTGAGGCTTCACAGAGGGCACCATGGAGATTTTCAATTTCATAGAGGTTATGAATAATTTATGAACAAACAGTGGAAGGAGTTGACTACATTTTAAGACAAACCTTAATCATCAAGGTTTTTTTGTTTTGCCTGATTTATCTTTCAGAAAAGGGTATTTTAGAAATAGTGTACTGTATCATAGTTCTAGTGTCAAGCATACTGGCATGTGCATCTTTTTTATATTAATCTGCAGGTACAAACAATTAAAAGGGTTAGCTATATTACTTACGAGTAACCTCCTTTTTTAAAGTAATTCTGAATCCTTCAGTTTTATTCAGTATACATTGAAAAATATAGCTTTGTTTGTTCAGATTTTATTACACACACATTACCTAATGATCCGGTGCACTCCTCATCTTCATAATTATGTAGAGAGGTAACTTTTACATTATCTAACATTTTCTTTTAAAGTCAATCCATATGTGATCTGTAACTGTGACTGACTCAGTCAATTTATTAGTTATGTTGGACAAGCTTTTGGAGACTAGAAAATTAGCCAGTCTACCATACACCTCATATGGCTGTGAACAGAAAGTAAATTTTCTCTCAGTAAGTATTGATATTAAGCTTTGTGAAATCTGCTTTGATAGCCCAAATATATATCCTGGCTTCCTTGAATCCACACTATTCAAGATTGACCAGATTAACGACTGTGCGAATCACAAAATATACTGTGTACATTATAGGATAATGAGTTTTATCATTCCTTTTATCTCAGCTAATCCTTGTTCTACTCTGTTCCTGGTGGGAGCAGCTTCCTCTGCTTCCTATGTCAGAGGAACTTCTGTGGACAGGAGGGGAGAGGGTTTTGCAAATGCTACCAAGAGCTGAGCTGTGCAGCACAGACGTCCCTGAAACTTGTGTGAGAAATCTTCTTTGTGTTTTGGCTTGACTGAAGGTTAATCTGGGATACATACCTGTTAAAAGCCTCTTGGAGGCAGACAGCATCATGTCTTTTTAATTAAGAGGTATTGTGAAGATTCAGAAATTTGAATAGGGAGTAACTAATACTTTGCATTCTGTAAAAACATTGCCTGAAGAGGATATTAAAATCTCCTTCTATTAAGGGATCACATTGTCTTATGTCAGAAAGAGAACCTACTCAAAAGGAGAAACATTTTGTTTTGTGTCTCCTGCCTCTGAATGAGTCCAGTGGTCAAAGCCAAAGGAGATTGAAGAGCATTCTCACAAAGTCTAAAATTGCAGCCTCATTCTTAGGTTAAGCTATACACACACACACACACACATATATATTTATTCTGGTTTGGTAGGTTGTCATAAGGATAGGACTGCAAAATTCTGTTATCTGCATTTTTTTGATTTTTCAGTCCTCTCAAAGTCTAGGTTACTGCTTTGGTTCAGTTCCACTCCAGTAACTTCAGTCTTCCCCTAAATTAAAGGAACATTTTTAGAATCTGAGAGGGGAGAGGGCCTGTAAGTGTATTAATTATTTAAACGATTTATGGGTGTGTTGACCAAGCCTCTTTTATTTGGTCTTTGTGGAAAGGGCTCAGCTTTTCCTCCTTTACAAGGCGGTCTTGCTGTTTGCTTTCTGGTTTGTTGTGGCTTTTGGGTGGGTTATATTTTTGTCTGTACTAATGTGCAATAACTTTTTATGGTGGTCAGTACTTATTCAAGAGGGAAAGGGCTGAGAGACAACACACACAAACAAAATATTTGTCCTGCACCCCTCCCCTGGAAATTGCTTTTGAAGGATTTTTTCTTTCTTTTTAATTGGCAAAAAATTAAGTAAATATTTTCCAAGCCAAGATTGTTTTACCTGTGACAATGGGTGAAGAACTTTTTATTTCACTTCAGTGTAAACTGCTGAAGGCATCCATGTAGATGTGGTGCTAAGGGACATGATTTAGTCGGGGACTTGGTAGTGATAGGTTAACAGTTAGACTCGATGATCTTGGAGGTCTCTTCCAACCAGAACAATTCTATGATTCTATGTCACTTTTTTCCTTATCTCATTTCCTTCTGCAGATCCTCACTTGAATCCATATGGATGTAAGTTTTCCCTTGGTTTGTTCTCAGAAGGTGTTTCTCCTTTTTCAGATGATGTGCTGTATGTAAAAGTGCTCAGTGTGCACTTTGATTTGCTGCTGCTTATGTGAGGATCAATCATCAGACCACCATTTTTATATTAAAATTATAATACAAAAATACATATAAATATAATAACTTATAAATTTGAACATGTTATCTAAACTTATTATTTATATAGAACAAGACACTGTTCATAGGTTAGAGATTTAAAAAAAAAGTTACTAAAAGTAGCAAACCTGATAGTAGTTTTCTAAATTCTGTTACCTTTTCTTCTGAGCCAGCTACTAAAATGCAAAAATTCCAGTTAAGACAGAAATCTCACAAGGATTTGGACTATTCTGTCTCATAATGTTATACTACAGCAGCTAAGGAAAATTTGAGTTGTCTGAGTATTGAGAAATTCCATATTTTTAATCAAGAAATCCCTTAATTTGGGAAACCTGCAGAAAAAATAATATTGCTTATGTTATCGCCATTAGCAGTAGCATTCTCGTTTGCTCAGCTTTGTTTCCTTCTTAACCCCTTTTCTGTTTCAGCAAAAGGGGCACACACTTGCAGCATAGTTTCACAGGATCCTACCTTGGGGATTTGCTTTTAATTATTATTGTAGCAGTTTTTGTTCTTGAAAATAATAGGTCTGTCTGAGCTTTCTAGCTGCACACTGCTTCTCAGAACTTCCCTTGTTTCAAAGGACTTTTTTTTTTTTTTTTTTCTAGCTGATAAGCCTTATTTGTGGTTGACTTTTAACACTTGATTATATAGTGAGCAAAATCTGAACACTTCTTACCTAATGAAGGAGTCAGGCTGGCATCTGTCTCATGAGGATCATAAGTAGTGCACCTGATTTGCATGAAATAGCTGATTATTTCTGCCCCAATATTTAATACTCAGGTGCTATTCGTATAAATTACAAGTGGTAACACATAGCACACTGTTTTAATGTTGGTGCCAATGCTATTTAGAACAATCAGAAGCCTCTTTTTGCTAAAACTGCTTATTTTAAAAGAAACCGTTACAGATTAAGTAGGGCATGCAGTGAATGATAGACATAAGGGAGGACTGACCTGGGAGGATGCAACTACATTGGTTTAATGGTGATAAACGGGCTCTGGTTACTTAACACTTCTCACGTACAAGAGCAAAGAAGGCTCCGTGTTGGTTTACAACCTCGCACTATATAACCAGTACCTTGCGCGAGCTTCCCTTCAGTCTAAACCTCAGAGCTGTCTCTGGGGAAGTTCTCATGACCTTGCTCCCCTTCCCCACTGTCTGGAGGGCAGGATGCTGCTGGTAGGCAAGCTGAGCAGGTGGGGTGCTACCAGCCACATCACCAAGGCTATTACCTCCCAGGGACAGCGTGCTTCTCTCTACTGTGCTTCAGCTGACAGCTGCCAAGAGTTTCCATCTTCTTTCTAGCACTGAAATTCCTGCTTTTACTTCTTTTATCTATGCCTCAGCAGTAAAGACAGGAAGGTGAACACCCATCCTTACTCCAACACGCATTCTGAATATCTGAAATCATTTGACAGTGAGTTGCAGTACTGCTATATCTGGAGTAGATCATCTGCATGTGCTATTTACCATATGAAACATTTAAACATCCTGATCTTGTAATTGCTATATAAGCAGGATGAATTTGTTTAAAAATTGAACGTATTAGAGCAAGTAGTGAAACCTAGGCATGACAGAGAATTGATACAGTCCCTTAGATTACAGCACAGATGTATGAGCTAGAGTGTGTCTGAGCACTGCTAAACTAACCATGCTTGTCAAAGCACCTAGTGCTGACTGAGGATGTGAGCAGATAATAGCTTGAATAAGAACCTGTACCCCAGTGGGGACACAGAGAGTACCCTGGTGCTGTTCCAGCCCAGATGACATCTCCTCAGGAAGAACTCATTCATTCCCTCCTCTTCCTCCATCTCTCTGATTCCCGGTGTTTGTATGATCTGACAAGCAGAGCTAAATCCTGTCCCTCTCATCCTCAGACACAGCCGTGCATCCCAGCTCATGTAACGGTAACTTTCTTTTTCAGGAGTTAAATTCCAATCCATAATCAACAAAATATATATTGTTCTTTTATGGCCATTCATAATGTTAGCATTTTTCCTCATGTTGTCTGTTTTATCAATTAAAACCTAGAGTACTCTGAGTACTGCATGATTGTTCCTCACAGGCTGTCATTTCTGGCACTAGGATCCGTCCAGTTAGCTATTACACATAGTATGGATTAATTTTTCTGGGCCTGGGGAGGGAGACCTTACTGCGTGTTGTCTTATTAGAGAAGAGGTAACGTGCTCATCAGGTATATGTCAGATTTTCTGTACTAAAATGTAGGAATAAGGTAATTTAAAGTCTGCCCAAAAGGAAATGGGAATTTTACAGGCTGTACAACCTGCTGCTCTGACTGGTCTCTCTGCTGACAGAGCTTTCATAGTCTTCAGGGGATGGTAATGTACAGCCGGGAACTGTTCATTTGCAGGTATTAAAATCCAGTTCATTTTAATTAAAGGAGCTTTCTGCCCATCTTCAGTGCTTTCATTTTTTTTAAAGATCTCCATGCCCTGTTATCCTTCACCAGCTACATATTTCTTTTTTTCACACAAATTTTGTTTTGTAGAAAACTCTGTGAAAGCCCCTGTTGCTATGCGTATGCCAAAGCCTGACAAAAAGTGAGACGGTAAAATGTTAAATGGGCATAAAAGATACCTTTATCTTAGTTCCAGTTATTTTGCACCAGCAACAAACCTCAAATTTAATTCTTCCCCTGGAGAAGTAAGCCTGCACCATCCCTTGTAATCAAGTCCAAATTCATTAGACTTTTTCAATAAATGTTTTCCGTGGGATCCCTTGCATACCAGTGGTTGCCGTGGCAACCATAGTTTGCCCATTCAGGTTGTTTTCCCAAAGCTCATAACAAAATTATCTCTTTTGCTTCCAAAATTCCACAATATGTTCAGCTCTGAAACCTGCTATATCTCCTTAATCTCAGCCTTTTTTCTTTCTTTTTTGCTCTGCTTTGCCTCTGATGTCCTATAAACCTGCCAGACATGCCAGGTTTTACACGTACCTAATCCAGCTCTACAGCTCGCTCTGATATTCAACTCACTACAGGTAGCCTTTGTTGAAAATTTTTCTTTCCTAATTTTGGCTGTGATTAATTTCACTAGTTGCAGTAGAACAGAAACACCCAAACTACCTGGAAACCTTGCTTGTTTCTTTGTCCCGTTATTTCTTTAGAAAGCAGTGGAATTTAATTTGCCCCATTTAAATTCTCCCTCTATAATTCAAAAAATATTTAAGGATCAGATGAATAGTCTCCCATTAGGTCTGTTGTTTGACACCAGAATTGATTTGATAGTTTTCATTCAAACATTAAAATAGCACCATATTATCATAATAGGCGGTTTTCCAGAAAAGTGTAGGTTTTGGCATATTTCTCTGCCTTAATTGTTTTTCACATTTCAAACATGCTTAAGTAATACATGTCAGCATTTTCTAGGCTAAAATAAATGTATCCAAAACTATTTTCATTTTAAATACAAAGTATGTAGCCTTCATAAACAAAGCTTCTAATAAAATATGAAATTTTGATATCCTTTACATAAAAAGTTTCCCACTGTGCTGAGGCTAAAAACATTGTCAGTTTAGATCATTTACATTTTTGAGCTTCTGACATTTTTCCCTCAGAATTAACACTAAAATTTCAAAACTTCAGGTTTGGGTAGGTTTCCCGTCCAGATGAACTTAATATAAATCACCTATCCCCACTTGTCTTTCACTAGTAGGGAATATAAACTGCATTATGCGGTGCTAACAATATTTTCCCATGCTGTCTGAGGAGGTCAAATACATTGTTTGCTTTTGACCACCTAGGCAATGTACTTATTATTTCAAATTTTGTCAAATAGGTTTCTCTTCTAATCTCTCTTGCTATTAAATGTGAATCTGTATTCTTTTAACAGCCTCTAGCAGTGCCCGTTAATCTTGCTGCCATCCGAGGGGTAAGGGCTCTTTCCTGTCTGGGATTCCCCACAGCTCTTTGGACGGAGCTGGCAGGAGACGACAACTCTCTCTGTTCGCTTGTCGCTTCCAGTTGCACATGGCTTCATGCCGCCTTTCTCTTTGGCTCCTCCTTGCTCTCCCCACAGCTCCCCTTCTCTTGGATCTACACGTGTAGTATACCTTTGGCAGCTGTTAGCGTCATCTGCACTGGCATGGGTTCAGTTCGGTGCTGCCCCACAAGTCTAGCTCCCGAGTAGCATTATTACCAGGGGACTGGATGAGTCAGCTGAGATAGAAATAAACTAACAGATGTTCCTGAAAGCAAGACCCTTTCAAAGTGCCCATCCTTACACAGCTGTACAGAGAAAGCCTCCTATAAAACACTTCCACTTCCCACGTTCTTTTTATTCTCGCCTTTGAGCAATCCAAAGACACGCCATGCAGAAACCAATTTATTTTTTTTATGTTGCATGATAAATAACGTAACTTGGATTGTTCCAGACTGATGATATGAATTACTTTGAAATGCCTGCTTTATAAAATAATGTCAAATGATTATGAACCTTCTGGTCATGTTCTGTATATAGATTGCAACAGGAAAAAACCTCTTTTAAATATTTTACCACTTTTGTGTATATGTAATCATCCCTTCTTGTTGGCATGGAAATATATTTTTTTTCCTCTAAATGTGACTCAGAAGTGTTGCTGTGAACCTTCTCTTCTATTCATCTATGTATGCTCCTATGTGTTAGAAATGTAGCTTCCTTATTTGGGGTTGGGCTAGATGATATTTAAAGGTCCCTTCCAACCTAAACCATATCATGATTTATTATTATTACTCTATTTCTTTTCACATTAGCTAAGCCGCTAAGAGTTTCTATTCAGCTTTCTATCCTGGAACATCTTTATCATAATTAGAAAGTTATTTTGCATTCTTTCCTCACCTAGCACCTCACAATAGCATAATCTTTCATTGTCTTTCTGGTTAGTAAAAGCCTGCCGTTAACGAGGATAGCGTGCCTCTGACTTCGCTGCTCTAATATCTAGAAAACCTCTCATCTGAAACGTAACCTTTTTTCCTGTCTGTTTTTTATTCTGTCAAGGTTTTTTTTTTATCTTTATAACTTGCAAAATTTAACACATATTTTCTCACTGGATTAAAGTTGTTACACTGTAGGGCTCCTAATCTGGCAACCATTGTAGAATTTGCATCAAATCCTACTACAGTTACTATAGCTGTAATACTACCATTGTCCATCTCTCGCCGTTAGCAGGTATTTTGAGGGAAAACTGTGCAAGATTTTTCAGCATAAATAAATAAAAAGCATTTTTCAAACATACAGCTACATAGAGGTATGGGGGGGGGTGTATGTATTACAATTCGCTTGTATTCTCTATTATCTAATCCATGTTGTATATTGCAAATTGTATTCATGGGGGGCTGCAGTTTAAACTATGCTTCACCACACAGGAAAAAAAGATCGAAAAATCAGCTGACAAACAGTTATTTACTAATTGTTATATAGTTAAACTACAAAAAGCTGGAGTCCCTTGCTGAAGCTCATTTGAAAAGTGAGCATTCTGCTAGTTTGAATCCACTCAACTATCCTCTAATGAACACTCACAGGCAGATGAGTTCTTCCCCAACTGGATTCCCAGATAATCAGAGTTAATTGTATTTTCCTGTCCCAGGCTTCTACTCTCTGTTTCTTTCTTCTCACTGCTATTGGCAAACAAGTTGGAAGAATTCCCAGAATATTTTGATCTTTTAGATTTCCAGGTTAATAAAGTTTGCCATTCATTTTTAAACGATAATGTATCCTTCATCTGTTTGCTTGCTTGTGTCTGGCACGCTTCTCCACAAACCAGGAACTTTGCAAAGAGAGCAGATGAAACAACTCTTTCTTCCTGAGGTTTTGAAACAAGAGATATTAGAAAATATGCACGTGTATTCTAAATATAAGATTTAATACAAGACGTAGCTAATTACCTTGAGGCGTTGTTTATATTCTGATGCAATAGTGTGATCAACTCTTATTGATTGCAGGCTATCTCCTCACTTCAAAATCCAAGACAAAATGAAAAGATTAGTAGACAAGTTAGGGTCTTGCACATAATATGGGAAGTCTGCTCTGGAATCTCAAATTTAAGCCCTAAAAAAAAGTAGTGGCTGAACCTGTCAAAACTGTTACTTTTGAAACCCACAGGACCCTCTGTAGTCAGCATGGGTAAATTCAACCTTGAATTTATTTGTGCTGCAGTGTGTTTGATTGGACTAGCTTAAGGCTAGACTCTTTCAAATACCCTACCTATCAAATTATTTTCTTCTAATTTTCTGCTACTGCACACTTCCATTAAGATAACTGATCAGCCTCCTTAGTATTCAACTGTCAGTTCACAAATTATAACATAATCATTAGAAAAAATAGTTTCCCTACAGAATTAAATTATATAGTTATTAAGTATTTGAAAATTAACCTACTTGTAGCTGTGCAAATACCACAAACTACTTTACTTATTGCTAAAATAGTTTTGCAACTTTATACAGCAAATTGTCAATAGTAATAATTTTTTTAAAATAAATGTAATGTATTTTATAAATTTCATTAGCATTCTTTGAATATGGAGAGCCTGAGCTTCTAGTTCTATTTTAGAGCAAATTACCATACCCACAGGCTCTAGTTCTGACTCTGGTCAGACACGCTATATGTTAGTATTCTAAATAGTAAAGCTATTAGTGCACCTGAATATGTGCATTGACAGATCTGTTTAAAGTTGATCTCACAATGCTTTTTGGTTGCTATTTAGGCTAACGTATGTAGCTGTCATCTGAAGGGATTGTGATGTTCCCTAGGAATTCCCATTTTCTTGGCCTTTGTGTGCTTGTAGACAGACATATTCTAATTCCTACTACCTCATTTCCAAGATCATTGTTTTTGTTGTACATTTTGCAATTCGTTCCGTACAGTCTGGTAATTATTTATTTATAGGGCTGAATGAATTTTTCCTCCAAAGCAAAATCTTAATGAAAGGTACCAACTTTCCAAAGAAACTTGAAATATCTCTTCTTTTTCAGTCAAAAAGCAAAATCTTGAAATACTAGGAAATATTGCCATGTTATCTTACAAAAACTATAGTCCCATTAATCTAAGAAAAATGAAGGCATTTATTTATTTTTTTCAAATGATGTGCAACCTGTTCCTTTTTCCAATGTAAGGAAATAAATATAAATACAGTATCACTTTTTTAGGATGATCCATTGAAGCATATTCCAGTATAAAACTGAGGATGAAGGTTGCACAAATTTACAGGGTTTTATATGCCTTTTTTTTTTTTTTTTTTAAATAATCCAAAACACAAACCAAAAAACCAAAAATTATGTGGCTGACCAGTTAACATGCCTGGGTTCAGGACGCAAGTATCAGTTGATTCACAGCGTATGCATGCAAAACCCCAATCCTATCCTGACTAAAGTCCAGAATTTGTTTCCATTAATGTCAGGGGTTTCATGGTTCACATTTGGGTGACTAATCACTTTGCATAGAAATACGTGTCATTACAAGCGGTGAGACATAGAGCTAAGGCTAAACAAATGCACTTGATATAGAAATACAGTGCCAGTTTTGACTAATTATGAAGTCCTTTGATCATATTTTACAGTAAGTTCAAAAGGCAATAACTTGACTAATGTTACTGCATTTACAAAATTGCATGTAGTTCTGACCAAGGACTGAGGGGGGAAAAAGAGCTAGTACGTAAGACTGTTGCACTGATCAAGGATGAATTTTATATATATAGTCTTACTTTATTACTCCAAGTGCAAGGACCTGCACATAAGTCGGGGCAATCCCAAGCACAAATACAGGCTGGGTGGAGAACGGGTTGAGAGCAGCCCTGCCGAGAAAGACTTGTGGGTACTGGTTGATGAGAAGCTCAACACGAGCCAGCAATGTGCACTTGCAGCCCAGAAAGCCAACCGTATCCTGGGCTGCATCAAAAGGAGCGTGACCAGCAGGTCGAGGGAGGTGATTCCGCCCCTCTGCTATGCTCTTGTGAGACCCCACCTGGAGTACTGCGTCCAGTTCTAGGGCCCCTAACACAAGAAGGACATGGACCTGTTGGAGTGAGTCCAGAGGAGAGCCACAAAGATGATCAGAGGGCTGGAGCACCTCTCCTATGAAGACAGGCTGAGAGAGTTGGGCTTGTTCAGCCTGGAGAAGAGAAGGCTCTGGGGAGACCTAGCAGCCTTTCAGTACCTCAAGGGGGCCTACAAGAAAGTGGAGAGGGACTTTTGACAAGGGCACGTAGTGATAGGACAAGGCGTAGTGGCTTTCAACTGAAAGAGGGTAGATTTAGATGAGATATAAGGAAGAAATTCTTCACTCTGAGGGTAGTGAGGCACTGGAACAGGTTGCCCAGAGAAGCTGGGGATTCCCCATCCCTGGAAGTGATCAAGGCCAGGGTAGATAGGGCCTTGAGCAACCTGGTCTAGTGGCAGGTGTCTATGGCAGGGACACCTGGAATTAGATGATCTTTAAGGTCCCTTCCAACCCAAACCATTCTATTATTCTATGATTCTATTTTATACTAAACAGGTGGATGAAGGAACTGTATATACTAGGCAGGAAGTTACACAAAGCTTGGAAGACAGTAATTCTGGAGGGGAACAATATTTGGGGACAGGATAGACATGACCTTCTGCCCTGACCATCAGGCTTGCCCAGGCACCAGTTCAAAACCTAAAATAGAGTGCTGTATCTAGTCTGGGGCGGTCAAGGCTAGTTTGTATAAGGTAGCATAAACGATTTCATTAGAGTAACAGCAGAGCAACAAGAGGAACTTCCCCACCAATTTCAGGAGTCATGAGATTGATAACAGCACCTGTATTTTTCTGATGAAAGTCTGCCAGATTTACTTGTAAGTTCTCAGCTTCTTTCTACTGTTATTCTTAAAATCTAGTCTCGAAATAATTCTTCTTATTGTATAAACAATCTGGCTGACACCATGATCACATTAAGTTCACATTTTTAATCTCTTTTTGTAGTATTTAAATATTTAACTGTCTAAAACATTTTGAACTATGGAAGATACTCCACTGACCAGATTTATCAGGAACTAAAAGTCTGGCATGAAATATCACACTTCGTTGGCTACTCTTGACTCTGCAATGTAATTTGACAGGAAAGGCAGGTGAATGATCTCCTCTGAGATTAGTGCCACTACATAAGGTAGCCTAGCTGAAAAGAAATGTGCAAAGAAAAAACTGAAACAAACTTGTTTGAAGGCTATTAAAGCTGTGTGAAACTTGGTGGGTTGGTTTGAAAGTGATTACATATAAACCTTTTGTTTCAGTTTATAATACCTCACTCTATTACTATTCATTTTCATTTTCATTTTTAATGTAGACAAAAAATAATTCAGCCAAAACAGGTGTTTTGAATGTTCTCAGAGTGAAATCTTGCCTCTGTGAATAGGACTAGAGGTTAAAAGTGACCATTATGGTTACCTTTGTGCTTTCTGCTAATAACTAACTTCAATTTTCTAAATTACGTTTAATCATCTTGATTTAAAGGGTTCTAATGATAGAAAAGTGACTATAGGCTTAGGTATTTTCTTTTTAGGATTAACTCACTTTTAAAAAATATTTATTTATTTGTTTTAAAGTAGTTTGGCTTTGGCTTGCAAGGTTCACTTTTGTCATAGCAGATTCTAAGCCAAAATTCTGACTAATCTGTATTGTATTGCCTATACATTCCATGAAAGAACATAGTAAATTACGTTTTAGCTTTATTCTCTGTAGACTGAAAGTTGCTGCAGTTTTTCGGTTTTTTCCTTGCCTTTTTTTCCCCCACTATTTTAGATTGTGAGTCGTTTTAATGACTTTTCTGAGTTCTGTTCACTACCACAAAGAAAGTGATTATGAAAACCTGATTTAGGAGCTAGTTTTTTCTTCACTAACTATACAGTAAACATGGGCTTCTAATGTATGTGTTTAAAATGCTTAAAGCATGATGCTGTCAGTGTTCCCTATCTTCCAATCTGGAATGGAGTCTGAAACAACATTTTTATGGAAACTTGGAAAGAAAACAAACATTATAGACAAGATTTCTTGTAGTGTTGTCAAAATGGACAGGATTCTGGAAGCTTTCAAGGTAGGAAAGCACAGTGATGCTGGGTTAGCCTCTGGGATCTACCAAGCTTTATGAAAACCACATATTGAACGGACCAATGCAGTCTTCATAGAATCACCTGGAACATTTAAAAACAAACAAACAAACAAAAACCAGTGACCTCCATAAACATCTAAGAGGGCAAAAGGATTACATTAAGACTTTTCATCTAGTTTATAGCAGTGAAATTACAGGAGCAAGACACCCTGAGGGAGTTTGGATAGTTTCCATTCTCCCTAGAGGATTTTGCAGCAGTGGAGTTGCTGTAAATAATGATCTGTGCTTTATGGGAGCTTGATCTTTTTTGGAGGCTGCTCAGGGAATTAATTAAATATTTGATTCCTTTTCCTGCTGCTCAGGTTCCTTTCCTTCCTCGTCAAATAAGTTAACCCTTTGCTATGGCATTGAACCTCTTGTGAGGAGTTTGCTAAGGGAGGGATTGTAGCTACTTTTGCTTGCCAATTAAAGGACATATATGAGTACACATGGAATCTGGCAAAGGTCCAGAATCAAATTTGATCCAGTGATTTAACTTCATTTCCCAGTAAAAAAATAAAATATAGTTTCCTGGCTTGAAAGTTAGGAAGAATATCTCTTGCTGAGAGGTTACTGAATTGTTTTCCCAGTGTATTTTGTCAGACTTTAAATGCTTAGATATGAAAGTTAAAGAAATTAGCTCCTATTAAGAAATATTTCTTTTCAATAGTGTAAAAAAAGGTAGAATGGCAAATTCAAATGCTACAAATTCCACAAATGTATGGTATCTTCACATTTTTTGAGGATACAAAGTTTTAAAAAACCTTACATTTGTCTGAATTTGTTTATATGGCTTTGTCTATGGATATTTTATACTTTTTTTGAAAAAAGATATTTTAAACAAAAATGTTAGAAACTGTTGAAAACTAATGGCTGTGACTCACTTGGAATGGATCAGTGATAAAGGAGGTTTATCTGAAAAAACTTTTAACATTTAAAAGAAAGACACGCATTTGTATGGGGGGGGGGGGGGGGGGGGGGGTGGTCCTACCTACCATCTACCTAACCACCTATTTTGCCAGATTTTCATCCTCCTAAGCCACCAATGAGATGACAATTCTTTATATATAACAATGACTTTCATGTAGATACATTTAACTAAAGGAAGCTTTCGCTTTTTGGAGATAACTGGATACATAGCAGTCCAGATTTGGATTTAAAATGAAAAATCCCAAACATCTTCTGAGGCATTCTCTACCTGCTGAACCAAGTTCAAAAATAACTGCAAGTTTGAAATAATTCATAAAATCTCCCAATTCTTATGCAATACTCAATATCTGATTCTGCCTGCAGCTGGAATCAAGTTAGGATAGTGTTTCTGTGATCAAACAAGCTCTACTTTTGGGGCAGATTTCAAGACATGAGCATTTTTCATGCCTTTTGATTTGAAATGAGAAGAAGTAAACTTGATTCCACAAATTATTTCTTTGTAGCCTATGAGGTCAAAGAAATTGCAAAGCTTAAAAAAATAGAAAAGATTACAGTGGGACTTCAAACCACAGCTGTATTGGGTTTGTGTTGCAAGATTTTGGTAGTGGGGGGGGGGCTACAGAGGTGGCTTCTGTGAGAAGCTGCTGGAAGCTTCCCCCATGTCAACAGAGCCAATGCCAGCTGGCTCCAAGACGGACCCACCGCTGGCCAAGGCCGAGACAGTCAGCGATGGTGGTAGCACTTCTGGGATAACATAGTTAAGAAGGGGAAATAAACCCTGCGCAACAGCAACTGTGGCCAGAGAGAGGAGTGAGAATATGTGAGAGCAACAACTCTGCAGACACCCAGGTCAGTGAAGAAGGCGGGGGAGGAGGTGCTCCAGGTGCCAGAGCAGAGATTCCCCTGCAGCCTGTGGTGAAGACCATGGTGAGGCAGTCTGTCCCCCTCAGCCCATGGAGGTCCACGGTGGAGCAGATATCCACCTGAAGCCTATGGAGGACCCCACGCTGGAGTAGGTGGATGTGCCCAAAGAAGGCTGTGACCACATGGGAAGCCTGCACTGGAGAAGGCTCCTGGCAGGACCTGTGGACCCATGGAGAGAGGAGCCCATGCTGGAGCAGGTTTGCTGGCAGGACTTGTGACCCCGCGGGGGACTCACGCTGGAGCAGTCTGTTCCTGAAGGACTGCACCCAGTGGAAGCGACCCACGCTGGAGCAGCTTGTGAAGAACTGCAGCTCGTGCGAAGGACTCATGTTGAAGAAGTTCATGGAGGACTGTCTCCCGTGGGAGGGACCCCATGCTGGAGCAGGGGAAGAGTGTGAGGAGTCCTCCCCCTGAGGAGGAAGGAGCAGCAGAGACGACGTGTGATGAACTGACCGCAACCCCCATTCCCCATCCCCCTGCGCTGTGTGGTGGGAGGAGGGAGAGAAATCAGGAGTGAAGTTGAGCCCAGGAAGAAGGGAGGGGTGGGGGGAAGGTGTTTTAAGATTTCTTTTTATTTTCTCATTACCCTACTCTGATTTGATTGGCAATAATTAAATTAATTTTCCCCAAGTCGAGTCTGTTTTGCCCATGACAGTAATTAGTGAATGATCTCTCCCTGCCCTTATCTCAACCCACAGGCCTTTCATGATACTTTCTCTCCCCTGTCCAGCTGAGAAGGAGGGGAGTGATAAAGCGGCTTTGGTGGGCACCTGGCATCCAGCCAAGGTCAACCCACCACAACAGCTCTTGCACTTTAGAGCACGAGTGACTCTTCTCCCAATCCCACTGCTTCCTTCAGGGTTGACTTTTGCCTCAGGGGAAAAAAAAATAATTAAAAAGGAACACTATGCAGTATATGAGCTATGACCATCTCACAGATCTCTTCAGGGCAAAGTTACTTGCACAGTATAGTCATATAAGGAGCTGGGATTTTTAGCTGCTGATTCTTGGAACTTTTCAATTTAAGACAAGGAGGGGAAAAAAAATCTCTGCTACTCAACTGTATATGTGCCTCCTGGGAATAACTGCAATACATAGCTATATTACCTTCTCCCTCAAAGGCAAAATCCATTTTGGCTTCATTTGCATTTTTATCTAAACTCAGACCAAAAAAAATCCCAGGCTTGTCTCTACTAATGTATATTTATTACAAAAAAAGTCACAATACTTATCTAGGAATAGAAAAATATTTATACATACAACCAATATCAAAATCAGAATAACACTAGTTTACCTGTTCAGAAAATCTTGCCCTCTCTTTTTTCTCTCCCTCAAGCATGATCTGGCAATATCATTTCTGCAAGCGTTTCCATAAAATGTGTCATTTCCAGGCAAGTTCTTCATGCGCTATGTATTGTCAGAGCAGATTTTTTTTTTTTTTCTTCAAAAAGAAAAGAAATAATAGATAAATGGTACCACATGGGGAGAAAAGTAAAGCACAAAATAGATCTACAGCAATAGCTTCTGTCTGGTATCAATCTGCTCATGAGCAATCTGATAACAAGCTGGAAAAGGAAGAAGAGGCCTAGAGGTCACATCCAAGATCGACTTTTTACTCCTCAGTGAATGGTCCTGTGGGAACCCACTGGATCTCGAAAGACAGCTAAAGGTTTAAGGTGTCAGGTTAAAAATGACTACAAATATGAAAGTTGGATAAAAGCTCTAAGATTCTGCAGGAGATGTTGTGATTGCATAGACATGATACAGGAAAAAAGACAAGTTTTCGAGATTCCAAATAAGATGGAAATATTAGACCACACACAACTGCAGAAATTCGAGGTAGTCACTAATTCTACCTGTAACAATGCCATTTTTCATCCAGAAGTAATATTATCTATACTATGGAACTGCATTTTCTACAGTAACTTCTCCAATGCGAGGTTGCATACCCTATGGGATAAATTATATAGATTTATAGACATTTTGTGATGAATGAATTGAGGCAAGCATTTCTAAAAGACCTGAGTGGGGTGAGGAAGGAAGATGTGCTTCAAATAGAGATTTTAAAAACTGTTTATTTTACAGAGCAGAGAGATTCTAAAAAGCTGTGCCAGGAGGCAGCATCTTCTTGGGAAAAAGCTTTCACACTTCACTTCCCAGCTCTGCCTCTTCTCTGTGAAAAATGGAGGATGGGTTGCAGAAGTTGTCGCAAAATGTGATAATGTTTTTGAATGGATTTTTTAACGTGACTAGTCAATGAAACTTGAATGCATCTGACAAATGGCAGAAGGTGACGCAGCTGCGACCAAACCAAGGACTACACTGTGCAAGGTGCACCAGCAAGGGCTAAAAGCACAGTATTCTCGGGCTAGACCTGCATCAATTATAACGTGCAATGTATCGCAGCTAAGTCATGTAGAAAGCTGGCAGGAACCCCAGCAGTAGTGAAATTCTATAAACCTTTATGTTAGTGAGTCAGTAGTGACGCAGTTTTCTGTTCTGGGACAACTAGTTGCAAATAGTGTGTTTAGCCTTTCAAAGGCACGGGTGATACTCATTCTGCACACGGGCTGGAACGCAGCTTGTGGCTTCACAATTTCTTGCCCATGCTAATAATATTGCTTTTCAGGAAAAGGATTTGAAACAGCCAATCTGAGTAAGAAATAAAGAGGAAGAACCTAGCCGCCTTAGAAATGTTCAAGAAATGTGTAATGATCAAAATCAGTCAGGAGAATGAAATATTATTTTCAAGACTGTAAGCTTTCCAGTAGTTCAGAGGTACTGCACCACAAAGAGCAGCATGATCACAGAGCTATTTGCGGCAGAGTGAAATAATTTTGACCATATATTTGCATAAAATATTTTTGGAATCCCATATGGATTCTGCATATTACTTTTGTATTGCAGTGTTTTTCTCCCTTCTGAAGATTTTTTCCTTTTTCCTCCACAACATACAAATACAGCAAAATGATGTGCTGATATTTACACAAAAACATTATTTAAGTATATGTACGCTGTATACATCTAGAAACCAGATCTTTTTTGTATTCCTAGCATTTATGTATCATTCTCTGGTCCACAGTAAAATAAATGTTGATATTTTGGTTTGTTCCACTATAGCTGATTCCTCTTTCCAACAGGTGACCAAGCAGCTGGTGCCTCAGCTCCCTCAGGTGTGCTACAGCTGCATCTCACATGGGTAACAGGGCCAGACACGAGCCCTGCAAGAAAGAATCCGTGTTGCCTAAGGAAGTCGCGTTACTGATTTGGTAGATACAGTTCAGCCTGTCAGGAGAGCTCCACTACACTAACTTGATTATGTCAAGACATGGGTTTTACTGTGGTTGTTTTTAAGATGGGACATACATGTACACTTTTTTGCTGGAGCAGAAGTGCAAGCCCACCTGTCTTGGTCATATTTTAACTTAAAATTTCTCTGGTGAGCTTCAGTTACATATTTTTCATTCTTTCTGATGTTGTGTGGCCCTGTTTTAGCATTACATAGTTCTCTTTTCTGTGCCACTCATCACTATATCATAAAGATGGGTAGAAAGATTATTGTATTTGGTCTGAAGGTCTCCAAGATTGACTCTGAAGAACCTCTGCACATAAACATAACAACAAAGAGTGGCCATGACTACTGTCCTCACAGCTGCTGGTTTTCAGAGGTGCGCTGCTTCTCTATTACTTCCTCAATAGAGCCAGAAATTTAAGCTTCAGTGGTTGATGCAAGAGTACAGATTCACCTTATTAATTTATATGTGTTCAATTACAGTCACCTCTGCTATAACCTGCCTGATTAGGCTAGCTGTCTGTCACAGAAATGAGAAAAAGTATCCTTCCCTCCTCAACCTGTGAGATTAGCAGTGCTTAAAAAAACAACAAAAAAGAATTGATCTGAGAAGGAAAGATGGAGAAAATGTCATCAGTTTCTTTGATTTTTTTTTCATTCCCAGAGCAATGCTCAGAGTGTCTCTTCCCCTCGGAGGTAGCAGGGGTTGGTGAGCAAGGAGAGAAAACACCAGGAGCAATCCCAGCAACAACAGTACTCAATCTGAAAGATCTCCCAATCACTGACTAACACAAGAGACTTCTCTCTCACCATGAGTAACCAGAGAGAGATGAGGAGCCCAGGTTTAGTCTGCCCTGTGGCTGGACTTCTGGAGAAGAGAAGCAGAGCCGTACGAGCTTTACTGATATCTAATTAAAATCGGTAGATAAGGAAACAAAATATACTGAATGCTTTGTTCTGTAGGGAGATGGTCTCTAAACAAGCATGCAGGGGTTTTTAGGTTTTCGGGGTTTTTATCTTTGTGTTGCTTGGTTGCTTTGGGATTTCTTATTTTTTTTTAATTCCTCCTTGCCAGGTGACTGACGTTGCCTCCAAATACATTCTCCAGTGAATCAAAATGTTGTGCTGGTTTTACATATGGAAGGTTATGCACATGGCCTATTCAGCAGAGCCCAGTAAAACAAATTATGAGCCTTTCTTTTGGTGTCTGCAGACAGCGTTCAAAAATCCTGCTTAGGTAAACGAAAATATGTTCCCATAAATTTTGGAAACGGTTACTCTAAAGATTTTATTTAGTCTAAGTGATAAAAATCTCTGTTTGGTGATTTTATTTTTTTTCAAGGATATTAGAAGGCCTTTGATCCTCATAGAATAGACTTTAATCAGATTGAGACAAGATAGCTGTGATAGACAGAGTTATTTATTTAGTGCCAGGTTTGATCTCTGCTCAGCATCTCAGACTGCTGTGGGACGAGGCTCTCACAGGGCTGGGACGTGCAGCGCAGCCGTTCCGGAGAACAGCTACAACCTGTATCATAGACTGACTTTTATTAAACTTCCATTTAGTGCCCTAATCAAAATACTTGTTTCTTGACATTTTCATATGATAGCTTTATCTTTTTCTGTTAGGTTTTAGAATGAATCTGTTACTCGTTAAGACAGCTAGACTTGGTAGCGTTATAAAGCAAGCATATACTGTAAAGCCAGGGCAGGCGTGGCAACCACAGCAATACCAGTAGCACTAGTTTTCCTACAATTGTCCAGGTTTTGAAAGTTGAGAACTAATCTCAATTTAAGCTACAGTAACTGAGCAGAGACTCAGGACACCTCTTTCTCTATGAAGTGATTACAAGGTTAGTGTCTTCTTGATATCCTTCAAACAGGAGAAACATATCATCTCAAAGTCATTTGTGGCAGACAAAAAATAAAACAGATTGAACCTACTGATGCTGTTCAAATGAAAATTTTAATTAACATTCTTTCTAGAGGTCACTAAGAGCATCTAACTCAGTTTTAGACACTGGTTTGATTTTTAATCTTTGTTACCTGACAAACCCTTATGTTGGTCAGAGCTTTGAAGAGACTGCACCATCTTCTTTAAAAGTCAGCACACCAAAGACTTTCCAGTTTTTCAAGCTAGGCTTTACTAGAAAACAAACAAAAATGAAGTAGTGCTGAAAGCAGAGAAGAAAAAACAGATCTGCTAAAAGACAATGAAATTCTAGATGGTTTGTAAACAAGTTTTCCCTCTGCCCAGCATGCACTGGAGGTTCCTGGATCTAAACTCCTGTTTCATTCCCGCTGGGTCCTCAGGAAAATTTCCTCACCGCTGTCACTGGGTTAGGGATCTGTTCTCTGCCATGGGCAAGCTGCCTTCTCGCTCACAGTCATCTTCCACCTTGCACTCGTCCCTCCACCTCTGACCAGCTTTTAAAAAGAGGCTTTCTCTAGCCTTCAGGCATGGAAACGCCTTCTTTTCCGGCCTTGTTGCAGTCAAGCCTGCAAGCAGGAAACTTTCTCCTCCACTGCTCAGAAACATCCTTTTTAAACAGAACATGACTTTCAGCAATATATAATAAAACATGAACAAACCAAGCAACTATAACATCTCTCGGACCCTGGAAAGTGCTAATGTAGGATCTCAGCTTACTGAACTATATCATTGTTGTTTGTGGATGCCTGTCTGCATTTTTCTTTTGGAAGCACTGAATATCCTTGCTAAACTGTGACAATCACAGTGAACAAACCATTTTGGGGTAAATCCCACATACAAATATTTGTGTCACTTTAAATGGTGTTCTGTATCTCTGCTTCACCTGATTATCACATTCCCAAACTTAAGCCTCTTTGAATATATTTTATAGGGTTGAATGAATTAGAGGTTTGTGGTTTAGTTACAAAATAGAACTAAAATAGCTCTTTTGTCACAATTATAGAACTACAATGTATATATCTGATTACACAAACATTGCATAAAAAGATATTACAGAAGCTCTCCTATAGGATTTTGATATTATCACTTCCAGCTGATTACAGCATTTTGTAGAATTCTCTTTTTTCCATTCTAAAAATAAAATCAACTTTGTACTTACTCCCTGCTTTTCTTACTAAGCTGACCCTGTACAACTTCCTTGGTATTGATTAGGAGATTAGATAAGTGCAGGTCCTTTCTGTTGAGATTTAACTACAAAGGAACGTGACGGATAATATTACATTATCTCAGTTTAAAAGTCTCTTGTTGGCAATGTTTGGTCCTAGAATGCAGATTATGTGTGCATTGAAATCCTTTAGATTTGTAAGACCTTAAATTGCTACAACTATATTACCATGACCTGTGAGTTCATGAGCACATAGGAATGAAATAGTCGTCGACTATTTTCAGTATTTAGATTGGAGACATCCATGGAAAACTTCTGTTGAAGTGTTAGAAAATGCTGAGTGACATGAATTTATTGGGATGAAGCTGGCAGCAGGTAAATTTAGATCATAAAGTTATGAATGCTGTTTCCTATAGAAGAACTTTCGTTTTCTTAAAATAATGATCAAGTCAGTTGAACAATTACAATTGATGAACACAAAGCAGCCTCTAGCCCCACTTTGATATATGAAAAGTCTATACTTTTCATATGCTACAGAGCTGAGGAACAGGGAAAAAAATACTGGCTTAGTCCTGTGCATCTGATTAACAGAAGATGCTATCTTAATAGAAGTTATGGGTTATTTTTCATCTAATAATTTTCCTTATTTTTTAATTAATTTCAACCTCTCACACAGGTATTACCCAATTTGTGACTTAGGGTAGGCAGTGATCAAGACGGAAAAATTGTTTCATAGGAATCTGATGCTACCCCCTGTCCAGAACAATATGTTGGAGAGATATGCAAGACAGCTGGTCATTTGCCAGCTGTAGACCCGATAGCAAGATAGCTTCACCAATATGGCACTGCAGGTTGTCCCTGCAAGTCAGAGTACATCTCCTTACCAGTGCTTTAAGAAGTATGCTGGTAGTATCTCTGCACATCATGGCACTGCATCTTGTATGTACATGAAGCTATTTAGAACCACCTTCACATGCATCTGGAGACTACCAGAAGTCTGGATTTTTCAAGTTTCTGACTACTGACAGTATGAGAATTTGCAGGTTGCATTATACAGATTCAGGGCATATATATACATATACATATACAACAATAATAACAATTATTTCAGCCCTGGAATGTCAAGTAGGTATTAACTGAATTAACTGCAATGTATTATTCAATGGCTTGCACTCTGGTCTGTTATAGAAATAAATTCAAATATGGGTAATATTATGAATAAGCTATAAGACAACAAAAATACATCATTTTCCTTTACATGACTGCTCAAAATTTTTTTCTGAAAATTGTTGAATGTGTTTTCTCCAGATATATGACCTAAGAAATGTATGAAGCAAAGATGTATATGTAAATTAGCATATGCTCACCCATCAGTGCACTCTAGTAATTACATGAAGGATTTTTTTATTGGATCATGTTTTTCAGGCAAGCTTCCAAAAGCAGAACATTGATAATAATGTCATTTGAAGTCAGGGTTACCTTTGTGGATCCCAATGATATGCATTTTTGAGTAGCTAACAATTCATCGCTGTCATTTCATGACTAAAATTCAGAATGGTATCTGACCTTCTGCTCTATGACTTAGTGTCATTACAGGCACACTAGCTTTATTCGGCCAGGGCATAGTTGTGTGCATTTAGCAGCTTGTCAGTGGAAACCAGGCAATGAAAGGATTATATGTCAGACTTCTGAGAACTACAAGAAAGGCTTTCTTGCTGTGGGTCAGAGACTAGAATAAGGTGTCATTCAGACTGAAAGCTTCTTACAAAGTAAAAAAAAATAAAAAAAAAAATCCATTTTATACTGAGGGTTGTAAGGAAAGAAAGGGTTCACACAGCTTAGATGTGATTTACAATGAGTCTGAACAAACTTTACAAAGGAATGAGAATATTCTTCAGAAAACCCTTTTTATAAATCACAGGTTATTTACAAAATGCAGAAGCTGAAGAATTTGGGGTGAGATCAGCCTGGTCAATGCAAGGTGAAAAAGAAAAAGGTAGTCTCATATTTTCAAAGACAAACTTTGTATATTTGACTTGCAAACAGTGAAAAAAAAAAAAAAAAAAAAAGCCTGCCAGTATGTTATATTCTGCTAAAGTCTGATATTGAAGCACTGCACAAAGCTGAATTGCTCATATAGCATAAGTTGCAACTGAGTTGGAAAGCTGATCTGTTATTATGCGATGAGGCTGTTGGGAAATTGTCTTGCTTATAATGTGTCACCGACCAACTGAGGTAGGTATGCAAAATGATGAGTCAGGACATAAGGAAGTGGGAGGCATAAACAGCAATTTATCAACATAAACAAAAAAATAAACATGGTTTATGGTTTCCCAAAGCTGAGATGCATTGAGGCAGTCTGGGACAAATTCATTACTGGAGAAAGCATAAATAGTTCTGAAATCAGTGAAAGTGCACCTGCTTATGCAACAAAATCCTGTAGCCCTGCAACTTCAGTGCCTGAGACTTGACTCCCGTATGTCCACCATTTACAGCAGCAGTTCCTGCTTTTGTGCACTCATGGCTCCTCAAATTAGCTACAGCTGGCCTAGCTTGGGGCCCAATAGCTTCCAATTTTCAGGAAATAGCTGACACATTTAGTCTCTTTTTGTAAATCAAGCTGGCAAAGGCAACAATCGCTTGTCCTTTTCCTCTATCACATATGAGGGTCCTTACCACCAAAAGCTGGCAAAAAGGGAGGGGGAAAAAATAAGAAGAGGTTTTCTCGTATTTAGGAGGTACTAGCCCTCTCTTGCTGTGTTCATCCTTAATTTTGCTGAGCTACAACCTCATTGAAACTATCCACTTCTGTCCTGAAGCAGGTAAGTGAAACATAAAAGTTAATTTTCTTTTTCCTGTGAAGGAAGCTTTATAAAAATTGAACTTTACAAAGGTGATACAGCAAACACACGCCTTTATGTATATGATGGTATGGTTTAAAGCCCACCACTGAAATCAGGTATGATTTGCAAGACCAGTTTGAAAAAAACTCGAGGTTGTGAGGAAAAATTAAATGATTTGGTAAAAGCAAACTGAGTTTAACTGAGATACCTTGAATTCCGATTTAAAGCTGTATTCACTAGTCTGCACAACTCTTCAATTAATACCTGTGTCACTTGCTTAGAGTAAGTGAACTGAAAGATTTATTGTATGGGAAAGCTCTAGTAATCTAATTTGTTGACTGGACTGGAAAGCAAAGATATAGTACTTCTGTTAAATTAGTCTCTCTGATTAGCAAGTCCCATGCAAAGTTAACGTTGCAATAGTAACTTAGTTGTGGTAATATGGTAAGTGCTAGTATACGTTTGATAAAACTATAAACAAGTGATTGTGTACCCAGTAAGATAATGTATTACTCGGAGATTGTGAGGAATATTTAAAGTGTGCTTTAAACTTTAAAATACATTAGCAGAGATTAACTTTTGGAGCTTTCTCTTAATTACATTTTGCTGATACCGGGCCATCCTGCTAGTCAGATTTTGTAGACAAAATTGCAAGTATGAAGCCAGATAACAAACGCCTGGCAGGAAGAGTAGTTCATGTTCATCTAAAATCAGGCAAATATGAGATTAAATAATTTTAATCTGTGTCTTACACAGAACAGCATAAAGAAACTGTGAAACTGCTGGTTTTCTTGGGAGCTCGAAATATTCCATATCACTAGTTTACTACTGGCTTTCACTCAGGTAAAAGCCAACCATTGTGCTGTTTCGGCTATAACTGATCTCTGAGTGTTTCTCTTACTCCCAGGTTGTGGCAGATAGAGTCATAGATTTATAGAAAAATAGTAAAGAAATATTGTTTTCAAATGTATTAGTTGGGTCCTACTGGATGAGGATGAGTGATCTAACCACAGGAGAGCTCAACTCTAGCAGTCTAGACCCCTAATTTCACACTGGGCTCTATAGTCCACAACTCCACTGCTGAGAGAAAGGATTGAATTGTCTTGGGTTTTTTGTTAACATCGCATTGATCTACAGATACAAATATTAGGAATAAAAATATTCTGCTTATTATTTTAAATATCACAGAATTTATCTTAATATCAGAATATTGCAGATTTCTTTGCAGCTTGATTCTTTAATTGTACAGTCATGAGTGACAGAGGAAGTAAGATGCTGTCTATTTAGAGGTGAAAGAAAAGCTGATTTCTTTATTAAGCTGTTCAATCTTCTCTGTTGGAATGAAAATATGCTATTTAAATCTAGGATATCTTTTTAAAAGGTCTCAGTAGGAAAAGTAAAGATGTTGGCATCCTCCAAAAATTTTAAATTACAGAAAGTAAAATGATTATGCTTGCCCACGCCAGTTTTAATAGTTATAGTAAATGAACAAGACAGTATTCAAAATTGTCATGCAGCAGCTGAAGAAAAGCAAGAGACCTTATGGTGTTCCATTTGTCACCAAACCTCATTGGCTTTTCCCTGAAGAGAGACTGTATGAAGAGAAATATAAACCAGGAAGGTTTATAACATCCAGATCGACATTTCTGTGTCAGTGAGTTTTCCTTAGGCCTCGTTATCATCTTGCATCGGGATAAAAACATTCTTCAAACTTGAAAATTACTGTATTTTTTCACTGGCCAAAACTTACTATCTGCTGGAAGAAACTTGTGAGGAAACGTTTGGTTCCTGGAGAAAGGAAGCAGAAAAGACAGGTGCAGAGAAATTGTGTACCTTAACTGGAAACAGTCTCACATCTCCTCTTATAATGAGTCTCAAATAAATACATTTGTTGTGGTATGTGACAAGCAAAAGGCACCAAAAGTCCATTATATTCATCTATAATGCAAGTGCGTGATTCCTCAAAGATGTGAAGATTTGCATAAGACATTATAACTGAACATTTTATGTGAGGTCATGTTGTAGGATCATCCTCTCCATATCTGAAACGTAAATATTAGAGAAGATTGTGTGTATACTAGTAGTAGATTGGCAGAAATACTTTATAAGCAATGCACTCTCCCATTCAGATGCACAAAAGATTAATGGGGAAAGAAGGACAAATATAGTATCTCATATAAACCCTCTTATGTTGTGAATTTCAGTAACTGTTAATGGCGTCTTAATCTTGGAGTATCCCCATGTCAAAATGAGTTCAATTTCTGAAACACTTACCATTAAACATCTCGGCTAAACAGAAGTTCCATGAATTGCTCATAAAATGCTTTACTTATTTAATTCAGATTAGTACATTAAATCTTTATCTACAGTATCATAATGACTTCCATTCCTGATAAAGCTACATAAGCTCTGTAGTATGAGGCTAAAAACTCGTTAGCTGTTTCATCAAATAAAAAAAGTAACAAGATCATATCTTTAAAATTGCTAAAATGATTGCTGTTTCCAAAATATGCATTAAAATCTACATTGTGAGTACCAGTAATTTTCAGAGTAATGCAATTCAATTTAAATTGTAGGACTCGGCCGTACTTTATAGGGTGTTTTTTATAGCTCTTGTAGAATGTACTAATATCTGGTTGACCAGGCTATAGAGTGTAAAATTCTCTTTTAATGTTATGCATTCCATGAACTTAACTGGCTTCTATCAGAAAAAGAAAAATTAAAAAGACAAAACAAAATATACACATGTATACCACAACTTACTATATTATTTTTTTACTTAGAAATATGATCAAGCTATAATAATTTAAAAATGAGAGGAATACATGGTAAGGTACTTTACAATTAATACTTCTTAGTAAATTAGTGCTTCCTTTTTTTACCTTCTCTTTTAATGATATTCTATCTCTGTTGTTAATGGCCTGGTTAATCATTAACTGCATTGGAAAGAATACTCTAAAAAGTGAGTTATAGCCCTATAAAGCCTTATAGCCTATAGCATATTCAGCAAAATTGTGCTAGAGGCTACAACCTAACTCCTTACCATCATTGCCAATATTTCTGATAAAAGATGTTCAAAAGAAGTGTCCGGAAATGGAGCTTTTTAATGTAAAGTGTAAATGATTTTAAAATAATTATAAATTCTACCATGAAATGTTCTCTCTCTTGATTTTTTGACATCTAAAAGTTACTGCAGAACATCCGTTCCCATACTGCGCTTAATTGGAAGCTGGAAAATATCAGTTCCAACATCAAGATGCACAGAAGTAAACCAACATGTTGAATTATTTTTCCTTCACTCTTAGAATCCATTTTCAATAAAGGTAAAGATGGAAAATGATAATAAGTCTCCTTTTGTCTCATCAGGGCACCAGATAACAGTTCAGCATGACTCACCAGCGTTGCCCAAAACAAAGTTTACTCAGCAATTGGTAATACGACTGTTTACCTATCTAAAGAAAAATACTGTTATCAATTTATTCTCAAAAGCACATTCCCTGCAACCTATTCGGTTCAGAAGCTGAAGTTATCCCAGAGAAAAAAAATCCAGTTAGGTGTGTTTGATAAGTACTTTCACACAAAAATTAAAAAGTGAAGGACCCATCTTAACAGATGTTGATACAAGTGTTCGTGAAGCCAACAAAAGAGGCAGACGTGATACAGCTTCCCATATAAAGGGGCCCAGATCATTCAGTCTGAATTTGCCCTTCTTTAATGCCTAGCGATATTCCCCAGGTATTCTACAATGGGAACTGTCTCTTGCTGTCGTGCATTAATTAAATAGTGTTTGGTGAGGAAAAAGAACTTTTGAGTCAACAAAATATTACAAGATCTAGCTGTCTGTTACTTCTTTGCAGTATTTCTTGTTCTTGTGTGCCAAAGTCCATCAAGGCTGTCAGAGTTCAGACATGCTTCCGATCTCCCTACGCATGGCAGAGTTTTCCTAGCTATCCCAAGTCACCAAAACAAATTTTTTCTCTCTGCAAATCCTTGTAATGCAAGCTCACAAACTAGGGATGTGCAGCTGCTGCAGAGGCTGCTGGAACTCCTGGGCATTTTAACAAGGTTCATAGATCTGCCTTACCTTTGGGTAAGGGAAGTCTCACTGCTAGTCAGTGTGAAATCGTGCTTAGGTCAAGTCAGGTTAAGAACATACATTATCTTCAATTTTTTGCAATAGCAGAGTGAGACAGCCCAGTTACAGATCTTCAGAGACATTAAAAAAGGAAAAAAACTGTGCTTACCTACTTTTCCCAAAGATCAGATCCAAAAGATGTCTCGCCCTATATTCATCTAACTTGCTGGGGACATTTGGATCATTCACGTCATCAGAGCTTCTGATGTCTGAATGTATCTCATCTCGGGTGGTAGTCATAAGGTAGACTCCACTCCTGCTAAAACACACTAGCATTTGTAGCAAATCCATTTCCTGGAGTCCTGCAGGGATTCCATTTAAACTGAATTTTTTTCACGCTGTCCCAGCTTATCAACACCTTACTTAGCAAATGCCTCTGACAGTTCTCCTGTCAAAAATTGCTGTCTTCTAGAGCTGCAGGTTTTATCATGCACTAACACCTGATAGTAGACAAAACCTGCCTAATATTTGACTAGCCTAGAAACAGCTCCTCCATTCAAGCAAAACTGCTACTTCTATCCCTTACCTATGACTTGGTGAGTAGCATATTTATATCCATGTGAAGTGAAATTCAGTCTCATCTTTTCTATCATGCCTTATTTTGACACATGTCCTAGATATGGTCATCTAAATGGAATTAAAGAATTTATCTCTTTATCCAGTCAAGATTGATTTAAAAATCACACACACTTTTTGGACCGATAACATAGAAGTAGGCAATAGACACTCGCTCTGCATTTTTCTTATGGTATTTCTGTACCCTTGCTGGTCTCCAGGATCCAGTGAGCAGTCTGATCCCAGTAAAATGCTTACAGTAACAGATATTTTGCTTGTCCCTCCAGTTCTATGTGGATATCCCAGATTTGTCCCCGAGCCCACATTGTATTCATACTCTTGAACAACTCCCACTTTCATAGTCAGAACTGCAGATCGATAATAATCTTCCCTCATGTATCCCCTTTCCATGTCCTTAAGGAATAAGCCAAAATGCACATTAGTATTCAATTACAGCTTTATAAAATAAAGGTTGAGACTGAGCTAAGTTTGAATGAAATATTAGGCAAGTTGGTTTTTTTAGGTTTGGGGTTTTTTTTACTTATTAAAGGAAAAGAATCGTGGAATATAAAATATATTCCTTTTTTGCATAGATATATAAAGCAGTACTAAAATATTGGTTTTCTTTTAAACAGTTAAATCCAATAATGTTAGATTCAAAAGTGTTTAGTTCACCTATGTTCTCTAGAAGTTAATTACACTTATGAAGACTGCTTGTCAATAGTATAGATTTAAAGGTCCAATTAATCTAAAATTTTGCAAAACATTTCATACCATAAATGCTCATTGCTATAAAATTAAAAACTAAACAAAAACATTATGGGGAACATAATGTGAAGGGTTTTCTAATGGATTTCCAATTATCCTGTCTGAAAGAATTAATAATGTCACCTCTTAAGATGTAGTAAAATTGTACTCCAACAAAAAGAATTAGATCTCATTAGATCTCATAGAATAACAAATGCCACTGCAATTATCGTCAACACAAGTAGAAATTCATTAACAGAGTTGTGTCTACTTACAGCAGGAATCAACTTGTGCCTAGAACATTAAAACTAGATCACCTACACTGAAGCTTGACTTTGTTACTGCTCAACTTAACTATGAGGGACTGAGAAGGTGTTGAAAATTGAAAAGGTTTCATACGGTTTTCAGAGAATGGCGTTTTAGACTTCATTTAAATCTAAAGCCTGAAAGCATCTATTCATTCTGACTTTGTGAACTACCTTGAATAATTGCTTTAATGATAACATACCACAATATGTAGTGCGATTTATTGTGAAAACCTACATCACACTCAGTGAAAAACTTCTGTCTTCAAGAAGGGAAGCACTACTAAAAATACATTTTTTATAATGAACACCAGGAAAAGCCACATTAGAGAAGTCAGGGTGTAATTATCTTGTTAAGCAGAACTCATGCATTACCATCACTTTTTATTTGTGGAGATAGAATGGACATTTTAGTAACAAATAGAAAATTTTGGTAATAAAATTTCATTTTATAGAAAAACCTAAATTCATACTTGGAAGTAAAGACAGATGGGAGGAAGATAAGTATTAGAAGCTGAGAAACCAAGAACATCTGTGTTATGATAATGTATAAGGTGGAAAAAATAACAAGAATTCTTGATTTATTGGCATTGTTCATAGCCAGACTTTTTTTCTGATAGCCTCTCTCTGAAGATCACTGGAAACAAAATTTCAGTTATAAACATTTTATAGCATCTAGCAACTAGGTATACCTATATCAGTTACCAAAGCAGTAATACATTTTTTTTGCCTGGCACTTTAGCGTTGAACTGGCAGTAAAATACATGGGTAACAAACATGAAATACTATCTCGATCAAAGATGCTCCAAGCTTGATTTATTTTTTTCAATAACTGGAAAGTTCATAATGGACACTTAAAGGTAATTTCACAATAGAAGCAAAGTAAAATGATGTTCTACAAAGTGTTTGAAGTTAGATAGATGACAGCCTGACAAAGGTTTGTTGTAAGAAGTATAACTCCATAAATTGTTTTATTTCTTTTATCAGCATGATGCTCTAGCTGTTGACAGTCTTGATTTATTTGTAGTTGTGACCTTTCAAACTGAGGAATGTTACTCTACAGGGATCTGAGAAATAGCTCTGAAACATGAGAAATATTCTTTTCAAAACTTTATTTTTTTAAATAACGTTTCAATATTTGTTTCCAATATTGGAGCAAATGTTGCAAAACTTGTTTCTTCTGAAAATTAAAGAAATTATTGCCATTGTTAAATACTATCTCTGTATTTAAACTTTTGTGAAAGAAAGTGAAGTAATTAAAGGTGCACATACTATGACATTACTAGAGACAGGAAAAAAAAATATTCTTTTAGGTACCTAAGTTGGTCCCATCACAATAATATATAGGCACTAGAAATTTACAATGTTCTTCCAGATCCTGTGATTTACCTAGACCTTGTCATTAAGTTTCTTATAATGTTTCATTTCTTTGTGGTTGGCATGACTAGTTCAGGCAGTGATGTAGCATTAATTTCCATAATTCTGAAGTTACCTGACAGAAATCCTTAATTGCTGCTCTTTTGATTACAAGAATGTCCCTTCCTTTCATTGTCACTAAGAATGAGGGTTTAGTTTGGGGTTTGGTGGGGTTTGAGGATTGTTGTTGTTGTTTTTGTGGGGCTTTAGTTTTTGGGTTTTTGACAGCTATTAAATCTGTGCGGTAAGTCTTTTAGTAGCTTGACAGATAATAATTTCCTTAGCAAACATTTTGTCTAATGGTGATTTTTCTACTGTTTTCTTTTTAGTTTTAGATTTTTTTTTTTAACCTTACAAGAAAATTTTAATTATCTGAACTTGATGCTGTCCCTTACCTATTTACAGACACTGCTGAACTGTACGTACCACAATAGACAGCTAGGATTATCAAATAGATGCTAACCCTTAGCATATAATGTTAAATATAATGTGGTAGATTTCTACCATTTTTGCAAAGGGAAATCACTGCTGTAGGTGTTCTACAGTTTGCTGTTCATGTTTGTCTGAAGATTTTTCATCGCAATATCAAATACTGTGTGCTGTTCAGTGTGCAACTTGCCGTGTTACCATCCTCGTAACACATTTTTAAACCTGTGGTGAACAGAACAATGCTGTGGTGTAGAATTGTAGCAAATCCTTTATTTATTCTTAGGCAGTGGTTTTGAAGTACATTGGGTCCTTCTGTTTTACTTAGCCACGTGGCATGAGTTCTTTCCTGTTCCTCATGAACATTGAAAATGTTGCCTGTTTTTTGGTTTTGTTACTAAATACATAGGTGGTAATTTTTAAGAGAGGATAGGACAGGGGAGGAAGGCTGTGGGAGTACAGCATCCTTCGTACACTTTACATAGGGTTACCATCTGCTATCCTTGTCTACAAGGTACTGAGCATCTTCCAGTGTTGACTGAACTCCTGCAAGGTGCTTGGTCTCTCACAGATCCGTACCCTCTTCTGTTTGAAACGGGCAGCTTGCTTTTGTGTTTTGGCAAAAGAAAGGGAAACAATGCTACAGATCCTGTCTAGTTTTCTCTTCTCGTTATGTTTAAAATTTGGTATAAGCTGCTGAAAAGAAATATAATGCTGTTACTCTAGTCCCGCAGTAATAAGGAATTCTTAAGTGGCTAAATCAGCTCCACCACATTGAGCTGTGAGGGAATTTAAGCTACTGGCTGCTTTGATGATTTCTTAATGTGATGGTGCCATTAGTGCTTCGTATTTGGTTATTCTTAGTTTTGAGGTATTCATTTCATCATATCTTGCTCTCTGCCCCTGCCTCTTTACCCAAGGGAGACCTGGGTTACTCACAGAGATCAGCTAAGCTGTTTCTTCTGTAGCTTGTTACTCTTGGTTGCCTGTTTTACCCATCAAGTTACTTAACAGAGTCCAATAGTTATTTAGTCGGAACAAAGACTGAGGTGTTGGATATACTGGTACAAGGACTATTTTTGTTGAAGAGAGATTAAAAAGTAATCTTTGAAAGTCTGAAATATTGCACAGTCTTCAGGAGAAAATATAAAAGGTTTGTTTAAGGAGATTGAAACGAAAAACATTTAGGCAATTACATAGAACTTTTCCATAAAGCTTCTAGTTTTGAAGTAGATTTTGATGTTAGCCAATTTTCATGTTACTACTGTGAAAATGTTGCATTTTTTCATCTACCTTCCCAAGACAAAATTAGCTTTGGCTGTGTTAGCATTTATTGATACACACCACAAGCAGTAAGTGAGTGAACATGAAAATGAGATCAAGTCCATGCAAATGAAATTATTTCTGACTTCCATGTCAAAGGCTGGGTGATGGGTGTTTTTAGTATTGTCAAATCAAATCATAGTACAGTGAGAGCAAAATATTTTGATTTCTTGAATTAAACCGTTTATCTCTTCATTTCTTGCTATCGGGGACTTATAGCACAGATTGACCTGTAAACTATGTATACAAAAAAATTCATGCATTATGTACATTCACAATCACTGCTACATTTTTGCTCATCATAGTAACATCTGTTTAAAATTGAAAAAGATCTTTTGTGTGTAATTTATATTTTTATGTCATTGTTTTCTTCTTTTAAACTTCAAAATAAAAAAAAAATGCACAGCTACAAATTATTTTCTTAAAAGAAAGTTAAATTGCTTTGTTGGTTATGATTCAAGTTATGAAAATTTTTCTGAGGTTTTTTCAAGCCATAAATATTGTAAAATATGTCAGGCTATCACTGAAGCTCAACTATAGGATACATCAACAATTAAATAACATTGCAATGAAGTTTGTCTGACAAGATATAGTCAAGTTTATTAACCATGTACAACTGGGATCTGTGCTAACCGCAATATAATGATTTTTATTCACATGAAATTTCTATATACAGTTCAGATGCATTTTTAATACGTTATCGAAAAGACAAATATGAAATATTAATGAAATTGTGTGTGCAGACAGATTTTGAGAATGAGTGAAATGTTACTTACAGAAGAGGTAGTTGGCTACAGAATCGTTACTCCAATAGAGATATTCATTACCTGTCTTCATTGACATTAGAATTCAGGCTTTTACCTGGTGTGAGAGAGTCTCTTTCCTGTATTCCTATTAAAAAGCAAACAAAATACAATAAAAAATCCAAACCAAATAAATAAAATCTTTAACTGTTTTTTTGTTATCATTAAAACCTATCACTAAAACTATCACCTTGTCCACCTGGAGAGTGGGCTGGATTAATACAACTCTTCCCTTTGGAGTTTTGGTTAGGACATTGGGTGCTCTGTTTCCTGAATCAGATAGTTGTGTTTGGGAGAAGCTCTTTGTCCATTGGGGAAAACCACAGGAAAAATTAGAAACCCCAGGGATCGCAGAGCCTCATAGCTACAAACAGCTATGGGATATGAGACTTTTCCCCAAATACACACCAGTGTTCTGGAGACACGGCAGGGGTTTGTCTGAAGGACAGCAGTAACCGTTGGTAGTCATGCAAGAGCTCGTTATCATGACCAATGGGCCAGCTGGTGATCATTTCTGAAAGCTGAAAAAGCAAAGCATGCATCCAGAGCTCCCGGAGGTTTGAATAGAAATGTTAGAATTCCTTTTTTTTTTTTTTTTTTATTCCGTTTCTGACTTCCCAAAATAACCCAACCCAGTAATGTAACACATCACAGTGTTTAGGAGTACTATTTGCTTTAGAGGGCATTCAGACTGTTTGAAAAGAAAATATATGAGGCCTGGATGGAGTAACCTTTAAGGACTAAGCAATTGGACAGACTCAAGTTCCAAGGAAAGAGTAGTGAGGGCTAAGCAAAGTTATCGTAAACTAGAAGTACCTACAGACGCTCAAACTTTATACACATCACCTAGCAATGTAGGTACTTCAGTGAGCTGGGAGGTTGTTCTTGAGAAGGAAAAAAATGTACCTACGTGTGTTTAGTTGATAATATTTGTATAGCAATGTTGCTTTTTCATAAAGTTTTTTTCCTTTAGTAGATTTCTAAGTGCTTTGGAAGGATATATGTGCTTCATTTAACTTAATATCTCAGAGGGCAAGACTGAGGCAGTGACAGTTTCAGTGACCAGCAAAACTTCTTTTTCTTACTGAAAGCAGACATTCAAGACACATTTTACTCGCAGTTGAATTTAATTCCAAAATGCTGTAAAGATCTTAAAATATCTGATGATTTCAGGGACAAAAAATAAAATCTCTGTTTTGATGGCTTTCAGATCCCACATTAACTGTCCTTTGATGCAGCAACAGTGCCAGCATCATAGGAATGCAGCAACTTCCATATCAGTACAATATCCTGCTGTCTTTTTTTATACTTTTGGGGTTTTTTTTTGGCTCCCAAGGCACCTTTCTTCAACAAATCATTAATTTTCATAATATCTTGCAAGGCTTTGCTGTTGGCTTGCTTCTACCTCTTATAATTTGCAGAAACAATAAACTGAATCTGAAACAATTTGTGTGCTACCCTTCATAAAAGAGCAAAGCTATATTTATATTCAAATAGAAAATATTGAAAATGTAAGTGGAAAGACATACTGTCAAAAGATACAAGTTCTTCTTTTTCCTGATTCCCAAAAGTGTCATTAACACTTTGAACTTAGCTCTTGCCAATACTGTTAATTAACTGCTGGCATCTATATCATCAAAATTACTGAAGAAAACACAGTATGATAGACGAGCTTTATAAGAATAAGGAACTTTGTAGAACTTTACATAATATCAGCTAGACTTCATAATATCTATCCATAATTTTTATTGCTTTGTATATATCCTTAATAAGTGATTAATTAATTTTAAAATATAATTCAATTTGATTCTGACTAAGTAGGCATAACAGAATAAAAAGAGACTGGTTTTAGTACTATTAAATTGAAGGGATAGAATAGATCCTTCCACAACTGAGGGATAGAATTCAGCTCTATGTTTCTCTGGAAAACTTATTTTCGAAGAAGGGGAAGGGCGGGGGGGAACCAAACAAAAAACAACAACAAAACAAACACATAAACAAACCCCCCCCCAAAAAACACAAAGACCAATATAGAAAATTAGCTTCCAATACTTGTTTCGTTTTGGTCTGTTTTGTTTTTTTTTTTTTACAATAAAATGCCATTTTTGTAGAGTTTAATTTGGTAAAGTTTGATTCAGTGATTTGATTTGAGACAGATTGGTTTGGATTCAATTGGATTTTATGAACTTTTTTTTTGTTTGTCCCCAAATCTGTATTAAGACTAGGTAAGGTAATAGAAGATTGTATGAAATTATCTATGAACACCTGCCCCCCTACTGCCTCCCCCCCCCCCCCCCCCCCCCCCCCCCCCCCCCCCCAAAAAAAAGCCCTCCAATCAGCAGGTGTACTGGGATAAAATAGATAAGTAGACCAGAGCTGTTGCAAGCTATATCAAATAATCCTTTTTGTTCTCTTACCACTTGTGAGGCTTCTGCTAGCATACTCTGTCCAGGGCGTTGCACTTCTAGTGCAGACATGAATCAGCTGGAGAACGTCTACGGGAAGGTGAGAATAATCAAAGTTCTTGGGTTTTAGACTCCCTGAGAAAAGACTGAAAGAACTGGAAATCCTAAAAGTCTATATAAAACAAAAATTAAAGGGGAAGAATGTAAGTCTCAAAATAGATCAAAAGTATGTTAGCACTTCTGAACTTGGTCTCTGTGCTCTGTAAGGATGTTTTGTGTCAATATACTTTAGAAAAAAAATAGAAAAAGAAGTAGGATTTCTCATGTTATAGGAATTCTGTTTAAATCTATGAAAAAGCAGATAAAAGCTGGCCTATTCAGGTGGAAGGGGAAGAAGGGGACAGGTTTCTTTGTGGGTTCTATTTGCAGTCATGTGGATTTATTGTGAGCAATATCTGTTGCTTTAATATCTTTCTGATATGCCAGAGCCATGCTGCACAGATGTTTGGAAGAAATTTTGTCTGCACTGTGCACAGCCCTTTTTATTGTATTCTGTCACTTGGCCATATATGCTATTAGAACTTGTGTCCATAAACTCTCTCATACCTGGATCTCTATAGGATACCATTATTTTACTCCATCCTTTTTGTGATCATCTTCCTTTAACTACCCTGCGTTCTAACCTTGACCCTGTGTCAAATGTACGGTCATACTCAAAAAATAGCTTCATTCAAGATTGGACCATTAATAATTGTTTTGCTGACCAGTATCAAATTTGTGAATTAGAAGATTAAGTTAATCTAGCAGAATAATTTAGCTTTCTCTTTTACTTCTGACAGCTCAGGCTCTCTGAGGAGGTGTGCCCTTAGTTTATACCTCTTACCTTCAAGTTCTGTTCTCAGTAAAGCATGTAAAAACCTATTAACTTTTCAGAGTTTGCTTCATCATTCCCTCCATCCAATTTAAATTAATGCAGTGTTCAGGTCATCAGTCCTTCATCAAGCTCATAAAGGGGAGAGAACAGACATTTAAAATAATTACAAGCCAGACTATTCATAGTTCTAACGTCTTTTAAGTCCTCTTGTATAATTACATGGGAAGTGTGGATGCTTAGGAGAAGCCAGATCATTTAATGTGACATAGGCTACTCATTGCATGTTGGTTTTATAGGAAACCCATTATCTATAAGTTTGCTTTACATCATTGGTGTTTAATGTCTATTTTGGTAAATAAGTTTTTGAAATACTGATAATTAGTTGCATAACATGATATATTGAAAACTTTTGTCTGTCAGTGTTTTTGAATCAAATACTATCAAAATCCCATCTTCCAGAGCACTTCTATGAGTCTTGTGATGGAAAATGGAAAAATATCCTCACTTGCATCCTTTTTATCTGTATATAAGACACTTTTTAAAATGTAATTTCACTGCAGAAATTCACAAATATAACTGATTGACAGCACTAATATTAATTCCAAATTATTACAATGTGTTTATTGTATTTGCTGAAGTACATACTGTCAGGAAAAATACTTGAGCAGTGATCAGTGGGTGGATATAAATGGGATGGTAACAGAAAAAAGTTAATGGGCCAGTGTGAAGAAAATAATGGTTTTGCCAGCAAATTGTTGTATTGTAATTTAAACTACATTATAATTAGGAAGTAATAAAAAAAAATACAGTATAACTCATAGAACTACGATTTTCCCCAGATAAATATCTTCAAAGCAGGCTAGACAAGAACAATGGTATTCCACATAAGAATTTGAGTCAGTTTGACTCATCCACGCATTAATCTAAAACTTTCAAAATAGCAGTGAATAACACTTGAATCTCTCTGTTGTCCATGTGGTAGCCTTACCAGCATTTCAGGTTCTCTAGCAGCCAAGCCTTTGGTCAAGTTCCGAGACATTATTTATTTTAATGTAGTTGCTCAATCAAGTCAATGTCATTCATTGCCATACTTACAGACAAGGAACAACAAAGCAAAAGGAGGAGTCACTAATTTCTTTCTTGAGGATGAATCTATTCCCCTGGCAAATTGTGCATATCAACAGAACCTCCTCAGGTGAAGGGAATTTACGAAGGGGAAACCATGCATGACCAACATGATAGCCTTTTACATTGAGATGACTGGTCTGGTGAATGCTGTGAAAACTTTCTGAAAACCAATAAATACCCTAATTTAAGAATACAAATCGATATGGCAAATACTTTGCTGATTAAGAAGTTATAACATTAAAAAGAAGTCCATAAACGTTTTCTTTGTGACAATTCAATGCTCTGAAGTTCTCTAAGTATCTGCAGTGCCTGATGGAACTGTGTTATGGCTGGGGGTACCAACCCCAGAGGAGAGCGGGATTGCAGAATTTCAGCATTCTCTTTCCCAGAACCTGACAAATTCTCTTATGTAGTTGTTGCTGTTGAATTTTCCTTGAAAAAAAAAAAAAGAAAAAAACCCCTAAATTTATTTTAAGTCAACTAAAATAATTCCAACCAGATTGCTATGAAGTATAATTAAATCAATTGTTCATATTTTCCTGAGAGAAGTTTTATAAATTGCTGCAAAATTGCGAAGCCCCTCTGAAATTTGCAGGCACTGCAAATCCCTTGGGGAGAAAACTACTTGAGGAGACACTTGGCTTACAATAAAAATTTACTAAACCTACAATTTGTTCAACTCCTGCTGCATTCTTCTGAATTGTTTTCAAAGAATTAAACATAGAAAAATAATTGATAACCATGTGAAAAAGAGAATAAAAAGTTACTATGATCCAGCCAGAGTTCTGACTAGTGGTCTAACTAGAAGCTTGTGATTTTTGGGTAGATTTCTGCTAATGTGTAGACTAAAATAAAGCCATAAGAAGCTGTGTTTACCTGAAAAAAACAAAAGGGTCTGATGATAGTCACTTTTGTGGGCTGTGGCTACCATTTTAGTGTTACTTTCTCTGTTGTGAGGTACCAGTATTGTGAGGCAAGAATATTCCAGTTCTGAATGTCATAGTAGTTATCATTACTACCAAGCCTTAGCTCTTGTGTACCAGATTTATTCTTGTTTTGTCATTGTTTTATAAACGTATTAGAATATGTCACCTATCATCAAACGTAAATTATTATTTGGGTATATAAACTTCTTTTCCCATAGGTATACAAATTCCTGTGAAAAGTTAAATGTAGCTGGAAACTACTGTTCGTTTATAGACCAAACTATAGCTGTCAGGTAGACACACACACTGCTGGTGCTGCGTCAGCAGACAAAATGCTTCCTAGAAAGGAAATGAAATTACTGTGCTGTCAGAGCAAGGATTGCTGGTACGGCACATGTTCCTCCCTTCTTAAGGCTTTTGGCAAAGGAGCCCAAACCTTTCTGCGCTCTTGTGTTCCTTCTAAAGAAGCCACAGTGCTGTGTGAGGAGATCATCAGGGCCCGTAGAGCTCAGAGAGAAAGCTAAGGAGACTTAAGTATTTTTATCCTTTCACATCAGAGCAAAGACCAAGACTTTTGCATTGATTTTGTGGAAAACAGAAAACAAAATAGCTCCATCGAATGTAATTACTACCACTAAGTTATTGTATTCATCTGGAATATGGCAGACCTAAAATGAAGTTTTTTCTGTGTCTGGTTTAGACAAGAGTCTGTAGTTTGTGTCTCCATTTCCCAGATGAGGATTTGCATTCCCAGGTTAGCAGCCAAAGCTCTACAGATAATTCTTTTGAAGCTGCTACTTTGACTGTATTTAAATAAATGACTGATCCTACTGACACTGCTGGAATGAAGCTTTCTACAGACCACAAATTTCTCAGTCTGAAAAAACAGAATTTCATTGAAATCAATGTTATTCTGTGGAAAAACCTTGGTGCAAAGGTGTTTCTTGAAGAAATAGCCTTGTCCAAAAAAAAGTTTTAATAGCCTCTAATGCATAAGCCATACATTAAAAGTAGAAAATTCAGACAAAACTTTCAAAGAAGATACAAAAAATATGGAAGGAAAGAAGAAGATAGGAATGTTTTATTCCTGAAGGTTATTGAAAGGCATTACTAGAATGCTTGTCAGCTAATGCTGAACTTCCCCTAAGCTTTAGGGAACTACTATCTGCTGAAAAAAACCCACCATAATTTAAAAAAAAAAAAAAAGGTAACAAAAAAACCAACAAAAAATGCTTTTACACTTAAAAATTAAGCTTCCTAGGATCCCTTAAACTAGACAGAAAATACAATGCAATCTGTATTTTGAAAATATGTACATATACATCAAGCTAAATGGTATAGTGAGAGGTGAGCTCAACAAGCAAGATGATAAGCAAGATGAACCAGATAGATACAAACAATAAAATGATGCTCATTTCTACCCCTTTGACCTTCCTCTAATTCCTAGTTCCTTACTTTCTCTTTATCTATGATAGTCTGTATATATTTTTTATTCTTACTGATAGGATACTGACTTTGTACTTACATGATTTATTACTGAAATTTTTATAGAATAAGTCTCCCTCACTAGCAGATAATGTACGTGTGTAGGTGAAAGACTGAATGTCTTCATTTTATAAGTGTAAATTACTCCGTCTGGAAGCTAGGTAATCCACCTTTATTCTTGGGTCTGATTAGAGCTGTCACTCGAGTGCTTTGCCATTTGAAATCAAGCATCTTGGATAGTAAGAAACTGGATTGTATCATAATCCCAGTCTAAAAGAATTAAAACTCTCATGTCAACATCAAAGGGAAGAAGGAAGGAGTAACAGGAACTAGAATTGCTAAGGGATTAGCTAAAAAGTCTGTCTGTATAACAGCTTGTGCTTGTATTCCTGAGTTCCAGAATACGAAAGTTTTCCGTGACTAAGCATTAAACATGAAGAAGTTCAGACACTTCTACAAAATTCATCTACAATGTGTTTACACCTCTCCTTCCTTCCAACAGATGCATAAATAGGCTTAGAAAGTCGTCTTCTTCGATACTATTGGCTTCGTGAATGCTGTTCTCTGTTGGAAAGAAGGTTATGTCTCTACTGAAAGTTGTTTCAAAAAAGAGGTTGACGTGATGTAAGTGTACTTTGTGACTCTGGATTATACTGAAGGTGGTTTTGTTATGCTCTGCTTTTTCAAGTGTGAGCCATGTGTTGTATTGAAGAAAACAAAAACACACAATGTAGTTCCCAAAGTGAGGCACAGCAGTTCATAAAAAAAAGCTTTTAGACTTTAAATAAAAGCGTATGGAAGCACAGGCTTAATCATTTATAGTGAAATATTTCCCTTTCCTACACCCACAAGAGCAAATATATGACACTGTTTGCAATGTTTTATTGAATATATTACCAAACAATTCTTTCCCAAACTTCAGGTGTACACTTACCACACTATATACAGGAAAAAAAAAAAAAAAAAAAAGCAGTCTAACAACATAGTAAATCCTTGTGGTAGCTTCCATAGTGGTAATGAAGCACTTTATACAACATCTTGAGGTAGATGCTTAAGAAAAGATTTATTTCAGAGTATATAACTTTAATTCTCTTGCTAATTCCCCAAAATGCACAATTCTTTTCCAGGAAAATACTTTTTCAAAAAAACATAGGCATATTGGTTTTCTAATACAAAGATTGCTTTTCAAAAATCTGTTTCTAGAATTTTTCAGAAATTGAAATAACTTCATGGAGTAGCAAACTGAAAAAATATCTTGACAGTGTAGTTCTTTTAAACTCCAAAAGCATTATAATGCCTGTGGTCACTGGGTAAACACTTTTCTTTCTACCTTGGAAACAGAGAAATTTATTCTTAAATATGGAAGTTTCTGTAAGTATAGGAATTAGACAGTTATCACTAATTTGTGTAGTCTGTGGTTTTGATTATAAAGCAGCTCATATACCTTTGTAGCTGTTGATAAAAGCAGGGTATGAACCAGCAAAAGAAGGTCCCAGGAGATCCATTTTTAAGTCCTAAACCATGATATCCACAATATAATCTGTATGAGATGCCTCTTCCCTGAAGATTCGCCTATGTGGATGTGATAAGCAAAACCTTGAACTAAATGCAAAACCAGTGATGTTATAGGAGGTTCTGCATGTTTCTGCTGGCTTTATTCCCAATTTCAACACAGATCTTCATAAACACATGAACTGAGTTACATCATGCGGTTGTCAAATGGAAGGGGTAAGCTTGATGGTCCAAGAGTTTCTTAAGACTCGGAAGGGACATCTTCAATAGTCAGATCTAGTTTTCTATCCCCTTAGACTATATGATGCTAGTACTTAATGAAAATAATGAGTCTTAGCTCAATCCAGTTCAGGTGTTTGAAAATATTTAGAATCATAGAACAGTTTGGGTTGGAAGGGACCTTTAAAGGCCATCTAGTCCAACCCCTCTGCAATGAGCAGGGAAATCCTCAACTAGATCAGGTTGCCCAGAGCCCAATCCAGCCTGACCTTGAATGTTTCCAGGGATAATATTTAAAGCTGTCTTGGAAGTTTCCTGATTGCTTTGTGACAGCTAGTATCTTCTTTCCATATGCACTCTTTGCCAAAACATCATCATTTTTGTTATGTTAAGACTATCTCTGAATTTAAATAGTACTTCCCCTACTCTAATGCTTAACACTATATTTTTAAAGAAGACATATCTTTAGATGATTGTCATCTTCCCCCTTGCTCTTAATTTTACTAGGATAACCAAAATAAGTATATTGTAGCCTTCTATTCTGAGACAGATCACCTATCCCAAAAATTTGGGGTTTATCTTTTTCCAAATCAACATCACATAGTTCTGCTGCCTGAAATTGTATGCTTTATTGTATGCATTTATTTTGCCTTAGCCAATTATGTCTTTCTCATCTGACTCCTGTAAGTGTCTCAAAGATGCTTTTTGATTGACTAAGATACACATATCTTTCTTTATCTTTCCATTGGAATAGCTGCGTTCACAGCAGAAATTCTGGTTGTCCCTGAGTGCTTGACCTCTGCACTTTTGACTTCATGCTAATACTTATTTCCTTAGATAAGTAATACACCATGAAAATTCACCATTCGTGCTCTCACAGACAGCAGTCCTAACCTGCAATGTCTATGTTTCATTGCGATTACTATTCCAAGTTTTCCACTATCCTTGACTTGAAACCAGACTAGTCCAGCTCCCACACTTTGAAAACATGACTTCAATTAGTATACAAACTTTGCAGCTAATCCTTTCTAATTTCATTAGTACTCTAGCTGGTTTGGGTCAAATCCTTTCATTAACCAAATCGTATTATGTGAATTATATTGCTATCAGTTTTAGAATATATTTTTCTCTTGCAAAGGGATAAAATACCACTAGAGTAGATATTACTTCCCAGTGTCAGTAGGCTCCATAAGGTGAAATCTTACTATGTTCATAGTTCACTTTCTCTGTCTTTGCCATCAGAGAAACAATCCCTTCTCCACACTGATAACATATCATAAAAAAAAAAAAAAAAAACCACCTTTAAGGCTGCAAACATTACCAAGTGAAAACAGGAAGATAAATATTTCAAGCAAAAAGGCACTGAAGATGAAAGGTTATTAACATCCTAACAGTAAAAAGCTCAGACAACTCAATATTTCACTTGGTTTATGACTTTCATCTTGCACCTTGATTTACATCAGGAGCTGTCATAGTCTTGGAGGCATTTATTGCTCAGACTTACTTGTATTTGAAAATATGTAAGTATTGCAAAGAACAGTCTACATCTATAATTACCAAATTCTGAAACTGATCTTTTCTGAACTTAAATCAACGTAACAAAGTATGCGTCTATCCACAAAAAAATAATGGGAGGATATATATAGCAATAGATATATATGTTTCAAGCAAAATAATGTAAGATTATTCACTTTTAGCATATCGCAGAACTCGTAGTTAACTGATTTATGCAACACATGAGAAGCTCATTATGATCATTTTATATACAGCAATGAAATTTTTCATTCTCCAAGATAGCTGCAAGAATTTTTACAATTTAATCAAAAATAATATGAGGTAGGAACTATATTTTACCCACCCTCTTCTCCTCCTACGTCAAAGCTCTATACATATAAAATGCCTTGTTTTGTGGGTGCTGAGATGAAAAATTTCTTTCTCTCTAACAGAATTTGCATATTATGCTAGAGCTTGGGATAGAAAAGTTTACTTACAATCAAGATTATATATTTCAAAAATTAAGATCTATCCACATCTCTCCTTTTCACCCCAGCCTCCTTCCTGGGCAACAATACATTTATATGAAGATTCTGTTGTTTTCATTACTGAAAAGGTAAAAGTCTAGTCTGGGCTGACTATCCTAGGTAGTTAAGTCCTACCATAATTATAGGGGTTTTCCAATACTTAAACCTTAATATTTTTCTCTTAGATGTTTTATATTTAGTTTTAGTATTGTAATGAAATCATGTTTTCCTAAACATTCAGAAAACTAAAGAACTGTGTAGTCAATAGGCACAAAGTTGTTATTAAAAAAAAAACAACCCACAAACTATTAATGAAAACATGAAATGCAACTACGCTATGATGATGTAGTTGAAAACTTCTGCTTGGTAGACAATGTGTGATGTCTCATGCATGCGCCAAAGTATTGCCTTAGGAGATGGTGCTTTGGTGCATTAATTTTCTCCTCTGCATTCCAGAAGATTTCCTAACTCTAGCAGTCATGAGAAATTTTGGTTGGGTTTTTTTTTTGGTCTTGACAATATCAGTCTGGTCAAGAAGGCTGTAAATAGGTTGGAAACAAAACATTTGTAACCATCACAGCAGAGCAACTGATTAAACAGCCCTGAATATGAGTAACATCACCAAAGAAATTGAGTAATTTTTAAATGGAGCTCAAATGTTTTTTGTATCAATCATACTAAAAATGCTGTTCCTAATGAGCTGGGGATTACCTTGTATCCCTATGTTTCTAATCACGCTACTGTCCACCCAAAATATATTTTATATATTTAGGTCAAATTTGCAAAAAATTACTAGAAAATACAGATAATTTCTGTATCTGAAAAAGGAAGAAGTATACATAACTTCTTGGAGGAAAACCAAGTATGAAGTCTCTCAGTGATATTAAATATAGTGCATAATCAGACAGACTTTTCTTGATGACCAATCTCAAGAAATTTGAAAGCTGCAAATCATAATCTTAGACTTGACTGACACAGCAGTCTTCAATTAGTACTACAGAAAAACTACCCTCTGTATCCCCTCTGAAACAGCACTAATAATCAAAACCTTTCTGTAGGTAACAAATGTTCCTTTGTACTTTACTGTCACAACATTGAAACTGTCTGTACTTTGCCTGTGCACAGTTGCTTTGTAGTGAAACCAAAGCCAAAGACCAAATAAACGTCACAGCTCAAACTGACTCACAGAAATAATATACATATCTCTTCCTCCTTTGCCATTTTCAGCCGATGAGACGGTGTCTGCTGGCAGAATTCCTTTGCACATTGTTTCTTAAAGACATTATTTCAAAGTTATTGAATTTTATTGTATTTCTATTCTTCTATTATTCAAAGCAATCTACTGTTCTATGCATATTTCATTCCTTCCCTGTGATCATAATGACTCCCAAACATTATGCTATCACTGATACCACAATATGACTGATTTGGTGTTCAAAGCTTTTTGTTAGAAGCCATCAATTAAATTATGGCTTGTTCTCTATTTAGACCCTTGAGTACCTCCCCTAATAAACTGCCTCCAGTCTTGTATTTCCTCTTTCAACACTAATGCCTTGGTTTTTACTGGTATTTCTCACCTTACAAACTTTGTGCTGATACTTTTAAGTTTTATGCAAAACTGGAGTAGCTAGACAATAACAATAATAATAATAATTGAGTTTTATATCTTTTGTGATGGAACCAAGTGATAGTAGCCATGAAAAGCCGTCTATTTAAAGACTGCAGAAAGAACTTGAGAATATTTAGCTGAAAACTAAAGTGAAAGTGGAAAGAAAATATCTCATCAGTGATGTTCAAGATTCATGACAGCAATCTTAGATGGCCAAGGGTTAGGCACCCTGCCCATCTGAAAAATTCCTACAGCATATGCTTTTCTTTATATCTTAAAATTGGCTCTAGAAATTAGTTTAATTTTCTGTGTGCCTGGAAAAAATAGTTTATCAATTTGAAAACATTTGTTTCTGAGGAAGGATTAAGATCCTAAACTTTAGAGGAAGCCCATGGATTTGCATAGTGATCTATACAGGCCTAAAGTAAGTTTCCTGTGTTTAACTTAAATTTATTATCCTGAAAATGAGAAGATATGTATTGCTCAAGTATTTAAAGCCATTTAGTAGGTAGATATTAAATAAGCAGATGGACATTTGTAAAGAAAATCCATACTTCAACATCTAAATAAGAAGCCTAATTTTTCAGAATGCCACTCAAAATTCTCACTTCAATCAAAACCTACAACTGTTCAGGACACCTGAATATAATCAACTAAGAATAGCTTTTGAAATTTAGCTTTTTGCAGCTCTAGATAATCTGGATTTTGCCAAAGCAGGCTTGTATAGGGTAAAAAAATTATAAAATGCTCTCTTCATGTATATCTTTCACTTCCAATCTACAGTCTGTATGTTGGGTTAAAAAAAAAAAAAAGCTAAAATGGCACTTAGTGAGCTTGTAAACAGATTTTAGTATTTTCTATATCTTGACATATCAATACACTCAGTGAACTGAGCAGCTACTATTTATGTCCAAATGTCAAAGGGTTACTTACATTGCATAAAGTATTTTTAAGGAGATTTATTTATATGAAGCATAAGTTTTTAATGGATATTTAGGACACTTTTGTTCATATATTTCCTCTGAATTTACATCTCAGTTACATTATGCTTAAAACTTAATTGCGTCGCAATGAAGATAATGGTATGTTTTTTGATCGCTGATTATTTATGTTCTGCAGCAGAGGTCCTCCTGTGTCCGTATGTAGAGAGAGCTGGTTGCTTACCACCACACTGCACTCAAATTGTATGAATATCCACTAAATACTTTTTTTTCCCCCTCAGTAAGCAACTGCTGCGGTTGCCACAGAAACAATCTAGTATCACAGACAGTGGACGAGATAACTTACGTGACTGAAAACAATGGGTGCTCTTACTACTCGTCAAAGCATTTATTCAGGACTAAGCGTTTCATCTGAAAACATCTGGAGATTCAGCATATACTTTTATAACCAGAAAAGGTGAATCTCTCTATACATCAAGACAGATTATGGCTAAATGTTACTGTCCTTTACCATATGTAAAATTCACAAATAAATTTGCAAATACAAAATTGAAGTTCAGATTATAGGAACAGAACTGGAAAGGACAACGTGGTGACAGAATCCAGTCTCCTAGGTATACAGGTAGCCATGTTACCTCATCCCCCTCACTAAAAAATCAAGGTTAGCTTAAAACCTTTGTTTAAAAATGCTGTTATTTTGGGTTGGTTTTCTCATTACCTCTGTTGAATAGCTGCATCAGAAACCAATTCACTTTTCCATTTTCCAGCGTCCTTTATTCATCTTTATTTTATTTCCTTTTTCTTTTGTGCTCATGTTGTTGGCTAAGCATGAATAGTTCTTCTGACTTACCTCTTTAATTCCCCTCTTATTTTGAGTTTTACTAGGTTAAACAAGACACTGTTATGGGCAGGCCCTGCTTTTATTTAATTTCCAATATTGTGTAACTAACCCTTCTCCATATAGCTCTAGTGTGAATTCATGTTTCTCACAGATGGGTGTCAGGTATTGCACATGATTATACACATATATCCTTTTTTTTATTGAGTGTTATCGTACTTTATGCACCGGTAGTCCCTGCTGAACTAAACTTCATGTATCAATTGCTGCACTCAGGCAAATTCATAGTTGAATCAACTACAGGTTTTGTTTTCTTCTTAAAGAGAGTAAATTCAAGTCCAAGGTTATAAAAATTTTGTTAATGAAGCTTATTTTCTCAGAGTTGTGTTAAGGTAGCAATAGTAATGTTTTATCACTTACCTTCAAACACTGAGTTCTACTAAAGCTGATAACATGGTGTATAAAGCATCAAGTAACTGCAGTTTCTAAAATGTAGCACTTGTTCTGTCTGGAAATGACAGAATGCAGTAATGGCAATCTCTGTTTTGTTTTTGTTTTTTTTTAATCCGTAAGAAGCGTTGAATGTTGTTCCATATTATTCTTACAGCAATGAGAGCGCCAACTTATTTTGTTAGTTATAGCATAATAATTGCATGTCAAGAATATAATGCTGTACATGTAGATTGCCTTGAGATTTGAAGGGTAATAATATGAAACACTGCCAAAAAGCAGGATAGTGAAAATGAAGCTGCGTTATGGTTTTCAAAGTAGATAATGTTAAATTAAACACTTGCATACAGTACCTAATGCAACTACAAGTGCTATATGTGAGAATTCTATATTCTTGAGCAGCTGGTTTTATACCTGTTTCTTCATTGCTTATGTACTGGATAACGTGTCAGAGTTTTCCATATCTTCTTTGCAGGGAAGTAGATAAGTAATGTTTATTTTTGAAGTTATTGAAGCATTGTGGTATCTACAAGGGCATACAGAAATGGAAAAACATCTTAATTTCAGTAATTTGCTGCCTCTTTTTAAAATACAGTTAGATTTAAATTCTTTATTTAAAAAAAAATATAATTCCACAAACGGGAAAGAACTTGCTTTCTGTAATGGTGCATTCTTTTCCTTTATCACAAAAAAAATATGTTTTAAATATGTAAAATATCTGAAAGCTTTACATACTAATACTGAATATAAAGCTCCCCTGTGCCTCTCATAAAACCACTCTAATTTAACGATTGATGCATGGCTGGTGTTTCCAGTTGCCCAACAGCTATATCGACAATACGCTGTTGCTGCTACCTCCTAGCACGGGGTAAGAGCAATGAGTCCTGTACTCTGGGTCGGAAACGCCTCCATGCCACCCACTCCAGGTGCTCAGCTCCTGGAGAGAGCAAGAATTCATGGACCTGGCAGGTTCAGTGCTTTCTCAGTGAGAAACTTGCCATTTAAGTTGTCCGCTTCTGCCCCAGGCTGCCATACCGGCTGCATCCCTTTATGCCGTGTGGAGAGGCTACTCGCCTAAAAGACCTCTTTTCCACAGGGTAGATGCCAAAGTCTCTACCTTATGTCTCATTTTCTAAGTGGTTTTGTTCCTGCAGTTTCTGTCTTTCTCCTGAGTCCTTTATCCAGTGTGGTGTTGCAGCTATCTCAGAAATAAGCCACTAAAAATAACATGAAATGTGTAATTAGAGTAAGACCAAAGTTAAAGTACATATCAGTAAAAGTTGAATGTTCCAGTTTTCCTTTTGTTTCCAACCTTCTAAAGTGCCACTGTGTTAAATAAAACAAGGACAGCTTGAAGTAAAAAAAAAAAAACATAAACTGTTTTTCCAGCGTGGAACATACAATTTCTTTTTAAGGGGCAAATAAACATTTGATGACTAAAAGCCTTAGATTGTTTTGCTACATGTTAAAACTGACCTTGGTTATAGATTATTTAAATGAACAGTGGTGAGATGAAAATAATTACAGGAGGACCATTTATGGATGCTGTAAATTATAGTGCAGCATTTTTTTAGAAGGAAAAGAAAAAAAAATAAAACCGCTTTGCTTATTTATTTTCCTCCTTGTCTGTTCCTCTTGCTTCCACTAGCTTTTTCACTTTATTTTGGGTTTTGCCACTTGACTGCATCCAAGGTCAGGCTGAATGAGAGACAATCTTAAAACAGATAAGAGGTGACAGAGAATGCATTCAAAACCAAATAATGCAATAATCTGATAGTGGCAGTAAAGGAGATGTTACCAAACCAGAAATTATGCTGTAAGTAATCATTTTTTTTTCTCTGTAATTTCAACCTCTACTAAAAACCTAATAAATATTAAGAGGATATGAATTGGAAGAAAAGATGAAAAATAAAAATAATTCTAGGGTTTGACAAATTGTTTCAATTGAAATGATGTGCCAATCCATCAGTTAGCTCCATGATTGAGTTCACTGGCTAAACTGCTCTATTATAAGAGATATCACTAAATTAAGTATTACTTTCATGGCCATATGTGCTTACTTTTAATGAAGAAATTGTTGTACAAACCAATATGTGATCCTAAGTCAAAAAATAATGATGTCTTCAGAAATTTTGATTGGAAAAAATAAACAACTTTCTTGATATAACTCCCATTCCCCCACCCCCCCCCAAAAAAAAAAACAACCTTAAAAAGTATTTAAAAAACACTAATGGAGTTGTGTAACAGTTTGATAGACTGTGAGGGGTTGCTAGAAAATTATTTGTGAGTTACCATTATTTCAACATGGTTTCATTTACAGGATCCATTTTATTCCAGTGCACAGAACAGACACGCAATACGGCAGAACTGCGGTCGATATGGATATCATAATACTGATGTTTTCTAATTTATCAATGTTTGCCTTTGCTGCCTAATGTTCCTCTTTATTTTGAGTCATTAGCAAATAATTTAGTGTAGCAAGGCATAAATAGAGGCTGAGCATAAAGTCTCTCTGAGGGTGTAAAGCCTTCTTAAAACTGCAGATAGATGGGACAAGGTCACCCAAGAGGTATTCCTTCCCAGGAGGTCCACACTACTGTGGCCTCAGAGGGAACCACACTGCCTTACTTTGGAGGTAAAAGAATAGGGACTAATTAGCCCTACTGGAAAAACTTTGAAAAGCAAAGCTAATTAGTAGGTAAAGCATGGAGCTAATGTATCTATATTGCTTCAAGCTTTGCAGGCTACCTTGTTCATAGCTAGCGTGGCAGTAGTGGGCTGCACTATGCAGTCCTTATGCTAAACAACTGGAAGTAGGTTCTGCGGAGCCGTTTCTTTTTTTACTTTCAACTCTCTGTTATAAATGTCACACAATACACTCACCTATTCATACTGTCAGAGCTCCTGACTTTATTATCAGTAATACCACAAGTCGTCTTTTTGAAGATATGAGGTTAACTTAATGAGCTTCAAATGGACAAAGGGGAGGACAGGGCATACATGCCCTCTAGTTTGTTTAAATTGGAGTTAGATTGGCTTTTTTACTGTTGCAGATGCTTATAATTCATAAAATTATGATTAGTTTCCACTTCAAGCATGAGCACATGTAAGAGTCATACATCTATCTGTATCTGAAACTGATGGAGGGAACAAACCATTTTAACAGGTAATAGTTACGTCCATTCAGCATTTGCATTCCGGCAAATATGCCACACCATAAACAGATCATAAAGTCTTCCTTTTATTTCAGTCTATTGTGGAACAGAATTTGGATGTGGCTTTCTTTTTTCATTTTAGTATGTTTTTGTGTAGGGTTTTTTTCTTCTTCTTAGTGACTATTATAAAAAAAAGAAAGCACCTTTTTCTTTAACAGATGAGACACAACTGTCTGTGTAATTTTATTAAAGATACTCTAGCATTTGGGCAAGGAAATACTATGCATTCACTATTATTTGTTTTAATTATTCAGTAGTAACTGACTACAGAATACACCAGTCAGTGTGTTGGGTGAGGTTAAGGTCTGTCCTGTGTGAATACTGTGGGCTAGATTTCACTTCTGTATTTCTTGGATTTTTATAGTTATAACTTAATTGAAAATAAAAGCGGTGGGGTTGCATTGGTGTAATACAAGTATAGTAAGGTAGCAAAATAGTCTTGTAAGTATTAGATACTCCCAGAAAGCTTTCTAACAAATGCTGTGGTGTTGCTTTTAAAGAGGTTCTTGATGAAATCTACTAAACACCATTATTTATAACACTTCTTAAGTACAGTTTGGTGGTCCCCTCAGGGATGCATCTTGACTAGTGAAGTGCAACAATATAAGTTGCAGCAGGTACTTCTAAACATCGTGCCTGACAGCTTGACAATAAAACAAGCACAATATTTAAGTGTTTCATATTCCAGAGGGATAGGATGAGCTGCTTTCAAAACTCAATGTTCATGTTCCATTGCAAAATATGCACATGCATCCATGCATAAGCAAAGGCAGACAATAGGTGATCAGTCTCAACTGAGCGCTGTTATCCTCAGAATTTTTCTCTTTCAAATTTCTCTTTCTCTTCCAGACTGGGAGTATGGCCCTTTGCAGAGGCTTATATCTTCTCGCAGCTTACAGGGTATCTGCATGGTGTTTGGAGACTGACCTGCACTTGCTCCTCCTGGGCTTTACGGTAAATGCAGGAATGCCAGCAGTGATGTGAAGGCAGTGTGCCTGAGCTAATACCATAATCTCTGCTGGGAACACAGTGGGCTTGGATTGGAGCTGGTGGGCGCCCAGCCAGCTGGAAGGGAAGATGGAACAAGGGCAGGTCTGTCTGCCAAAGACAGTGATGGCAAACCTGTAGGCTAAGAATTGGTTGGTCCAGATAGATAGACACCTCAGGATTTAAAAATGTCTGAGTGTATTCAGAGCCCAAAATTAGGACTGCAGCCCTTGTTCAACCAATATTTAATTGCAAGCTTTAGGTCTACCTTTAGCCAGGAGCTCGTAAATTTTACTGATTGATGTTAGGCAAGAAGACTCGATAATTTAATCAGTGTTATTTGGGGAAGTTTACATTTTCAAATCTAAGTTGGTATGGTTTTTTTATATATCCCCAAGAAGAGAGAACAGCTTTACTCCGTCTTGTCCATCATCCAAAATGAGAAGTAATTCATGAGAAGTAATTCAAGTTATATCCACTTTGCAGTAGGTTTGATGACTACATAGAAGGCACACCAAAGTGAAATTAGGATGCTTTATTTTGTTATCTGATTTTTAAAAAGATAATAAAAGGAATCTTTTAAGATCAAGTCAAGGTTACCCAGGAAACTGAATCGTACTAACACAGGTGTTGTTTTGAGTGGGTTTATTTAAACAAACCATAAAAAAAGTGAGAAGGTATCAGTGGAGGTAGGAAACTGGAATGTTGTCTTGACCTAGGAACATGACTGGGGATGGGTAAGTTGAGAGACTCAGACTCTTTAAAGCAGGTAAACAACTGTTGTCCAACACAGAATAAGAAATTAAATAACCTTTTATTCTGTTTAATTGGCTATGACAACTCCAACCATCCCTTGCTAGCTTATGAAGACAATTTAACATACTTATTTGCATTAAATAGTCAAGTGAAAAATGTGTGTAAAAATATTTTAAAGATCCTAACAGTTAGTCTTGATTAGGCCTCTGCAAATTAAGAATATTCACATAAAATCAACAGTACCTTATTTTTGTTTTTCCTTTGTTGGAAACAAGTTACTGTATTTTAATAAAACTGTCTGGAAGTGAGAGAAGATCAAATCTAGCATTGCGTGTCATCTGAGTTTGCAACAGTCAAACTATCTATCCAATATAATAGCTGCAGCTCCAAGGAAAATACTGAATATTTTTAGATGTACAGAACATTTTAACATTTTATCTGAAAGATTTTTCTTAAAATTACTCTGTCTTTTTAATGTAAGCCTTGATTTTTGGACAAAAGAGCCTCCTACATGTTCGTGTGCACGTGCACACACACTCACACACAATTGTATTTCTTCAGAAACTTTTCTCCCAAGTAAGTCAATGACAGCATGCAGAATACTGACAGATAATGACAGGGGATACAGTACATTGAATTTTCTGTCAGTACAGTGAAGAGCTATGCTATAGACCGATTGCAGCAACATAACTAAAACTAGTTTGTGATGTGTAGCGGTGTAGGATTGCAATAGAAAGAAGTATTCAGTAGAAGTGAATAACCTTTGCGCAAGAGATATATATGGAAGGAAGGAAAAGCATAGTACAATTCCCCACGTAAAGGATAAAAATAATTTAAAAAAAAAAATCAGAAAGGGAGTGCAATAAGCTTTCAAAGAACTCTGGGGACAGGGTTAAATGCTGATCTTAGATTAATTAGACGACTGAAATATTCTAAAGTTTTTCTAGCTTGGGTGCATCTTTAATGTCTTTGTTGCCAAGATCTTGGCTTTAGGGGGAAAGGAATATTTTACAGAAGGAATGTGACATCAAAAATTTAAATAAGGATGGGAAAATTGTTTTCTTACAATCAAAAATAGATCAAGAATAGATTTTTAATGGAGGTCATCTTACATTTTAGTATTGAGACTACTGCGTTAAATATGATTTTACATAATGACAGTATAATGCCAGTGGTATATCTCATGGGTACATTCAAATTACATACTACTGTTAAGGCTTTAGAACATGAATTTGAGTCATTTCCATATAAATCAGAAAAACATGTTCAAGTTACTACCATTTCAGTCACAGAATACCAAACTAAACTGCATGTTTTATACAAAAAGGACTTCCTAATTCCTTTTCTCACTTCATATCTATATAAAATGAAAGCTTTAGATGGCTTTTCTGCCTTGTCCTAAAAAGAGATGCAGGGCTGAAAGTAACATTCCGATTTCCATGTTATAGGAGTAATTATATCAACAAATAAAAAGTTATAAAGATCTGATATTTTCAAATATAAACTTGAGCTTTTGTTCTGCAGCAAGGATAGATTCTGTACCTGGTTTTAGAGGTAAGGAATTTCATATTCTTGGACTGCATTAAAGATACCGGTGTACATAGCTACGATGAGGTACAAATCTTGTAGAGCATTTTTACTGCTACTGTTAGCTTAAATCTTACTTAACTTGTTCCTTAATGATCTGGAAAAAAGCAGAAATAACCATTATATTTCATTCTTGGATCTTTAAAAAAAATCCATGGGTATACAGAAATGCCAAGTGTAAGTTTGGGAGAGATTCTTTTTAATTTGCAAATTGTGACAATTATTTTACTACTGTGGGAGCATCCTTAAAGAAATAACAACAACATCTGTATATTTGGGAAATAAAATAAAATAAAATGAGAAGAATGTAGCACATTTAAAGCTCATACATAATTTTAAACATTGGAGAGCAGTCCCATGAATGGAGGTTGAAGTGGTGGACAATCACACTTGGCACATTTGTTGTGAGAAATAGCCTGTGGAAGAATAGCTTAACGTAAAGACAATACTCAAATAAGGAGATGTGAGCTTGTGATAGGACATAAAATGTGATCTAGGGAGAAAGCATGACTGGGTGAGTAATGAGATGTCTTGGGGGAGAACAGCCCTTCTCTGAGAGGTCCCCCATAGATATGGCACACAGGTTTGGACTTATTTACTATCTTAAAAATGATGACATGCATTTGAAACAGCAGAAGTTCACACAGGGCTAAAATCGTGGTTCTATCAAGAAAAATCTGCAGATCTGAATATTCCCTAGTCAGATCAGCAGCATTTAACACTTCTGCAAGTATTGTACTTAGAGTGCTGAAATCGCAAAGGAAATGTAACAGAAATTTATCAGCAGATCTGACAAGCTGAGGCTACAAGAAAAATTACAGTGATTTAAAGTGGTATTTCAGAATGGTGGTATCTACTTGTTTAAAGGCAAGCAAATGCTGGAAGCCTCTTATTTTGAGATTTTGGAAACTAGGAGTTCAGTCTTCTGAAGAGAAGAGAAGTCATTGCTTCAGCCTGTCTGCATCATCTGTGAGGCTCTTGTTAGTCAGTCCAAAATTGAAACACATACCTAGAAATTGTATGGAAGTGAAACCAAGTCAAATTACAATTTGATTTACGTGCTGTTAAGTAAAACCTTAAATCTTAAAATAAAACCGAGAGGCAACTTGACAACAGTCTCATATATCTGAAAAGACTAATAAGCAGGAACAAGAGTCTTTAAGCATCAATCAGCACTCGCTGCCTTTTTGAAGAACTGTATCAGCCAATGGTTTATTACTGATAGTACTTCATCCCACTGCCAGACTCAGGTGAAGTGCTATATGACCATTGATATGAAATAAGACAGGTAAGAGTGTTCCCCTTTCTTTCACATTATGTTAGTCATTCAAATAGATGACATATGAGTTGATAATTAAATCACATGTTTTGAATAAGGTGAACACCTTATGATCAAGGTATCCACATTGTAACAGCCAAGACTTTAGTATAAGTATCCATATCCATGTGCAAACCAAACCAAAAATTTGGAAGCAGACTACATTTGTACATAAAGCAATGAAGTCCATTTAATGATTTATTCTCTACCGTGGATTCTCTGTATGGTAGAGATACTTTACTTTAGTCTGTAGAATCATTTCCCCTTTTTATAAAGATTGTAAATGCTGCATGGCAATATTCAGAACTGAATATTAAAAATGCAGTTACATATTACTATGTAGCAAAGAGTGCATGCTTGCAAGGTTACATGACTAATCACATCATAACAGGCTTTTGTATTCCCACAGAACATCTGTGACAACTTCTGTGCTACATTTGGGAATGCCTTCCCAGAAGAAGTTTTACAAAGATTTCTATGGAAGCTTTGCATCCTTCTGCTGTCCTGCGCTATGAAACAGGTCTCATTTGTACTGAGAGATGGAATTTTGTGGAACACGCAAAAGGATTGAGGCCAGAGCAATCTCAGTGTGTGGTATCTTCCTCTCATTCTTTAATTTCCATACCGTTCTTTCTTTTCAGGTATGTATAAGACTGTCTGATTTTAATTCAAAGAGAAGCTCTTCAGTAAACTTGTGGTACACTTGGCATAGTCCAAGAGAAAATAATATTTGATATTAAGTTTAACCACTGAGAAATATAAGCATTTTAAAAATTATAGATGACAAGGAGTTACAGACTGTCTAACCTCAGGTGCAGGCAGCAAAAAATTTCCTAGGGGGATTAAATGATCAAGATGGAAATAGATTTTTACGATAAGTAAAAATAATGTATGTAAAAAGGTTCAAAGAATTTCTTTGAAATTCTGTTATGCAGAGGGAGTTGAAAAAGGGGATGGACTGGGAAAAAACCCTAACTCTAAAAATATGCTACACTAAGTGTTTCATAAAATCAATGTATGAACAAAAGGAATATATTTTAAACAAAAATTATCATGATCCACCTAGTCATATGAAAAACAAACCTCATGTCTAAAATGACAATAAATGGACCGCAATTCTTATGCTTGCTAAATTTCTTCTGAAACTTCTGGCAATGGCTTTTGAATGTTACTACAAAGAGTCTTTCTGTATGAGACAGGAGATAGCAAGACAAAGAATCAGTTCAAAAGGGTTTTAGTAACAGCAAAAGTGGTTCAACATGATAAAACAGGACAGAAACAAGGAGTCACAACTCAAACTTTGAGTTGGTGTTATAAGAGAACCTTGTTTCACATATTAGAGAGGTGGACTCAGAACGCAATATTTCTATTTTTGCTTCAAATGCGCTCAGTGTGAGAGACTGTTACCCTAGTTTGTATTAGAGTACTTTCGATTTTGTAGAATGTAGCTAGGTTAATATGCTTTTCAATATCTGCTGTGAATGGAGTAGCTCCTAGGAGTTACTTTTGTGCTGGCAGGCAATTTTAAGTTCACATTTGTAAGTTTTATTGTGTAAAGTAGTAGTGCTGGATCCCACTTAATTCCTGGGCAACTTTTAAACTAGAGTACTTATTTCTACAGCAATAGATGAGTGTCTGAGTGGTCGCAGTCTTCGCATGCTCTGTATCATGTGTCTCACAACTCTGTGCCAAAAGAGGTTTAATCCCACGTGCAGGAAGACTAGGAAAGAAAAGGGAGAGAAACTGCTCTGCTGAGAAGGAGAGGAAGGGAAGCTTGTTTTATCTCATTTGACTCGTCAAGCAGGGCTGACTTGGCAAAGGAAGGACAGTGCAGTACAAGGTTGTTAAGACAAGGAAACCTTGCTTGAAGTGTAAGCGGGTCTAAAATTCATCAGGGAAACAAAGCAATTATACTAGAAAGCAGAATGTCAGCTCCAAAACTGGGAATCCAATGCCAGGAGGTGGGAAGCAGATCAGGTGCTGTGTAACTGAGAGGGGAAGTATGGGCAAGACTTTCCATAACCTCCCCTGCGCCAAATCATTTCTCTTTCATGGTGTGCCCACAACCATGCCCTGACTACATTCTTACGCTAGTCCAGGACCTAAAGGGAGCCAGCAGGATTTTCCCCATGGTTAAGCTTCAAGGCCAGCTAAGGAGGAAGGCAGGCTGGTTTATATTTTCCCTCTCTCCTGCCGTATTCTAGTTCCAATATTACAATCACAGGTGCAGAGAGATTAAGGCTAGAAGTGTTCATTAGATCAACCAGTCTGGATTTGTGTATCTTGGACTGTTTAAATTTCACAAGATATCTTAGAGCCCAAGAATTTGTTTGTACTTGACCAAAATGATCTTTCAGAAGAGCAATCAAGCTGAAGAGATGGAGAAACCAAATTTATTGGAAGTTTGTTCTAATAGTAGAAGCATTCCTACTTTTTCCTGAAAAAGAAAAGTCCCTGAATTTCTCCAGCTTCAGATTTCAGCAATTTGTTCTTGGTGTTCCTTAGAAACAGAAGCCAGACAGTACTTAATTTAGGCTGTTCTTTCTTCCTCTGAAGTGATACGCTGTAAGCAGATCTCCTTTCACTCACCTCCTCAGAAGTTAAACGCATTCCTCTTTTTAAACTTTTGTCTTTGAGCCATGGACCTTATTTGAGAGCCAATTCTCTGTATTTCATAACTCCTAAATTCTATATCTTGCTGCCTATTAAAACTGTTTTCTTCATTTTTTCTATAATTCTAAATGATATATACCTTTACCATACTAGGATAGATCCTGAGATCAAAGTATTCCCCTTTATTGAATGTGGAAAATTTGGTTTGGGCAGGTAAAACCACTCTTAAAATATTGCTAATTTTCGGTTTTCATTTCTAGCTAGTCCTTTCACTTGACTGATTGCAGATAGAAAGGTAAAAAAAAAAAACAAACAATCAAAATACAAAGCAGACACCCCCCCCCCCCCCTTTTCAAATAAAAAGGAAGCAGTCAATGTAAAGCTAAATCAAAGAATCAGGCTATATACATACATGTAGCATTAAACAGAGAAAAAAAGAACAGTATGTTAAGAAGTACATAGATTGAATATGGATTGTAAATTTTCTCCCAGCAGGTTTGCATATGTTCTCATGTCTTCCATAGAAAAGATAATTATGTTCTAGGTTTTAAGCCAGGTTAAAAATGGATAAAACCAAAACATTGATAACAGTTAAAAATTGATTACAAACTGGTTACGAGATGAGAAAAAGAATTCTGATGGGAAAAAAATGTAAAGTTAATACTAAGTCTCACTACTCCAAGAAGTGCTGATATTTTCACTGAATTTCCAAGTCATTAATACAAGTCTCAGTCCCAGCACATCCCACAGTCTTTTCCTGCTCATGCTTGGATTACCACCTAAACAGTTCTCCCATGTGTGGAAAACAACCTCATGGCCTAAGAGCAGAAGTGGTAGGTGAGGTGGGATCTCAGTCAAAGGAAGATGTGAGAAGGAGGCCTCAGAGACGCTACCAGCTGTCACTGTTCAGAGGCAGGAGAGGGCTGTGAGCACAAAGACTGGTAGAAAATGGGAGATTTCCCTGAACAGAAACCTTTAGGTTCAAAGATTTTCATCAAGAGAAACAAGTCATGAAGAAAGGGATGACCGTAGCCTGACCTCATCAAAGAGGGAGCTTAAGTCTTTCCAACTGGAAAAGTGGGAAGGGAGGAATAAGACACTGAATCAAAAAGAAGACAGCATGGACGGAGCAGAGTTAAAAGATATTCTGTATGACTTTGAAAGAAATGCCATGTCCTAAGAAACATGGTAGTTTTTTTTCTTTAAAGGAATTGAAAATAGAGCTGACGAGAGTAAATTTATAATACCTAGGTTCTGAGAGTGTTTGAAATACATCACAACATCAAAGATGAATCCACAGGGTCAGCAGTAAGGTGTCATCCAAGGGAGTTCAACCAAAGACAAATGGCACTTCTGAAAGAAAACATTCTGAGATGGAGAGAGAGGACAAGCACTGTGCAACAAGCCTCAGTATTATGACCAGCTTGCTCGGTGAAGTAGAGACATAGAGCTAAGACAAAGACAACTGTATGTTGTTGTAAAACATGCATATAAAGTTGAAATAAGATTGGAAAAAGAATTAGAAAATAAATGATGATAGTAAAATATTTGGCTAAAGAGTTGAAATTTACTTTCTGATGGAAATTCTCAAAAAATACTTTTACATTCCAGAACAAAAAGAGTACTTTCTCATTTTTTCTATGAAAGAAAAACCCAGATATTTAAGATTTAGGTCAAGGTTATGATCAAATACAGAAAAAAATGCACTGCAAATATTTTCCCTTGCAAGTGTTTCAATTACATTGCCCTCATGAGCCAAGGACCGCCGAACCTTGGCTTAAGCTGATGAATTTTACTTTACATTGAGATGAGCATGGCTTCATTTGATCTGCATTTTCATGTGATAACTACATAGCGAGCTTTTCAAATGGATGAAACTAAATTATCTCATAACATCCTATGTGACTGTTTGAATTTGTCTTACCCTCTAGATTTGTAATTTGCTCATAGTAGCAAAAACTAAGAAAATTCCAATGTTGAAACCTATTTTTTATGAGGGATTTATTGAAGGATTTATCTGAAATTGAAATGACTATAGAACAGATCATGAAACTTATTGACACAATGAAAAATTAGAAATCACCAGAAACATATGGAATTCATCCAGTAAATGAACTGAGGGACAAAATAGCAAAGTTACTATAAGGGATTTGTAACATCTCATTTGAAAGTCTTTTTGGTAACTAAAAATTGGAAGATGGTATGAAAGACACAAATATAAGAGTTTCAAGGGGAACCTGGAGACCTACAAAACTTAAGGTCTTACCATCCGTGCCAGGCTAAAGAGTAAATTTGTCTTAAAAAGATAGGCTTTTGAGATTCTCTTTCCGATGACTTCTAAGAAATGAAGCCATTACAATATAAAAGGAAAGGAAAGGACGTTGTGTGTATGCTAGTCCTACTTTTATTCATTTTTAGGCATTTACAACTAGCTACTGTTGGTGGCATGATCCTGGGCTACATGTAGAAATGCCGCTGTCCTTATTCTCATGTGTTTTTCTGCCACCACTTGCTTTGTTAACTTCATCATGTCTGTTAGCCTCCCTGTGCTTGCCCTCCGAAGTTGCACGACGTATATAAATGAGTTAGTTATTGTTTCTATTGATTTGAAAGGAACAGCAAGTTCTGAAGTGAGGTGAACATATACTATCTAGGCCATATTAAGCTTTCCTCCCACACTATCCCAATTTAAATTTACAAATCTGAATATGGATGCCTGAAGACTAAAACTTGCAAAACCTTTTTTTTAGTAAGAAATGTAAATAACTTCTCACTAAAACTAGAGATGGTTACAGGGAGGTTTAAAAATATTAGACTGTTCTTGGGGAAATTATTCAGAAAAGTTCTGCAATTATGTAATTTTCAAGGTAGAGACAAACTTCTAAATTATCTTTACAATTTGTAGATAAGACAGGTTCGGTAAAGGTGATTTTGGCCCTCCAGTCACCCATTCATATTCATTCAATGTGCATACTACTGAAAGAGCTCCAGAAGACTAGAAAAAGATCTCTCAATTAGTTTCACATACTAATTGAGAATCAGGTTTTGGTTCAGTATTAGCAAATTAAATTACACGAGATTTTTTTGTTGTTGTAGTTACTTTTATATACTTTAAGGAATGTGCTTTTTCTGTTCACCATAGCTCTTTGTACCTCATTATTTTGCCTTCTAGTCTATTTTCCTATCCACATCAGATGTCTTAAGAGTTTCCTATTCTCCATCACACACTTTTCTTACCTCCTTTTCGTGCCTCTCTTTCCTGTCCCTTCAGCACCCAGATGGACCTTACCTCAGCTGCGCTCTCAGTGAAGTCTCCGCGTGGGAAGAGTGACCGCTGGCTGCCAGGAAAGTTCAGAGAGCTGGATCCTGATCTCAGCTTGAGGATCTCACACCCATTTAGAGAAGCTATTGCCTGTTTTGGAGGTTCCTTCACCCTCATCCCACAAACCTGAGTGGTTCAGCATTGCGATCCAAGCAGAAGGAGAACAAATGGCAAAGTATCTTTTTCCTCTCAACCCCAAACAAAAATTTCTGTTTCCAGCTGGTTGTCATAATGAACAAACCTGCTACTGCAGCATCTGGAGGCATCCATGGTTATTACTCTTGAACGGTAAAGGGATTCTAAAAATATATACTATTATTTTATATTATTATATAAATTTATATATAAATATATGTTCCCTGAGGCAGGGAAACGCCAGGGCAGCAGAGAGACCCGCCAGGAGCCAGCAGCTCTCAGGGAGACACTGACGAGGCCTGGGCCTTGCCAGAGCAACCACCACCACCCCCACGCCTATAAAAAGCAGCCCGGGGAGCGCCAGCGACCAGAGCGGGCAACAGGGCGTGGGGCGGCAGTTGGTGTGGCAGGGCGCCTCCTCGCAGGTGGGCCATTCCACGGGCCGAGAGGGAGACTTGAAGTACACATAACCCAGCAACCAGGCACCGCTCTGTGACCGTCCTCACAGGCAAAGGGCACTCATCCTGCCTGGCCCTCAAGGCAGAATGGTGGGCACTCGTCTGAGAGCAAGGGCTGCAGCTCCAGCTGGGGGCTCTGCACCATCTGCCCCAGCGGTGGCTGATGCTTTCACACAGAGGGAGCTGCTGAAGGAAGAGGCTGCAGGGCAGACCTCAGATTGCAGGCAGTGCCTAGACCTTTCTCCTGGTGCAGGAACAGGCGCAGACCTGCCTGCAAAAGGTGTGCCCAGGTGGGGGACCTCCTGCTGCAGGTGGCTGAGCTGCAGGAGGTGGTGAGAAGGCTGTGTAACATCAGGGAGGCTGAGGAGGAGTTAGGTAACTGGTTCCAAGCACAGTCTGCAGTGGACCCACAACCCACGGCCAAACAGCCAAAAGCTCCCCCACCGGCACACACAGAAGGGAGGGGGGCCAATAATGCAGAAGAATGGAAGCTTGCAATGGTGAGGACCAGCAGGAGGAAGAGACTTGCCCCAAGGCCTGAGGTGCTCTTGCAGAACTGCTTCGCCACTTTTCAGACTGAAGAGGAAAGACCCGTCACAACAGGAGAGACGCTGGAGCTGAGTAAGGCAGCCCGATCTGCTCCCTGTATAACAACCAGCACAACTAAGAAAAGGCAACGGGTGATAGTAGTAGGCGACTCTCTTCTGAGAGGTACAGAGGCACCCGTTTGCTGACCTGACACACTCTCTAGAGGTGTGCTGCTTACCGGGGGCTCGTATCAGGGATGTCACCAAGAGACTACCAAGCCTTGTGCAGTCCACTGACTATTATCCGCTGCTGTTGTTTCACATGGGGGCCAGTGATACAGCCAGGAGCAGTCTGAGGAGTACCAAGAAGGATGACAGAGCCCTTGGAGTGGCAGTAAGGGACTCTGGGGTGCAGGTAGTTTTTTCATCAGTCCTCCTGGTCAAAGGGAAGAGGTTTGAAAGGGCCAGTCGAATCTGGCGAATCAACAGATGGTTACAGGACCAGTGCCACAGCCAGGGGTTTGGCTACTTAGACCATGGGACTTGCCCTGAGAAACCTGGTCTGCTGGGGGCTGATGGGGTCCATCTGTGAGAAAAGAGGAAGAACATTTTCTGTCATAGGTTTGCCAAACTAGTGAAGAGGGCTTTAAACTGAAGTTGCTGGGGGAGGGGAACCTCAATCCATCCCACTTCTACCAGTTTGATGGCAGTGCCAGCAATAGATGTCCAGAGCCTGAAGAAGGATCACAGGTCAGAAGGAGAACACCTGAAGAGCAGCACAGAGGAATTCCAGCCACTCCAGTCAGTAAGTCAGCTTCCTCGGGCGCCCAACTTAAATGCCTCTATGCAAACACACGCAGTATGGGGAATAAACAAGAGGAGTTAGAGACATGCACACACCTGCATAGCTATGACCTTATTGGCATCACTGAGACATGGTTAGATGGCTCCTATGACTGGAGTGTTGGAATGGAAGGATACAGGCTCTTTAGGAAGGACAGGTAGGGGAGATGGCGGGGGGCGGGGGGTGCCTTCTATGTCAATGACCAGCTGGAGTGCATGGAGCTCTGCCTGGGGTTGGATGAAGAGCTGACCGAGAGTTTACGGGTCAGGATTAAAGGGAGGGCAGGGACAGGTGACATTATAGTAGGGGTCTGCTACAGGCCACCCGACCAGGAAGACCAAGTGGATGAGTCCCTCTACAGACAGACAGGAGCAGCCTCAAGTTCACAAGCCCTGGTCCTCATGTGGGACTTCAACCATCTCCACTCTCTGTTGGAGGGACAACACAGCAGGGCATAAGCAATCCAGGAGGTTCCTGGAATGTGTTGATGATAACTCTTGCTCTTTCTTGTTCTTTCTTAAAAACTTAAGACAATTTTGTGTGTTTTCCAAAATAATCTCTTTTTTTTTTTTGCAATAAAGAAATCTCAGCATTTTTAACATCAATTGTAATACTAATTCCAACAATAATATTAACACTTGTGATCAGAGATAGTTAATAATCTTACAAAGGGCTGTAAAAAAGGAGTATGCTACTCCTAAATATTGCATTCATATTAACACATTCATATACTCTAAATGTGTCATAAATCAGCTCCCTCTAATGGCTACAGTTAGAATATCTATTACAGATTCCTCTTCAAAGCCACATAACTAAAATCCCAATAAAATTAAAGTCTTTTTGTCAGAGATTTCGATAGTGCATTCACAAGTGTAGCTAGTTGGCTTTGCCAGCTTAGATGAGTAGTGTATCCGTAGAAGCCTAGGACTTTTGTTTCTATCTGCTACAGATTAGATAGAAACCTATGTCCTTTGAACGTCCTATAATTCTACAAAATGCAATGACTGTGTAACAGTGAGAAGACAGTTTTCCCCTGGCATTAATCATATGGTTTACTGAAATGCTCCCATGTTTGGTAAGACTAGATCAGTACATTAAGACAGCCTGTCAGAAGCTGGCTGCTTAATGTTCTTTACAATCCACTGCTAGACTCCAAGGCTGCCTACGAGTATTAAGATCACAGTCTCCCTTTGCATTTCCCTCACCTTTTCTTGGAATCTATCTTTGTACATCTGTTCTTCTGCTTTAATCATTCAAACAAGTAAATATCCCTACCTGATTTCAAAATCAGGAAAAAAAATGATAAAATTTTATATAGTTAGGGCTCTGGTAGGAAATAACCAATAACATAAAATATAAAGCAAACATTGCTTGTTGCAGGTAGTTGATAACACAATGTCAGATTAATATGATTCTGTCTATTCCTTTTCTATTTTCCTCTGAGGAAGACAAAAGCTTATGACAATATTTTCAAACCTCATATAAGGATTCTGATTTGCGTAAGGCAGTAGTGTTCCTTGTCAGTATATTTTGATGCTATCTTTTTTTGAAACCATGTTTTGCATGGATTTTAAATATCCAGTATTGTTAGAAGTATCAGATGTAGTGTGCCTTCTCAAATGCCAGTAAAATCTAGCAATCGGTTATTTTTGTACTGTTATTTCAGTCAACATTAGCTGGATCCGCCTTATTGTTTCAGTTCAGAGTAGTCGTCCAGGTTTGGCATCTTCAGTTACTGTGCACTGGCTGTATTGGCAGAATGGTTTTGGTACCCCCTACTTAGGCTCCTGTCTGAGGAAACTTGATCTTAGCTCCAGAACAAGCATGCGCCAAATACGATCCCCGAGGGACTGCATGAAGTGTTGAACTAGTGACTGATCAGCTTTACACCATGTGTATGGGGAGGACATTTGGCTCAGAGGTCCCAGCTAACGCTAATCCCAAATCAAGTCCCCAAACAACATACAGATTGGCTGCTCCAATCTAGTGATCTTCTCCAGTTGTGCTAAATTATATGTCAGTATAAATGTAGACATATTCTCTCAAAAACACTAGATTGTTCTCCATTTTGTCTTGGCCTGCAGAAGAGTGGAAGTATTGTAGAAAAAGGAATTGAAGAAAGTGTTCTGCTTGAATGTCCCTAAAAAATTCATAGCAGTTACGAGCAATTTCCACATTTCATAAAGATATAGTGCTCCTACTACAATAGTGTACAAAAGCTTTTCAATAGCTTCAAACATAGATCATCTATAAATTTCAATGAATATTTTAGTTCTTTAAATAAAGTGAAGATTAGTGTCTCCAACACAATATCTGAAAAGAGATGAGTGACTGCTTTTTTGGTGTTTCAATAACTGAGCTTGGAAGCCTCAGGACAAAATCCAGGCTGTAGTCTTCACGAAAGCAGAGGCATAAGATGCTAAAACTTTATTGGTTTTTTGAGTTGCTTTAAGCAGTTCTTTGATCAGTATTAAGACCATTCTGATGCCCTGAACCTCTTTAGATATTGCATAACAGAGCTGTGATATTTAACCCTAGGCTGTGGAGACTACTATGACAAAAGGACATCTTATGTTCCATACTGCTTCACTGAAGTTCTTTTCTGGAGGTGTTTTTTCAGAAAATTGTAACTCCGTTCATGATGCAGTGTGGCTAATCTTTATTAGGGAAGCAGCCACTGACGAGACCATATGAAAAGTGAGAAGAAAGTGCAGACAGGGAAAAAAAATGATGAATGGTGTGAGCAGGAGCCCATGGAGCCCATGCCATATACCTCTTAGCTGTCAACACCAAATGTAGAGATAGGAGGGAAAAAAGTATAAATTGTCCACCTGTGGCTCAACGAACGAGATGTTATGGACTACCCAGTGTACACTACATGTCAAATTCATACTGCACTCTACCAAGGTGCATAGGAGAGCTTTTTGGTAGCTATTCTCTGAAGGTGTTATTAAGTCTGTACTCCAGCATGAGTAACGACTTTCAGAGAGGAAAACTCTTGTGGGGATTATTACAATCACACAGCTGTAACTTGGCAGATAGATAAAGGTCACTCAGAAAAGGTAAATAATCCCCCTGCTCCAGTGTAGAACTAAATCACAGAAGTATCATGCTGTTTTCTAATATAAACCCATGTTTTTTATTAGGTATAGTACCATGGGACCACTTTAAAAGTCCCTACTGGAAATCACAGGCAAAACACATGCACATGTTTTATGAACTAAACTTGAAGACTGGAGTAGTATTGCCCAAAATAGATTTTTTGTTTGTTCTTTTCTGTGGTTGGTTTTTTTTCCACTTCCTAATTTCTTAATCTTCTTAAAACTGATAATAAAATAAGGGCATCATTATTTGGTGCAAGCAATTTTGGCATTCCAAAGAGAATGAGAAACCTGTAATGTAGTAATTATGAACATCGTTATAACCAAAATGTAGTAAAACAAAATACCATAATATTTGTAGCTTGATTTACATATTCATAATCACACGGTTTAAGAAACCCCAGATCTCTGACGTTAAGTCTCTTATCTGGACTTTTTTCCTTCCTTCCTCTGCCTTGTAGAGATTGGCATTTTCTTTCAGCTCTTCCCTGCTTTATTGAGTCTGACTTTAACTCCTTCCCATATCCTTTTGCTGTATCATCTAGCTTCTTCACAAAGCCTAGAATAAGCAGGGCATAATCCTTTATAAACTTTTTTCCTATGGGCAATGTGGCTGCATTAGTAGAATCTACATTCTGATTCAATAATTTGTTTTAATATAAATCCATTCACGTTGTACAATTAAAGTCTGAACTGGAATTTGGGAGAAGGAATAAGTGGAAGAAAATTCCATTATGTCTATGAAAGAATCAAAGAGAAAAGGATAACATAGTAAGGATTTACTGTAGGCCTCCTGTTATAAAGAGAATGTAGATGGGGATATATGAAAGCAACTAAAACTTCCAGAGGGTTTCACATGGTAATAATAGTTATTTGTTCTGAAAGTTATACAGGGTGATTGATAGAACAGAGCAGTCCAAAACTTCTTGAAATATTCCTGGCACATTGGAAAGGAATCAGAAATTTTATTTTAATGAATATTAAAGAGGAAGGTGACAATTTGGAGTTAGTAAGCAGTCTGTGTGAATTATTAAGAAATGAGATTTACAGAAAGAGAAGCATTATGAGAACAACAGATTTCAAAAACCAGTTCAACACACTTAGGAACATGATGGCTTCTAAAGGAGACATTAAATGTGCCAAAATGCACAATATGCAGGAAAAGTTTAGAAATAGACAAACACATCTATATTATAAGAAGGCCTGTAATGATCTCCAAGTAGGGAACCCAACAATGGGAGAAGCACAAAAAGTACAGAGAGGAAAATCAGAAAGGTGAAGCTGCAAGATGCCTTACCGTTAGCAAAGAACATAGAAAGAAACAAGAAATGTTACCCGTTTCCACACACAAATGTATATAACTACATTGGAAGAGGAAGAAAGGAAATGCATCAGTCCTGTACTTAGGCAGACAGAAGTGTAAATCTTGGATTTGTGAAATAGAGAAGAATGAAATAGTCAATGTCTTTTCCTCTTTTCATAAAAATTATTAATCATTAAAATGGTAGATTTTCAAAACAGAAGTGTGCGTCAAAAAAAGGAAACAGGAGGTTGGAGAATATTTAGATGAATTAAGGATGCTTAACTTCAGGAGACCCGATGGATTCATCTGACATTACCAGGGAAACTAGTTACAACTATTTAGCTGTGTTATGCTTAAGACATTTACCATTAGCAGTACAGGAAGAAGGGCGAGGGGGCAGGTAAATACAGCAGCTCTCTCTAAAGAACAGCGAGGGTGAGAGAAGGATGTTCTGGACAAATCTGTTCCAGCCAGCCCAGCTTCATTTTTGGAAGAATGCTACATGAGATCATAAACCAACCCATTAGTAAGCATCTAGCAAAGAGTGAGATGATATTAAAAAAGTAGTGTGGATCTATCAAGAACAAATCATGTCAAACTACCCTAATTTCTTTCTTTGACAAGGTAACTGACCTAGCAGATAAAAGGGACTCCGAGGTTATGTTATACCTTGACATCAATAAGGCTTTTGACACTGTTCCACATGACATGTTCATAAGATTTGTGTTAACAACCTGGATCACAGAACGGGGAGTACACTTATAAAATTTAATGACGATACCAAGCTAGGAATATTTGCAAGCTCTTTGGAGGACGGAATAAGAAATCAAAATGATCTTGACAAAGTGAACAAATTGTGTAAAAATGGCAAAGATCAGATTCTGCACCAAGAAGAGCAATTCTCTCAATTGATTCTGTTTTTAATAGAAAAGAGAGTCCTAAGAAAGGACATGGGGTTTCAAGGCTTCTTATATTTAAAATGATTGCAATGACTTCCAATATTGTAAAATGATATGAATGATTGTTCTCCTGGTCCTGAGTGGTAATTATAAGGGGAAAAAAAAGGCCTATTTTAAAATAAGGAAAGCATATACTAAATAACTATTTTTAAGGAAAGCTTTCCAACTGCAACAGTCCTCTTCCTCTGATGTGATATTCCCTTCAGTGGTGCTTTTAAAAAAGTACAGTAGATAAATATCCAGCGGGGATGATGTAGGCACATTTTATCCTTCACCAAAGAATGAGTATGGACTGGATATTCTTGAGAGATCCCTCCCTGCTGTTCTATCATTTCTACTGTAAAATATGAATTTAAGTATTTTGCTAGATGAGAGAACTGCTGAAAAGAGCCTGAGTGGAAACAAAACATCTTAATATCTTTATCATGTTTTGGTTTTAAAGTAGAAATACCGTGACAGCATCTTTGCTTGCAATTTTTTTCATATTTGCCCTTCAGACTAGAACTTGTGAATGCAGAGAAGTTTTAAAACATGGGAGTTTTAAATATGCCTTTGAATGTTTTGAAACTTGCAGAGTTTCCCTTCTATTTCAGTTTCAGGTTATTTACTTTTTATCAGCATTACTTCTTCCTAGTAATAATACCTTCTTGTTTAAATAGGTTCTCTGATGTCCTCCCTAACATACTGTATTAGAGAAGAGATGATTTCACTGAAAAAACTAAGACTGCAAGATTTGTATCTGGGAATGCATCCAGGTAGTTTGGGGAGGATTTTCTGGCACATTATTAAGCTGTCTGTATGTTTCCATTCTACTCTTCCCCTTTTTTGTCATGAATAGGAATGGGAGAGATGAGGAGAATTAAGGTAGAATTTGGAACAAAATGATTTAGACACTTTTAACAAAATTTTCTTGTGGTCACTCTAGTCATAGGAATATAGAACAAACACACCTAGAAAAGCACAGGAAAGTCATTTCCTTTGGGGGATTTCTTTCCAATTTCATCCCAATTGTTTTGTAAAACCAAGCAACTCCTCCAAACAGGAAAGCTAGGATTAAAATTAATAAGAGCAACATAATTTTCTAAAGAAAAAAGTGCAAGGATTTGTTTGGGGAAATAAAGGATTTGTTATGAACCAAATCTATATGTTACCTTGATAAGTAATACTTTAGTTAAACATAATAAAAATAACATTCTGCCTATGCCTATAAATGATAAATGGAAGTTAGCACTTCTATCACGGTTATTACAATAACAGTTTCCAAGAATTCTGTAGTTGAAGTCCTTTTCCATTTAAAAACAGGGAAATGCATTTTTAAAGATTGTAATGGAAATCATGAATTTTCAAAAATGCCAGCATGAAAATGCACTTTTGAAATTCAATAAACAGACATAAATAATATTAATAACTTGTCACTGACAAACATGGATCTTTCCCAAATATAAACCTCTGGCTTTGCTGCAAAATGAAACCGAGTTCCCCACAGCATATACCAAGCACCTCACTGCTGGATCCCAAAGTTTTGCTTAAGGCCAGGTGAGAGGGTTAATGATGGCCCTGTGCTAACGCAGTCAGGGTGGTTTTAAAAATCCAGGTTAGTGTTTTATTCATTGCGCAATGCACAGACGAGATTTTGGACACATATGAGCTTTATCAGGACTAGTTCGCTATTCTCTGTACCGGACTGCACTGAGTGATTTAGATGTGTCCTTAATAAAAGATAGCCGGTAATTAGCGATTATCAGCATAGCGCAACTGGGAACTGGGAGAGCTATTTTGGGCCTTGCTAGAAATGAGAGAGAAATTCAGAGATGAGGGTTACCTGATCTCAGGCAGGAATCAGTTTGTCTGTGGTTAAATTCAGTACATATAACTGATTCAAGATGATTTCTTGATAAATTGTAAGAACTCTGACATAAATGCAGTATTTAATAAAAACTTTGCTAGCTCTTGTAGAGATGAAATGGCACCAGCCAAACAGGTTTAGCTCCAGAGACTGTAACTCTGCAGGCAGGTTTCTTGGGGCATAGCTCTCTTTTGGTGGATTTTATAACATCTATACCCGGAAAATGCAAAGTCTGAATTGCAGAGAAACTCCTCGCAGCCACCTAAGCCTGCACTGCCACCCAAAAAAGTGGCCAGGCCTCTTGTCACACCCAGCCTCCTATTCCCGCCTCTGTATTGCCTTTTCCATTGTGTTTCTTAATTTGGAAATACCAGTACCATGACCAGTATTTTAAGGAATGTGTCCATTGATATCAATTACATATTTTTCAAAAAAGCCTGAATGCACACTGTGACCTAACATTGAATTACAAAATTCCGTATTAGTTTCAGAATGTGATACTGTATTTTACCCACAGAAAGAGAAGCATATTTTAATGAAGTGTTTATTAATTGTATTTATAATTTCTAACTATTTTATTCAAGCAGAAGCACTAATCCTTAGAGTTATATCTTCTGCCTTCAAATTCATAACTTTGTATTGTTTTTCACCTGAACATCATTTTACTTTTTTTTTTTTGACATTAATGAATTTTTTCTTTGCCTATGTCAATGGCATAATGGAGACATAGGATCAGCTCCAAAGGATGAATGATTTTGGATGTGCTTAAATTTGAGAACTAGGAGTCGCACAAATGTAAAAAAAAGGCAAAAAAAGAAAGTTAGACTAAATAACACAATGAACACAATGCACATACACAATTGGAAAGAATAAATTAATTGATATTTTTACAGCCAGTTCGATGTTATAGTGTTTGCACAAGTATAGCTACGTACTGGAGCAAAGAGATGTATCACACATAGCGATGCATGTGTGGGTTTGTGAAAAGCAAACTAAATAAAAGAGAAATTAGTTTCTTCAAAATTTAAAAGTTTTTCTCCCAATGTCTTTGCATCCTAATTCAGGTCTGTCTAGAAGAATTTTATCTGTATATAGTAATTATATTTGAAAAAAAAAAATTGTCTTCAATGCAAATGGCTACTCACAGACCTCAGAAGCTCTGACTGACTTCAGATGTAGCAGCCTAACTGTTAACTTTAGGAAAAACTTGAATCACATGAATGATTCAACATTGAATTAATCAAAAGATACAGGCAAAGAAACTCCACTGAAATGCATTCCTCATTTGTCATTTCTTTTAGATGAGTGCAGTTTTTAAGATTTTTTTAAGTACATGAGAAAACCTACTATGCTTCTGTAATGATTTTTTAAAAGTAGGTAATTAAATATTTACTTTACAACTCAGTTTGTTGTTTCAACAATCATACAGACTTTCCTTACTAAATTCCTTGGAAGTTCTGACATTTTAGTTAGATGCTCTTGCTGTCATCCTAATACTTTTGTCATGTACGTCTCTCCCCCATGCACACTTTTGCCTCACACTCTTTATTTGTCATCTCTCATGTGATTAATATTCAAATATAACCATACCAGTTGCTGTGAATCTGTTTCTCGCCAAACACTGACTTCCTGGGGATTGTGACCTCTAAGCAATTTGGAAAATTAGTTCATGTTCAGTGATCATATTGTTTTAAAAGTCAATATTTACCAAAAAGTAATATCTGCAATAGTGAGGCTTTTTTTTTTTTCTTATAGGAAATAAAAACAAATCCAAGATAACATTTGAAAAATCAACATCTAATTGTAATGTGATGCTTTATATGTCAAAATACTTCCTAGATTTTGAAAACTTAAATCAATGACTGTCTCTTTTATATCATTTCATATGATGTTTCCAAAGGAGGAAACTGACTTTGAGAGTTTGAGTGCCCTAAATCATAGAAAAATAATTAATTTGTTCTTCAAAGGGAAAAAAAAAACCCCACAACTGATTCAACTGTATTACAGCAAAGCTGCACACTGTGAAGCTTCGCAGGTATGGAAAGGCAAGCTCGTTAATAAAGCTCATGGGACTTGGAATTATTTCAATTAGTTGAAGAGTACCAAAATATTTTGATACTTCTCAGCTTTAAAGGTAGGCTGTAATGCTGAGAAATGGTAGGATCCCAAATCATTTAAAGAACATGAGAAAATTTTTAAATGATGCTTGTTTTAAAGGTGCAGCTAGCTTCTTCCATTTTCACAGCTACCTAGATGCAGTAGTCTGCTTGTCTGCTCAGGAACTACTGTCTTATGCTATAGTGTTGTCAACTAGTACCAAAAAAAAAAAAAAAGGGAATTTTTCACTAGTTCTTGGCAAAGAAGCAAAAGAATAACATTAAAAATATTGAAAATTAAATCATCTTTAATTGCTAACGCAAATCTCACATTTATTTCCTCAGATTTAAAATTTTTTAAGTCGTTTGAGTCATCTTTAAGCATTCATGTAAGAAAGCCTAGTGCCTTATCAGGAGAGGACAGAGTTCACAGATTCCTTGTCCTTTGCTCTTATGTGTTGCTCTTACCGTGTTGCCTTAAGATCTTGTGACATTTTAAGTAGGAGTAAGCAAAAGCAGGGCAAATTGAGCAAAACAGATTGTAATTGCTGTGGCACACATTCCTATCTGAGATCAGGTAAAGCCACCTCATCTCCAAAATCATCTTCTGGAGAAGTCAGATATGTATGTCCTAAGAACTGCAGGAAGATATATGGAAAGGTTTTCAGTACAGTTGTCATTATAGAGCAAACTGAAAACGTCTGGTGCAGAATACGTAAGATACCTAAGTAAGTCAGTGATGCAAGTGCAAAGATTCAGCAAAGCTGCAGTGACAAAAAAAGTCTCTAAGTCTTGGTAAAATCATTGCATTCTAAAAGCTAAAACAAATTTGCTTTCAAAACAGAAATTTTGATTGTTCACAGGCACTGCCCGTGGGCAGCCTGAGTTGTCCTTCTTCTGTACAAGATGCATAGGCTGTAATGCCCCAAAGCTGGTAGTTATTCACATTAACCAAACTGGAGACCCACAACCATAACAGTCTTTCAGCCCCTTCCTTTGGTCCACTTTGAGATTTAATTCTGTGTTAAATTAAATTAATTAGATTAAATCTAGCATCTAGATTTAATTCTGCTCGCGAACCTGAGATTGGCATGTTCCCCTCTTGAAACTCCCCCCTGTGAAAAATGAGAAGTGATTCAATTTTGTTTTATATAATAATATTGCTGAAGAACTAGAATGGGAATAAAGCGCAAAGGTTTGGGTATGAATATGCACCGGGGAATCTTCAAACTCTGAGTTAAGCACTGCGGGGAGTCCGATAACAGGCACTAAATACCACGCACCTTGCTAGCTAAGCAGTGGCATTCACATCCTGATATACCAACATCTCTCTAGCTGGAGGGCAAACAGTGAATCTCCTAAAGAAATCAATTGGAATTTTGCAATCAGAGTCTGCTCAAGCATATGGTTTTTCACTCATCAAGTATACCCAAATCATGGGCTTGCATAACTGGCTCTTATATGCTGTCGTCTTTTGACTCGGTCTATCCACAAGTACCCTGCCTAGCAGGCTGAAGTTGGAATACAGGCAAGGACAAGAAGTAGTGAAGGTTGAAAGCCACTTTTTAACCAGACTCGGAAGCGGTATTTCCAGAGTAGGCTGGAAAATATGCTCCTCCCCAGCCACTGGGAATCTCTTCTCTTGCCCTTTAGCTGGTAGGCTTAACTGGACAATCAGCATCATGTATGAGGGCAGATTTCAGCCCTTCCGATGACTAAGTGGCTATATCTTGGCCACCAAAAAAACCCTTTTTGCTAACTCTCAATAGCGGATTAACCAAATGGATACATTTTGACATGGATTGTCTTTTAATGTAATATAATGCTTCTAATTTGTAGTACGAACTACAGAGCAGAATAATCAGTTTATTTTGATGTCCTATGATAATGCCACTGAAATTCTTTTTTTTTATAGTAACACAAATAAATTAATGGCAAACCAGACATTAGTCATATGCCTATAGGATGCGCTGCAAAAAGCATCTTTGCTTAGACTGGACCTGCTGCTACTGCTCATTTTGTATCTGTATAAGGATACTTGCTCATGCTTTAGAACGTTTTTTTCAAAAGTACTTATATACAGATTGCTTTCAGAGATGTATGTATTTAAAATAATGTTTGTTGATTAGTGCTCTTTTGGAAAAGTAAGCAGTATTTATGTTCATATCTGATCTACATGATCTATAATTAGTTGAACTTATAACATAAGCATTTTTCAGGGGAAATGCCAGTTATTATTTCCTCAGAATAGAGTTGACAGCTCTTCTGATAATACAACAATATTAAACTGTCATAGGTTAAAGAAGTGCAATTTTGTCACCTAAAACTAAGGGAAGCTGCCATCTCTTTTATGAAGAAATTCTAAAGATTATAAGATTCAGAACCTAAAGGTAGGACAATAAGCATGTGAAATTGCTTCTTAAAGCACTGCTTGCTTATTTCTGCAGCATCTGTGCTCTAGGCCTTTTTATTCATACATTGAAGTGGGCTAATTTTGACATATTTTAGAGTTGGCTGCCACCTGCTGGGGGGTCTGGCCTTGTTTCTTTTTTAAGGCGGTTTGGAGGGGCTAGGAGAGGTTGGGGTTGTGTTTTAAATTCCTAAAGATGGTAATATAAACTGTGGGTGCCTCAATGTAAGAACTTAGGAACAACAGACTTAAAAATAGAAAGCACAGGTGCCTGCCTGGTGAAATATGTTTAAAGGGAAATAAAAACTATTCTCTCTGCTGCTTGTCACATGTGGGGCTGTTACTTCCTGAATCAGGAAAAAAAAAAAAAAAAAATTAAAAAGTTGAATCTACTGAATAACATCCCCCTAAGGCGATGCAAGACAGTCAAACCCTCCTTTCCTTTTACCAGCATGAAGAAACTATATATAAAATCATCTATTATTCAATACAAATTGCTTTAACAACTACAAAAGCTCTGCATTATAATGACACTGCAAGAACTTTACCCAAGAGCATCTACCAGCAGTTAATGAAGACAGGATACACTATGTATTATAAAGAGCTACTGCTTTGTGGACAGTGGTACCCGAAGCATCAGGGACACTATCACATGTTTGGCACCTTGCAGAATCATGGCCGTAATTATTGAGAAGAAATTCTTTTTTTATTGCATGAAGCCAACTATCTAATATCCCTGCAGTTTGCAATGCCAGTGTGAGATCCCACATGCCCTACTCCTATGGGATGCTTTTTGCAGTCTGCTGCACAGTATGAGGAGCAGAAATCTTAAACCATTTCCAAACCTATGTAATTATTATTGGCTTTTAATGCTAAATCCAGCTATCCCAGCCAACCAACCCTATCCCACCAATGGCTACTTCCAGTCTTCAGTGTATAAAAGACACATTGCCAGCATCGCTGCCAGAAAAGCTACACTTTGTGTATTAAAGTTGATTGCAGACAACAGTTTTAGTCAACCTGTTTCAGTAACTCTTCACAGGATGACAGAACACCATCCTCAACAGAGATGTGAAAATCAGGCTCTTAAACTGTAGGCTTGGATTAACCACAGGACATGGTGAATGCTCTTAGTATGTGAAGACAGCCCTCAAAAAAGGAAATAAATCTCAAATAAAATAGTTAATGATCTGCTCAATGAAGAGAAAGACAAACTTGAGAATGTACCTTGCCTTTCTCTGGATTAATCAAGACTTATGCTGATCACAAAGTTTGAAAGTGCTTTAAACTCTTAGAGAGAAGTAAAAATCTGTTTTCCAGGTGCCTAGATTACCTGAGCTGAGCTTCCAAGTATAGGACTTCACTCCAGCAGCAGCCTCATCTAATCCTCCTTCTCTACAGCCTGCCTGGGAATCGCAACATGTCCAGAAGATATGTTTGGGTACCTAGAGGAACTCTTTGATTTAGAACTACATTTTATTAGATCTAGTAAACACAGAAGTTCTTCTAAGGTAATGTTGATAGTTAAGCTGTAACTAGTAATTAGCATGCAATTGTTACATACCTCCTTCAACTAGGTTTACACAAAGAGTAAGAAGAGATTTTTCCAGTTCCTTAAAAGCAGAAGTTACCTGAGTGTGTTTGTTCAAAAGACAGGTGAGACTTGATACTATCAAGCATTATTTTGGCTTATGGGTGACAAGTTCAGTAAAAATCTGATTAATTGTATTACTGGGAACAGTGAAACAACTCGGTAGAATCATGAACAGATACTCCTGTATTTGTGCCAGTGAAATTTAGGTAATAATTTTACCTAGTGATTGTGTGTTTAAGCTTCCTATCTCCAGTATAGTCCACCACTGCAGAATGTTTTCTGAATACAAAAACAAATATTATGAATCTGTTGAAATAAGTAAGTAAGTTAGTCATTAGTCCTACTGTTGTTAAAAAAAAAAAAAAAAAAAAAATTCCTTACACTACTGTTAGAATATAACAGTTCAGTTCAGAATTAAGGACAGTGAACATTAGACAGCTCATGTTGGAGCAAAACCTAGATTTGAACACACTAATTGCCCCTCCTACTGTTCGGTTCAAATCTAACAAGCCTCAAGCTGTTAGTACATACTTTGTGAACAGATGAGCACATCAGTCTGTGTCCTACCCTATGAGCAGATGGAGTGTATTATCATATATAACGGAGAAAGTACGTTGAGAGTGCCACCAGTGCGCCCTGCGACTAGCACCACGGGCAGTGACCCACCAGGCAGAAGCCTCCTCGTTGGCTCTGCACAGCCGCGGTCTGAGCAGAAAGCAGGGCAGTTGTCTTGTCAAGGTGCGGGCTCTGAAGCAGGCTGTCCTGCAGAGACTAAACTCACGCTCCTTCCCTGCACAGTGCAGACGTGCCAGGTTACCCAGAGCCAGCTCCTCCTCTGACTTGCCAAGGGGAACAGGCTGTACAGAAGTGCACTTCTTCTACTCTGTAGTTCCAGCTCTTCATGTCCTTCTTTTCACTTTCGTCCTCTCCCTCCATCTCTCTTCCTTCCTAATGTTCACTTCAGAAACAATAGTCCTGGGACCAAAGTGAATATTCATGACTTCAGTCATCAGTCTCTGCAGCATGTTACTAGGCCTCCCCTTCCAAGGGTACTACCACACCATATCAGCTCCCTTCAGCAGCCTTCCTCTACAGTCTTTGCCATGTACCCTGAGATACATTTTTATCTGCTAGGCGAAGGTGACATACATTAACTACATCTCCCTCATGCAATGTCATATAACAGGGTTGTAATGCTGCCAAGTAATTCTTACGAAAAAAAACCCCAACCACCAAAAAAGGTAGCAGTAAGTGTTGTCAGCTGAGTTAGAAGTTGTTATAACTTCTTTTTGTGCTCAGAAGGTACAGATGCGGCTTTAGTCCAGAGATAGATGATGTATCATCACATTTTATCTTATCATTGAATTTACAATTGTAATAATATTTAAGGAAATGTCCTCTATTGCGTCCCTGATTTATTGGGTTTGTTTTTGTTAAATACGCCTGTATTAAAATTTAAAGTTTACTCCTCTTAAAACTGCTAACCTTTTAAAATAAATTGGTTACAGGGTAAATACTCGTATGTAAATGGCACTACAGTATCATTAGAACTGCCATTAATTATCCATCTTCTTCACTTATGTGTTAAATTCATATTCAAAAGACTTTTTTTTCTTTGACATTCTTTGCAGATAGTATTTGCCATATTAAAGTGATATCCACACTGCAGTTTAGAGCAGAAATTCCTACACTAGTTTCAGACAACCTAGCAGCAGTAGTCCAAAGTAACTCCTAAGATAATCTACCTTTCAGGATATTATTAAAATAGCCTGATATTCTAATTGTATTTAAAAGCCTGGTAGAGAAAGAGACATGCCTTGTGAGTTGTGATGGTAATCACACCCAGGGACATAGCTGTGCTTGCTACAAATTAAAGCAGCTAGCAATCTAGAAGTGTAAACAAACTTTAGTTCTATGAATTTCTTACTTTATGAGCTCTTTTTTATATTGGAGGAAACATTATCTGAAATTACCATAGACTTTCTCTTCCAGTGTGAGTTTGTGGCTCGTTTCTGCTTACCTATTGCGTGCACAGTAAATTATCTTGTAGTCAGTCAGCTAAGTCGTCTGAGAAATGAGGATATTTTTAGTAGAAGTAGGCAGCAAGTAATTGATTATTTTCACCTCTGCAGTCTTTGATTAAAGACAATGTGCTTAGAGGGGAAAGTCAACAATCATTCCTAAACATATACAAGCATTTAATTGTAGTAATTAATTTATCTATACAACTCAGTGTACTTTTAAAAAGCTTCTTGACTGAGAATGAATGCCTCATCAGTCTTTAATATAACATCCTGAAAGAACAAGTGAAGTCAGTAGAATAACAAACAGTACTGCAGAAACCTCAGGCACTTGCAGGAAACAAAAAGACATTTCCAACTCTATGCAGAGCAAAATTGTGAAGAATATGACAAATAAAGGCAGCAGAAGGAACATCAACTGACAGCCACAAAAATGAAGTACATCATTGTATACATTGCCATGTAAAAGAAATGAAAAAGCAGAGAAGCCTTGCATTGTAATTACTGAAACAATTTTGTAGGAGAGTTTGAAGAATGCAGTAGTTATGGATCCCATTTTTATAAATGTCATGTTCGCCATCAGTTTATCTGTTTGCTACAAACAAGTATGGCTGTCAGAATGTGAGTCAAAGGCGGCAGCTAATGGAAAACAAACATCCAGAGAAAGGCAGTAAAGACAGATACGCAGCAAAGAGATCAACGGCTTCAAAAGAATGGCTGTGCCATTAGCTGGGAAGCGTAGACAAGCCTTTGCTCTCTCCAAGCTTGCAAGGTTCCCCCCAGATATGACAGCCTAAATACTGGAGGGAAACAAACTTAAAGTATACTAGTCTCGGGAAAGAGGAAGAGTGATCGGCTTATAGGTTACCACAAGGTGACCCCAAAACAGAAATGTCACATAGAGAAGGCACTCTGCCAGCAAGTAGATTTATTTTTTATGAGACGATGTGGAAAAATAATGAGGTATTGAACAGGCAGAGATCTGAGAAGGACTCTTTGGGAGAGACTGAGGGAACAAAACCGTATAGAAAGGACTATCTTGAGTAGAACCAGATTTCTACCCATTTAAAAGAGGTCTCTTTTGAATGATTTTAATCAACAGCCTGATCATAACCTTCTTAACACAGATGGCAGATGGATAGCTACAAATATACTGTGAATGTGGATCAGCACAAAAAAGGGGCTACATTTCTGATCTCTCGCATTCTAGTTGTTGAACTACAAAGTTTCACCTAGAAACTAATGTAACTACCTATGAAGTACACCCAGGAGAGACCAAAAGGGTCTAAGACATAGCTCAGTGACAAAGGTACTCTCTCACAAACAACTCTGTTTGAGGAGGATTTACTGCACAGCTTACATCTTTTCTTTTTCCTCACAGGAAGAAGAGAGAATTACGGGGAACAAAAAGACAAAGGAAATGAGCTAAAATATACAAAACGAGTGCTTTGTTACCTAGTTGTATGCTTCCTCTAGCTCCTCAAAGCCACCAAACTCCTTGATATGAATTTTTAGTCGTGTGACAGCTAATGCCTGTGACATTAGTCAGATGATAACTATCAAATTTCCTCATATAATCAGCAATGCAATAATATAGAGACAATATATTAAGGAGTATAACTTCGATGTCACACATGGTGTAGCCATTTTTATCTTTTACAGTTGTATGAAGTAGCATGCATTTCTGAGAGAGACAGTAGCATTCAAGTACATGTAGAAGAGAATTCCAGGATTCTTCAGGTTTTTTAAAAAATTTAATCTAAAATGTTTGGGAACAGCTAAATAAGACCTTACAACATTTTTTGTTTCTTTCAATAAATAAGAATTTCAGCAAAGTGGATTGTAGGATCTTTTCTTAAAGTTTTTCTATGAAAGAGAATGCTTGAGAGATTTTAGTTTGCAGTACTGTAGATATTCATGTATATTTGTAGTCTTCTTTTCCTTTCTGTTGATATAAGAGTTGTTAATATTTATAACATCTGTTGTAAATACCCAGGGAAATTCTTAGGATTCCCTGAGGAGAAAGAGAAAAAGGGAAATAAATTTTTTCCCGCAAAAGGCAGAACTGCCACTGCAGACAGCTGGCTGAAATTATTCCCACAGTCTTCTGAAGAACAGCCAGTCCCAGGATGAATCCCATCACCTGATCCAAACATGACGTAGTTTCAGGTTCAGTGGACTACTTCAGATTTCCTTAAAACAATGCAGAAATTCAAGATTCCTGAGTGTGAAGTCTAGACTTCATTGATAATAACTCAACCCTTTTTTTGTTTTTTGGTCCTATAGTCTTTCCCAGCATGGTGAAAAGATATGTTGAGGTTTTCATTCTTTTATGTCATCAAAGTTTAAGTACAGACCTAATGGTCCCTGTCATTGCAGGCTATATTTGCTGAAACAGTACGCCAGAAGGTAATAAATGTGCTTGACAAGAACAAGGAAGGTCTCCCTAGTGCACAAATTCACATTCATGTGAAGCTGCAGCGCTAACACAGTTGATGGTGGAACTCAGGATAACAGCGATGATGTAGATGTAGCACATTAACCTAAGCGAAGAGAAGTGTTACAGAGATCTGAATGTACCTTTGAAGAGAATTGAGAACTACTAGCCTCATATAAGTCAGATTAGGTGCAGCAGGACTTTTATCTGGTTTTGCTATACACAACAGGAGGAAAGATGCTGCAGTTAGGGGGGGAAAAAAAAAAATCAATGCAAGAAGCAGCAGCCTTATTTGTTATATTCCAGGCAGGCTGGTGGATGATGATGAATGACAAAACAGATTAAATGTTTTCAATTATTTCACTGTGCCTACGAGCAGGTGTCTCAAGCTTTCATTTTACTTGTTCTACTGGATCTAGGTTGTACATAAACCATAATACTAAAGCTGATACTGAGGCAATTAACCATTAATGAAATCGTTAGCCAAAGCTAAATAAAATAAAGAAATAATACAATAAGGGCACACAATTTACCTTGGCCTGGTACCGAAACTTAATATAACTAAAAGTATTGCATTAATAATGGAGTACTGAAAATTCAGCAATGAATAGAGAAAATATACAAAAGAAAAGTAAGCAGAGAAGAATAACCATGCCCTTTCTTAGATCAAGAAAGATGCAGATACAACACTTACTAAATTGCCAATGAGAAAACCAGCCACTGAACAGATATTTTTCTTTTTTGTGAGTGAGAATAGATGTCTGATCTAATGGGCTGAGAACTAGAAAACAGCAAGACATGTAAAACTGAATGAAAGAAAAGAGCATGATTCTGCTCACATTTAGAATACGGCAAACCAAAATAGCTCTTCTGAAATCTATAAAATTATGCGGTATGAAATAGGTCATAAAGAATTTGTTACCTGATAGCCAAAGCAAAGAAAAGAAATATTAACATAGAAAAATATTTCATGTAGATAATCTGCAATTAGTAATTTTATGGTATCTTTAAAAATGTGACCTTGTTCTCTGGAATAATTTCCATCATTTGAAATACTTTCCATATATATTATTTATATATTGTTTCATAAAGTTTTTATTAGTTGCTTGTTTTGGATTTTAAACCATGCATGAATTTTTGGAAAGCATTGATATAGATTACGAACTAGTCTTTCTTTTTCAGCACATTTAATATTACAACACTGAGGACTTCCCCCCCCCCCTTATATTCTGCAAAATAGTTGGTCCTTAATACTTTCTGTTTTAAGTTTCTGTAATTATACTGTGAAATTCTTGCAAATATATTTTCTGCACAGAAATTTTCATCTCTCCAGGCTGAAAGCAACACAAGAGAATCTGCTATAAAGCCTTGGGAGAGGAGGACGCAAACATCCCTGACCTTGGAAGAGTTAACCAGACCCCAAAACAATTAAACAATTAGTGAGCTCCTTGCACCTGGAGAGCTGCCAGGTCCAATGAAAGATGGGTCCCAGCTCTGAGTAGTCACTAATAAAGGGCTTTGGGAGTAAGCGAAGCTCTGAGTCACCTTAGAAGATAGGAGTGTTGAGGAAAGATGAGAGGTTTATTTATTTATTTCTATTGTTATTATTAACAGTAATGTTACAGTAGGTTGCACAAATGGTAATAATGTTTGTGATGATAGTGATAAGGTTGTATAGAGAGACATTTCTGAGCAGGTGTACTTCCTGGATGTAGTTCAGAGAAACTATAAGGTCCATGGAAGGATACGTCTTGCCTATGAGAGCACCTCTGAGCTTGAACTCAAACATGGATTTTCCCTGTATTAAATACAGGGAAAACTACATAAAAGTCTTTTTGAGGGCTCTGAGGAGAGTGAAATGGAGTTATTAAGCTCTAAATCCAAGGCTGAAGACCTGGTGTCAAACTTCAGACTTTCTGCATGTGAAAACCACAGTGTCAGAAGTCAGCTATGGCTCAACTGTCTTCAAGGGAAGGAAAACTGTTATTGAAGAGCGGCTGCTAAGGGAAATGCTTGGCTTTGTTGTGTCCAGCTCTCGTGAGATGTACCTTATGGTGAGTTGTCTTTCTGCAAATCTAGATGTGCTAGCTGTTAAAATTACTGCAACTCATGTGGGTTTTTTTTTAATATTACAAGAATTATATTGAAGGCTGCAGAGACACTTACTCTATAAATGTGCAGAGACAGTGAAATAACGAACCCAAACTATGATCTTGTGCTTTCGGAGAAGTGTACTCATTTAAATACGTTTCCCCATATTTTCAGCAATAAGACAAGGAGTTCTGCTCTGTGGATGCTTCCTTTCACAGCACCCTTTAGTTATCAGTCTTCTGGGCGATGCTAAGACAAGATCAAACTACGGCTGAACTGTTATCTTCATGGGTAAGGCAGCATCCACCTGATTCCACTGCCTGCCAAATAGTAGGGAATGCCAATTTTTATTCCTGAAAACTAGTGAAATTATCAACCTGTAAGAAATTTGAAGGACTGTAAATAACCTGCTCGGCAAGGTGGAGGGGAGGAACACAAATTCAAGTTTCCTTCTCTCACTCTCAAACTGCCACTCAGCTAGGTGGTAAGCAGTAAGTACTTGGCTAAAACAACACCCAATTTTTGGCAGCTGTAAAGGAAATGAAGCTAAAGGAGAAGGGCTGCTCTTGAGGTGAGAACCAGCAGCTGATAACTTAAATTCCTGCCATGATATTGGCATATGAGTAATCTGAGTAGATGGAAGCAATTCCTGTTGGAGGGCTTTAATCCTAGAAAGAAGGAAGCAATTCACCAAAAATGTGCGACAATTGCCCGAAAGACTAGAAATAAGGTCATGTTATACAATCCCTGTACACCATATTCCGTTCATATTTTTAACCTAGTAAAAGGATAAAGCAACTACTTACTGGAGATGTTTGGGTTTGGTTTTTTTATTTGCAAGATCAGTCTTCCTAGTTTTTGAGAACAATATATTGCTCTTAACGTAAATGAATGAAATTCAAAATAATATTGCTGTTCTACAACAGAGGTAAATTAAGGTATTCCATGTGTGAAATGCACTTGTGTTCCTCAAAATTGAATCTTAATACCTGTAGTTGGGGGCTGAATTCTGCTTGAGCTTTGGATTTTGCCATAGTAAAAAACTGCCACAGTCCTGAACTACATCTAGTCTCTTTCCACCTCTCTATACTGCTTCTGATTGTTGTAAGAAATAAGGGAAGTTAGTCGATAAATGCTATTATAAAAGCAGATATCAGTATACTGTACTTCAGCTGCTATTGGAGGTTTTAAAGGTATCTGATTGAAAGAGGTTATCACTTCTTGAAGGTGAGATATTGAATATGTTTCTTTCAGCTCGTTATTAATGACTATCTGCGATCCATGTTCCGGTGCTGTATTGTTGACAGTTGTCCAAAAATGATGCTGGTTTGTGTAAAGGAAGAAAACTTCAGTATAACAGAAAAGTCATGGGAAATCTGTAAGGGGCTGGGAGGTCAAACTTAATTCTGGTTGCTTCCAGCTGGCTTCCCACTGTAGGCTGCTGTGAGAAAAGTTCCAAGAAGGATGAAGTTTGGGATAAAATAGAACACTGTATGCGTAGTACGCACAAGTTTTGCCGTGCATGTGCAACGCTTCAGATTGGAATACAGATAGGAAACAGCTGGCCCATATGGTACAACTAACATTTGGTATCTGCTTTGCAAAAACTAATGGACCAAAAGGTCAGTGTAAAATGATTGTCCTGTCCTGTGTGCAGACCTTGTGATGCTGATTTCTTAATAACAAAATATTCAAAGTTTTTATGGTATGGATTTTGGAGACGGCTGAATTGTACCTTTAGGCACTGAAACCCCTGAGAAAAAATAGAAAAAATAAAACAGTTTAGTTTTGTGAAGAACTTTTACACTGGAAGCTTTAACCTTGTTATTTGGAAAAGCTTCTATAAAAAATGTTAAGAAAGCCTTCAGTGTTTTTCATCTCTTGTTTGAAGATATAATTTGCTTAATGTACACAAGACCGCTCAAACTTCTTGCATACAGAGCACATCTAGCTCATTTGAGATTGTAACTTGTTAGAATTGTTTTTAATACTTTATCAGAAATGCTGTGCAAACCAATCTGTTTAACCACTGTTTTGAAAATACTATTGCTAATGTAAGCATCTGATTTTAATTTTCAAGTAGATACTAATTTGAAAGACAAAGGATTTATGTGCGAAGTGTATTATTTGTGTAAAAGACAAATAACTCTGGAGTTGAGAAGCAGTAAATATTCCTTTACCTAGTTCATTTTAGCAACAAGTTTATTCTCAGAGACTATCTTCATTTCTGAACAAGAGTATTTTCCCTTCTGTGTGGGATATCTGGCTTGGCAGCTGCCTGGCATGACAAGATGATATGACAAGAGAAAATGAAATACAGGCTATTTTGCATGAATTGGTTTAGTTTTTTCTTCTGCATGTTTCTTGGACTATAGAAACCTAGGAGAAGCAAGATGAAGTAAGATTTTTTTCTTTGTCTATCTTCTGATTAATTTAACAGAATAATTAGGAAATTAAATGAAGCTTGTCATTGTCTCAGGCTTAGGAGCCCTCATTACTCAGCAGCAAGCTAGGGAAGTACTAACTAGCACTTCCACGGAAAATCGTAGGATGTGAGAAACACAGGTGACTATGCAATAAATAGCTTTCTGATCCTTAGAGAAGAAATAACTCTATATTTTATATATATGTACACACAGGGTATAGTTGGTTGGGACACAGGAATATTCTATTTATTTCATGCTCAGCATGAGTTCTCTAAAGGTAATTTTGTCTTGATTATACTGACAAATTGCAAAGGCATAGCATCCCATAATGCAATGAATGAAATATGTCTTTGGCTTCATGCTGGAAAACTTGTCATGTGTCTCCTAATGTCACATTTTCATTTATCTATTTCAACTTTCACTTTTCTCCCCTGTCCCAGTTGCTGTTCAGAAAGGTATCAGTGAACTACTCCTTTATTTTATTTTTTTAAGCCTATTTTTTGTTCTTTCCTTAAAATGGCTTGTGTACACGCCCTCCAGAAAGCACAGATTAAACTTTAGGGTTTGCAGCTAGTAAGTGTGGTGATACTGAGGAGAGAAAAGAAGAGTCCTCACTAGCAAATATGGTTTTCTCAGCACTAAAAATCCAGCTGTGTGCATACTGTGAACTACCCAGAAAATATCTTGCCCAGGACCTATGAACTTAATGAATAAACCCCTTTCATCTCATATGCTGTTAAATAATAAAAGTCCCCTATGCGTTACTATTCCTTGGGCACAGTATGATGCTGCAGTCCTAGGAAGTATGAGCCACCTTTCTTCTGTCACTAACTACCCACCTGGGTATTATCTGAGTATTATGTCCTAGGAGTCTTCAAGCCATAAATATGGCTCTTGTCACAATGACTACATGTCTGACAGAAGACTAGAAACAGTTAACTCTAAGGAATATTTCCTAGAAAGAAAAAAAAAAAAAAGATTAAAATAGTAAACCTGTATCTTATGTTATAGACAAAACTGTTTGAAGAACAGGACAGTCTTTGTAAAACAGTTCAGTGTGTGCATGTGTGTTAAGACCAGGCTTACTGCAGTGCTAAACATCACTCACAAACTTTAGAGTTCTATTAATAGCGATATAAGTGTCACTCAAATGTGACTCCTCTCCAGGACTGAAAGGGAGAGACACTTAAATAGAATAATTAAAATCTCCTGAACTTCAACTCATTGGTAGCTTCCTAAGAGGGAAGGAGGGTTTGGTAGAATATAGAAGTGGCTTACACATATTTTTATCACTGCACATGGCTTTTCTACAACTTCAGAGATGTCATGATGTGTTCAGAAGAGAAGGCTCTATAAATGCCTCAAAAACAGGCCAGGTTCTAGTCTTGGTCTTTTTAAAGTTGTTAGTTAAGCCTGTTCCTAGTGTGAACTGTGGTTATGTGTTTTTCTTTTTCTTTTTTCTTTTAACCTCATTTAAGAATACTTTCCAATGAAACATGGAAGTTTCAAGCAAAAATAAGACAAAAAGTAGTGTTTTCATTTTATGCATCCTGGTTTAAACATTAATAGGTTAGAGTTAAGAATTAAAAGTTTCATATGCCTTAAAAATGGGCTGCTGAAGAAGTTCTTAAGAGGGACTTTCAGAAGTGTATTGCAGGAATCTTGCCACTCGATGTCACTGTTTGTTCTGATTTCTTGTTGTAGTCTCAACACTATAGTCAACTCGGCTCTTGAAATGCTTCCATGCCAGTAACAACACACGAGTCACTTTGAAATTATCTGCAAGACATAAGAAAGGTGTAAACCTGGTTTAGGGGCGGGGAGGAAAGGGCATTCCTTTTCACTCTTCCCCCTGCTCCTGTCCCCCATGTGCAGTCAGGAGCTGTTACTGATTCATTCTGTGGGATGAAACAATTCTATCCCTGCTCCTAGCAAAGCAAAAGTATAGGTCTCCCTTCTGAAACTGCCTCATTCCTTTTTTCTTTTTGCCTGTTACTGACTGCTGCCAGCCAGGGCAAGGGAGACTGGCACACGTGTTCTGCTGTTTCTTAGGTTTTAGATACAGTTTAAAAGTGACTTGTCATCAGAGTACTGTTAGAGCAAATGCTGAAGCATTAAAACAAACATGAATTAGTAACAAAAGCATTTCTACTTCTGAAGAAATTTGAGCATCTATTTCTTAAATAACTGCTTGTAAACAAATATCGTCTTAAAATTCAGCCTATTTAATTGACCTAATCTCATCTAGAGGGGAGATATGTGCAGAGAAACTGCAGGGGGGAAGGGGAGAAGGAATGAAGGACTAATAGCTCCCAGCTGATTTTTTTTTTTTTAAGCTTTCACACTTCAATACTATATCTAGTAATTCAATACAAGCCTTGAGTCTTCATTAAGCAATCATAACTTAGAGCTTCATAAATTTCTATGTTGATATTTTCTTTATAGCTGATACTATTTTTTTTTCTAGCCACCTCTGTATTTATGAATGACTATACTCTATCAGTCAAGAAATATTGACTCTTCTGATGTTTTTCATTTTCCAGGGTCTTAGTGGAAGAAAATGTACATAATATCATTTGATCAGAATAATGTCCGATATAAGCTGGTGTGATTTGCCAAACTAAATGGAGTTATGTTATTTTGCTTCTGAAGCTTTTTAAGTTAGTGACCAAAATGCTGTCTTGTAGGAAAACGGTTTTTAAGGCCCTTCTGCAATGAAACTCTACTACAAGTTCCATGAACACCAATGTGCAGGAGCATCTTGCAAGTATTTGTTTCCTTCTAATACAGTGAAGTCATATGTTTATAGCTGTATCTGGTGAAAATGACGTTGAAACAGACTTCAGCGGAAATAATCCTTTTCATTGATTTCTTGGACTATACATATTTATGTATGTAACTTACCAACTGCTTTGTTCTAGGCATCTAGTTAGTTGTGAAATTTCCTGAGGGTAAGGTTTGTAGTAATGAAAAATGCAAATATTTCTTATTTGTAAAGACCTACATGCCTGGTGGATAATATGAAAAATATAAATTGAAATAATCAGTGTCATAAAGAACTATGTTCTTTCTGACAACTTGGATATGGTTATACAGTCTTACAGAATTGCATTAACGTAGCTTAGTAAGTGCCTACCAGCTGAGCTGTGGTAACTTACTCTGGATGCTCCTAGACCACCCAGCCTCCAAAATGTGACACATTAGCTTAGTGTCCTACTACTGTATTTAACAGTGGGAGGTGGCAAAGAGCACGTATGTAGCTAGTTACTGGAGCTGAGAAGGTTACCTCCTCACTATTGCAATTTGTGCAGCTTGAATTGAAAGGCATTCAAGAACTGAAAGGCATTCAATTGTGCGTTCATGTCTGAATCACGGAGAATTCTTTTCTGCATTATTCCATGGTTAAATCTGAGCCTTGAGACTTTTGATAACTTCAAAAACTGGTTTATTTTGGCCGAGGAAAGATTATAAAGTTAGAAGTTTAACTTGAGGACAAGAGGGCAACAAGAATGGTGATTTCTCATATTGTCAGCATGATAAGATGACAATGATGACAGATGATTTCCAGACATCTTCTGGTACAACTTCACAAGAATACCTTTTCAACTATCGCTTTTTTTTTTTTTTTTAAAAAAAACCAACAAACTAGAGCTGGGGGAATATGTATACAAACATCACATGAAATTCAGCTGAACATTGACTGACAGAGCTGCTCTGAACAGCTTTGGTGTGGGACCAAAGTGCTTTGCCCCTTTCACAGAGAAGTACTGTGCTAGAATTCTTTGAGGAAGAAATAATTCCTGCATTTGGTAGATCATTTAACAGCACTCATCCTCAACGTTTTAGAGTCCATCTCAGAAGGATTTTAAGAATTTAAGATTTTAATAATCGGGTAGTACTGGGAGAAACAGTTGTGAGCACTGTTGCTCACAGATTATTGAACTCAGGATAGAAGTCTTGACTCTGAGAGCAATGGAAGCTTCATATAGGCATGGTTTGACCAAATTTCCCCTTGGATATTCCATTTCTGCTCAAACTACTTTCTTTCTTTTTCCTGATCTAGAGCACTTAGTTTCCAATTTACTAGTTAGACAAAATATTTCCAACGGGGTTTTTTGCTTTGTTGTTTTTTCTAATCCAGTACCTAATATGAGTGGGAATGCCTCAGGCTGTGTAATGGACAGTGTATAATAGGCATGTGATCTGACACTTAAGGAGAGTGAGCCTAGAAAGATTTGGAAGATGACAGTTAACCTTTCAACCACAACAGATGAGAAAAAATACTCCAGTTATTTAGTTACAACTTTTATTTCCAGGGTAACTTACTGAAAGAGTAGGAAGAAGGTCAGCAAGGAAGGAAATGCAATTAAAACTGGGTTGCCACCTACTTGCCCACCTATGTAGGTATGTAATGATCAGAGCTTTAGGAGAGAAGAAGAAATGCAGTTCCAGCTTAAGATTAATGTATCTTGAATAACAAAACTGTGTTGCCATAACAGCCAACCTGGTTTTACGTGAAGGAACTAATCTTTACCTGCTGCTCTAGCAGGGAGATTTGTCACCTTCATATTATGAGATGATTAATCAATACATGAATAGTGTCTTGTATCATGAAAGCATTAGGGCTAACCAAACTGCGAGTTAGTACTGACAAGTTATAAGCAATTTTGCATGTTACATAATGTCCTACTTTAAAAAGTATGTTCAAATCAACAGTGAAATTTTGAATTCAAGCAGTAAACAAACATGATTTTGTTATCCTTTGGCAGCTGAGACAAAGTGATATAGTCAGTTCTGCCTTACATGCCCCAAGTCACGTGTTGTTTGTGACTCATTTAATCTCTACAACTGGCTCTATTGTTCTGCAGAGCACAACAGTATGAAGGGGATGTCAATTGAAAGGCAAAAAACAAGTATTGCATTGTTAAAAGGAAAAAAGTCCATTTTTAAGTCATTCATGACTTAAGTCTTTAGAGAGAGATGATAAAAGACAATGAAACTGTTCTTCATAAAAGATACTTCTCTTGTTTCTGGTGTAGATAGAAAATACAAACCTATATTTTAACTTTGGTTATAACTATTCCCATTTCAACTTGATCTTCAGTTAGTGTCAACTGCAGGTAGCACAGTTATTAAGGGAAGGGAGGTGGGCCGTGATTACATCTGTGTGATTAGCAGCCTCTGTCTTCCCACAAGAGTACTACGAATGGAATGAAATAATAAAGTGACTGTATGAAAGAGGACTTTCTTGCCTACTAGTTATGGTACTTCAGTGTGGTGCTGGAGAGAAAGAATCACATCTCTGCTTTGACTTGTACTAGGTGTTCTACAGTGTTGGCCAGAAACAAGAAGCTTGCAGGGGTGGGGCAGATGCTGAGAAGAACTTGGTTTAGCTATTCCTTCAGAATTTATCAAATATGTATTTTTCTAAAGAATTTGACAGAGCAGTAGTAATTGCTTGCTTACCTGTTATTTATCACTTGCAGAATTGCTGATTTTGGTTGAATGTAACTGGTGGCAGTTGGCTGGCAAAGGATGGTTAGGTTGGGGCTCAACTAACAAACCTACCTACCCAATATCAAAAGATTAACAGAATCGGAGCGTGTTGTGTGTTGTTAATGTTTGTGTATGAGATGCGAAACTGCCATAGCTTTTGCAATGGTGATTGTTTTCAATAGCTGTAGATAAATGCTTTAAAAAGGGAAGTTGCAAAAATGACCACTGTGGGATTAAAAGTAACGCTACTCATACAAGAGTTACAGCAGTCCGAATCTATTTCTGGTAGCTGGAGTGTAAGGTACTGTCTAACATTTACTCTAGTTATTGTATCTGTCAGGTGTCAGTGGGTGTCTTGGAAATGCTCTTTGTGTCCTGACACAATGAACAGTGATTGCAGAGTGCTGGCTAAGCACTGTGTATAATTTTTTTTTCCATTACACACAAGACTGGAGGATTTAAGTTGTTCTATGGAAATGCAGATAAGGAGCCACAGTAGAGCTGTGTATAAGGATAAAGTCATCTTGGTTTGATTCTTAAACCTTGTCTGAACATTATAAGAGGGCATTTTGATGTCTCAGCATAACAACTTTGGTTTTATGCTGCTGGATCCTGTCCCAGTGTGTTTGATGCTTGTTGTTATGGCTTGTATAGAAGGCTCTTTTAATCCAATTTTCTTGAGTGGCTTTCCAAGCTGTTTAATAACTTTAATGGAAAGTGGTTAACACTTTGACTGCCTTCTCATAATATACTGGTAGATATATATTTAAAACTCTGCTGCAAAATAATGCTATCCAACTGGAATTTATCAGATGTGAGTAAAACAATGGGCTATTTCTTGTATCATGTATGACTGACACTTGAGAAGGAAGCTGATTGGATGAAAGAAGGGCTAACATCAAGATAAAGTAAAAAATGTTTTATGTTGGAATATTCTGTTTTACTAAGACCTGAAGATCTGGGGCTTATTAAATTGCACTCCAATATGCATGTTTTTAATACCCAATGTAGCTATAAATATATATCCTTGAATTGCTACATGAAAGTGATGTAAAATAGATATTTGACAGGATGTGTATAACAAGATTTAAGACTAATAAAAGACCAAATAAATACCAACAGCTGAATCTTCTCAAAAATTGTTGTTGAAAATGTTTTTTGCATTTCTCCTCTAAACAAGCTCCTCTCCTTCACCAGGGTTAGTTTTGCTGTAGCTGTATACTTGGAAGGACTCAGAATAGCTATGTTAAAAAATATTTACCTTAAATATTGCTGGCAAGGAACCTAAACTTTAAGATGTGTTAACAGCATTAATTAGCATTCTTCTAATCTGTTGTGACTTCTCTAAAGCTTTAGAAAAATACAGATTCTTTCAGGCGATACGGCAAGATATTTAGTCTCAAAAGGAGTATCGTATGCTTGATGATCTCTTTAGTCTTGGGATCACAGAAGGTATATTCTAATTAGACTGCAAGATCTTTTCTAGCAAGAACAGATATCATACAATGTCCTGGGATAGAAGCTAAAAAGACCTGAAAGTGTCATCATGAGGCACATACGAAACATTTGAAAATTTCTCTCCACTCCAGCTTGTAATCATAGTGTATTTTTCTTAGTTGAAAACAGTGTAGTAACTTCATATTCCCCTTCTGCTTCAAAATCCTGTAACGTGAATGTAACTGTGTGGTGATAAGTTTAAACCTTGTTTCTGACACTCGAAAATAGAGTTGTGGAAAAACTACTGAAATCTAGGCATGTTGTGCAAATGTAAATACCATCTGCTAAGAACAACTCCCTTGGGAAGTGGAAGCACTGTACAGAGCTATGTGAAAATAAATTTGGAATAAACAGCAGAGCAAGTAACAATGCAGCCGAACGGACAAAGTCCAGATGTGCATTTGCAACACAAATCTGAGTAAATCATAATTAGAATATGTAGCCCAAATACATTCAAAATAAAACTTATTACAGTCCTTGTCACTAAATAAAAATGTTTCCTTTTCTTTCTACACATCCACTTATGTTCTTTATCTTGCTTCCTTCATCTATTATCTTGGTCTTGCAAGCTCTGAAGTTACAAGACGTCATGTTACCATGGAGTTCACCATAGGGCACCTGAAATTGTACCTTTTAAAAAACAAATAGATAATAATTCTTCTGTGCACTGTTGTGAAATGACTGAATTCTGGGGTCAAGAAATAATTAGGGAGGAGAGGGAGAGGGAGAAAGTACCAGATCTGATATTTCTAGCCCCAAGCCTGGATTCCTAGCACCTGAAAGAAATCTAAACTTTGTTTTGGTTTTTCTTTCTTTTGTTGTTGTTGAAACCCTTACTCATCTATTTAAACAACAGTGAGAATAATATGGGTAACATCTGAATCCTTTATTTATGTGGATATCTACTTGTGACGAGCTGTAACTAATGTGGGATCATGGCCTTATACTTTGGCACCACGTTATAACTCTGATTATTTCCTCCCATAGAAAAAATGGGCTGTGGATATCGAAGGAAGAATCCCTGTGATGTTTCCTTTCTGCCAGGTGCTACTGTATGTTCTGCCCTACGTGCACTTTGCAGCTCTGGCGCTGGAGCAAATCTGTTTGGATCTTTTGTATCCCTCCATGCAGAGGCATAGAGTCTCTCTGCGGCCTCTCGCCACGGCTTCCCTGGCAGTGGATTTATGTAGATCAATAGTTTGAACTTCAGGGTTTGTTAATTTTCCCTTAGTGCTGCGCTCCACAATTGTGAGACTTCAAAACTTCTTTACTTAAAAACCAAAAACCAACCCAAAACCCACCTACCCAAGCTCAAAACCTCAACACAAGCAGCTACTTTGCAAAAAGATAGGAAGTAAAAGATCTGATCCCAAATGTGAGCCAAGTGCTTAATTTTTTTTCTTCATTTTTTTATTTTAGTATCAAAAAAGTAACATTGATTTCAGATCAACTATATTAGGGAAAAAAAAAAACTGTCCAGGACATAGTTTAAAAAAAAATAAATTAAAAAATAAAATTCCCATGCCTGCAAGGAAGTGGGGGTGGAAGGGAGAATAGGGGAAAACAAAAACAATAAATGAATGCTCAGTTTAACATAATTCCTTTTGAGATGCAAGCTTTCATCATGTAACTTTTATCTTTGTGGGTATATTTCTCCCCCTCTCATTTTGTCTGTGGGTTTTTCTCAGAAACGTCAAGTTGATATTTTAGTTCAAAAAATAAATAGAAATTCTTGCCGAGATTGGACCTAAATGTATTGTAAACTTCTGCCATTTGCCCCTCCTCCAAAATCAGGGGTGTGATAGCTTGTCACATGTCTTTATCAGAGCAATATGGTTTCTCATTACTTATTGAGGTAACTGCCTTCTGGAATATTTTTTTGCTTTAACTTTCAAAGAAAATGTGATGAAAACCCATTGACACTTTCTGTCCTGACTGGTGAGAGTGTGTGTTTTGTAAAGAACTTTTAAGGCTTGATCTTCAGTCTTATGATCTATGTAGGGAACAAATTAGGTCCCAGTCTCTTATTTTCTTCTTGTAAGGGTAAATTGTAAATTCTATTTACTACATGTTTGTTAACTTCAAAATAGGTATACCAATGCTAGCCTTGAACCTCTATATTGCTTTGATGTCAATACCTTAAAAGGAAAACTTGGTGTTGTAATTAGTTGTGATAAATAGCTCAACAAAATAGTATTTTACATCTTCAAAACTTCTGTACAAACTCTATTTCAATCATTCTTCAATGATCCCTCCCTTCTGGGAAAAGGAACATTATTCCATTTTTACCGCAGAAGCTGCTGGAAGCGCCCATGTCAGCCAATACCATGCTGTTTCCTAAATCTCACTCTTCTGTCTGAATATGAGGACAAAACTTCTTTCCTGTGAGGGTGACAGAGCACTGGAACAGGCTGCCCGGGGAGGTTGTGGAGTCTCCTTCTCTGGAGATATTCAAAACCCACCTGGACATGGTCCTGTGCAACCTGCTCTAGGTAAACCTGTTCTAGCAGGGGGGTTGGACTAGATGATCTCCAGAGGTCCCTTCCAACCCCTACCATTCTGTGATTTATTTTTAACTAATTACTGGAATTTTTTGTTCTACCACACCCACTTCAAAATAGATGTGAATTCTGCATCTTAAGGATGATTTTCTCTGCTCACTGGTTTCTATCAACAGGATGACTTTTTTCCAGGCTTGCATCAGGTACTATCTTGGAGAACACTATCTTGGCATACCTCTAAGAAGTAATGAATGTTCTGCAGAAGCAATTGTCTAGTGATTTATAACTCTCACTAATCTATGCTAGACTTTATTTAAAGAGAGTTACTATTTCAGAAAAGCTTCAACCTACTCACTCCCGTTATTTTGGCTTACTTTCTATCCCTTAACATAGTAGATGGGAAAATATTTAGTGAAAATCTATTTTGTAAAAACTATAAGGCAGCTTTTGAAAATGTGGTGGAAGTTATGGAGACAGACCTCAAATGTAGACTACTTACCTAGGAGCAGTGTTCATTGATGCAGCCATGGTATTTAGATTGCACTTTGTGTCCAACAGATAGTGCTTGCTAATAAATCAAGTGGTAAATCTGACACAATTTTTTTGTGAATCTTCTATGGTTATATTAGCAAGCTGGGGGCAGGGGGGGGAGACACACAACAGGGACACACGTGTCCACTTCAATGAAGTGCTAAGTGTCCTCTGTGCTGTGGTAGTAAAGCAGTTCTGAAGTATGGTCTTGGAATCTTAGGAAAAGCTACGTTGGAAGTGACTTCTGGAGCTATCAACTGCAAGCTCCTTCTCAAAGAAAGGCTAATTTTAAAGGTAGATAAGGTGTTTCCAGTTGTCTTGCAAATCTTCAGGGATGGACAACCCACAGCTTCTCTGGACCTTTGCTTCAGTGCTTAACTGCTTTCGTTATTTAGATGTTTTTTCTTTATATCCAGCATAACTTCTCTTGCTGTTACTCATGACTGTCACCTTGACCTTTCACTCGACTTGTCTGAGCAGAGTCTTGCAATCTCCTCTCTCTCTCCTCTTAGATAGTCAGGCTGCAACCAGTTTCTCCTTAGCCATCTCTTTTCTAGCCTAAACAAGCTCAGTTCCCTCAGCCTCTCCTCGCTCATCATGTGCTCCAGCCCCCACCTTAGTCACCCATCATGGGACTCTCCCATTTGCCAGTATTTCTGCTGACAAACTATTTCTCCTATGGGCAGGCCAAAAACCAGCAGAGTATATTTCACATGCAGCCTCACCAGTGCCAGGTGGAGACGAATAACCCATTCCCTTGGTCCACTGGCAGTGCTCGCTCTTTGCAGCCTGGTAAGCGCAGAGCCATCATTGCAGCAAAGGCTCACTACTGATTCTTGTTCGACTTGCTTTCCACCAGGACCCTTGGGTTCTCTTTGGATACTAGACCAGTCTGGGCCTGGCCTTTACTTTGCAATGCATGGGGTTGCTCTTTGCCAGAGTCTGGGTTTCTCATTTGTCTTTGGATCTCGTGACGTTGCTGTTGGCCTGGTACTCCAGTGTGCCTGAGTGTCTCTAAGCAGCAACCCTGCTCTCCTCCAGCGCAGCAACAACCTGCCCACACTGAACTTGATGAGAGCGCATCTTCTGCCTTGTCTAGTTTTATGATAAAAACGCTTCTAAGCCCAGTACCATCTCCAGGTAGTGCCACTTGTAAGCAGCTGCTAATCCAAACTGCTGGCTGCTCACGTGAGTCATTCAGGCTCTTTCCAAGAGGCAGGTAAATACTAAAGGTGAATTTGTTTCTACAGTGTGTTATGCCAGCAAGTCATACTTCTGAAAAGTCTACTTTCACTACAGTCATTATACTGAACAACCCAGTTCAGTTACTCTGTGATCCCTGGTTCTTTTTCTAGTCTACTTCTTTACATGTTGCCTCTTATCTAAGATCCATAGTGTGTGTGTGGTGTGTTCTGTTGTTTGTTTTTTTAAAAAAAAAAAAACAGCACACCCACACAAAAACAATCAAACGTAAAAAAAAAAAAACAAACCACCAAAACAAAACACACCACCATCTGTTACAACTTTGTCAGTCTTTACATTGCCTGCACATTGTGTAAATTTTTATATTTTCTTCTTAGTTTACTGCTATTTGTAAGATTGTTATAGCATATAAAAAATATTAGTTTACTAATTAAAATTAGTTTTAATGCATTGTTTAATTAATTCTAAGGATTTAATGCTCTATGTTAACCTTCTATGGCTTAATTCAGTTGGTTCCCCCAGCCCTCAGAATAACTGTGAAATTAATGTTTTTAAGATGATATATGTATTTTAAAGGAAAAATATGCATGCGAAAGAAAACTTATTAGCATAATGGATGGAGAGACGACAACTAAAAGCAAGTAAACTAGGTCATAATAATTTACAAATATTTGAAGAGCTTTGTATAAAGATGGTAAAACCTGAACTTCTAAGCAAGGCAAAAAAGTGCATCAGAAGGGGGGGGGGGGGGGGGGGGAAGAAAGATAATTCCCCAATAAGTATGGGAAGGAAAGAAAACAAAAACAAAAACAAAAAAAAAAAGGAGCAACTAAATATTGGTCTTAATTCTGGTTTTGGCTACATTCATTTTCACAGAAACTAGGAGAGCAAAAAAAATCCCCTTCTCAAAGGTCACTAAGAAAGATTTGAGATGGAAGCCATGGGAAACAGGAAATTCGGGGAATGTTACAGTATTTTGATATCAGTCTATGAATATCAAAGTGAAAGTATTTATAATCTGTTTAGTTATTCATGAGAAATGCAGTAACTTCTGCAGTATCAAGAGTTATGAGGAACACTTTCCAGCATTTTTGAAGCAAGATATCAAAACTGTAGTCCATTCTTACTTCTGCCACGTGGCCATAGGTTTAGACTTATTTCATGAGTTAATTATTCAATTTACCTGTATCTCAGAGTTGGTTTTTTTGTTGGGGTTGGGATTTTTTCTTGGAGGAAGAGAGAGGGTGCAAGTGGATGGGGATTGCTTGTGAGTTTTGGTGGGAGTTTTTTGAGTTTGTTGGGTTTTTTTTAAGAACAAGTACTCCGTAACACAGCATGATGGCTTAAAACCTGGACCTGTTCAAATCAGTGATAAAGCCCTCCTCAATTTCATGGGGCCATGATTTTATCTAATAATTACAGAGTTCTTCATCCTAAGGCATATGAAAACTGGTGCTTGATTTCAGAAAGGAAGATGGGCTCTCCTGAGTTTTAATCTCAGTCTGTCTTTCTCTCCATAAAATGTCAGAAGTCTCTTTCTTCCTACTCCTGTCTGAGGTTTCACCTCAGCAGATGACCTGGACTTCAATCTGTATTCTGCAACATAATGTATGTCTAAAAACTTTGCCACTCTGCCTAGGTTTCCAGTGATGGTCACCTAGGAAATGTAAACTGGGAAAACAATAGCCTGAGGATAATCACATTTTTCCTCCACAAAAGTGGTCTTAAAACTGGACCAACTCTATAGCTCTATCTGGGCAGGGATAATCTTTGAAATGTATGTCTTAAACGTATTTGAGTTAGGAGCTTCTCTCACTTTCTTAGTGAAGAATGAAGCTATGTATAAGATCAGACAGCAAAAGAATAATTAAAAAAAAAATGTTGAACATGCTGCTTGAAATTGAGCTCTTTTTGTCCAACAGAGTCTTGAAAACTTCAAGGATGAAAACTGTGCAGTGTCCTTGGGTAATTTACTCCAGTGTTTCATCACCCTCTTGAAGGAACAAATTCTTTCTAAATTCCAGCTTGAACCTCCCAAACCTCAATTTTTCGCTATGATGGATTGTTCTTACGACATTCAGTGGCTCTTGCCTGCAAAAATTCTTAATGCTTACACTGGTCAGCACTGATGAGGGAAAACCAAGAAACTTAGGTTCTGATACCTGTCCAAATTAGATCTTTTGAACTGGGGTCTCCACTACTAAATGTTTTAATATCCATACTTGTAAAGAATCTGAAATAGGTTTGTTCTTTCTAATAACGGGGGGGGGGGGGGGGGGGGGGGGTGTGTGTAAAATAATTACATAATAATTTAATATGTAGAAATTATTTCTTCTTATCTGAACCTGGCAGTTTCCAACTGGGTTCTGGTTCATGTCCTAATGAATAAATAACTTTTTTAAAAAAAAAAAAAAAAAGTCAACAGGAGATAGATTTAGAATTCCTCTATATTTTTTTCTTTACTACCCTATTTGCCAACATGTACTTTGTAGAATAGGGTAGTGAGGATGCTTTCCTGGAAGTTGCTTTAGCATCATTATGAGCGTGATGGTTGTCCTTCTCAGTGCCATGAGAAGCAAAGCATTTCTCTATGTTGAAATGTTAAGTTATATAATCAAAGGAAACACATCTGCTATAACTAAATGTCACTTTTGTGCAAATAACGTAGGTAACGTAACCAGCCAAATTCAGAGTTCTGAATAAATAAGTGAAGACATTTTCACCCTTCAATATTTTATCTAATTCATTATTGCTTAGTGGTACTTAAGATATAGCAGTGTTTCCCTTACTTATCTACCAGTCTGAAATCTAACATGCTTTCCTTTGGGTTGGTATGAAAGGAAAATTTCCAAGGCAGTTGATGCTTAAAAGAAGAAAAGCTATCCTCTTCATTTTAACAACTGCTAAATCATATTACACCTTTTAATTAAACATAGAGAAAGCTGTTTTGAATTTCCTGAAATGACACAGGAGGCTAAACTCCTTTGTAGAAAGACGTCTTATTAAAGCGTATTGGGTTGCTTCCATTTCAGTGCCTGGTTTTTGGAAGAGAAGAGATGTAATTATTTTTGCTTGCAGTATAAATAGGACGCCAGTGCAATGCTCTTGGTGCTGGCAAGAACTAACGCTGCCATTGAAGTACCGCACGTGATTCAAAGAGAGGAAGCACTGCCCACGCATAAAGGGCAAGGAGGTTAGACGTAACTATTTAGTCAATGAAAAAACAGGGTATCCTCAGAAAAATGTATGAGAATTACTTCATTCGCAAGCTGTAAACAAACTTATCCTAGCAACAGGAATGCATTAAGAATTGTATTGACATAAACACTGTAATGCTTGGGCTTAAAAACTGTGTGCTTAGTAAATGTTTGGAAAGTAGTTTGTTCAATGTGTTAAGTAGTACGCTAGTGCAGTGATGCATCTCCAGAAAAACTGTAGAAAGCAAAATAGGTCTTTTCCTTGAAGTTTCTAAGAAACTTAGGCTGGCATTAACTAATAATCACACACAAAGTCAGTTGTGTAAGTCAAGTGGAAAATGCATAATCTTTTGCTAGCTTTCTCTGTAACAGCTTATAGAACTTTTTCTCATTGCAGCCTTTTATTTCATATCTTAAGCTCATCACATCAGCAGAGAGAAGTATAGTTTTTAAAAAAAAATAATTTTCAAAAGACTGCAACACCTTAGTGGAGCAAATACACACAGGGGTATTTATTAACTGTTTTCCAGTCTAATACTGTTTATTCTTCCCTACAATTATATAACTTTCTGAAATTATTGTTTTTATGGGAAGTATGTTCATGGTAAATGTGTTAATCTAGCCTCTCCAGACTTTATTAGTTTGGCTAGGCATCCTCTATAGCCAAACCTCTGCAATGAAAACATTTTTTCAAGGTATTTATGTTATGGTACAGGATAGCATTTTTTTTTTTGAATAGGCTTTCTCAAAAATACCTTTAAAAGTATGGTTCTGCAACCTCTTCAGTTAGATACACCAAGGTGACTCTGCAGAGGGCTGTCCCCAGTTCTCTTTTAACAGCCCCTGTTAGAAGGAAATCTGAAGTAGGCTCCTGACAAATACTAGTGGTGGTACTTTTTTGCCTGGAGAGATGGTGAGAGCTCAGCTGTTTTCTTACTGATCAGAAGAACTGACTCCACACAGAAGTCTATATATCACCAGAGTAAAAAATGATAGACACCACACATCATCAATATTTTATTAAAATACAGAATCCACAGGAGCTCCATGTAGGATGCAAGTTGTCCATGTGATCTGTACTTTAGCATGGAAAAGTAAGGAAAATTATCAGAGATCTTGCTTGTTTTCTAGAGATACATATTGAGCTCTTCTGACGGGAAGGGGAAAGGATAAAAAACACTAATGTGGGAAGATTTATATCTTATTTGTGTTAAATGCCACTGAACTATGATTCTGCTCAGGTTTGTTTCTGACAGCTGGAGTCTCTGTTTACAGCTTGCGGATGAAATGCACTTTCCAATAACTAAAGTGCTTTTTGTCTTTCACTGAAGCATTCATCCGTTTGATGACGTGCAGGTATTGCTAAACACTGGTTACTGTTCTCCAACACAATACCAGTAAATCAAATCAGTGTTTGCAGAAATATGGCATTTTATGAAATTTAATTTCCTTTATCAGAGGACACTTGCCACTTACAAAACACTACAATTTAATGTGATTAAAGAACAGCTATACAGAGGACTTGTATCCGTTACTGACTAGTAACAGCTATCAAATACCAAAAGTGTAACTGCAAGTTTGGGTATCTAACAGTAGCAAAGGGGGCTGCATGTAATTTATTTACTTAAAAGACAATACCTTTGCTGTCTGGCATCACTTTTCCACAAAGTAATTTTTAAACTAGATGAAAACGAGTTAAACAGTAATTTAATACATGCAATGCACAAGCCAGAAGGTGAAATAGCATTTCAACTGTATAGTAAGTCAATAAAAGAAGTCTTAAGTAAAATTAGTCTGTTAGGTCAGAATAATTAAGTTCTAAGATCTACCAGGGTGCAATTACTTCATACAAAGAGTAGAACCAAAGTACTTGGAGAAGTCTAGTACACCTGACACATAGGTTTTGTTCCTGCAGCTGTGAAAAGCAGTCCTAAATGCTCCAAATTTCTATATCAAATTGGGAAAGGAACAAGATTAATTTAGATAAATAGCCCGTATTCTTTTAGTTGTTCTAAAGTGAAGGTAAAGGCTTTTGAATGAATGAAGCAAGCATATATTTAAAATTGAATTGAAACTGAAACGCTAAATTAGTGTTATATTGCTTTTAAGCTTCTCATTAGCAGGATGACATTCATACTTCTACTGATATAAATAATTCCTATCAAAACAGTTCTTTTTGAACTTTTTTACAAGTTAATTTTATCCAAAGCACAAGTATACTTTTTTTTTATTTCTGACAGCAATATGCTTCACTTCTGCATGCTCAATATGCAGAACTTGCACTGAAAACCTTGTGTAGACATGTACAGATCACCTCACTAAGCCAATACAAAATCAACTCTCCCTAGATTATTTATGATACTCTTTTTTAAGCTGTACTTAAAGCTTCCCAGGCAAGCTGGAAAACTGCAGAGTTTCCATCTTTACTGGTAGATCCATGTTAGGCATTGGAAAACCTGCCTTCCTGCAATTTAAACTCATTGCTTGTTATACTATCTGCTATAAAGATGGGGAACATCTCTGTTCTTGCTTTTGACATAGTTAAATATTATCATTCTCTTCCCGCACTGCTCTTGTTTCACCTTCTGCCCTTTGAGTTAAGCAACTGTAAATTCTTTTCATTTCTCTTGAAATAAAATCCTCAAAATTCTACTCTAGATAAGGTCATTACCTGCTATTCCGGTTATGCTCACGTTTGAACTTTCTAGGATGATGTTTATTCTTTTGGTTTGTCTTGTAAGTAGCTCAGGTTCTCGAGTGTTGTATCCCTGTTGGGACAGTTTCAAAAGAAGGTGTGGTAAGCACACAGACCACTTCATGACTTGCTGGTTAGGGCACTTGCACGGAGCTGGGAAACACAGGTTGAAGGGAAGGGAGCTGAATTTGTCTTCCACACCCTGGATGAATGTCGGAATTTATCCGGAAGAAAGGTATGATTGTTTGTACCTGTTGTGAGGCAGCTAACAAGAAAGCTGTAAGAGTGCCAGTCAAATGGAGTCACTTGAAGGATTTAGGGAAAGGAACCTCTATTTTCTGGTCCACTTTCACATTTTGAAAGTACTAGCGAGCAAAATTCTCAACCTTGCCATCAGTTGAACACTCATGAATATGTACAGAAGCAAATCTAGAGGTATGTAGGGAACTTTATTTTTATTTATTTTGTGGATTCCTTTAGAGATTTTCCTAATTAGACATTAGCTAAGGCTTGGGAGAGGTGCTTTTATTTGAGTATCTAAAATGTATCAAAGTCCTATTTTTAACTTGCTGGTTTTGCATTGTTTTTAGATCTAGACATAAATTTTGCTTTGTTTTGCTTTTTATCTGTAAATGAGATAAGGGAAGTGCTGGATGATTTAGTAAAGGCTGATATGCTCACTTAGTCCGGTAATGGGGTCGTAGGACCATCCTTCTTACAGCTCCACTAAAGTGGCTGGTTGAATACTGGGACACTTCACCCTTTGTCACATTCACTGCCATAAACTTGCCAGATATGTCTCTTTTTCAGCAAACGTATCAATTTGCTCTCACATTTGTTGTCTATTATTTTAAGTGACCACACATACTCTCCAAGGGGTTTTTTTTTGCTCATAAATCTTAATAATAATCACTATAAACATCACCACTCTCTGCCAGAGAGCTTGTAGGAAGCTATTTTTGATATTATTGCGTTAACATGTTACAGAGCTGCTTCATTAGACCTGTGCTGCCACTGTACAGGGGAAATTAGTGATTGCCAGTGGGGCGGATGTGCATCTGCTTTTTGCACAGCTTATCACTTAAGATTAAGAAACACTTAAATAAACCTTTTTTAGGTAAGGATTGGCATGCTTGACTTCGAGTTTCTGCTTCTCAGATTAAATGGTTAGCATCACTAATAGACCCAGCCACGTTATTTTGCCACACCCATCTAGATTAAATAAGCAGTTTTCTCATATTTACCTTTTGTGACTCTCCTTTTTGATATGTATAAAGTGTACATATGTACACATATATACATACACTTTTCCTGTAAAGCATACTGCAATTTTCAGCCTATTTGTCAAATCTTTAGCATATAGGAAATATTTGAATCCACGTCACTGTATGTACGTGCACGTACTTACTCCCTGCGTCTTGACCTAATCATCCAAAAGCTTGTGACAGTAACCATAGAGTGGTTTCGTTCTCTGCAGCAGCCTTCTTTGAAAGGGAAGATTCCCTGGTGAATTCATTATTACACAGAAGTCCCACCCCTACGAAACTGCTGTAGACACATAACAGGATTATTGCTCAAGAGTTTACTAGGATGCAAGTAAAATTGTTCCAGTCAGAAGCAAGCATCTTTGACTAAGGTAGGAGAATGCTCTCTTTTATACACCTCATGATAACATAAGGAAGCATTTCTAATTCATTTTCTGTAAATAAAATTCCCTTAGATGTTGCAGTATCAGTTCACTTTATATGAAAAAAAAAAAAAGTGATCTTTTAAATACTCTAAACCTGGCTCTGTAAAACTATCTTGTTAGAATTAGTGCATTCCCATTTAAGCAACCAGTATATGTGAAGATTGCTTTACTTTTGGAGAAGAAATATAGTTCAAAAACATTTAAAGATAGTGAAAGGAGAGCTTTTGTATTTAATAGATTGAATTACTTATGATTTTGAGAGATGATATTTAGGATTTGTTTGTTACTTAACATTGTTTCCTTGTTCTTGTAATTTCATAGCAGTATGGAAATGACAATTTTAGTTCCAAAATACTGTCTGTTGTATGTTATATCTTGAAAAAGGATACATATTTTTGTCTCTGAATCAATGTTTTGATAATTGTAATTTGTTATACTTATAGAAAGGGATTAGATAGACATCTTCTAACTTTCTTAATTAGCTAATGTGTCAAATGTATTCATGTAATTCTAGGAAAACAAATTAGCTGGATCTAATAACCTAATGGCATAGAAACGCACTCAAAATGTAGAGCTGCCTAATCGATGTGGTGACAAATGAAATGATCTGTGGCCTTCAAGGTTAGGAGTTAATTGAATGAACAGACAGTATTTTTTTTTTTAAACAGCTGCTCATATATTCCTAATGGAGAGCTTGGCTTTATTCTTCCTTAAAGTAATTGCACATTCATCCTTAATTGAAATTCCCTGGTTTTATCCAGTAAGTTGCTTTTAGGCAGGGCAAGGGTCTTTGACATTTATACTTTGGAGATTTAAGTTGTCAATATGATGTATAGAGCACCGACTTGTAACTATAAGTGACTAAAAATCTTTTTAACCTGCACAAATTCTAAAAGCTGAATGAGTTCTGGGAAATATCTCAATTTATGAAATATATTCCATGTTTCAGACACTGTTTGCTCTCCACATTACTGTATGAGGAAACATAACACAGTTTAATTTTGTTGGAGAAGTGGATTTTTATTTATTTGCATAACGAGCTACATACAGTGTAAATTACTTCAATGACAGCTAGGTCGAGAAGGCTATGTAATGAGATCTAGACTCTTACTAGAGTCCTAGTCTGAATCCTAGTAAGTTGTCATAAGAAATGTCAAAACAATTATTAATGTTCAAGTGATCATCCATGTCTCAAAAAAAATTAGGAAAGCCATCTGCTTTTCCTGCACTTCCTCCAACTGCTCCATCTCTGGGGGACACAGTGATTAGAATTAACTTCATTTTTGACTGCTAACCCTGCACACCCACTTGTGCTCAGTGGGAACCCCTATCTGTCAGTCAGTCCTGACTCTGAGCCACCTGATCTAGCTGAAGATGTCCCTGCTTGTTCCAGGGGGGGTGTACCAGCTGATCTTTGGAGGTCCCTTTCAACCCAAACTATTCTATGATTCTATGTATTCTCATCACTCCTCCAACAGCAACTATCCTGAAAGTCTGGATTTAACATCTTCTCAGACCGGGGAAAGGAGGGAAACAAAGATTCAGCTGCAGAAGCATAAACAGAGTCATTAACTCATGTTCAAATGGGGTCACAAACAGGACCCAGTGAAATGCAAAATTAAAACAGTGAGAGATACCAAGGAACTGCCTGCTGCCAGTGATCCATCCACCTGTCTATGTTATGACAAGCTGGATAGGAGTTTGGCATGAGGTAACGGCATCATCCTGTGCCTTAACTCAGGGGTGGTTGATGAACTGAAGAAGCAGATGATGTCATAATCAGCAATTAGTGTGAAGCTGTGCCCAAAACCTGGGATACAATTTTAATACAGAGATATCTGAATGACTCTTCAAAGCTGGGGAAGGAGGGCGATGTCTCGGTGGCAACCATGTACCGCAAAAGTTACTGCCACTGGACAGCTTGGCAGCCCTAGTTTCACCCTTCAAACCTAGGACCTTTTATGGATTGACCTAAACATGTTGTGGTTCAGTGTGTGCAGTGGCATACGAACATGTGTCAAATAGCCCGGCAGGCAGATTGGCTTTGGTGCCTGTGGTTTTGGGGGCTCAATTATGCTACATCCAGAAAACAATAGTTCATCTATATCACTGCACTTAATGAAAGTTTGGTATGCTATTTGATAAAATAAACAATTTGCTTCATCTGTTGAAACTTTAAACAGGAAATAAAGTGTTGATAAAGAACTAGAAACTCTTTCTCTCTCAACACCCAAATTCATTTCAGAACGTCACTAGTGGCACATGAATTTTGAGCATGTTTTGAGGGTGCATGAATTTTAGATAAACAACTTGATTCTACTAATTGCCAAATCCAGCTCTTACCTCCCAGGCTCTTATGGGAGGTAGGGAGCAGGGGCTTATTACATTTTAGCTACTTGGTTTCAGGGAGTATTGTGCAATGCAGCAATATGTGCTCTCCACTGGTACCTGATACTAACAAAGCTGTCCCTGAGCATATGCAAGCAAGTAGTTCTTTTGTTTCTTGATTTATATGGAGTTTGGACATATTCAGCACTGATAAGACTGCCTGCTAGCCTTAGCATTTGATTGTACTCCAGTGCTTAACACATCTGTGAATTGAGCAGGTTCCCTCTGTTCCCATTCCTGTAGCTTGGAAAAAAGCTTTGGGAATGGTATCTCAGAACTGTGCAGTGAAATAAAGTCTGTTTCCTTGGAAACTTGACAAAGAACAATCACCTATCCTTTGCTTTTTACACTTGAATGTCATCCATATCCAAAAATATGTGAAAAGTTTCCACATTGTTTGCTTTATTCTCTTATTTTTTTTCCACTCTCCCCCTCTGAAATAAAGCAGAAAACACTCAAGTGTCTTGCACACTTTGGACTAGAAGTGGCTTTCCATAGTGAGAAACAAAAGGGGGGGTGGGGGGAGTGGAAGCCAAAGGAAGAGCCTTCCTCTGTCTAAAACATGTGTCCACAAATAGTTATCCCGCATACTTATAATTTTTTTTTTTGGTAATTGGTAAACTACCTCCTACATCTTTCCATATCCCTCAGTCTGACCGAAGAGCAATCTCACTATATAATGAAAAGATAAGTTCCATACCTTAGAAATTCATGGAGGTATGCAAAATGCAAACATATTGTGTAGGGAGGGAGGGAAGGAGAAATCATTCCACCCTTCTTGTGCCTGGCAAGGAAAGAACCCGTGTTACCACTTTTGTGTACTCCCGAGCGGAATGTTATCCTGCCCCTAGTACACAAATTTTACAGTGGGGTAAAGAGTAAGTTTGTCAAAAGTGATGTCTCCATGATTAAATCATCTTCAGCAATCCATTCTATTGCACTTTTAATACTAAATAATAATGAGTGCACTACAGAGCACAGTTTGGAGGGGAGAATGGAGAGGGTTGGTTTGGTTTTTTGGATGCTTTTTTTTTTTTTTTTTTTAAATCCAGAGTCCAGTAAAAAGCTGCTTCAGATATGTTGTCAGACGGTAAGAGAAGAATTAATAGCAGAAATGTTGACACACTGTTGGCAATATTATCTTCCAAAGCACCTCATCCACTTCTTCACCAGAGAAGCAGCTTTGAGCTCTTAAAATTCCTGCATGCTGGGTTTCTCAAACAAGCCCAGGCTGACTGTGGTAAAATTGCCGCACAGGCAAAGCTTTGGAGCATGATGAAGTGATTTTTTTTTTTTTCCTCCCCTTCTGTCTCTAGTGAGGTCTCATGGAAAATGGAAAAAAATGTTTACAGGAATACAGATTTTATTGACAATCTAATGTAACTTGTGTGTAGGGTCTTGAGGGTAAGCAGTCTTCATAGATTATACTGACAGTATCTTCTTAACACACCTCTATCTGCTCACACAAAACCGTTTAGTAGCTGATGGCTAATAAGGCTGTTAACTTGCTGGCTTTGATAAAGGCACCTCTGAATGAATGGAGGAATTCTCTTGTTGATATTTGGCCTTACAAATGCTTACTGCAGACCACCAGAAAAAAAATTCCTTTGTTATGCTGAATGTTCTGAATTCAGTTTATATTTCCAAAATTACTATATGATCCTTTCCCATGAGTCAATCATACAGAAATTAAGATGCATAGTAGAAAGTTATTCTAAGATTTAAAAAAACCCAACCAAACAAAAAAACCACACCAAAATAAAATTAAAAAACAAAACAAAACAAACCCAAAACAAACAACAACTTTTTGGAGCATCTTCTTGTGCCATCTTCTTGTTTTCCATCGTATTTTTGTCCTTCACTTGATTCATCTTGAGGGCCGAATTTACTTGTTAACGCAGTGATTGGTCTGGAAATCTCCAGCCATCCAGTAGCTAATCCCAAGTAGATGTGCACAAGATGCATTTACTCTGTTACTGTTGTTTCAGTGTGAGGCTTTTTTTTTCCCATTCCTGGTTGTCTCTTAAGCACTTGAAACTGGGGCAACCTTTGAAATGCAATGGCTGTTCTCGCACAGGAAACCTTCCCATAATGCCAAAAGACTAGTAGCTATGTAGAAGAGCATGGAATAGTAGTATAGCAGGTAGCTAAAGCATATTTTGGGGAATCCTCCTCCTTTGAAAGTAGAAAATTGCAGTAAAATAGAAGCGAGATGTTCCTGTAGTTGGCTACTGCATGTAGAGCCATAACAGGGAAGGAGGCGGCAGCAGAAAGAAAACAAATGGGGCTTGACCAAATTTCCTCCTTCATACCTACTGTCTATACAGCAGGCACCTCCTCCCACTCTACTATCTTTGTTCTGGCATAAGCTAATTTCATATCGATTAGTTTGAAGTCATAATAATGAAGTTTTTCCCTTTTAAGTAAATCTTCTCATGTGATAAAACTATTGATATAGTACAAATACACATGTATGCATCAAGAGACTGTATGTGTCTTGAGCTCTAACTATTATAACCAAAGAAAATCTGTTCTTGGCTTGAGATGGAAGGACTTAATTTTCTGTTATATATGGATGTATATTCGCCAAAAATCAAATGACTGGGCAAGTTTACAAGATTTCAAACTTGTTTTCTTAATAATCATCTGTAAGCTAATGAGCTTCTTGCATCCTAAATTTATGTGTGGTTGTGTATTATATAGATGTATAAATCAGTGTGCCTTGTCAGATGTAGAACAAATTGTGTGCTATTTAAAGGTCACATAAATATACAAACATATTTAGATTTCTAGTTTGTTTGCACAATGCAAACATTAGCATAACAAAGTATGAAGCTATGAATTCAGATATCAACACATATTTCCATAGAAAATTCTGGGATTAACTTCTGTTATGTATATGACACTTCTGATAGCTGTATGACACTTCTGATACATGTGTTTATATAAGGTGAGAATCTTTCTTTAGTCTTTGAAATGCAAAGATATGTTTGAAATGCAATACTCCTCATGTACCACTTAACTAAGATGTGCTTTTGAAAGAATGGTTAGACAATGTATCACAATCTGTATTGATGCATGCAGGAGCAATGAGATAGCTATTTATTATCTATGTAATAATGCATTTAATGTACTTGTAGCGGTTAAGTTTTACCCCTGGTTTTATTTACTTTACATATAGCTTCCCTGTGGTAAAGTCCTGTCAAAAGACTTCTAAGACTTTCAGTAATCAGTTTTACAGAATCAGTTTGGATAATTTATCATCTACAGTTCTAATGCTATTTAGACTCCCTTAATGCTACTGAAAGCTTTATTTGACTTTACATTCACTTAATTGAGAGTTCTATTGAAACCAGCAAAATTCACACATGTGTAATCATGTGTATCTTGCTAGAAACTGGAATAAACTAGGGTAATATTTTTCAGCCAACTCTCTGCTACTCTGTGTTTGTGCCTCGGCTTTATACCAGTGAAGCAGCTTGATCTCAGGCATATACTGGGAGGTACCAAGGGTATCCTGCCTGACCAGAAGGACTGCTGCTCCAGAAGGGACAAAAGTCATCTTCTGGAGAGCTTCGGAAACCTTTTGGCATCTAGAAGAGCAGCAAGAAACGTAGGTGTAAGTAACTGAATCTCCAGCTCCTTTATCTAGAGATTCTTAGTAAACAAACACACTTGTCAGCACAGCTGCTTGGTTCATAAATCTAGTCTGAGGTGGCTCTGTGCCTCAACCTTGCTTTCCTAGTTTAATTTGGGCTTTTAAAAGGGAAGCCTCCACAAGTACCAGTAATGTAAACATGACTTACACACTCTCCATTCCCTCTATACTACCTGGTGACAACAGAACAGCCTTGAATGCTATAGAGGATGTAACTATGTAAAAGTTTAAGAGTTGGTGGTTTCAAGCTATTAAATATAATGCTATAATTTGCTGGATTTCATGCAGTTGCCAGTCATGTTATTTATGAGTTCTATCAAAAATGTAATTAATGGATTTTAAGTTTGACAGAGCTGTAGCGCTCTATGGGCTTACTCTTGGCACTTCCTTGTGTTGACATTTCATTACTCACGTCTTCCCTCAAAGTTTTTCTGATGACTCACCTTAGTTCTGGACTTTGATCAGGCTGAGCGGGTGCTCATTTGGACAGGTTGCTGTCAAACGTGATGAAGGCATTTCCCACCTTTAGTTAGGAAATACTCTGGGTAGACTGTCAGCCCTTGCTTCTATTTTCTCTCTCGCTGGGTAGGCTTTGAGTGCTCTACCCACGTTACCACTCACAGGCCAGAGAGGCACTCAGATTGCAATAGGTATTGGTAAACTGGGCTACTAACTAGCACTGATCTACGCTTCTATAGTGCCTTGGGCTGAGAAAGAAATACGGCTATCAACTTCTTAAAAAAATAAATTAATCAAAATAAAAAATTCCACAAGCCAAAAGCTGATTCCAGCCTTTGTGAGTACGAAGGCAGATATATTCTTCTTGAACTAGGACATCCAGAGCATGTGCAGGCATTGATCAAGATACTGTAAAGCCGAATAGTTGGGAGAAACTTCTATAGTTATTTTCTTAAATGTTAACTTACTCTGACATATCTGAGTTGTCTTTGTCAAGGATGGGAAAAGGATTGTGAGGAGAGTGAGAAGAATGATTTTGATTCTTGAAATAAATGAGGAAGAAAAATAATATGCCATTAAGGTACTGACTATATCTTTTTTTTTTATTCCCCTTGAAGTCAAGACACAGATCTGTTACTTTGACACAAAAGAGAAGCATTTTCTTTCTTTCTCATGCCAAGAGTCATCAAGTAAATCTCTGTCAGGTGAATCTAATGTTTGCAGAAAAGCAGTTCCTGTAAGAAGCATCCAATTAGCCTACTTATGTCACTTAGTGCTCTGTGCTTTAGTGTTCTCTGACTATAGATTAGTTTCTGTGCTCTAATTCCTGCCATTAATATTCACCCACCATAAGCTTGCTTTGCTATGCATTATTTATCAAGTTTAAAAAGTGTTATAGCAAATTTTAACTAGGAAACAGGCAAGAATGTTGTTCAAAAAGTGCTTTTAACCTAAACAGCTCACACATGGAAGAAGAAACATGAAAAATGTTATTAAAAATAAGGCAACTTTACAGATATTAGTGTCATGATGCTTGGTTGCTTGCTTTTGTTACCTATTTTCATAGCCAGTTATTTCTTTAAATGTTAAGAATAGAACTAAGTTTCTATAGACTTGAATTTGGAAAATTAGAAAAAAATCCTCAAAGTATATCAAACAGAATCTTTGCTACCAGAAGGGAAATCAAGCAACTAACAGCTAAAGGGGCTTTTATAGATACTTCTATAGTTTGTTGGGCAGAAGGGGCTCTTGTAGATGCTTGTATAGTTTGTCATGCAGAATACAATCAGATCCTCTAACTGATGAATATAAATCACTAATGCAAATCTATTGGTCTATGCTATTATTTGCTAAATAGTATTCGTAGTTTTGATAATATACCTGATATTCTTTTTATAGCAAAAAGAAATTTTAAAAACTTTTACGAAGGGCATTTGCATTGTGTAAAGGAACAGAGGTATGCAGAATCCGTTTGGGGAATATAAGCTTTTACAAGGGCATTGGATCACGCCAGCCACTAATTTTGGAGAGAACCCATGAAAACTGTCTGTGTTCTATGTGTTTTGGAGCTTGTTTAAGCTCGGAACTCAATATAGTAATCATGAAAATACAAGGAAACAAGCATGGGACTTTCACTCCTATGAATTTCATACAACTGCTGTGGGAAGGGAGACAGTCACCTTCTGAAAACAGAGTAGAAGCCTGGGCACAGTCAGTTAAGTGAAAGTTTAAGAGAACTAAATTGCTGCTTGCATGAATGTGATTTAAAAGTGATTTATTTATTTGAGTATTCAACTAAAAGTGACCAGAATTACCACTGGGCTTGTTGCATCAAGTATCCATTATATACCAAGTTAAGAGTAAGCTAGCTGTGTGGATGTGTGAAAGCAGTTCTTCAGAATAATAGTTTGAATAAATATGTAATCATATTTAGATGAGTGATACGGCTATACGTATGAATACATACATATAAGTAGACACACAAAAAGATGTAACCTGCAGGTATCTGGGTAGAGCTCAAGATCTTATGTTAACTATCTAGAGAAAGGGATATTTAAACATTTGAGAAAGTTTTGACAGCTCCTCCTGAGTGAATTCCTGTGTTTAAGGTGATTGTATAATGTCACCTTTCTTAAAGAATAACCTAATGATTAGACCACTAAAGTAAGCAATCAGATATTTGTGTTATGTTCCCTTCTCTGTCTCATTTCAGGCAGAAGAATGTTAAATATATACAATATTTATAGCTCTTAGTACGTCTCAGTACTTGCTTTTTTTTTTTTTCCACAACTGACATGGCTGTTCATTCTATTGATCAGGGACACTATTGAAGGTTTAACCTCAACCTGTATATTCTTAATGTTTAAATCTCCAACAAAAGGGAAGGGATCTGAGCTGATGGTGCTGTGGGAAGCTGGACCCACAGTAGCTCTAATTTTAACATATTTGCTTGGACTGAAAAATACTTTTGTCATTCAGAATATCTGGCATTTGGGATTTGAGGAAAAATATGCAATTTGGAGAAATTGAGTAAAGCTTTCTGGTCATTAGTTAAACTTTAAACTCATATAGGAATATCTTAGAGCTGATGTAATGCATGAGTTGAGGGAAATTATAAATTGCTGGAGGATATTGTCATAGACTTATCCACACTTGTGGTTTAGGAATATATCTGATGTTGACTTTGCAAAGCCAGTTGGTTTCTATGAGTCACTTTTAAGGCACTTCATAATCATATGAAAGTGAATTTGAATTTTATTGACTGATTTCTCTGCTTTCTTTAGCAAATAATTTTTATTTACTACTATAGATGATGATATAATATGTAGCCCCAAAACATCTCTTTTGGAAATTATAAAATTAGAAAGGTTGGATTTCTATGTATTTGATAGTCAAATACCCTCCAAATGAAGTAAGACATAATGATGATATACAGTCACACCTTTAAACCAATCAAGGAATTAAAAGGTTTGTGTAAGTTCATTTACAAAGATGCAAGTATGTTTTATGCAGAAACCCACCTTATTTTACTTCTACTATGAAGCATCCGCTTTAAAGGCATGTGAAGCTTCTCTAAATACAGTATTTAATGCTTCAGCTGTTCAAAATCCAAAGCTTTCAAGGATTTAGATATACAATCATGGAGCACAAATGAAAGCAAACCGGTGATGCCTGGAAATGAAAGGCTTTGTGCTTCCCCTGTGTCCTGCAGTACACCCTGTGAATCATGCACTTTTCAAGCATTAACCTAAGATTTTTTTAGTAAAATATATCCTATTACTATGTTTTTATTTGTTTTAAACTAAAACAGCAACAACACACTTTTTCCCTGCAACACTACCATAACTAATGCTGATGCTAGAATTAAAATGGGAGGAGGGACTCTATGCCTGGGCTGGACTCTGTAAGTGAGTCCTACTGGCTGAACTTATTTAATTTCCAAGGTGTATATAGAATTCTTCCCATAACTCCCAAACCTATCACTGTAGCTGCCTGTGGTACATACAGGGGATATAAGGGACTAAATTCTGCTTTCTGTTGTTAGCTCCATAAGAACTCATACAGCAGTATGTTTTTGTCTCTATTCATAAGTGGCAGGCTTGAAATTCTGAAAATCTAAACTTGTGTTCTCCATGGGACACTTAAATAACCCTGTAGCCCCAATGGTGAGGAGGGCTTGTCTGGTTCAGCACTGGAGAGAAAATCCTTTGCTTTTCAAAGGATTGCACCCTCATGTGCAATGTTCAACATTGTTCTGGATGCAGAAGGGTTAAGCAGCACGCCTGGGAAGATGGTAAGTGTTGGTTTCAATGCTATTTCTAATTAGATTTGATAAAGAATTATATACAAGAACAACAGTCAAAGGCAATAGGGAGCTGCTTTAGAAGAAAGAACAGATGGTGAAGATAACAGATTTATGCTCCAGGTGATTGATATAATAAGCTAGAGGAAGTAACGCAGGAGAAAGCAAAGCAGTTTAAACAATGTTCCATGCATATTTTTGTTCCGTGCTTTTTATGAGTGGGCAGCATTATTCTGTGGAACATCTGACATGCTGCAGTTCTGAATGTACCTGCACCCATCCTGGGAGAGAAGCTGTGGCTGATCTGAGTCACTTAAACATTAGCACATGTTATATCCTGAAATAAGGAATGTATTTCTTACCCTGTTAGTGCTTTTCTATTTGTATGTAACTTAGAGGTCAAGTAGAAATTTTAAGGAAATATTTTTTTAAAGATATTTTGTACCTTCTATTATTAATTTCTGTCCTTCTAAGCTCACCCAAAAAGCATGGAACCAATTGTACCAAAAGCATTTTAAATTTCTTTTCCAAGGTTGATAAGAATTACTCACCTGGCTGACAGCCTACTTCTCCCTGCCCTTGGGTTTGAGGATTCCTACCTTCTATTCCTGGTGTGCTGAAAGGTGTTCCTACCATCTACATCTGCTATGCTAAAAGCCATCCAGTGGAGCAGGACTGGATACATACAAGGGGACAGAGGGAATGATCTAATGAGCCAAAGGCTGTGGGTTAGACATCATCCACTCAGTTATGTCTTTTTACTATGTATTTACGGCTGTGTCCTCATGACATGTCCTCCGTATTAAGTGTTCAGCATCATCTGAACAATCTCGTGCTTCTTTGTCTTACTGCAGGACTAGGGCTCTGGTGTTGGTGCACTTTGGGATATATCATAAACAGTAGCCAGGCCTGACTGCAGCCTCCAGCCTCTGCGGTCACACTCGAACTCCTATGGTTCCTCTTTCACCATGCCATCAGTCATCTCTTGTGAAAGCCTGCGCACCATTTTCAATGGGATAACAAAAATAATATGCATTTGGTGACTGTAAATACACTGCTTGTGAAGATGTATTTGACAGCTCACTACCCTCTGGCATCAGCTGTGCAAACTAAAGTCCTGCTAGGGAATTCCACATCAGTTTTAGCAGTATTGTGGGCAATTAATTTACCATTGGAGAAGAGACCAATGATAGATACCACTTGCTTTGGGAGGATATTTTTTTTTAATGCTTTAGAGTCCTTTTTTCTGAGCTCATGAGACGAACAGATGGGTAGGAAGTTGCTGTGCCACATTGCTGAGGTGACCAACAGCAGCTGCAAAAATTCAGGATAACAAAATGTCCTTTGCTGACAGTCTGCACAGAGCTCACCTCAGAATTGTGGAGCAACATGAAATCTTCCCAAGCAATTCAGAAGCACGCATCTCTCAGTGTATGGAGGGTCACTCAATCTGATGGCAAGTAGTGTCAAAATTTTTAGGACATACATCTCCTGAGGCAGTAGATATGTGACTGACTTTTAAGACAGTAGAGCCATCACATGATTTATCAGTCCTCAATCCAGTTTTAGTAACCTGTGCTACTTTTAACAGAGGAAAAAATAAGACATTAAAACTTCTGAAACATGAATAGTACTGTGATCTCCTCCTTGTTTGGGATGACAGCAGGCAGTCTTCCAGGACAACACACTAAAGAAAAATAAGGAATTTATTCACTACTTCCCATCAGCAGGCAGATGTTTAGCCATTTCCTGCAAAGCAGGGCTTCAGCATGCGTAACAGTTACTTTGGAAGAAAAATGCCATAACCACGAATGTCCCCCCTTCCTCCCCCTTTCCCTGAGTTTTTATTTCTGAGCGTGATGTCATATGGTATGGAATATCCCTTTGGCCACTTTGAGTCAGCTGTCCCCTCCCAACTTTTTGCAACCCCCCAGCCTACTCGCTGCGGGGGGCAGAGCTGGGGAAAAAAGAGAAAACCTCAACACTGTGCAATCACTGCTCAGCAACAGCCAAAACATTGGTGTGTTATCAACACAGTTGTAGTTACAAATCCAAAACGCGGCACCATGTGGGATGCTATGAAGAAACTTAACTCCACCCCAGTGAGACACAGTACGGGAGTTTTATTTGGGTTTTTGTCTGTCTTTTTTTTTTTTCCCTCCTTTTTATTTCATTTTGGGAATACAAGTAGTTGGGATACCATGGAGTAATGCTGTTGAGCAGAAGGGCTCACAGAAGCTACTGGGTTTCCTAATGTCAAATGGACAGGGAGTTCTCTGCTCCTTTATGTGCAGGAGGCGGTAGTGGACATGATGGATGGCTACACCTTGATAGGGTAATTCTCTAACATTTGGCTATGTGAAGCTGCTGTACTACACCAAATAAAGATCTAAACCATGCCAGAGAGTGAACTACTTAGGTGTGGATTCTGTGTAAGGCAAGAAAATAATCACCATGAATTACTCTCAGTTTAATAGTTTTCTCTTCACCCTTAGGATGTCACATAGCCGTTTCCCGGTGGTGCAAGAGACTAAAAGCAATACGTTGCTTTCCATGTGTTCTTTGATGTAGTAAATTATGTACATAACCCCTCAAAGGCTGAGTTCTGACTGTCTCTTGTAAGTTATCAATATAGTGCAGGTCAGTTTGTCCAGAACTCCTAATAGCACCCTGGCAAGAATTTTGAGGAAGGGACAACAGGGGCTGGATTTTGGACATTCATAGGCAAACTCAGGTTAAAAGAAATATCCCTAGTTCAACATGACTTGAAGACAGAAGTCTTCAAGAGCTGATAACAAGATACTTGATGATTTGTTAAGACATATGGAAGGCTGATTAGAGTTTCACAATCTACTGATGTTTTCTAGGTCCTACCGATGTTTTCTAGGTTTTAGGGAGGGCGTCATACTCTATTTTGGAATAATTTAAAGAAAACTTCATCCCATAACATGCTTATTATACTTTATGCACTGAAACATCTAAATTTATATCCCTTATGAAATGTGTGAAGTTACAACAGTGAAATCAGAGCAATTGGTGAACTGCGTTATTTGGGCCATTCGGAGTTTAGTGCAACCAGACCTCACTGTTGTAAACAGGTTTCTTAAAGTTTTATTAGTAATGTAATGCCAATTCTGTACTTAGGGGCAATATCTGAAATGTTGCAATTAAAACATGCAGAAAAAATACTATTTAGAGAGATTCGATGTCATACCTTTACTGTATTATAAGACATTAATCTCCAACCTCACTTCATAAAATTGGTTTGCACTCTGCAGAAAGAGGATCTTATGTTTGTCAGTTTGAGTAGATGCAACAAAAAGATAGTGCCAACAGTGATTTGCTTGATGATAGAGAAAAGGATGGGTAGGATATACAAGGTGGTAGTAAATTGTTACTATGAAGTTGGTCAGTTTGAGAGAGTGGGAGAGCAGCAGTGCGTTACTGTAGAAGGAATCACAGGAAAACAGGTAAGGAAACATCAGAGCCCTTTATAAAGTTGTAGCTTGGTTTCAGGCAGGGAACTTCTTAGTGTACACAGGGAGAACATGATTCTATATAAATCCTACAATCTAGTTGCTATTTTTACCACTTTTACCATGTGGAACCTACTGTGGTATTTTTCAGAGTATAATCTGGAAAAATAAATGAGAAACATTCACTTAGCAGAAGACCACTTACTTATAATAAAGTCTATTAAATCAAAAGATAAATAGCTACCAGCTGACACATCCACAGAAGTGGGTAGTGGTGTCCACTTTGGGCTCTATGGTGCAGCCTCTTGCATAGCAGGGAAGTCTTGGCCCTTAGTCAATTTTTCCTTTTCAGAGTCAGCAGAAGTTGCATTCATCTTTTCTTCCTTTGCCTAAATTGGTCATATCTGCCCAAACCTCAACCTGCAGTGTGTCTCGTAGCAAAATCTTCTTAATATGAGTGGATTGTGTGAACATTTTTAAGGCTAGATTCTCATCCTTGTTCGAATCATTGCTTTTGATTTGGCAATAAATTACATCCTGGTTATGACCCCATCCTTTTAGCAGTCCTCTCAAATCTATTCTGGAGGTTCTGTTTCATTTCAGGAGCTTACTGAATCTGACTGTTCTTAGACTGTGTGGAAATTTATCTGCAGTTAAAGTTACAAAGTCCAGTTGCAGATTAGTCTGAAGCCTAATGTTTTCTTTCAGAGCAGGTACCCCTCATAGTCCAGTCTTGGCTGTAGACCAACAAGTAAAGAGGCAGGTGGCATCCGATTATTATGATTCCCAAAGAGCAGAGAGTACACTGGTACATAGATTAATCCACTCCACAGGGATGTAAAGAACTATTGGATGACAGCTGCAGGATGCACAAATGTCAGTACCCACCAATTTCGTATACTATAAGCTTCCTCCACTTTCAGACACAGAATAAACCTGTTAATGCATATTAGAACTGTGTGATATCTGAACTTGAGAGTAACCTGGGTTGCACACACCTGACTACTTATCTCTTCATGTAAATTTAAAATAATTAAAATATATTTACATTGATTTTCCTCTGTGATTTCATATATGCCTGTGGGATGTAGTGGCAGAGCAGCTGAAGTGTTATGCAGTACATGTAGAGAATCAGTTTGAGCTTTCTGCTGATGTCAAGAAAACTCAGCTTCAAATGCCAACTGCATCATTACAACACTGTTGAGTGTGACATGTCATACTGATGGGCTATCTAGGCTCAGGATGGTTCTTTAATATTTTGATTTTTTTTTTTTTTTAAACTATATATTATAGATATCTCCCTTTGTATTCTGGGATTCCACCTTTCTCGAGTTCCTCAGCCTCATTAATAAATTAATGATGACTTATCAATACCTAATTCATTTTGGAATAGTCCCCTTATGTTATGCTTTCTTAGCTTTTTGTAGTTAATATTTTGAGATCTCTACATCACTCATGTATTTTTCAGGTAGCAAAGATACATGCTTAGGTCTAATTTTCTCTTAACATGTCCAGTCTCCTTTGTAATTTTTGCCTTATTTTCTATGAATTCCCTTCAACTTGCTAACAATCTTCTGACAACAATGCATTAAAATAGTTCTGCTCTTCACTATTTTGGCTGTATGACTTTGAGAAGAAGAGTTATCAAGATTAAGCTATGCAGGAACATGCTTAAAATCCAATCGGTTGGGGTTTTTTTTGGCGGTTTCTACTTTTTCCATAGTGACCACATGGGACTCTGACCAGTCAGACTGAAGTCTATTTGAAGCAGCTAGAAAGTGTCTGTATCTTAGTCATACTGACTGACCACCCACAAACCCTCAACAAAATTCTTTAAACTTCTTCCACCGTTTTTATTGTCTTGGGTCCAACAAATGGAACGATCTGGATATTAGTCACAGATGTATGTGCTAATTCATAGTGAGTGTGGGCACTGCCCACACTTTGCTTGTACATGAGATTTTTGGACTTCTATAGTCCAAACGTGGAGGGGGAGAGCGGGGGATATATATATAAGTTCACTTGTGAGTGAGCTCATCATCCAGTATTTTTTTGATGATGGACTTTGGAAAGATTTACTGAAGCAGTTATATTTAGATATGTTTAACTTTTTGTGAGCATACAGACAATATTTGCTATAGCTCTATTTCACCTTTCACATACGGTAGTATATTAAACCACAAAACCACACTGGTATAGTTAGAGGGTGGATATTTAACATTATGCTCTTGTTGGAATACATGTGTTTGGGGGAAGGATGGAGGGGGCGGTTCTGGGGGGGGGGGGGTGTTTTGTATGTTTTGGGGTTTTTTCCCTGCAACTGTGCATGCCTGGTAGTGCCTACTTTTCGTCATTAAAATCTTATCACTGGTTGCACACCACAACTCAGATGTTCAATTGCAATGGACAAAATTACAAAATGACATCCTAATGTTATGGTGGTTTTAAGGGTGGCAATGCATCAAAACATTTTCTCATTCAACAAAGGAGCTTAATGCAAAAAAATTAAAATACACTACTCTGATTATTTGCAAATATAATGGATGTGAATATTATTCATATTGAATTCTTACGAATAATCTGAAAAAATAGCAGGATTCACTACTAGTAACTTACATTACTGGTACTTAGTTGGTACTAATTGGTACCAATCTTAGTGATCTGTATTTGGAGTTGCCTCAGAGGTTGCTTCAGTTAGGAAACAAGGACGGAACCAAATATTTCTTTGTTATGTTGCTGTTGCTTTGCAATTTGTGTCTTTGGCTCCCATTTCTTGAGTCAAGTGTCATTGATTAACAGGGGAATCCAAGAGCGAAGACAAGCTTATATTTAGTAAGAGACACCCTTTTTTGGCCAGCAATCTTTCCTGAAAAATTCTTGCTTTCACCCCAGGAGCAAACACTACTAGCAACAGTTCACTCAGTTTTGGTTTTGCGTCCTTTACAACTTTCATTCCGGTGAAGACTTGTATTGTTTCTGCTGCTTTCTTCTGGCACTCTCACCCTCATCAAATAATTTCCTTGTCAAACTCTCGTGCCCCCTTAAAATGCAGCAGTATCTGTTGACACTGTCCAAGTGTTCATTTAGGATCAGTCACAGACTCCTACTGTCACAGATCGTAGTCAGCAAAACTTACTCTCTTTGTCAGGAAACTCATCAAGTACCGAACTCTAACTTAGGAGGCAGAGATACAGAAACTTATTCCACGTATTGTGCCCATTTGTTATATGTATTGGTTTTGTGTAATAAAAAGCATAGGTCACAGAGGTAAGTTTCTAAGGACACATAAATCTGGAGTTAATTTGACTGTGCATGTCCTTTTATATTTCCACTAATAACTAATTTATATCCCTGAGTGGCACAGGAGCATACTGCCCAAAGACAATTTCAGTTAAATAAGGAAAATGCATGAAACTTCTGTAGTATATCTTCAATGTCATTAAACTTTATAATAGGAAAATATTTCCTTTTGAAATTACTTTATTAGGACTGAATCATTGCTAATAGTATAGGAGGCTACAGGCTTATTGTTCTTACCTCTCTAAAAGCTCCAGTAATACAACAAACTATGAAGCTAGACGTGACACTGAATGTTGTGCTCACTGAACTCAGTAGTTTTTGTTTATCTCTCAAACTGGTAATAATATCTCACTTTCTAAACTAACTTACGTTCCTGACCTTGTATTTTGAACAATACTGCAGGCTTTATGTAAATGTTATGAAACGATATTTTAAGATATGATACGTGCAAACTATGTGTTAAAGTATATAATACGTATTGTATTTTCATTGTTGCATTGTGTTGTTTTGACTAAACACCTTTTCAAAATTCTGTAGTGTCATTCATATTGAATGTTACCTGGTCACATCATCTTTGCCACATATATGTGCCAAACTGGCAAATGATTACCAGAAAAATTCCTAAACCTCCCTGCCAATGCATAATTGATGTCACTGAATCACTTTAAATTAAAGCATGTTTTTGCCATGCATAAGAGATCTTGTAAGAAGGATATTTAGGAATTAAGAGTGTAAAGGAATGATTTTTTTTTTCCCCCCCCAATAATAGCAGGTAGTAGGTGCTAAGGGGGTACGCATTAGTGTGTGGTGGTCATGCTTCTGATGAGAAACCTCATGATTCTCTGCACAGCTCCTACTTGCGTACTTTCTTGTGCCTTAACAGTAATTTCTTCAGTAAAACTGAGTCAGCTATACTATACTAGATTAGGCCTTGAATCATAGCTGAAAGCTATGTTTACACTTCATATGATTAATAAAAAAAAGAAAGGCCCTGGGAATCTGAATGTATTATTGGGTATAATCCAACATAGCTCAACATACTCTGTGGGCATCTGTTAAGTTTGGGTGGTTACAGCACTCAGCCTTTAGGACGTGTGAATGCTGCACACTGTGTACCAATATGCATTTTGGAACTTGGAATAAATCAGTAATTCCAAAGCGTGGCTGTATTGGATTGGTAAAAAGTTATGGTGAGGTGAAGTAGGTCTGGTATCTGTTGCTACTAATTATGGTCTGACATGTTTAGACTTTGCTTCTCTCTTTCGCCCATCTAAGTTTGCAGCATAAAGTAAATGATAGAAAACAATAACTAGAAGAAACTATAATCTCAGACACATCTGATATAGGTGGTTGACCTCATGCCCTATACTCTACAGCGTGTTTCATTAATCCTTGGAGTGTCTGTAAAAAGCAAAGCTTCTGTCCCTGCCCCTTCATTCCTAATTGATTCTGAAGATTTGAGAAGCTTCCTTACTGTTCCCATACTGTCCCCTTGTTCTGCTTAATCTTTACACTGACTCAGCTTCTCCCTTTTAGTCAGGTTACAAAAGTCAAGTCACTGATGGAAAATGAAGATCTCCATCTGTTCTGGACTCACATGGCCTGCACGTGCAGGTTGGACAGTAAGAAGAGAGAACCTACACAGGGTCCTTCAACAACCTGCTGTGGTCCTTCTGAGAGGTAGAAGAGCTTAAGGCATAGCTTAAGGCAAGCTTCCTGGATGAAGGAAGCAAGTATTTCATTAATAAATTAATTCTCTGAAGAAGTAGAGACTTAATCTTCTGAATTGTGAATAGTGGTACCTGGAAACTGCGAAAATTTGCCATTTTTCAAGGGAAAGTATTGGGAGTTCATTTAGTTCATTATATCTGTCAGGATGAATCCCCAAATCTTCTAGAAGTTTCTCATTATAAATAGGCTTTATACGTGCTGAATTCTACTTTGAATTCTGCTGGAATGGGGAAATTCTACTGCAGTGCGAGTAAAATCTCATGAGCTGTGAATATGTTTGGACTCGAACAGTGAGCTTGTAACGAATCAGTTGCTCTCAAGATTTTTCATCCTGCAGACCAGCTCATTTTTCTAGTTGTCTCAGACCACATATGATATATGATTGCTTCCATCTGTTTATGAGGTTAAATTTCTGAACTGTAAGTGTACAAGGAGAAATTCAGTTATGCATGTTAACTGAATAGTCTACTTAACAGAGAAAAATGTTTTTGTAACTTTTATTTTCTTGAGTTGTAGTCACTGTAAATCACTTACTGCATTAATTTATCACTGTGACGTAAATCAATTACAGTATAAAACTGCATTCCTCTCTCTAGATTTTAATAATACCTGTCATGTCCTCAGAAATTACAATGGAATTACACCTGTCTGTGGAAAGTCATCCAGGCATCATGGTCCTTGATGACAGCTGCTAAATTGACTCTTAAGAGGGTTTCTCTCTCACTGAGGAACGTAGCTTGAAGTCCTAAGACTCACAAATCTTAGAATTTATGTTGCTTGGAATGCTTACCTCTCAAAAAATAAAAGAATTACAGATTTGTTAGTTTTCTCTGAATTACTCAACCTAGAAATATAAAAAACATATTTATTCCAATATTTTAAGGAGTTGAGCTTTTGATTATAAAACTGGAGTCCATGACAAAGGGAAATGTAAAACATTAAATATAGGTTGCATTTAACAAGGTTATTACTGAGACACTGCACATTTCAAATGGTACAGTTCCAGTTTAGTTGGAGTGCACCTTATTTTTGGATCACTATACCTTTTTTTCAGAAGGAACTTTTCTCTCTTTCCTTCATATTCCATTCTTAAGTACTACTTCTAGTTTCTCTCCATTAGGAACCCTGCTTCAGTAACAGAGCTCTGTGTCAGACTTGGCTATAATGGTTTACAGATCTTCCCTTCAGCCCTTTGGAATTAGAATTTTCTTCCCTTGTTCCTTGAAGTTTGTCTAGGAAGCATGGGAATATAGGGAGTATACCCAAGAAGGTAGCGCTGACTAAAGTCAACAGTTCTTTATTATCACCCTTTCAGGCTGATAAAATGCATATGTCATTTGCAAGACCAATTACTTTATAAATCACTTCAAGAATTATATCAATTATATACAAACATATATTTAGCATTTCTAGCTCATCACACTGCAGTTAATCTGATCATACAGACAATATATTGTGCATTTTTCTGTTTTCCTCCATATTTCCTTTTTCCTCTTCCTTTCAGCACATTTGATGGTTTTGCGGTGTAATACACAGGTAGCACACTGATGAAGAATTTGTCTTCGTGAGTTTTCTCAAACTCTTTTAATCTCAAGGGTCACTACGTATCAAGAACAGTTTCTCTCCAAAAGACGAAGTTTTGTGAGAAGGCTAGTAATAACTGATGCTCTTTTTAATTGCAAGATGGGAAAAGGATTTAGAAAATCCCTTTGATCTTTGCAAATTATACCTAATGGACTTTGTGGGTTACCTAGATATGCAGGAAAGCATACTTCAGTGCTTCCATTCGCACCCTGCTTTGAACCTCCCTTAGATCAGCATGACAACTTTGCGCTACTCCCGTTATGTGCTTTGCTTTTGCTTTTAAGTATCTCCTAGGTAATTATGGCAGACAGTGCTGAAGCGTTACTTACTATCTTGAACAGTAAGGAAGGAAAAGAAATAGCATCTCTCCTTAACGCACAAAGGAAACTGAGTCGTTGAGAATTTACTGTAATATCTTCTTTAAAACCATACTGATAAGTATAGAAAGGGTGAGTTTACTGAAAACAGGATGCCTGTCAGTCTAGCCAAGATAAATAATTCAGCCATTGATCTTGGTTAGACAGACAAGAGTTCACATCTAGTATACAAATGCTGGCCTTTTCTAATGTAAAATCTGATTTATTAAAGACAACACCACCAACAACAAAACAGCATTGTGGAATTCAGTGCATATGAAAGCATTTGATATACCTTACCTTGATACATATTTGTATGTGTATGCGACTAAATATGTGAATAGAGGAGGCAACTTGCAATGAAAGCTTCATGCAAAAGCATACAATACATGCCTTTGCCATATTTATCACTTTGAGCAAATAGAAGTTCTGTTTGAAAAATTTGTATCATGTCCAGAAAACATTCCAGATGTCTGCCTCTCACTCAGAAAAGCTGTTTTTAATCCCTTCTTTCTCTAGTTTGTAAATCAATCTTAAAAATCTAGTATGGGGTGAAGGACATTGAAGTTGGGCTCCTATCAAACACTGAGAATCTTGCATTATTCTTCTTTAACTACTCAGATGACAAAAAACCTGTTATCTAAAATTCTCCTTTTGGTTATCTTTAATGTCTTGGTAAAGCTTATCTCATTTCTCTTATGTCTCCTTTAAACCTCAGTTTGTCATGGGAGGCAGAGCAAAACCAGTTCCTTTTCTTTACCTTGAATATGTCATCAGCTGAATCTCCAGGTCTGATTCAGACCAGTTTTAGGTAAGCACAACTGCTGGAGTCCTCAGATCTTAACACAGTATATGCGCTGTTTTCTTCCTTTCCATTTTACCAGTTTCTAGCTTCTTTTTAAGAACATGTAACTTGTAACTTTTTCCCTTATGTGTTACTACCCTTTGATCTTCCCCCAAAATATTTGCTGTGTATAGTTTGTCACCATTTCTCAGGTATCATCCTTTCATTATCTTCTCCTATCAAGTAACTTGACAAAATATCCTTTTTTCAGTTTTTCCCTGCTTTCATACTATGATACATTTTCCTTTTCGAGAGTCGCCTTGTTCCTTTGTCCTTTAGAGAAATCTAATTAGTAAATCAGGTAATGATAAGCTATATAAAATAAAATGAGATTTTACAAGCAATGCTGAGTTGCACTGTGTGTCAATGTTAATTTTGTTCTGAATCTGGATTGTTTTATCAGTATAAAATTCTGTTCAAAAGACCAAATCCCACAGTTATCTAATTAGCTCAACAGGGACATTCCTTGCAACTTAAACTTTTATGTTTATATAGAAACACTAATTGGAGTTGCTTGTATATTTGATGGAGTATAGGAATAAACCAGAGTTGATTTCTATTTATCTTAAGTTTCTATTGCCTTCAAATCTTTGAATAGCCTCAATCTCATAATGAGAAACAACTTGGATACAATGCTACTATTTACTCCGGCACATCTTATTTATTTTGTCCCTTGTACTTTCAGATCAGACCTCACTGAGGAACAATCATTGTTTCTCAAATACTGCATAAACTCAAAGCCTACTGTTGTGCTCATCCTGGTTTTGCTCGAGTTAAACATACAGTCTTGAAAAAAGCTGTGAAAACAGTCTTTATCATTGTCAGTTTTGCCATTTCTAGAAGGACTAGCAGCTGGGAAGCTCTGAACAATCATGGCAGTCAGACTAAGAAAAGTAGGAAATCTGAGAGAGAGGAAAAAAATGTCTTACTAAGCTAAATTTGGAGAAATGTACTCTATTTTAAAATACCATGCAAGAACCAAATATTGCCAATGAAAATATCAAGAATGGAAAGAGGAAGAAAGCATCAGCAAAGGATGAATAGAATACTTATTCTGCAAAAAGGGAAGTGGAAACCCTTCAAGATGAAAGCTGTATGTGATCTTATTTTCTACTAAAAATCAGCAATGCATTTTTAGTGAAAAAATATCATAATGGTAATTATAATGAATTCAATAAACTGCATCTTTAAAGGCAGATTAGCAAATCACTGCAATGCCTAATCAAGATCAATAAGGGCTAAGCTCCATCCTCCCCCTGAGGAAACCAACAAAACTTCGCTTGAGACAGGTTGTTTCGGAGCCTCCCTTACTGAGGTTTCTTCTTTTTTCCAGGTTCCTAATACGTCTACGTTAGCAGGTTAGTGCAAATCAGGAGCATATTTTCAAGCAAATCTCTCAGTCATCCCTCTTTACTATGTTTTGCACTGCACTACAGAGCAGGCTCAAGAAGCATCCCTGCTTGGGGACGAAACTAAACTGCATCACATGGAGCACGCCCAATGCATTCAGCCCAGGTCACCCAACTAGCACTAGTTTGAAGAAACAAAACCTCTGAAATGCATATAATGTAGATCTCACTTCCTCAGCTATTTTCCTCTACAGGTTTACTTTTATTGGTTGACACTACTTACCAATGTAGACATAAGCACCGTGATCCAAGACCGGACTAAATAGACCACAAGATCATGTAGACACTGGTCCAGCATATGCTGTGTGAAAAGCTCTGTGAATAGCTGATAGTCTTGGCTCGCTGACTTTTTTGAAAAAATGGAAGAAGCCTTGTCTGGACATAAAATTTTATATGAAAGGAATCAAAACATGTCTCTCTAGTTTTTCACAGTATTAGCTGTTAAAGGCAAGTAATAAGGAAGGATGTTTTAAAAATAAAGCTATTTGGAGTAAAGGAACTTGAAATTTCAATTTTAGGAAGGTGTGAATGAAACTTTGTCTTTCAGCTGTTTCTTCCTGTTTGTTTTGTTGTGTTTGGTTTGCTTTTTTTTTTTGGGGGGGGGGGGGGTGGGGGGTGGGGGGTGGTCCCTAACAGTCTCAAGGCATTTTGGTTGTTTAATCTTCTTTGTTTTTCAAAAACAAATTGTTTAGGCCCGGCCCTTTATTCAAACTCCATTCTTTTTAAGGTCAGTTTCTTAAGTGAGATGTATGCAACCCTGAGTATGTCTGTCTTGCCTTTAACTTTTGAACCTATTGGCTGGTTGCTGCCAGTTTAGGAATGCTAGACTTGGAGAGTGAAAGCGACTGAGAGTGATTTTTCAGTGAGAGCTCAAATCCTTTTAGGCATTGAGAATCTAAGTGTAAAAGACAATACCATAAGAAATCAGACTTAATTATCCCTACTGTTCATGGAGCAACTTGCCATTTGTGTGAAATAGTGAACTAGCGAAATGTTATGCAGAAATGTTAAATTTAACTCTTGATCATCAACATCTTTTTCTTCAACAGTTACATATCAGATATTTTATTTCAGCTCATGGAGACACTACTTGCATTTTATTTTCCTTATGGGTTCTGGGGGAAGATTAATGTGGAAACCACGAAATCCACCAGTTTTAACTTCAATGTCGAGGGGGTTTGTGTTTTATTTCTTTAAAAAAAAAACCCTTTTCTAAGAAATATATAGCTCAGCATAAGCTGAGATGTATGTAATGTGGTTGCATTGGTATGTGGTGTATGGCTGTGATCTCCCAACCCACTTAGTGTTCATGTTGCAGATATATCTTTGCTCATATTTATAAAAAAGTGAGCATGTGCCCTGATCCACTAACAAAATCTACATGAAGTGATTGCACTGTCCCCATAGAGTCCTATCCTGTTCCTGGATGGAAGCCACACTTGAAAAACCTGCTGCAGCTTTTGCTGGCCTCCTTGTTTTCATCACAGCATCCTTCTAATTACCGTCTGGCAACTAGAAGGACTAGGACAAAAATATTTTCACATTTGCGTCATTGCTTTCTGCACTTTTGGCTTAATATGTCCACACTTGTGTTTTGAAATTGCTTTTAGCTGTCTTTTATAACAGCTTACCTTAACCTGTGCTGTAGGAAGGTAGTGGGTCTAGAGAACAAACAGGTTTTGATGTCTGTTTTTCTGAGGTTTCAGTATTAGCAGCTAATCAAGATGAATAGGAGGTACTTCTGTAGTTAGCTGCAATTTTAATACTTGCTAGAATTAGGGGGAGGAGAGGGAAGGGGAAAAAAAAAGCCAGATATTTTTCTCCCAGCATCACTTAGCTCTGTGTTCTGTGGATCAGATGCTGCCCTTCATACAGGAGAAGAGACAGGAGGAAGTCTTCCCCTGGAAAGTGTCATGAATTCCTTGGAGGGGATGAGCAATTTTATTCCCCCTACAGAAACAGGCAGGAGGAGTTACCTTCACCATGCATCTGTGGTGAGTCAAGCCATTTCGTTTGGGACACAGCCACAGGCAGATTTCTCAACACCAGCCTAGATGCTGGAGTGGCCAAACGCATTCCTGCCACTGAAACCTCACCCGCAGCTCATTACACAGTGTGCCCATTTGCCTCGTGTAAATCGAGGAAGCTCATCTCTTCTTTGAGTTCCAGCAGACCCAGTCCTTACTGTATTCAAGTTGTCAGAAAGATCAGTTAAGAAAAAAAGTTAATTCATCAAAAAGTTAAGTCATCTCAGTTTTTAATAAGTTAGTAGGTGGACAAAATTGTCACTCAAGTAAATTTTAATAAATATTGTAAGTTCCAGCCTCTTCTTCTATCTCTCCAAGGGGGAAATAAAAACAGGGAAAGGGTTGCCAGAAATGTTAGATTTTCTTGAATTTGTAATTGGATATTCTGGACAAGGAGGAGGTAGTCATAAGAAAACATGACATAAGAATGGTGGTACTGTATAGCAAGACTAGGTCAGAACAAAAGTGCATCTGGCCCAATATCGTGTCTCTCACAGTGGCCAGGAATAGATTCCTAGTAGTGGCAAGTCATGAAAGAATCAAAGAACAGGACCACCTCACAAGGAGGATTCCCCTGATAGTTCTTCTCTTTAGCCCTTCAGTTTCCTCAAAAGTCTTCAGTTTAGCTCAGAAACTCAAGCCAGAGTTTGTATCTTTGTTTAACGGCCCTTGATACATCTAATGACAAATGGAGGAAAGGTTGTCCTCAGTGTGCTGCCTTAGATAATGTGAATCACGAATTGGGACCTTCCTTAATTCATCAGAATTCTGACTAAAATTATAGTAAGATTAAAGAAGAGCAACATGCAATTTCATATGTATTTTTGTATGAACATTTATATTATGCTTATATGCCTGTCTTTTCACCCTGGAGGCTTTTTACGCCTATAATATTAGCAAAGTGTTATACTAAAGTGGTTCTCTCCCACAAAATCTCATTGATCTTTATGGTTACTGTTTCCTACGTATTTTTAAAATCTGCACCCATAGAATTCCTAATAAAAATTGAAAACATGCATCTACACCACACTTGTAGTTTTTCAGCAATTCTTTCTCAGCAGACACATCTCAGATCCCATTTCCTATCTGAAATCTAGCCAATGTCTTGTAGCGTGTCAATCTTTCTCCGTCTTTTGTAATTGGTATGCTCTCAACACTGAGTGTGGTACTAACAGAAAATTTATACACAGCTGGGAACCTCTAGTCTATAAATAAAAGCAATTCTTGGAACCAAACCTATGCTGATTTATACAGTTGTTGATTTGGGTTTTCTTTTTTTGGAAAACATAAGTAGTAATTTTTGGAATACTGCAAAAATATTCATAAAAACAAATATAAATGTTATCAATAGGGAATTAAATGGCATTTCTGAGACTATTGTATGTGTCATCTAGAATTTCTATATTTATATGTTTACCAGAGTTTCATGTTAAAGCAAATTCTAAAACCAAATTCTTCTGCCTCTATGTACGTAAAAAGTGTACCTCAAAATCTTCAAAAATTAGTGTTAGAAGGGAAGGGATGGTCTGTCATCAGAGAGTCATCATTGAGAGCAGCTTAAAGATTAGAAAACACATGCATTGTAGAGTATAAAATACTACCCAGATTGATGTCTGAAACATCTAAATTATTTTTGTTTGCTGCTGTTAGCAGACTGAGCTCACTGATTAGATTCCTTTATATTCTGAACTAGACTGAATTTTCCAAAAGCAAATCAAGTTGCAGAAGGACTTAAAGCTGTTTTCTCAGAGCTCTCTGGGAAGTCGTGGGACACAGGGGCCAGGACAGGGTGAGACCATGAGCCTCCACTTAGGCACATGGACGGGAGGTTGTGCCCCCGTACGGTGTGGGGATGCCGACAGTCGGTGAACAATTCCTTTTTGTTTCCATAACTAAAACCCAGTCTGAGGAAACGCTCAATGCAACATACATCTGAAGTAACACAATGACAACCTTGGTCTTAACTCCAGAATTAACTTACATGCCTTTCAACTCCATGGGTTGGCATGCACTGAGGCTGTACTGATTGATACATGTGGCCCAATTTCATCCACGTCCCATGTATCCCATCATTTCAAGTTTAAAGGCAGATTCTGGTCCATGACCTAGTGTCAATATGCTCTTGATATTAAAAGGATATTTAATTTGTTTATGAATTATCTATAGCCATTGTATTTCTCAATTGGTAATTGAGTAATTATTTCTTTAATTAGCAGAGATTTTTAAGTTGTTTTTTTAAATTAAGATAGCTAATAACCTTATGTCTAAATGCATTATGCTGTGAAGTGATTTGCATGCTGGCTGTACATCTACTTTAGTTGCTGTCATGTTACTAATTTTTATTTTTCTGAGAAACTTCCATTTTAAGTAAATATCTAAAAAGCATTTTATATAAACATTTTCTCCTCCAGGACTAAGGACCAGTACATTCTATATATGTCTTTGAAAGTTTTTGAGATTGGGTAGATGTGGGACCTTTTTGTTTTTACCAGTGTTCAGAGCCTATATGGCTACTGACAAAACCACTAGAAACAGACCACAATTCCTTCTGTTGCATAAAATCTTGATAACATGTATAGTCATTCACAGACTCCAGTTCTCTTGTATTAAACTCATATCAAATTTCAGTAATTTTGATGTAACAGAGATTTTCATATTGTGGTGTTTTGCAGAGGAGCTGCCGCTGCCTTTGATTAATAAATAATATGTTTCATAAACCCAAGGAAGTTAAGAAAGCATACTTTTGTAATACCTATCTGTTAGGAAAGTGCGGCATCTTAGCTTTTTCCAAAGCTTTTTTTGTTGGCATAAAGAATTAGACTGTCCACGTGATACTAGAAAAATACACTGATATGAGCTTGTAGTTCACAGAAATGAGAATGACTACCTCTTTGTCAAAGAAAACTCCTTATGTCTGTAGAGAAACGACTTTCCTTATAAATTCTAAGCTTAGTACTGTAGGTACGTAATTGTTCTGAAGATCCTTCTACTTTGTACTGTTCTCTTCAATGGAAAGAAAAAAGTCAGCTCAGACGTTCTTACTTTACCTAATTAGGATTTATCAGTTGCCACTCATAAATTTAGTGTTTGGTACATGCTTCAGTATCCAAATATATCTAAATACATCTAGCTGCTATGAATAACTGATTATCCTGTAAGAAATGTAATTTATAGTTATTTGTGTACCAATATTACCTGTACTCTGACGTTATAAGCCTATTCTCATTTCTTACCTAAATAGAATGTCTCTGGTGCTTAATTTTTTTTGTTAAATACCCCTTTCGCCCCTTTTGTTGAAAGATTCCTGCTATGTAAAAATACAAATTATAGAAGGATTTTTCTCTGCCAAAAAATTTATTTAATTCTTTTTTTTCCCCCAGTCTTTCTCTAAAAAACACAGAAATCTTCATCTTTGAGGCAGTAACTCCTAAATTTGATGCCATAAAGACAGCATTAAAAGCTATAAATATATTAAAGTTATAAATGTATTTGGCCCAAATTAAATGTATTTCTGGAATGTAAGTTTATCCTTTTAGAAGCCTGGATCTCTCACTCGCTGTACCTATGCTGTTCTTGCTGTATTCAAAAAACAATTTTGCGCTGAATGAATCCTGTGTTTTGCACAGACTGATTGTTCAGTCATCATATATGACGATTTATATTGTCATGTAAATGACCGCTTATCAAATAATATATTTCTTCTAACGGTTATGCAAACTGCTTTAAGGCAGCACAGCACAGCTAAGGTTAATGACACTAAATAAAATGACACCAGGAAGGCATCTGTCTGAAGTAATCCAATAATTCCCTATTGTTTGGGAAGTCTGAATTTATTTTGAGTAATCGGTGGTTTCTACAAGAAAACAGTGATAATTATATTTATGTCTCCCAAGTATTTTCTCAGGAAACAGACAAACAGCCTTGCTTGGTTTGTTTTAAGAACAAACACAATACCACTATAAGTATTTTCTTGATGACTCCGAAGATGAAACAGATTACTAATGGAATGAAATGTGACACTGAAAGAGCAAATTTTTAGTGTATTTTGCAAAAGAGAAAATAAAGGCAAAGTTTGCACAAACTTTATAGATTCTGTAGAAATGTTCAACAGTGTGTACGTATCCAAATGCAAAACAAACAGGGCCTTGTCATTTTATGCTGTATTTAGATTAATTAATAGGATGAAAATTGACAATAGCACCACATACTCAGCTAGGTGTGCATCTTAAAATCATGAGCTCCAGTGGATTGAGAACTAATCTGGAAAGTAGATTAACATTATTGAAGCCACAGATAAGTTAGTACAACATGGTTTTGTTTTGTGCTTTTAGGGGTTTTTGGGGTTTTTTTGGTTTTTGTTTTTTTTTTAATGGGATATTTGGCACAACTTTAGGACTCCCTAGACATTCAAATAAAATGTACATTTCCCTAGACATTTATAGGGTTGTATAACGTTCTCCATAACCACAGTACTGAAGTAATAAATATTTTAAGATTTTGTATTTTGCAAGATAGAGTCCACTGGCCATCCTCCACATAAGCTGACTGGACATCCCTTGAGTTAAGATATAGGCAGAAGTGATCTTAAGCTTAATTTGCATGGTTCTCCTTGGCTCTCTGTCCCTCAGTCTGCCAAGGGGTTTGGAGCGGCTGCAGCATACAAAGTCAATAGATGGTTGTGGGTGGATCATAAGCAGGAGACTTGATGTACATAATTTAAACCAATTTTTAATCACTTTTTGGTTTTAATTTTCTGATTTTAAGCCCTATTAATTAATAATGGCCTACAATGACTAGTTTGTCATAATCTCTTGCTAATAATGGTCACCAAGATATTTGTTTCATAGTTAAATGTGTATTTAGTTATCATCTAAATGTTCTACAGAGGCTTACAAATAACTTTTTTCATAGATAGGCCTGCAGTAACTGAATAAGCTAGAAATGGCCTTTGTTATACATTACAATTATAACCTTGTTTCTCAGTGATATTTTATTCAGTCACATGCAAAGCTGGAAACAGCTAGAAAAAAGTTCAGTATTTTCAGCAATTATTCATTGACAAAGATGAGGTTAAGGGATACGATCATGAGTAAAGGTGACGGTCCGTAAATTCCTAATTCTTTCTGGAAATAGCCGTGTGGTTTTAACAGCCTTATAATGCATGTAGAAAACTTTGCATAAGGCATGGCTAACATCATCAGAAGACAATACTACAAACAGTGGCAGCATAAGAATTTTATGCCTTTATACTGAGCAACAAAAATAAAACCAGCAACAACAATTGAATATACAGTGTTTTTACTTTTGTGTTCATAATCCATTCTTTTGCAAATAGTCTACAGGTTGATGAAGAGTTCAGTTTTCTTATCCGTTCCCTTTAGACACAGCCATGGTAATAATTTTACTAATGTAGATTTTTGTCTTCTGGGACCGAATAGCACTGTTGAAATATACCTACCTGAACTGGATTTGATCTAATGGTTCGTAAGACTTTCCACTAAGCATTTCCTGTACTGGTTAAATTCTTGTGGTACTCAGGTAATTTTTTAAGATTAATTCCTAGGAAGAAGTCCACTGCCATAGTTTCTTACTGCGAGCACTCCCAGAAGCTGGGCAGAAGACTCTGTGTTTCTCTATTCACCCACTGCAAACTTACATGTTATTACAGTAAGAAAGAATGATATGCTCCTGGATGTTACTGAATGCTCTTATGCCTCCAACCAGAGAAAGAGGGTTTAGGAAGTGGATCAACATCTTTTATGTTCTTAGATCCCACTTTGAACAGGTGGACAAAAATAAAATAATTAACAGTAATTATAAACACAGAGACACAACAACAAATCGGTAGAGGACAAGAAGAAATGGCCTCAAGGTGCACGAGGGGAGGTTTAGATTGAATATTAGGAAAAATTTCTTCACTGAAAGGGTTATCAAGCATTGGAACAGGCTGCCCAGGGAAGTGGTTGAGGCACCATTCCTGGAGGTATTTAAAAGACGTGTAGATGTGGCGCTTAGGGACATGGTTTAGTGGTGGACTTGGCAGTTAGGCTTACAGTTGGACTCGATGATCTTAAAGGTCTTTTCCAACCTAAATGATTCTATGATTCTAGGTCTAAAAGGTCTCATATAGGTTATGCTGAACAGACACAGACACTGAGAGACTGTGTCATTCTGTAGGTCTGAAAGCAATTAGGAAGGATGAATCCAAATAGCTTGCAAAAGTCTGGAACAAATGGACCACATCCTCAACTGCTGTAAATTGAAATATCTCCCCTGAGTTTAGTGTAGCTATTTTGATCCTATCACAACAAAAATAACAGCAACAAAACATGACTTTTCAAGTAAATGAACTTCAGTGTCCTTTCAAGAACATTCATATAGAGATTTAAGGAAAGAATTGTCTTCACTGATGGCTGAAGACTATCGAAGACCCTGACTGTGTATTATCTACTCATACCCAATATTTAATAGCACTACCCTTGATATTTAGCATGTGTAAGGATGTATCCTACTTTATCAGTGCCTGTCAGCTCTACAGAAATAGAATGTACCACCCGAACCCATGCGATCATTTTTAACTCATCTTGTAACCACAATACCTTTGTACAATACTTGAAAACAAAGGGCAGTTAGTTACATCTTCATGCTTTATTTTTGCTTGAAATTTGTGGTCTTTAAAACAAAAAATTGTCTTCACAGGGGCTTGATTTCAAAATTAATAACTGCTTGAAAGACATCTCCAGAATAGAAGATACAGAGTCTTCACAACAGGAAATGTAAAATATAGTTCAGCAATACACATTTTTCTGAGTTTCTTGCCAAGTTATGACAGATACGCTGATTGATTACTAAAAGGTAGAAGCAAGGCCAAAATCTGGATAGCATATTCCAGTGAGACTGGAACCACTTATTCTTTGATTAGCTCTTGAAACTGCGGTTTAACTTCAGTTTACATCATTGTGCAACAGTATCGACCAAATAGCTTTGCCGTGTCTTGCTGAACTTTAGTGTTACTTACCTAGAAACCTGAAGTTGTAGATTGTGACAGCTTTTATTTCCAGGGGGACTGCGGTAATTGTACTCTTACAAGTTTGTTCATCAGTTTGCCAACACAAGAAAAGATGTGTTCATCAACCAGCATATCTCTTAACAGGGTACGCTTGAGAGTGAATTTGAGGAAAGTTTCGTTGCCCTTAGGACATTTAATATCATCCACCTTTGGTATTTCTAAAATGCTTCCCCCTGCTAAAATAGAGTAGCCTGAAAGGATTTCATATGAAAATTAATGAGGAAAAGTTTTTAAAATACTACCACAGAAATTACTGCCGATATTTGAAGTTTGTAAAGGAGTGAGATTTGTTTGGCGCAATGGCTAACAATCCATGTCAGGGAAAATGTAAGCAACTCTGGGAAACACACTTTAGCCTAATATATTATAAACAAAATCCTTCTTTTGATCATTGAAATCTGAATTTGACAGATCAAAAAGTCCTAAACAGGAAATAGAACAAACAGTACTAAAAATAGGTAATCTTCATAAGGAGTATCATCTACCCTACATTTTGGAAGTAATTTTATTCTTTTAATCAATGTTAATCTGCATTTGGCATATTATTTTGGTGCTTGTGCCTACCTCAGGAGCAGTTTTGGATTTCAGAGTTTATCTTCAGTGGTAAAATTAGGATCTTTGAATAAAAAACAAAATGTCCTTAACTTTCTTCTTTCCTTTTGATGGCTTAGTGATGATCTTTGTTAACGTCACTGGAAGGTATATAAGGAAGGTATATAAGCACGTGCAAGACTAAAGGCATTTAAACAACGATCTAAATGTTTCTGTCCAAATTATTGAGAAGTTTACATTCTTTGACAATTAGAATTCAATATTCCAAATTGCAGAAATATAATTAGCAAATTCCAAATGAACAGTTTATTTGGAATTGTTTTTATTTGATTTTTTTTTCAAATGATACATTATTTCTCATAGGGATACACACAGATATTATTGCTTCTCCTAGTAAGTTTGAGTCCTGAAAAGTGGCTATCTAAAGGTTGATGAGGACATTTCTCAAGTAGTTCCGATTATATCCTGTTCGTGAAGTCTTGGTAGCGAAGAGTTTTGCATATAGATGTAGCCTTAACATATTCAAATGAGTGCCATTTTGCTGAAATAACCATTTGTAAATTTATTGGAACTGGGGAATTGTAAAGAGCCTTTTTTAGGCTTCTTCAGGTGATGCATTTATACTGTAGTCCAGTGCACTGGGACCTAGTAAGGATATAGGAGAGGTGCTCATGTCCCAGAACAGAACAAGCACATGAAATCTGGGTTTCTCTCATACCTGGCCACTGCCCGCAGCCTCTCTGTTATGCCAGTCTGTGTCTGCCTGATGAATGCTGCTCTTTCCCTTTCTTTCCCTTGCTCCCTCTTGTGTTTTATCCATAATGATTTCCTCAAATCCAAAACTTCTTCATGAAATGTCTTGGCATGAACAAAATAATATATTTGATACAGTACGAAATGCAAAAGTGTGAAATAATTCATGAAATCAGGTAATTCTACTGTGAAGCAAAAGTAAATATTGAAATTTTGAAAACGGTTAAAAAACTAAAGCTGTTCACCTCTGTCTTGCTGTATTTTCAGCAGTTTCCAGGTGTATCTAAACAAAATAGATTTTTCCTCTTCTTACACTTCAGTCATTAGGGTGACTGTCTCAGGTTTATCTATACTCTTTAGGAAAAAAAAAGGAAGATGTCAGTAAAAGCTTTCATGTTTTTCTACGAGGGGTATGGCAACTTCTATTGCTTAAAACAAATGAGTGGAAGACTTCAGGTGCTCTTTCTTTCTTGTTTTTTCTTGTTTTTTTTTCTTGGTGGTTTTTGGTTTGTTTTTTTTTTTTAATACACATTACTTTCTCAGCAGGATTGCTTTTTAAGCATGAAAACAGATTGGGTCAATCCACAAACCCTGGTGATTTGGTTTTACTGAAGAAGTTTGAATTTTGCATGCAATAAACCCATAGCCATATTGTGTGTTAATGATTTGCTACAAATCAGCCAATTTGGACAAATTCTCATAGCTTTATGTAGGCAGTCGACTGAGCAAGAAGCGAGTTACGGAAGAGCCCTACCACCATGTGTAGTTCTAGGTCTAGAAAGAATCTAGTCACTTCTTCAGACAAAGTGGCTGAAAATATCCGTATCTGCATTATACTAACATCTGTGTACAGCTACAACAGAAATTGCTTGAAGACTTTGAATTTTTCTTAGTTTTCTAATTGTTTTGGTAGTTCATTTTACATAGGATCATATAAATAGCATATTATTAGTTTCTCTTTCCATAATATGTCATGGAGCGTACTCAGTTTATACTAGTATGACAAAAAATATTTTATATTTATGGATAAATAACTATATATATGATATTTTTTCTACATTGTTCTCATTTTATAATTATTTTAGAAATAAAATATGGTTATCATAATAATAGAATATTATAATTCTTCATCTAACATTACCTAAACAGATATTAGAGTTGTCCGAATAGCTAATTTATATGGCCTAGCTTTGAGCCATATGGTTTTCTGAGCTACAGAGGTACCAACAAAGACAATCATCTTTGATTTAAGTTCAGAAATAGTAAGGAGCTATAGTCAGTCTGACTGCAACTGGAGTGCATTTTATCCCTGCATATCAAGTACAGCAGTGCTATTAACTTGTCTCATTAGTGAATTACCTTGTTTCTTGTTACTCCTCTATTCCTTTATTTACTTTTTTCAGTTCTATTGTACATCCAGGACCCAACAGAATTATTAAGATTTTCAGACTTGGATGTTCTGATTCCATGTGTTATTTCTTTTCTTTTTTCACCATAAAATACTGCTATATGCTTTTTTTATTGCTTATTGCTACGAAGTTTTATTAAAGCAGCTTAGAACAAGTATTCAAGCTCTGGATATTCTCCTCTTTTCTGTAGATGTGATAGCAGGAAAAGATATACAGGAGACAGTCTGTCCCCAGTTTTCTTAGACAGACAGGAAATGGACAGACATTGTCTACGATGTCCTCCTTTTCTCTTTTTTTAGCTATTCATAAAACATTAGAATATTTGAAAGCAAGTTGTCCTTGTGAAACTGTTTCACAGGGCAGACCATGTCCCAATAATTTCGTAACTTTTAAATATGTCCTCACTTACATATTTTTTATTCTGTCTTATTCTTGTGATCACCTTCTGAAAAAAAACAAACCTTATTTTATTGAAATCTAAGCTTCCTGATGGAACATTAAGTGAAGTTTAGCTGAAGAAAAATAATTAGAAAAAAAAAAATTAATTAAAATTCTGTCTCGAAAGATCTGTTTACTTTTTTGGAACAATGTGTTTCAGTTGTTCCTGTTTGGCATTGGTACTGTTTTGGTACTATAAAAACCAAAATTCTTAGTAAATTTTAACTGTAAGGAAGCTAAAGGCTTTTTGTTTTATTTCGATTCCCATAAAAATAAATTTCAAAATTGTTCAATTTATGCAATTGCATAACTGCAAATAAAATGTGTTTCTTCGCAGCCTGTAATTTATTCAGTGAACTCCAAACTGGAAATCTTTCAGGAAAACAGTATAAATCACACTTTAGAGTAGAGTAAAAGTCATACGTTCGGATCTCGGGCTAGCCAAAGATAGTTAAAAATAATTCTGCAAAGTTATTTACCTCTGGGGTTGCACTTCTGACTGTTCAGAGTTTACCACCACATACGCCATTTCCTTTTATGGGCTTCAAAGGCCTCTGTCTTTGAAGATGCAGAGGTTAGACTGGTAAGTCATTCCACTTAAGGTTGTCTACCTCCACTATCCATGTACATGAAAGCTACTGGGAAAAATTTCAAACCCACTTCCATGTGGGTCTGCATAATTTTGCAGCTAACTTTTAAAGTTAATACTGTAATTTTAAGGCTGAAAAATGCATATATAAAATTACATGTATGACAATGAAGACCACATTCGGCAAATTTAGCAGACTTTAGCACAAAGTTCCACATGCTGAGGAACTAAAGCTTAACAAATTAGCTCCAGATATGACCATATTAGTGGGAGCTGGAGACAGCCCTACAGGGCTGGCTTTTCTTTGACTAAAGAAATGCTCTCGAGAAGACTCACTTGAGCTAATGAAGGCATTATATAAACAGTTAAAAGGCAGTTGTTGGAGGCTGGTAGAAAGCTCATGTATCAGCAGTTAGTAATTACGAAGGCTTCCTATCTATCTCCTTTGAGAATAAATATCCTGTCCCAGTTGTGGCAGGCCTGCTGAAGGGAGACTTTCTGGTCACTAAATGTCCAGGCACTATTTTGTGTTGCATAGCACATGCGGTGTCTTACCTCTGCGTGTCTGTAGCTCCCTCTGAAGGTCAGCCAAAGGCCAAAGATTCCAATCAATAACCTGATCAGTAACGGTAAAATCATTTACTCAGAGCTATAATTAATAAAGAGGGTTTACACAGGCTGAAGGGGTCGTCAGAAGGTAAATGATGTATGACCAACCCACCTGGGAAGATGATTAAACTTAGCAATGATACTTCTTTCTTTCTTTCTTTTTTTCTTTCTTTCTTTCTTTCTTTGAAGAGAAGGAAGAAAAGAGTGGGCTGTACCCTGTAGTTTGGAAATCATACGTGGTCATTACCGTTATGATTCACATTGGGTTACATGAAATAAAAGTTGAGTAAATTATTTCGCCTAAATGTGAGACCAGTGACCAAAGATGTTTTTTGCATGTGTTTATTAGCAGAATTTGTAATATGAATAGCTAACATTTATTATTAATTGATACACTAATTAAAGCCATACTAGTCATTTCCATTAGCTTACCCTCAAACTTCTACAGAGCTGTCCGTCTGGTTTTAATCAAAACCAAATGGTAATCCAAGTTCTCAGGCTGGAACAGCTAAGAGGAAGTCATTCAGAGGAGGCAGAAGAAAGCAGAAAAGATAAACAGATGATATTCACTAAATTTGTATAGAGCAAAGGATGTAGATGCTGTGGGTTACTCTGGAGACGTGATTCAGGCACCCTGTCAAACTGGAACGAAGTAGTTACGAGTGTTTTATGTCAGCAAAATACTAATATGATCAAGATGGAGTCTGTCCTTTTGCTTTTGCAGAGCTGGATTTGTGTGACTCTGGAGGATTCTCAGAAGAGGTAAAGCAACATATACCACTGCCTGCAATATGACTGTGTTTAAACTGTAGCGTTCGCTTTCTCAGATCCAGCTTATTCTCTTGAGTAGGAATACAACTTTAGCATACGCGTGTAAACGGTATCTGTCTAACTGTGCATATTTGCTCGCCAGAACAGCACTACACCCTTTGTAAATGTGATGTGGTAACTGAGCTTAGACCATGTTGTTCTCTGCCTGTTTCTCACTACCTGGTGCCAAAGACCAGGCATTTCGGAGGCGTTCTCCTCTTGTTCTGGATAACTGTTATCTTTGCACGAATGTTAGAGATGCATAAAATATTCTTTCAAAGAAAAAGAAAAAAAAACAAGAGGGAGGGGTTTGAAAACACTTTTGTATTATGTAAGTGTAGCACAGATCTTCCCGTCTGACAGAAATAGCTCAGCAGTGTATTAAGCCGAATGTCTTGAAATGCTCGGTCTTGTCGTCTTTTTTCTTTCCCCCCATCTCTGTGCGCTCTCTCCCTTTCCCTCTCCCTGGCGCGGGCAGGCAGGCAGGCTCGCTGTCTCTCTCTCCCTCTCCCTCTCTCTCAAAGGCAGGAAATACTTTTCAGGCAATCTGGGCCTGGTTGTTGAGGCCCCTTTCACAAAACATCAGTCTGAATTTAGTAGACAGAAGTCACTGGGAAAAGCTTGACAGGCTCGTGCTTAGTTAAGGCTCCCTCCAGCTGCAGACGGTGTTTTTGTTAGAATCACACATTGAGCAAAACTGCTTAGAATAGAGCAATGATCTCAGTAGCGAAATCTGAACTTTTATGCTAGCAGGAGCTAACTGGGACTGGGCTCTTTTGTTTGTTTGTTTGCTCCTTCGTTTGTTGGGGTTTTTTTTTCTTTTATTGACCAAAGATTTTAGGGAGGTCATGTCTGAACTCCAGATTCTCTTCATCTAGGTAAGGCTGCCTTGGAATCTTTCTGTACTTCAAACTATCAAAAAAAAAAAAAAAGGAAAGAAAAGAAAAATCAGCAAAGAAACAAGCAGTATCCAGCACTGGAGCTTTCTGCGTTCAGGATCTCAGCACTAAAACTGGAGGTAAAAAAATGATAATCATTAAAAATGTACATTTAGTTGTAGACTGTGCCAATTCTGTTTATCAAAATGCACCAGATGTACAACAAAATCTTCTTGTGCATTTTTCTTCAGCTTTTAAAAATATGCTTGATATGCTGAACTTTGTTTATTTGCATTCATATATAAATAGAGCTGCATGGTCTCGCTTGCATATTTTTTAATGGACATTAAATAGGAAAGCTAGACGTGTGAATGATTTCTTTTTTCACCTCATTTGCCAACAGGGAGGGCATTTAGGGCTATGTTTTTTCTCTCCCCCCACCTTCCCTCCCCTCCAGCAGTAATGATGATGAGGAGTGTTTTAGGTAGATATATCTGTTATACCTCTGCTGGGCTTGGTCGCTAGCCTTTTCTCAGTCTTAGATGAAATTTGTGGTAAAACTGACAATACAGTCTTAAATGTGTACACTCTACATAGGAAATTCCAAGGTTTATTTCTTCGTATTAGCTAAATTAGGTTATTTTTAGTAACCTGTGATTAGATACACAGTTTGGAGTGTGCTGTGCTAGCATTTAGAAGAGGGAAAGCAAGATTCAGTACATGTCAGCTGACTATAATTTTCGGTGAAATGTATGAATTTACTCAGTCTTTTTCTTAACCTAGTAAATGTTCAACTATTAAAAATAACAAGAATATGTTGTTAAGGAGTTTAGGGGGAAATTTGGGGTATTATCTTTAACGGATGCATGAATGGAGCTGCTGCTATTTTACATAAAGGCGTGATTTAATTATTAAATTGTTATGGACATCAGAAGCACTTTTCATGGCAATCTATATAGTATCCTTTGTCTTCCTGAAAATCTAAAAGGACAGCTGTTGCTTATAAGTAATATGAGAGATTCTTTCTTTCTTATGAGCATCATTAAGGCTCCATATAGTTATTGGCCGGATTGGTAACTAAACAGGAGTGATTTGTTCACATATTTCAAGAAGTTTTTAACTGTGTTTTCACTGAATATTTTTTCAAAATGATTGGTGAGTAATGAAATGACTTTGTGGCGTGAAAGGATGTGAAGGACCAGTAAATACCCCAGAATGGGGTCAAATATCTCCTCTGCAATAGATTGAGAATTGTACTCTTTGCTGCCATTCGGGTGGAAGAAAGTTGTTCATGGTCAGAAGCGGCTCTGGGTTGTGAAGGGCATGGGTCTGAAGGGGACAGGGAACAGCTGGTAGGCAGCAAGTTGTCCCTGGGTATGTCCTGGGGTGAATTTTAAAGTCACAATCACTCATTTGCTTATGGACAAGCCTTCTCCAGTTCGGTGCCCTGAGCTGGGAGAGCTGTGGTAGGTGGGTGGTGGGACCGAGGAGTTGAGAGGAATCTGAATGGCTGACTCTCTGCGTCACTCCCGTGAAATTTGTGCTGGAACTTTGATGTCTCAAGGGATTTAGCATTAGTGGCTTTTACTGCGCTGTATTCCCATACTTGCTCCTGCAAGTATGCGTGTACGTACTTAGTATTAGTGAGCACTACCAGAAGAGAAAAATACCAAATACTAAAAATAATTATTCCATATCAAGGAGTGCCTTCTTCTGTAGCACTGTCTTCTGGGTTTTAAAGGATATAATGACCTCATCCGACCTCACTTGCAGGTGAAAATACTTGACACCTGAGACAGTTGAACAGGGTAGACAACAAAATAGAACCCAGAAAGTACTTTCTCATTTAACTCTGGAGTTTCTTATAGAGTATAAGAAAATGTAACACAGATAGCTGACTGCCTTTTTGATTTAGCAGGTTTATGTAAAAATCTTGGAGACAAATCATTGTTCAACTTGTGGTTCTACTTAGACTAACTTCTCTGTTATGCTAAACTGTTTTTGTTTTTTAAGATATTGTTGTTCAAGAAAAAGAATTCACAGAAAGCTTACTGTCTAAAAAAAACATCTAATGAACATGTGAAATGAGCATCTAAAGTTTTTAACCTTGCTCTGTTCCTTCAGAAATGTTCACGTTCTTCATTTGAAACAAGAAAATAGCCCAAGTAGTTATATTAGATGACTCCTTTGAACAATTAAGCACATGAATTAGTGTCTGCAGCCTTGAGAAAAATTAATGCAAGTGGTTACATTCATGTAATAGAAATTATTCAAACCGCTTTCCTTCACCATAAATTCATGTGCCTGCAAACTTTTTTTCCTTTGAACCTTGTATCTGTTGACCTCCGTGTTAAATTCCATAATCAGAGCACTTGAACAAAATAAGTTTGTATATTTGGGCCTAATTCATTAAGATCTCTGTAACACAAAGCAAAATATATTCCGTCCCAAAAGAAAATTAAAAGCAAAGATAACAGCTTGGGTAGGTAGTTTTTGAATAGGCAAGGTTTATAGTAGTACTTTCAAATTGCTGAGCTTAAAATCAATTTTTAAATTATTCTTTAGATGGTGGAACAATAGAAGGATGCCCCTTTTGGCTCTTTTATAAGTCTCAAAAGTTAATTAATTTTTATTTTTTTAATTGTCAGAAGTGTTAAGATGAATTTTATATTATATTTTTCCATTGTTCTTAGCATTAATTTTGTTGCTGAAATGTATCATCTTCTTTGATATAAATCTTCCCTGAGGAGGGCAGTAGCAGAAGGAGGAAGAGAACTTACAAACAGTTTCCTCTTTTCTCAGAAAGAAGATATATTCTAGAGTATTCTCCTTTTTTCTTTTAGTCATCTGGTTCCATTTTCTGTTGTTTGTTTGTCTGAAGAAAAATTTGAAAGATGTTTTTTATGCTGGTGTTCTGTTCCTTTTACAAAAGAAAAATGAAAAAGATGAAAATGGAGTAACGTAGGGGTAGGAGTAATTGAAATAACATATCCAGAAGGGCTAGATCTTGATTTCCTTCCTAATAACAAAGATCCCCTGAGGTCTCTGGTCCAACCCCTCACTCAACATGGGGCCAAGTAGAGCAGGTTGCTCGGGGCCTTGTCCACTTGGGTTTTAAATATTTCCAAAGATGGTGGTCAGTGTGAATACTTAGTAAAGACTTTAAGCTTGGCTGTATACACAGGTGTATTTTTTATATATGTGTGTGTGTATATATATGTACACGAACATGTATACATATGTACGTGTGTGTGTGTATATATATATATAAAAAAATTATACACCAAACCAAATTTGTATAGAATTTTCACATGTAAATCCTGTGTATAGTAGGATTGTGAATATTATTTTTATGGAAATAATTATGGATATTGAAACTGAATTTGAATATGGTTTTGGGCTGCTGACTTGCAGCCCATATTTCACCATTGATATTTGTTGATGTTTTTAGAAACTACTTAAGAACAGTGTGCTGGTAGAGAATTTCAAATCCACTATTACCATAATTGCTTGTTTCTCTTGAATGAGGAAAATTGCTTATGTTTAAATTAGAAATGCCTGAAGTTTTATCTCTGGCATATTGTACATTGGCCACTGAACGCAAATACAGAGGTTTGCCTTAGGCTGTATGTATCTACATTACAACCAATGATGTAACTCATATAATGTACTCTCTACTTCTAGCATTTACTTCACTTTAGGCGCTTTGTTTTCTTACTCTGATTCGTGATATTTCCTGTTAGCTATTTTATTATACCTTATGTCAAAATCCACTAAGTTTAGATTAAATACCCTTGAACTTTAGCGAAGTTTGTAAACAACTTGTGTTACCTCTGAATCTCTAGTGGTTCTCCCAACCTTTAGCTCACTCTTTATCAGCTCTAGGTGTTCCAGGATAGGTACCATGTCTTACCGGTGAGAGTTTCGCACAGCCTGTTGCACTAGAACTCAACCATGATAAATAGTCTTTAATGCTAGAATAAATAAATGTTCCAACTTGAACATCACTGTACTTGTGGACAGTTTGCCTCATGATCCAAAATTTCTGTTTGGATAAGGGGGAGTTGGTGGTGAGATTCAAAAGAAAATTTCATTAGACTAAGAAGTGAGGAAAATCTAGAATAGTGTGGAGGATTGTTGCAAAGTGTTGTTCTGCTAAGGGAGCTAAGGGAAAATGGAAGAGGCCAGATGAACCAGTGAGAAATTTTCCTAGCCAAAGCAGCTGGAATTACATTATTACAGATGTATAACTGCAGCTTATTAAAGAGCATCCAACAACCTTAATTTTGTATTATTATCATCTTTGCTGAGACCATCACAAAATATGAAGCTGTTTTCTTCTCCTCATAAACTTTCTCCTGCAAGACACAGACATGTAATGGTCAAGGAAGACTTACTTTGGATTCACTGGTTCAGTCTGGAGCATTTAACCCCCCACTTCTGAGCAGTCCTGAGAGGCCCAACACACTAGAAGTTGTACTGTTAGATTCATTATACACTTTTTTGTCTGTAGCTAAATGGCAGATAACCCTTTTCATTTTGCTTGAATTGTTTATCTTCGGATAATGCTGCTTTATCAGAGAGGTGGCAGCTCTCAATAGTAATGCACTAAAATAAGAATTTTTTGCTGAAAGTATGGTCTCAAAGAGTTGCACCCTCCACAGCAGAAGCTGCACTTGGAGGATTCTATGTGCAGAGACAAATCTACATTTTAGTTCTGTTAAATACCTATGTACAGGAGATGTCAGTGCCTTCCTGGCAACTTCCAAACCTTGAGTCACTGTCAGCTTAGTTGGATATATAGCTAAAGATTTTAAAAAAGCTTTTGCATGTCATGTGAGAATTGGTAGCTGGTAAAGGAAATAGACCTGAATTAGTTTTCAAATTGAGGGAAGATATCTGCATAAGCTCAAGAGTCATCTGTTTTATTTTTCCTGTACTCATGTACTCAGAAACAGTAATTTCCAGGGTTGGGTATGTCTTTCCAGGCAGGCTACAGATACTGAACAGGAAAGTATCATCATAAAATCAGGAGACCAGCTGATGACTTTGGAATTGAGGTATCTCTGGACAATACTGTAGAGAAGGTCTATTGACTATATGACTATAACAGTCATATTCATATTATGACTATTACAGAGGCAGAGAGAAAGGGGATGAAGAGGTGAGATGCAAACACGTTATCACAAGTCCTTTGAAAGATAAGCTTCCAGAATTCTGAAATAAGAATATTATAATGAAAAATGGTCAGTTAGGTTTTGTTCTGTTGCAGACTTTTTTCCTCCCAATTTCACCAACCTAGGAAATAAATTAAATTTTTACATTCCCTTCCTTGAAGGAAGTGGATTTAATTGGATCTTACAAAACATTCAGTGTGTACTACACGTTATTTCTCTCTCTAATTTCAAAGAAATACCTGGTACGGCAGCCATTTTGATTATTTTTTGCTTTTCAGTTACAGTCCAGAAATACTTGCTCAGTTTACTTTCAGTACTTTTTTACAGGTGCATCAACATGGGATTCCAAGTGACGCTGTTCTTGATTCATTCCCACCAAAAAGCACAGTCATTTCAGCAGTCATTCTCTCTAAACTCTTGATGATAAAGTATTTGTCTTTATTGATGGGACAAAATAATTTTCAACTCTTTATGTACAAAGTGTATGCATAATAATGTCAAAAATACTTTTTAGTCCTGTCTACACCAGCAATGAAATCATGCCCCCTACTAATCAGTAAGCAGACTGATTGCCAAAAGTCATTGTCCATACTGCCTCAGATTTCATAGCTCATGGCTATAATGAGCACCAGCAACTTTTCTTTAAATGGAAACACTATATTAGAACCTTAAACCTAAAAGGCATCAGGAATACAATCTGGTTAATTTATATTGTTTTCAAAAGGACCTCCTGTAGCCAGAAACTTATTTTTTTACTAGAGTTGGCTAGAAAATGGAATTTCTTCCATCCTGGGGAAAAAAAAAAAAAATATATATATATATATATGGGGGAAAAAATTATCCTAATTCAGGACCAAAAAATAATAGCCACAGTTTTCTGGGTTGCCATGTCCTATGGGATCGCCTTTTCTTGTTTCGTGTCTTCTTTTCAAGACACTTCCAGTCAAGGGAGGGGAGAAAGGAGGTGTAAGAAATCTGTCAACTATGTTATTTTTTCTAATCTCTGCGGGTCAAGAGCAGAAACAATTCTGGGGGAGGATTGTAAGGGCTAATTCTAATTTCCATATAGAAGACCTGCATTTTGGAAAAGAAAAAAAAAAAAACCATTAGGGAAAGAAAAACCTATGCAAAAAGAAGAGTCCAAAACTTCACATCTTAGAATACTTTTCTTCATTCCAAAGAAATAAGCGATTTATATTATGTTGAAATCAAGATGGTATAATATCTTTTAGACTACTAAATTTTGAAGACTAGCAGACTCACAGATCAGCATTGCTAGATATCATGGCTCTGATTTTCTTCTAAAAATATCTATGCTAGAAATGCTTTTTGGCTTAAAACCTCTTCTCTTTCTAGTGGGTAGTTATAAATTCAATGGCTGTTTTCACTCTGGAATGATGCTGTGGTGAAGGTGATGGATTATCATAACAGCTAATAAGAATTCAATGCTGATCATTAATATATTAAAATGCCATTAACAAAATTACAGTAAAGTAGTATAATTATCTATAAATACTTGAAAAAAATAGTATTCCTCTCTTTTATTGACTATTCATCAATGCCAAATAGTACAAAAATATAAAGTTGGATATTTTAAATTGTCTTTTAAATTGGTTTTGATTTGATAATTAAGTTGGGTGTAAATAATATAGATCTTAAGTAAGACCGGATAACTGTGGATCAGTTTGGATCCTGTCATTTCCCCTTTCTCATCCTTGAGGAAGAGGCTCAGCTGATCTGAGGCTCAGCACTGGAAATGAACCAAATACAAATGCAACCAAGCTAAAACCCACTGTAATCACATGTTGGCTACAAGTAAAAGCCCTTCTTTGTATGATGATGAGCACTGGTAATGCAGCTACTTTTTGAGGAGGAACAGAAAGTAAAGCAACTCCATGCTGATTTATGTTTTCTAATAATAAATTAAGGCATATTGACAAAGTTTGGGCTCATATCTTAGGAACCAATAATATTTTCACAAAACAAGCAAGAATTTGGATGTCTCTGAAAGATCAACTTGCCAACTTCATTTTATAGTTTGGGGCATCTAATGTATTGAGATCTTATAATGCTACTGGGTAGTATCACAATTTTTGTAACATGTTAAATGTCTTTTAAAGAAAGGATGTTAACAACCTTAACAGTATTACACATTTTCACCGACAGTAACCTATAATGAGCATATCTGACATATGTCAGAATCTATAAAGTAGAAAAGACAATAGCTGGCTAAAGGGATCATGAAACTGATCTCCATAGGAAAGAGGAAATCCTTATCAAGTCACAAGAATGACTTCAAGTATATGGCTTGATTAACTTCTTGTGTGGCTTTTCTTCTGTCAGAAATCATGAACTTTTTCCAGCATATAATTTATATTTACTATACATTATAACTTCTATTTCTTTATATGCAAAGGCAAAAAAAAAAATCTTATTTCTGTTTTAATATTTCTGCTTTCTATTTCTACTTTGATCCTCTGCAAGTTCCTATAGTATGAGGCACAATGAATAAATGTTCTCCTTCTTCATGATATTGTTGATTTTTGTATGGCTTTAAATCCTCTCTTTCCCAGGCAGGAAATCTTGGCCTACTTCATGGCTCCTCAGACAGAAGCTATACCATCCTTTTCATTCTCTTTATTGTTTTTTGCTATACCTTTTCCTGCTCCATTTCGCTTTCTGAGATGAAAGGACCATAACTTCATACAGTTTTAAGTTCATGGCATAAAGAGAACTTAGAAAACATTATTGTGCCACCATATACTCAATCTCTCTTTTGCCTACTGTGCTACATACTTTCTAATTTTCACTGAGCTTGAAATTCAGTTCCATATTACCAGCCACAGTGGTTCTTGGTTTTGTAGTTTTTTCCTGATGTGTAGCGGATATCATAGAGGCTTTTATTACATATTTATAGTCAGAATTATTTTTTTATAACTGCATACTATTTTATTTATTGACAAAGAATTTCAAATGCAATTTTATCTCCTAGCTGTCCACTGCAATTGAGTCCCTCTGTATCATTAACAAACTTTGTCATTTCAGTTCTTTTCTCCTTCTGAATAACCTAAAAAACACAGGTTCTAATAGCCAGCTTTGCAAATCTATTAATAATCTCCCTCCTTATTAAAAAAAAAAAAAAAATCATATATTCTCACTTTTGGTTTTCTGGGGGTTTTGGTTTGGTTTGTTTCTAAATTTTCATTCTTCATTAGTTTTTCAGCCAAGTTACGGCATATGGAGATCAGACTTGCGAGTATATTGTTGAGGACCAAGTGGTCTTTATTTGATTTGGTTTTAAAAACAGCTTTTGGTGCATCCCATCATTGCTTGCAGCACCCCGAGGCTGAGTGTGCAGGGCATTTCCCCATTCCTCCAGCCTTCTCATTGTGCGGAGATACCACCCATGAGGCTTAGTAAAGAGAACGGCGATTTGTGGGCCAAAAATCCCTCTGCTTCCTCTTCCTTTTCATGATCAGAGAGCAAAAAGAGTGGGAAAAAAGTGTTTCTTTCTTACCCTAGAAAGACTCTGCTTCCCACACCTGCTCCAAGCCCGTCTCTGACTCCAAAGGCATTTGCCATTAGCCTGGAAGAACATCCCTCTGGCAGCTCCCCTGATTTCCCCCCTCTGCCTTGCACACATCATAATCATCCCCTTTTGTTCCCATGTACAGAGAGGGCAACTTTGGGTACCTTTCAGAGTTACAAATTCAGTAGTTTCTCATCTGAGCATTGTTATTCAGTTCTGGTTCCTGATCACTCTATTTTCTTGTCCTGAAACTTCTTCTAATTGACATTTCAATACGAGTCAGTTCCTTAGGTTTATCTGAGGGTTGTTATCTGTTGTGCTTTTTTTTTTTTTTTGATCTACAGCTGGCCAGCAATTGGTGGTTCATTGAAAGAGTCTATTTTTAAAATCCTGTATTATAGGGTATGGGCTGGTAGGAATGTTTATACGCTGTGCTTAGTTCATACCTCTGTAATAAACACTGATACTAAAGCCACACTGCCCGATGCTGTGCTGTGCATCTTTCTGGTGTGTATTGAAGGCACAATGCAATATCATTCCAATACTAGTGTTTGGGAGTGTTTCATAAGGTGTTTTTTTTTGTATTGCTTATTGTTTTAAAGTATTTTACCAGAAAATTAGGACCAAGAATAATTCCAGAAAGTACTTTTTATTATGGTTCATATGGTAGAATGTCACACTCATGTTGCATAGAAATAATTCAATAAAAAAGGAAACATAATTTCGGTAAAATAAAATAGCTATATTTTGTCCATAGCTGTTATTCATTCTCCTTCTTTTAGAAAACTTTTGGGATTGGCACCTGTTGTATTAGAGTATTACCAAAAACTTAGCCTATGGCTTCTAGTAATCCTAAATAATGTAATGTATCATTCAGTTCTTATCCACCTAAGACTGTATTATAAATACATTTAGAAATTCTCCCTGTCTGGCTGGCTTTGTATGACCAAAGTATGATGTTGCTGAAAAGTTTCCAATCAGATAGTTATAGCTGAGTCAAACTGTTAGCAAAATTTGTATTAATAATCTCACAGGTGACAGCAACTTCTGTTAAGAGACAAGCTATAATCCTAAATGTTATGTATCCAACATTGCTGCTAATATTACCTTCTCAGAATAAAAATCCATCAACAAAGTATAAGGAAAGAGAGGAGTTAGGATGTGGGTTTTTGCCATTTACTTCACTTTTAATAATTTTTTTCTTGAAAGGCCTGCAGAATGAAGTAGAAGAGAAAAATTGAGGTGAGCAGTGTCTAGTAAGCTGAACTGTCCCTATAGTTATATGGACTGCATTGATCTGAGTCAGTTTTAATATACCTGTTTGTCTTAGCATAGGCAGGATTTCCTTAGCTTTTCTTGAAAAATGGGAATATCAAGTATACATCGCATACTTTCACAGAAGCCCCAACTCTTCTGTTGGAGCCAACGGGACTTGGGCTATGGATTTCAGTCAAATATTAATTACTTACCACCTTTCACTGCTACACAAAGACTGTACTTCTATTTCTGTCCACCAATTTGTGGCTGAAAACAAACAGTAAGAGATATGCTCAAAGAAAAGGACAACTGCCATGTAAAAAGACACGATGAGGCTATGTTTGTGTTTATCTGCACAAAAATCAGCAACAGCTATATTATTGGCCTGTGTTCACATTTATAACGCATAAGTGCATCACATGCATATGCGTGCAAACCTTACCATTAATATTTATATAAAAGATTTCAGCTGTTTTATTATTTCATTCTGAAGACATACTTGTCTTAAAAGTACTATGCCTTTTCTGATTTTTAGAATAAATTTGTAAATATTTTCAAAATAGTTATTAGTTCAAATAGTTTTTAATATTTGATCCTACATGATTATCTTTTATGAATAAAATAAATTAGGGAAAATGCATTTGGTATTCACTAGATTAAAACCCTACAACAAGTAATCCTTATTTTTCTGTTCTAGGACATCAGGGTTTAGAATGGTCTATACCTATGCACTACAAAGGCTGTTGATATAGAAACTGCAGAGAAGGTGGGCCTCCACGTCAGTAAAATCCAAAGGGTGGTATACGTCCAGGAAACAAGAGGAGGACTGTAAATTCTAAAACAGGAGATATTTTAAAATAACTATCTGAGCAAAGACCTAGAGGCTTATGGTTTATCTCAAATTATTTGTAAACAACATTCTGTCTCAGAGCTTAGCATGGAGTTGCTGAAAGAGCTGAATGTAAGCCAGACCAGGAAGATGTGAGATGAGTTTATAGGAAACAGACCCTGTTCACTCAGACTTCCTTAAACAAAGTTTGCTGACTGGGGTCACAGACCAACGAAGATAAAATAATGATAACAAAATAAATATTTCTGCTTGATCTCCGTTGCTTACGTATGCCTGCTATGTAAAAAATGTAATGAAACAGTCTTTCATCTCTGTGTAAGTTCATAAGCTAACGCTTTGCCTTATTTTTTCACAGAAAAGATTTGCATCTCATGTAAAGCATTAGCAAAACCTGAATTCGACTGGCAGGATGGTAGGGGCTGCACTCCCTGGGCCGCCCTCTCTGAAACTCCCCTGCCACTTACACTTAGTAAACTCTCCCGTGTTCTTTGCAACTTTGTCCCTTCCAAAGCCTTTCTATTTATTGCAATGTGGAGGATGTTGTGCATGGTGCAATGAATTATCAGCATGGTGGATCTGGTGGGGCCAGCAGGGATGTCAGACCTGGGTCAGCGGCTGTCTTTGCCTTGGCCAGCTGGGGATGTCACCGAGGTGTCCTCCTGCATGGTGGGGTCTTATTTGTGCCTGCTTTTGCCATAGCCCTCCCATCCTAATGGCATGGGATGCACAGCCCAGCTTGTGGGGTTGCCGTTGCTGCTGAATGGTTCTACGTTTCTCTCCTTATCCCTTTCTTCCACCCTGGGAAAACCAGGGTAGGCTCCGCTGCTGTGTCCTAGGAGGCTGAGGGAGCAGGTGGAAGACCAGAGAGCCCTGGTTGTGTGCCCCTGCCTCCCCACTGCTGTAACTGGGAGGTTTTCTTGTCCTATCTGGTGCCCTAGAAGGGGAGCCAGGTCTCTGGCAAGTCTGGGTAGTCACAGATAGGCACATTCGAGTAAGTCTCCTTCCTCCCTTTTCTGTTCTCACTCTAGCTCCAACTCCTAGGTCTTCCTGCTGCAGTTTACATAGATTTTGCAGGGTGTCAGTCGTAGGTATCAGGTCTGTTTTGTTTAAAGATATTTCTTGTAGGCCACCAACTTTCCAAGCAAGAGAAGGTAAAATGCATCTTGAAAAAAGTGCAGCACAGCCAAACCTGACTGGAATTTCATGAGATGATAAAGAAAGGACGCTTCTCTGCCTGAATTTCGAAAGCCTGCTTGAAACAGTTTAATTTGAGCTTCTCAGAAAAAAAATCACAGGGATCCTCCTTGAAGGAAAGTGCTAGATAATCTAATTATAGGAGAGCCTACCGGTTCATCTTATACACATCACTTCACTCTCTGCTTTATCTGTTGCAAAGTAACTGTCAGTTCCACGAAACTTGACACAAAACTTCCAAAAATAAACAAGTATAAAAGCTCGCCCTATTTTTCATTTCCATTATATTTTACAGTGAAAGGAGATGCGCAGTAAATTATTGCAAAATCCGTCTAAAATGACATCTTGTTTTGTAAACACCATGAAGCATCACAGAGGATGCTTGAAGGGGATTCTGCTGCAGCGCGATTGCCCACTGCTCACTTCCATTTCCTTTGGTCAAGAATTGCCTACTGAGTCAATAATGCCAATATTCCTTAAGTCAAACCCAGGATCAAGAATTTTTTTGCCCATCATTCATGTTTTGTTTCAAATCCTATTCTTCAGAAAGTTAACAATACTAAGCAGTACCAAACTTAGTGTTATTGAAAAGTAAAAGCAAAATGTGAGTCTGAATTGTGGGAGCAACTGAGTGGACTGTATCATACTGACAGATGCTTTGACCAGCAGAAAAGGCCTTTTCACTCTACAAAACATTTCAACAGACTGCTAAGAGTTCATCTGCCTGTCTTAAAAATCTGGAAAAATCAGATATAAAGGTTTCCAGTTGTGGGATGGTAATGATGGAAAGGGAGAAAGAGGGATGCTTCTTCCCTTGGTGAACAGTACAAAAGGACTTGAGAGGGTCATTTCTCAGAGGACAAGAGATGCTGCATGTAAAGAAAAAAGTGAGCAGCAAGAACAGAAAAGCAGTGATCAAGGCAGGAACACTTTCTTCTGCAAAGCATCAGAGAAAGGAGCACTGTTATGAATCTCATTCAGAGGTCTGGAGTGGCGAATCCTCCAAAGCACAGCTTATGTGCCTGCATGTGAGTGCAAAGGCAACAGGTTATTCTGAATACAGAGGTAGAAGAGAGAAGAAAGTTCCTTGTTGGCCCATAACTGTCAAGCAATTATAGCAGGAAAAGAATTTCTAAGCTGAATTGGGGCAGATAATGCAGAGTTTAGGAGTGGAGGGGGAGCAGAAGAAAAGTAGCCTTCTCCCAAACTACAGGCTCTTCCACGTGCCATGGGAATGAGGGGATTTCAGGCACTGGTAGCTGAAGCTGCCTGGAGAGCAGGCGTACGTAAGGTAAATCTTTCCTACTCAGTGCTAACATAAGCTCATATTTTAGAGAACAATGAAAGTGCCCTTGTCATATATTTATTTGTCTTGCATTTCAAGCAAAGTATTTGATATTCTCCGGTTTAATCATTTTTTCTGCAGTCTATGAGGCAGCCAAAACTAGTGATAGTGCAAGTAAAACAGAAGGGTTCCTAAAGTAAAATTTATTTGTTTTTCATCCCCCATGAAATATAACTCTCCACATCCAAAAAATGAAAAACAGTAAGGGATTTGTTCTCCCCTTTCTGCACACGTGTAACTCCATTTAGCGGCAGCAAGATTAACACACACCCATTAACTCTTTGAATGCCTGCCTTCTGCACACGAAAAGCAGCCTAAATCTTACGTAGATGGATACGTGTATGTCATAAAGAAGTTCCATTTTTTAGCTTTTTACACTTAATATTACTGGTGCCTTTTCTTGATTTTTGTCAGAAATTCCCCTATATGTCTGTAGCAACTGTGTTGAATTTTCTGTAAAGTAGACAGAGCTACTGTTCTAGTAGGGGAAGAGAGAGGGAAGCTACAGCAGTTGCACCCAGGTGCAACTCCAAGCAGTGCTAATGGAGGGCAGTAGAAATCATTGAGCCCCTTTTAGTAAACCTGCCCCTTTTCAGGTGTCAAAACAAAACACAGCGGTGTTGTAAAACTAATTTCATTGCTTCTGAAGAGCTTTAGGGTCCATCAGGAAAAGGTACAGCAGAAGTTTAACGTATTATCGTTATTGATTTGCACCCTGTGGTAATTTTGGACAATGCACACTTAGAAATAGTAGGTGAATATAAATACGAAATGAAATCAGAATAAGAATGTAAATGCACTCCAAATTTATACAATAATTTGACTTTACATTTTAATATTTAGGCTCATATTCAACCAGGAAAGAAAAGAGAATCTTAAAGTTGTATTAACTTCTTACTACCAAATTTTGCCTCTGAAAGCAGATAATTTTTTTTGGCCTGGCTCTGTGTGTTATTTTCCATTTTCCTCAGCCTCCCACACGCTAATGACTTGTGCATGGAATTCTCTTACCCTATGAATATATTTTCTTTTTAAGCACAGTCTCCACAGAGTTGGAAAATGTGAATGTGAAATTAAGCTTGCCATCCTCAAAGAAGGTTAAAGATCTAGGAGTGTGTACAACTTTATCCTGAAAGTCGGTTTGCTAAGACATAATTTACAGAGGTTCAGTTGCACAGGCATATTTCTGCATTTCTTTCAAGATGAATACTTTTATACCTTCAGGCATGTGATTTGTCAAGGCAGCCTGGTGGGCAATCAGAATTTGCCTTAGTGGACTGAAGCGACCCAGAACAAACTCAGTACTTAATCTTCTTTATTGCTGAAATCAATAAGCAGATCCATGCTAAGTGCTGACAGTTCTTATGTAGGGAGTGAAAAGTAGAAGCGTCTGCTCCTTGAACTTCTAATGTCTTACGGGCCAGAAGTTTTGTTTTGTTATTTGACAAAGAACTTGTTAATTTTGTTTCATCATAATGCATAAATTAATATGAGGTATTTTCTTTGTGCTAATTCATACATGCAATGTCACAAGATGAATGTATCTCAAATGCCGTCATCTAGAAGGCCCGATACAGCAGTCAGTCAAAAATCCCCACCTAGATAATCGAGCGGGGACGGCGGGCTGTGGCAGAGCCCGACAGCCCAGGTGAGAGGCACAGTCAGGGCTGACCACGCTGGCTCACAAGCTACCCTTCTGGAGACCCCCATCCTAAATAAGGGTCTCCTCCCTTTCTTACAATAGTAGATCCAGAATATATTCACCAAGGGGGTTTTTTTCAGCTTTTATAATGTATTTAAGGAATATGCCAAAAACTTGAATTAGTTTTCCTAGGGTTGTACTTTTTATTACCACACAACAGCTGATTTCCCCTGCAGTTTCATGAAACACTTGTAATTACAACTTGTCCTGAAGAGAGTGAAACAATAACAATAAAATAAAAATGAGAGCCACTGAATGGGCCAAAGCTACTCATAAGACAAGTGGTTTATTATTTTGGTAAATTCAGAATAACCCTCAAGTTCTGCTCTACCTCTTTGGAAAACAGCCAAAATTCTGCACTCCATGGGCATCTCTGAATGAGAAAGAAATACAAAATAACTTTGTGTGCGAAGCAATCATAAGACATAACGCCTTTTATACCCATGGAAATTAATATCTTATGACAGACATTGTGAAGAGAGACTTATTGTCAAATTTTGGCTCTGGAGCTACTTGCCTGTCCATGTGCCTGTTTATACCATTTTTGTTTACTTGGTATTGGAGAGTAATCAGAAAAAAAGTTATACTGAATTATGGGTGCTGTCAAGTTTTGTATGAAAAGTATTAAAACTTTAAACAAAACAGTCTTCTAAATTCCTGTCCTTCTGGTCCCGCAGTCTTATCTTGCTTTTACACTTTTGTTTAAACTGTTCCTTCTCTTTCTTTTTTTTTCTTTTTTTTTAATTTGGAGTTGATTCAATAACCCAGTCTTTATTTTTTATTTCTTGCAGATGTTAAAATGATGAAACCCTCTCTCCCTCTGGAGCAGCGCACAGCAGCCATGACATCTCCTCTGGTCCTCCGTGGAAGGTACGTTGCAGCCTGCTGCTGAATTGTTATGACATGTCTCTAGCAATCAGAAAGAAAAGCTGGGAAGAGCATGTGACCCAGTGGATGGGATTGGCTTTGGAGTCTGTGGAGTATAATACAGCATGTCGTCACGGACTTGTAGCTGATAACTTGCAGACAAGTATGGAAAAAGATGAGGTTTTGAGCGTGGACCGGAAAGAAAAATGCGCTTCGTTTCCAGAATGCTGTTATAGTGGAGAGCTGATTGGCTTCCCTGCAAAGCAGCTGGGAAATGTTTCAAAGGAGGTGGATGAAAACGATAACCATGAGGATGAGGAGCATTTTCTGGAGGCCAGCACAGAAACTCTAGTCCATGTGTCTGATGACGATGATGACTATTCGGCACTCAACCTGGATAGTGCTAATTACCACATCACTGCTGTAGGAAGGGAACCAAAAGATGAAGAAGAGAGTTTAAATGGAGCAGGCTCCTTAACACAGATGGTACCAATAACAGAGGGTAACAAGGCAACTGAAGCATCTGGAATAATTGGAGATATAAGTAAGGAACCTGGCTGTGAAATGGTTCCTAAAGAGGAGATGGAAGATGATGATGTTTGTGGCAGTATTGGCCAAAGCCTGGAGCTTTGTGATTATGAGGGCTTAAATGAAGTAGTAGATGTAGAGAGAGAAAATCTTTCTAATTCTCCAAATGTGAAAGAAATTATTATGCCTGGGAAGCAGCTGCTTCATACTGCTGTAATTGCACAACAGCGCCGGAAATCTGATGCTTTTAAAGACGGGCTTGGAAAGTCTGAGTGTAATGTGGTAGAGAGTGGGATTTCTTCTGAATCATGCACCAGCAGTGATAGACAACTATGTTCAGCAGTGGAATCCAGCGACTGCCTTATGCAATCTTCTCCTTGCTCTCTCATCCCAGCAGTGGAAAATGGTCTGGATGAAAGTGGTTTCACAGAACCTCAAGTGGCCCCTGAAAACAAATGCCTTTCAAATGTCAGTTCAGCAGAAGACATTCAGTGTTTACATGTAAGGAATCATTTGACCACACAAGAATATTCAGACAGTCAAGTGAAACTGCGCAAAAGAAAGGTAGGATGCTCATAAACTGCAGAGATTTTTTTCTAATGTTCTCCCCCAATTTCTTATGAAGGTGATTCCATGACTGATTGGAGATAAAATGTATTTTTCAGCCTTGTTTCATTACCTTGTCAGATTTTTCTTCAATAATGTGTCTATACAACAACTGAGTTTCAGGAGCTCTATTTAAGGTCTGAAAATGGCTGAGCTGTGAATTTGAAAGGTGCCTTATATTCACTTTTTATATATATTTTATATATGTTGTTCAAGGCTAAATGAATAAGTATCTTCTATGAGTTTGGTTTTATTTGTGTTTTTCTGCTGCTATCAGGTATCATTAGCCCTCTTAGGAAACAGACTGTGTCCAGAGGTTTGGAAGCCTTATTGAAAAAAGAGAACAGGGAAAAAGTGCAACAAAACTTTAAACGGGAAAAAAGGAATAGAAACATTTTGCAGTAGTTCTTTCGTTTTCAGCTCAGCCCCATGAGCATATATTCTTGCAAAAAGTATTGCTGAGTTTGAAACAATGTTCTGTAATTTTAAAGCAACCAGAGAGTTTCACTGTCTACACAGAGTAAGGAAGAGTATAATTATAAAACTTTAATGGACAGATTCCCTGGCAATAAAAGTCCCATTGGCTTTTGTGGGAGGAGATGTGTTGGCTGTGGCACTAAAGAATTCATCTTAAAGTCTGGCATTCCCAGCTATGCTGCTTATTCTTGCTAATAACCAATTTGTAATTGTTTACTTCTCTCTGCCTTTTTTCATTTGACATCATCCAGCTTCTTTTGTCTGTTTTTTATAAATCTGGTTTCTATTAATTGTGTAGGGTTTTTTCTATCAGCTGTAGTGCCTCAGTAGTTGTTTCACTAAAGCACAAATTCACATATCTAAAGGACTGTATGCCAACACAGGATCCTGAGCTGCTGGCCATTGCTTCCTTCTGTAAACCATTTGGTACTATTAACACTTAACTGAGACGGCTGGAAGCTGTAAGCAACTTTTGCAAAAGGTTTCAGAAGCCCTCAAAGCCAGTCTTCCTCTGGTAGTTCATGCAATCACAGTTAATGTGATAACTGTTCAACTGATGTTGCAGTAAGTATGGCTCTGAGTTACAATTAAGAAACAGAAACCTGACAAGCAATACCAGAAATGCTAAACTTGTGTAATTTTCTTTTTTCTAAGCAGAGCTGCTAATATCGATGCATACGTTTCATATTGTTAGTAAGGTTAACTTTTATTATGTAATTTCAGACCCATAATTATTATTTGAAAATACAGAAAAAACTTTTTTATTATGTACAGACACAGTCACTGTGCTGTGATTTTGCCCACATTAGCTTTCGATTTACCATGCTGTATTTTTTAATAGCTTTGACGCTGCTGGTTTCCACGTATCTCCTTGTATTTTGTTTTCAGGTCCCGTACTCATCTTTTAAATGTACATTCACAAGAATTATATTTGAGAACATATTTGTGATTCATGTTTGTGCCATTAAATACTTAAAAAGACAGAATATAAAAATTCCCATGAGACTAATGGTGAGAAAAACTAAGAAAGGATGTGAGCATAGAAAGGAGCAAAACAAGGAGTTTGTTCTAAGGAAGGTCGAGAGTTACATGGCTGCAGCAATTGCGAAGCTGTGTAAAAGGGGATGGAGTCTGTCGATCTGAAGGAGTGACCTCGTGCCACTTTTCTTAAAGTCTTTACCAACAACTGTAAAATAGTTGGTAAAAGGGAAAAGATATGATCTGCTGTTGCTTCTGGTATTATTTATCTCTAAGTTCACAGGACACTTCTATAGACAATGTTCCTGCGTGCAGGACTTTATCACTTATCTCTAATCATACACTCTTTTATAAAAGCCTGTCTGTGCTGGTAATAATCTATAATGAAAAATGTGCCTATGTTTACAAACTTTCCCTGAAAGCCACTTTTGTAATTTTAACAAAACATTAGAAAAACAACAGACTTGAAACTGAATCTATCCATAAAAGTCAAGTATTTGCTTTGCAGTGACAGGAAGACTTAAGGGATTGGGAATGGTATATAAAACCTTTTCTCTCAAGGTCAGCAGTTCAAACAGTGCAGTTAAGGCCTAAAACACACCACTGTCTGATTAATGCTTAGTGTCAATTATGGTTGCACATAAATATGTGCTCATAGAGGTCAGAATATGGGAAAAAGCACATGGAGATGAATTGCTAAAGGTATTTGGGCACCCAAACCTTGAGGTGGCACCTTGGGGCATCATAGAAAGGTGCTGAACTTCAGGTACTTCCATGACAGCTAAGATCTTAGGAGCTTTGAGGAGACATCATTCTGCTCATGCTGGTACTAAATTCTTCTGAAAACCTGTTCCTCGTTAACATATTTTAAACTGCTTTTAATTGTGGCAACAGAGCATGACCTCCCCTCTTATCTTTAGATCTGCTGTCTTCGAAGCTGAGGTGAGACAGTGTGGATCTGTCGTGCTTGCTCTGCAGATGAATGCAGGTTTAAGGGCTTAAGGGCTTAAAGTTTAGCATCTTTGACCAGCACTAGCTCCATTTCAGTAAATTGCTTTAGTCATGATGGATGTATTGACGCTGAAGATACATTTTGCAAACAGGTCCAGCTGTTACAGCATTCTTTGGTCCCTCAAGTCGCCAGGGTTCAGATGGTTGATACACAGCACCCTTTTTTCTTTTGCTTTCTCAGAAAGACTTCCTAAGGCTTGGAAATAGGAAGTGCCTGAATTTAATTGTGAGGAGTTAATGATGTTAGGTCCAACAGAAAGATCCCACAATAATCAGGCTATCCTGTTTTTATGTTGCCTGATAATCAATTCAGTTTATCCACAACATGAAGTTGATGGTTATTAATGGTTCAGAGTAGCAAAAGTGTAAATGGATCAACTATATGTAGCTACACCAACTAGTCCCTCCTGTATGCTTTCCTGGGTTAAATAAATTTCAGATTTTAAAACAGTCACTTGAGACTTATACATTCTGAACTTCCAAAGATTGGAATAATCTTTGGAACTAATGAGCAAGCTCTAATGCTTTTAACTTGGGGCATCACAACAGCTCACATGTATGTTCACACGTATAACGCAATGGAGACTTTAGAGAACGTCATACAAAACCAGAAGAGTATCGATTATTCATTCTTAAGGGAATACCAACAAAGGAGAATATTTAGTTACTATACATTGATTTGAAAATGGGAAAAAATGGCCATTACCTTGTAAAGGATCTTGTAATCGCCCAGCTTAGGAACAGCCAGCAAAATCCCTGCTGGGGGATATTAAGTAGGTGCACAAATGCACTAGAAATCTAACGTATTAATTGAAAGTGTTTTTCAACACGAAAAGCTACTTCATTCAACATCAGCATAAAAAGGTGGGTTGAGGCATATAGGTTCACAATAAATTCTAGTTTGAGCAAAAATCCATGAAACCTAAACCAAAAATGAAACAGCAATGAACTTGCGTTACAAAAGGAATTTTAACTTGTTCCCAATATTTCATTGTTCTCACCCTCCCTTCACCTTCCCTTCCTCCCCCTAGTCTTAGATTTTAAGCCTAGAGATTGTCCCATGTAGATAGGGGGAAAACAGGTAGAGAGCCAACAGAGACTGTTCATTTCTCTCTCCTGTAGTGTAATGTTATATCGCCTATTATTTTTATTAAAATGCAAAGTGACTCATGACTGCGGAAAAAAAAAGAAAAGAACAACCCCCCGGTATATAACAGCAAATAGTATTGGGCTCAATTCACAGGTTATTGTAATATCTCTACATTTAAGGAAAGGAAGAGATGGAGTATTGAAAAGCATTCTACGTACAAAAGATAGAATTACTATTAATAGGCTTTTTAGTAAGTCTCAGGAAGTTCTATTTAATAGTTAAAAACAAAATTCAATCCACAAACTAGATTAGCAAAATGGTACCAGAAGATTGGGGGGGGGGGGGGGGGGGGGAGGGGCGGCAACTGTGAAAAGATAAATAGACTTTTCACTGAATATACACAAACATATAAGAAGTATATTCTGATTTGATCCAGAGTAAATGCAGGAAACATTCCTTACGGGTATTTGGGCTGCTTCGATACAAGGTAGTTTAATATCTGAATGTCAGAAGAAAAAGAAAAAGAATTGAATTAACACACACAAATGAACATTTACATGTCAAAATTTTTAGTTACCTGTTCAACTGTTTTCTTAGTTTGGATAAGGTATATACATTTGCATGCCTTTATGCTTGAAGTTAAACACAGTTTACTGAAAATCTGTCATTCGTTGCAATAATGAAAAACTTTTCTATCTATCTCTGATGTTTTATATTCCAGACTGCAATGATATAAGAAAACAAAAATTTGCTGCTCTGACAGCAGCCCTTTCTCAGGCCTCTCAAAGCAATGCTCCTTTGTAATGCTTAATATTCTTGTTATTTTCATTAACCTGTAGAAGAACCAGGTTCTAGAACTGCTCAGTCACTGGAGAAAGACTATTGCCACAGTATTTTTTTTTGAGAAGTCCATATAAAGAGCTTTGGAGTAAATCTTCCAAAAATAAACTCTCTTGGATTTAGAAATCAAGTTCAAAATAGTTCAGACAAACTTTGGATCAGCATTTGAAGTTCTGGTTGCTTATCTAAATTAAGTATTAATTATGAAACTTCTGGGGTTCTCTTCTAATGTGAAACTTCTGGTTTGCTACAGAGATTTTTGATTAAAAGTATTAATAAATTCTATAAGATTAGAGATGATAAAGTACTGGCAAATTTACTGCACACAGTGCAATGAAATAAGAAATCAATATATAATGATTGGTTTCAGGAAATGTAATTGATGCATTGTGCCTGGTGATTTGAAGTTTGTTACGCCAGCTGTATTCCTTCCACAAAAAGGTATAGCCTGGAATACTACTTCAGGAAGAGATAATTGGGGTATCAAACTAATTGGAGTATAGATGATGAATTTGTATCAGTTTCTCTTCACAGGTAATCTCAGACTGTATTTCAGACTCATTAAAACATTTTGCTTATGCGTCACTGAAAAAGGAATGAAGTAAACAAATGTTTCGGTGTACAAATTCCTCATTGCTCTTTTATGAGACTTTTGTTTTTAATATTTACTACTTGTAATTCTTCATGGTGGCCTGTTTAGAAGCTTTCCAGTTTCAACCAGTTGATGTTATCTCAAAGTCCTTCCTACAAGACTAAAGAGTATAACAGCCAGGGCCATTTCCTGATGCTCACTATTATTGCTACTATTTTAATCCAGTTATCTAGATTAGATGCTGAGTGGTTTGCAAAGGATACTTAAGGACACAGACAATGTCAGCATGACAGGAGCAGCCAGTGTCAATGAGATGCAAATTAATTTAAGAAAAAGATTATCAGAAGGATGCCAGTAAATGTAGAAAGAAACCTGGGTAGAAGGTTACCTGGGGTGACACAGATCTTTGTAGCAGTGCCTTTCCCCCACACAAAAGCTGTGAGGTTTTTAAAGTGTGGTTTTGCATTTTCTATACAGTTGCAATAAAGTTTGTTTCATTATTTCATCAATTATAATTATACTAATTTGAGAAAACAAAGAAATTGCTTAGTTGAATTTGGGCCTTTCCATCCACATTTGCTGCTTGAGTATTATGCTTGTCCATGAGATGTGAAGGCTGACTCTCTTCCGTTACAATCTGTAGTAAATTCTGTTTTACAAGGCTAAAACTATGCCTTTTTACGGTAAGTCAGAAAGTTAGGTTCTTCCAGGAGCTTCTGCTTGAATCTCCCTGTAAATTGCCTCCACAGGAAGCCTATGGAGCCTCGCCTGCTGGCTTAGTCCTCCCAGTAAGGTACCTGGGAGAGGTAGTAGGAAAGCTTCCAAAAAAAAATCGTAGAAGAGCTACCTTTTTTACCTAAATGGTTTCCTTACAAACTTTTGCCTACCTTCTCTACTATTCACATCGCATGATCCTTTTCAATTGAGTGCTCAGTTGTCAGCTTTAGATTCTTATTAAATAAGTAATGTGAACCTGTTGTGAAAAATAGTATCCAACATTTTAGATCTTTTTCTTATTTTATTGCCATTCAAATACCAGAGACCAAGTTTCTAGACCTGTCACAAGTATATCTTTCTGAAGTCTTAATCTCCCTTTACCTCAATTCTGTGTTTGTTGAATGGGGATAATTTAATGATTAGTTCTTTTTTTCATACCAATTTTTAATTTAGCTTGTAAGAAAGACTCTTAAAGCGTATTTTTTTTTAATAGAAGCTGGTTTAGTAAGGATCCAGTCTAAACTGTTACTACATAAGTAGTAATATGTAGGGATACATAGGGTTGTCAGTGATGCAAGCTTGTTGGTGTTGCATTGTAACAATAACTCAGACAGATCAGCATAGGAAAGACAAACATAGAAGATAAAAATATGAATAAAAACAAGAGGAATGTACAGGAAATCTTAATTAAAAATGGGAACGTGAATTTTACTGTATCCTGATTTGGCCATAGGGAATTGAATTTACCTTTTCCTGAGATTCAGTCTGCAAATGTGTGTCAGCTGGAGGGAAGATGACAGCTCTAAAAATTGGTGATTTTCAAAGTCAATTATCTTTAATTACACCTTTGCAAAATATGATGTATAAATGCATTCATCTCTCACAGTTTGTTTTCCCATTGAGTATTTTTTAAAGATAATCCTCTTGCAAATATTTTAGTGGAGGAATTCAAGAAGCAGAAAAAAAAATCTGCGTTCTCAGATTATAACGATCATTAGAAATTCTGAAAATGTGGACAACAACAAATGTTGTTTGGATGGTTGTAGGAGACCAAGGCTTCACTGCTTCCGTATGGTCATGGGAGACCAAGGCTTCACTGCTTAAATCTAGACATTAAGAAAGCATTAATGAATGTCAGTGGAACTACGGTATTCTTGGAGTATGTTTAAGTGTCTTGCTGAACTTGGGTGTTATAATAATTTGTAACCTTAGAGAACACAGTAGCTAGTAACTATAGAAGCATTATCACAGCAGAATTACTTTCAAGTCATGTGGTTCTTTAACTATATTTCCTGTACAATTCAGACCTGCACTTATACCAGAATAGCTTTGTTCTCATATATGGACATGAATAATATAATCTTGGCATCTAGGGAGTGTTTTTTCTTAATTTTGTGAAGGGCATTGGTAAATGCAAATATTGGAACTCTGATAATCTCTTTTTAAAGATGATCATTCAAACAGTGGAAATCTTTTTTCTCCTGTATGGAATTTGGATTTGTTTCTGTTCCATTTCCACATCTCTTGTCATTTTCAGACTTAGTTTCTAAAGGTTTTAGCAAAGAGCATGGATCTGTTTTTCCGAACTCATAACGTGAATACGAACACCATCAAACATTGATGAGACATCCTAAGCCACAACAGCTTTTTGAAAGGTTAGTTGCTACCCACATGTCTCAGAGCTACAGTCTGTAGTATTAGTACAGTGGGCAACTCTTACCGAGATCCACAGTTGCTTCACCACAAAGAATTTGCTGCATTTGCACATTGCTATTAAATGGTCATAATTTTGAAGGCATTGGGAAGAATCTGGCAAGAGCTGCAAGTAAAGCAAAACAAATAGTATGATTTCTTTTAAAAAACGGAAACCTTCTTGGCTGTCATGAATATTTGTTTCTCTTTCCTGCATTGAAAACTTTCTCCCTAAATTTACCATTTAATAATGACGATGTTCAAAAATATAAATGGACTGAAACAATTGGATCTAAGGTTTTTTAATTATGCATATTATCTATGGTAATTAGTAGAAAGTGGTGGTCATAAAGCACTCCTATTATTGTGATTAGATGACCATGAATTTTCTCTGTTGCTCTCACAAAAATATGTATCATAAATATTATCTCCATCTGGGAAGCTAAAGAATGCTTTCCCACAGACTTCCTTTGTGTTTGGACTGAAGTATGATGTATTTCAAACAATCTGAAAAGTATTTAAAACAAGCTCAGAACAGGATGGGATGATTGCCAGGCCATTACAGTATAACCTTTATGCAAATTTTACTTTGACACATTTTTGTGACAGTGTCCAGCAATAAATTTTAAAGGCTGCCAGTGTTGTCTAGACTGCAAACCAAGAGACTGTTGCACATCAAGTTATGCATTAGTTGGAGTTCAGCTACCTAAAATGGTCATGAAAGTATTTGTATTTATACACGGTTCATAGTCACGCACTATCGCTTCACCAAAGTGATATTACATGCTTCCAGGAATCAATGTACAGAGCTTTAGTTTCATGTAGTTAATACTCAAAAAATTCTAATTTTGTCCATGTTTCCCATAATTGGCTGGAAGAAAACTTTTAAAACATTATGTATGTTTGGTTTTAAAATTAATCTTTAAAAGGTTCTGATTGGTAAGGGCCAATTATTTGCTGTTTATAGTCTATAAATTCTCAGTTGTAGGTCACGTTAAACGGACCAATGACCAGCTTCCTAAAATGACACCAGATTTGTAATTAACTCCACATTTTTGAGGGAAGCAAGCTGTCGTAGAAGAAATGAATGGGCATAGTACGCAAAAAAATTTAACAGTTTAGCAAATGGGAAATGGAATTAAAACACTTGGGCAAAGCCTTCTGGATTACATGATCTCACCATTATCCACAGCACATTTTTCTGTTCATTAAAGAAACACTTTAAAAAAGGACTTTGCTTCCTAGAACTGTTCATCTGGCACTTTCATGAGCATAATGTTCAGTTTGAAAAAACAATCAAGTGAAAACAGAGAGATCCGAGAGGCACACAGAGGTACAGCTTCCATCAAAAACCAGTACATACAGCAGTAACCTGGAAAAGCCGGTATTAAAGCACCCCCGCCTCTATTAACGAGCCTTCGAAGCCCTAGCTATGGCAAAGCATCTTTTTCAGCACAACCCTCTACTGCAGACGCGACCTGGGCTAAAAGCAAAAGCTTTTCTGCTAGTGGTGGTGTGTCTGAGGAGGAGGCACAGAAGAGCAGCCCACCCTGGCCAGCTCTGGGGCTTGAGGCTTTACAGCAGTGAGGTCTTTGCCACTGCTATCAAGGAGTATTTGGCCGTAGCAGTAGGGTGGTGGGTAAGCCCGCAGCTATCTGACCAATTCCCACGCAGCAGTTAAAAGCAAACAAGCAAAGAGAACCCCCCATGGGCTGAACTGCAGTGGAGTGGGAGCCATCTGCAAAGTGTTTTCCACGGGGGTTTTTTTTGTTTGTTTGTGGTGTTTTGTTTTGCTTTTTTTTGTTGCTTCCTGTCATGGTAGTACGTATGATTGAAACACCTGAAAATGTGTCGCTCGTGCTCATGTCCTTTTACTGCTCTCTCTTAATGGCAACATAGGAGGTTTGTAAAGACAAGGGGATCTATGCCACAGATAGGGTGTATTGAATATGGCTTCACAAAATGAAACAATACTGTTTCTGCTGCCAAAAACTATTCCAAGCTCGAGAGGATATGGCCTAAAATGGTTATGAATTCAAATTTAGAGCGATATTCTTCCTCCTATGAAAAAAATCCAGGCAGCAATACAGCTTCTCTCTATATGTATGCGTGAGTGCCTGTGTGCGCTGGGTAAATGTATGGCAAATGTAAACCAGATCCTTGCTTTCTTTCATAACTGTCACAGCTGACATCTAATGCTTTTACAACAATGGAACATAAGGAACTTGGCTTATGCACGCTGCGTTAATGAAAAATTGGCTCACTGTAACATGAGGATGTCCTTCAATAATCTGCCGTATTACAGCAATAACTTTCATATCTTAGGTTTCACATTGTTTTTGCAGTTTCACCTTACATAAGGGTTAGAATAACAAATGCAATATGTAAAATATTTATCTTAAATGGAAGTTTATTTATCCTTTTCTGCAAGATGTCTCCTTCCCAAACATTTTTGCATATGGCAGATTCAATTAAACAAAGGCTTCTATTTGGATATCCTGAGTGTCTTTTTGGGATAGTTTTGTTTTAACATAAAATATATCATTTAATATACCCATTCAAAAAAAATCTTTAAGGAGCTGGTTCTGTTCTTGTACTACATGTTTTAATCTCTTGGGCGGTATCCTTGACCTTCTTAAAAAAGATGATTTGCATGCATTAATGATCATTGATATGTGATTCATGGCTGTTTGATAAGAAGGCATGAAATAAATTAAAAAATTCAGCGGTGCTAAAGCTCATGGCTTGGCTGCATGTAATTTTAGCTTCAAAATATTTTAAAAGCTGACATCTTTACTGCATAGAAAATGAAAAAGCATGCCCACAAGAAAAAATTTGGGAATGTAAACTAAACTACTTTCCTACATCCAGATTTTCTGAAACACTACACTTGTCTTCTGATAAATGCCAAGCTGTATTTATCTCACACAAATTTAGTAGTGACTGCATGTGTACATCACACCTCACTACATCCACTGAATTTATTCCAGCACAGTAAACTCACCTGTTTACAAATATTCTCTACTGCTTGATAGATGATGAGCACTGTCCTGTTTAGGCTTTACACTTATATAGGAAGTAAAACAGCCAGAGAGCGAGTAAGAGAAGAAATAGGACAAAAAAGACAGGGATATTGAGAGACCATCTTATAGGTGGGATAAGACTGGAAAATAAGTGGGTGAAAATTCATTCATTTTCCATGTAAAGTGATCATTCAACTCTTAACTTCACAAAGCTTTCTCAGCTCATGAAAACAACCCCCAGTTGATCAGTTTGTTTCCAGGCCTTCCTCAATACTGCTAGTAACAGAGTCAACGATAATTTGGGGAGTTGTTCTTCTGTATCTGTACCTGGATCAATATTCTTGTGGGTAAATATTCTGCAGGACTTGTAACTTAGCACATTTAACAAACATTTTATTAAGCTTTTCGAAAAGTCATATTGTAATTCTTACCGTAGGTTCTTTTGCAATATATGTTTTAAATAAATCGATTGTGTTTTTGCAGACTGAAGCCTATGAATAGTTATGACTGTGGGGAAATCAGCTTTAATCAGATTCAGAAGAAATACATATATTTGGGAATTTTGCTCTCTTAGGAGTAGTAACAGAAGCCTTAGATTAGAATGTCAATTTTTTTTTTTTCTGGGTCATCCACACTCTCTCAGACAAAAAAATCCTCCTTCATCCTACCCATATTCTTCTAATCAGCATGTTAAGATCACTAGTTCTTCCCCCTCACTCCTACCTTTTCAGAAATGCTTTGATTTTTTTTTTTTCCCCCTCCCCTCATTTCATGTACTAAGCTCAGTGTGGCAGTATTAAACTTTTTAACCTCTTGGAACTTATGTGTACATAAGTGAAGATCACTCAGTGACATGAAAATACTGTGTATTTTACTCCTTGCAAGCATTATCATTTCACAGGGTTCGATTCTGGGCTCAAGGCAGCAGCCAAGCAGAGCCATGCAGTTACATGAACAGATTAGGAAGGGAATATGAAGTTGCTGGAGAAAAGGATGAGCAACTTCCATGACTCTGACTCCACTTTGGTATGAGGAGGAGAGCTGTCCCAAACACATTCAAGAACTAGTTTTGTAGTGGTGATAATAGTTCCTAGCCCCCTTGCCCGGCACTCATTTCTACAGTTGCATAAAATGTCTACTCAAATCCATTTATGAGACTATATCTGACACGAATCTAACTATTCTGTGTCTTTTTCACAGTTTGCTTAGCAAGAATAGTCTGCAGTGGCTTGGCTTCTGGTTCTGGGCTCCCTCTCTCAGTTCTTTCCATTACACTTTGTTCATGAAGGACAAGCTCTCTTGTGTCAACAACGTTGCCTCATGAAGCATAATAATGACAGTTTAAATGTCAGCACTGTTAGTCATTGATGATTGTCTTAGGGTTTAAATAGAAATTTCTTATTTTCTAGCCCCTGCGTTCAGAAGGAGTGTTTACCAGCAGCAAAGTATAACTGTGGAGCTTTGATCTTTGCTTTGAAGCGTCTTTTAAACTGTAAAGAAAACTCGTCTGTGCTGAGAACGGCATTAGAGGCTATTTCTGGAGTTAGACAAGGATTCTGAAGGTGAAAGGACACTTCTCCAGCTCTCTCAACAAGTCCCTGGGAAAGTTAAAAATAAGTCTTGTTGAAAAAAAATTTGGCACTTGTTATTTGAGAAAATTTCTTTATTCCAGGAACTGCCTCATGTAGCAGAAATTTATTTACCATCTGTGTAGACTTGAAAAATTTTCCATCTTACCAGATACACAACTGAAATAGAAACAGATTTTCCGTCCCTATGCTTTCCATAGACCTCTGCTTTGAGAGTGCAGTTGTAAAAACTTATGAAACGTCTCCAAAGTGGGGTAGCTCAATTATAGCCCATCTGTCAAACTCTGAAGTTCTGGTTGTGACCCCTAATGATGTCACCTTACTGTTGTTAAAGTATGTCACTTGGGAGAGGGAAAGGAGGAGTCAGAGACCAACACAAGCAATTCCTGGGACAGAGAAAAGAGAAAGGAGTTCAGGAAGAGATGTCAGAGTACATAAACTTAACTTTTGTTTGCAGTTCCTGGTTGGTTTTTTTCTTTCATGTATTCTGTGGGTACATTTTACTTTTGCTTTTATGAACACTGACGATCCTCAAGAACCATGGGGGCTGATTCTTATTTGATGCTTAGATGTCTTTTGATCCCGTGTACCAAAACAATACTTGTGTGAGTAACAGGCTTGGTGTAAAAGACAGGTGTCAAAAGCTTTCTCTTTGAAATCCAGCAGTCTGATTTGCTTAAAGAATAAAAAAAAAACTATCTGCCATTCTTATCATTGCATTTTTTTCTGCCTTATCTATTTTTATCTGCCTCAGTGTTCATTATGTTTGGTCGCAGGGGCTTATCCTATATAGGCCTATCCCAGATGCTTTTACTGTCATAATTCTGAGTCTTTGAACTAGTAAAATTGTATGAGACGTGACATCGTTTTAGCTACAAGTATTACTGAACCCTTTAATCTGGCAATTTTGATCTGTATTTTAAACGACATTCTGTTTATTTTTGGACTTTTGTATAACTTTTCTATTTGACTGCATATGGTAAGGCTAGCTATTTTATATTTGAGCAAAATCATGTAATTGTGAAAATGAACAGGTGTGAATTTTAAGCCATTCTACATTCTTTCCCATTGCTGCTAAATCGTCTGCAATCCTAAAATGAGGCAATTAGAATTTATATTCTTAGTATGCGACTGCATGTGTTATTCAACAACCCAAACTTTAACATGTGAGTTGCAGTTCCCAAAGAAGCAGAAGTTTTTCCCATTCTTTGCAGTTAGGTTTGTGCTAGTGGGTTAAGGCACATATGGGCTGTAGTGTTTCAGTTTGGGCCAGGAGCATGCTTTTGAAGTCAATTTGCTGGTTGATGTGATACTAAGCATGATAAGTGACAGGGTGAATGATGTGAGATAGATTCAGTGTGGATTGCCTGATTTCATAGCTGCATGGCTGATTTGATAGAAGCTAATGCAGCGCTTCGCGAAGGAAAACTGTATTTTAGGATTGCAAATAGCCAGAGAAAATTTTTCAGATATTAGGAAGAACAAAAGGATCTCAGAGGGTAGCAGATTCATACCTGCATGGTGCAAGAGGTATGAATTGAAAGACTAGCTACCAGATGTAGTCACAGTATTGTATACTCCCATCGCTTGCAATGTGAAGACATCCGACTCTGTCCTCAACTCCGACAAAACTGGCTGCAAGATCCATCATTGTTAAGACTGGACAATGTTAACTACCAACAAATCTTCTGAAGACAGATTTTTAAAAGAGATCAGTACATTACAGTTTCCTTTTAGGCGAGTTTGATAAATATTCCCTGGTAGAAAAATATGGGTTTCTGGCTTGAGGTTAAAATTTAGCCCCTAAACAAACTAGGCAGTCTCTTGAGATTTTTACAGTTTTTGTTTCAGCTGTCTGAAATATTCTTCACTAGTTTTACATTGGATCTGATATATCTTTCCCTCTGTACTTGTGCTTTCTAGTTCTCTCGCTAATTCCCAGTAGTCTTGTGGTAATTCGTTCATTCTGTTGGCCAGCTGTTCAACTCTCCATGAATGCATCCTCCTCATGCGCATTTCCCAGCATTTTACAAGTCAGGGTCTTATTCTACTTCAACATAAAACTTTTTCAAAAACAAAACCCTATACCACTGGGGATCTAGACAGGGAATGTAATGCAAGCATAATCAAACTCAGTCTGAATAAGTGATGAATGAGGAAATAAAAAATATTACGCAGTATAAGCACTAAACTGCTCTTAATGTGTGAACAGAGAGAGGCTATGTCTTGTATACTAGGGATTTTTTGTCTCTGACACAATTAGCTTGCTTTTGCTTTTCTTAATTACTGCCTGTAGTAGAAGGGAACACTTTGATTCCATTCTGTAGGCCCTTGATAGTAGGATCCTCTACTAAAGCTGTTAATATCCCCCACCATTGCCATTAGTATTAACTTCAGTCTTTGGTAATGACAGAATTGTGAGCTACAAAGGTACGGTTTGTCTGTACAGGTGGAATGGAAAGTGTATGAGCAGACTAAAACAGAAATAGCTGATTTGTTCCCTCTTAGAACACATTTTTCACCAAAAATGACTTGTGGAATTATTAAACACCAAGTGTTAAGTAAGTGAGCTGAAAATAGGGATGGTTTTACCCCTGGTATTACCCCAGATTCTTCAAGACAAAAGAGAAAATCAGCAGCTAGAAATCATTGCTCTCTCCTGGTCATCCCAAGGCAGTTTTGAGTGTTTGGTTTGTTTTTTTTTTTAAATCAAAAATGCAAAGGAAATGTTTATCTATGGTTTATTTTAAGACTCTTTCTTTGTTTACTGTGAAGCCTAACATTTGATTCAGTGGTATACAGTGCTTGGATTCAATTTGAAATGTAATTCTGTACAGGCAGGGAAAAAACTCTGTTGTGCATAAGATTGTGTAATAGTAAGTATAGTTTATAGTGGGTATTTTGCATTTGGGACATCTATCTAATTTGGATGCTCTCTCTTATTTAACACCTACTGAGATTTACACCCAGGCCACAATACCAGCAGGCACAGCAAATGTGGGCTGTGACTTAACCCAGTAATGCAAGAAGAGGCTCCGTGTTGAGAGGAATCTGTGGCATCTACTTTATTACATTGTTGGTTATTCTCTGCCTGAGTGGTTCCCATTACTCCATGACAAATAGTGAGATTTGTCTTCTCTACCATGACCAAAGCATAAAATCTTCTACCTTTCTCTGGGAGTCCCCATGTTGTACGCACATGTATTATGTGGCAGTGGTTTTGATCATTTTTGGCAGTGTGTGGAACAGTTGCTTTGTGATTATATCGCTTCACATGTTCTGTAGGGAAATAAGATAAGCATTCATTTGTTCTAGTTCAGTCTGTCCTGTAGAAACAATCTCCATCTGTGTATTATTTGTGTTTTAAAAGGCAGTATGAGAATTTCTAGAAATAATCATTGTAGATTTTTGTTAAAAACAGTATATAATATTTATCACATAATCTCCAGTAAACATCCTATCTTTTTGAGCTGTTGTTTAGAGAATCAACCCAAAACTTAGCAGATGGGGCGAAGAGTTACTGATAATAACATCAGTGCAAGCACGAATAAATCAACACAGAGAAGTCATTTATTCTCAATCAAAGGCAGAGCTGGTGTTAGGACTTGGCAGTTTCTTGAATTCCAATACTTCATTAAATCTTGAGGGTATAGCATGCAGCGAAAATGAGCATTTCATTATTATGCATATTTTCAGTAGCCAGTAGAAATATATTAAATATGTAACTTATAAAAAAGATTATCCCAGTTGAAATAATATAATGTACAGAAGCTAAGAGAAAGACAGTAGAAAAAGAGTTTGGCTGTGTTCTGGGGTTTTTTTGTGAGCTTAAGCCTATTGACTGACCTTTGGTAGCCAGAAATTTTGAACTATCAGTGAAATCTGTTAATAAATAACTATTTAATTATGCATCTTAATTAAAGGTTTCCTATGGAATAAAAGAGTAGATCAGTCCAGATTGAGACATATGACCTTTTAGGAGTGTTCTGATTACTTCTACTTCTGCCAGAAGTTTAAAGAGAGTTGTCTTGGCAGTCACTGGAGCCTTCCACATTTCCTTGGTTTCACTGAGTGTCAGGAAAGATGCTTTCTTACTAGTGATGGAAATATTTCTGCTGGGTTGTATCTAATATCGAATGAACAACCTCACCTGGGACAGGATATGGCCAGTCGTATGGGGAGGCAATAGCAGCACCAAGGCTGGGTGTATTGGCGAGGAGGATACAAACAGAAAAAAGACAAATCTGGAACAGTGCCCATTTATCACTTACTTATTACCCTCACTATCCATATCCACACGAGATATACAGAAGAATCCTATTCTTTGTCACTTGGTGGATTCATTGGACGTGACAATTGCCCTGTAGTCTTTTTATAAACAGTAAAAGGGTTTTGTGACCGTGAGAAAATATACTGATAGAAGGACAGAGAAAAATTTATAAAGAAGGAACAGGTCTCCAGCGTTAACATTTCACTTAAATGAACTGCTTCATGTGAGCCAGGGCTCCTACAATTAGGCAGTCTTTGCTAAATTACGCTGCAGTGGAATTTACTAACCGGAAAGATAACGCTTGTTCCTTGAAAGAAAAACTCAAAAGATTTGATAATTAGCTCTCAGAGGAGTCCATTGGTTATTTTACAGCTGTGGAAAAAACAGTAGAGACCTTATTTATTGACCTAGCTATCTGATAAATCAGGAAGAGATCAGTGTCATGGAATCTTTTTGAACAGACCACCTCCTGACACTGGGAAAGATCCAGATGAGGTCAAAACCCTCAGTTTCCTGTCTCAGAGAGGAAAAGGAGAAAAAAATCTGATAAACATAAGCTACACAGAGCTGCTTTGGAAATCTCTGGAGATGAAGAGAGCAGGGGAAGAACATTGGAAAAAAAAATCCTCTTGTTAAATGTAGCAAGACAGTACATGCATTCAATAAATATCAAGAAAACTCTGATTTACATTTTTTCCAGTTTGATTACACTGTCAGAACTGAGCCTGAAACATGAGAACCAGTAATGAAGCATCCCCCAACAGACACAATCGTAGCAAACACAGTCATTATCCCACTAACCACAGCGTTAAATACACTTCCAAAAGTTACCACTCCAGGAATGGATCAGAGAAGCAGGGTTAAAAACAGAGGGGAACTTAGCCCAGTGGCCAGCACTGTTGTTTAGGTCAAGTCCTGCTTTAGCCTTGGGAAAAAGACTTATCCTGCCTATCATTTTCACATCCTTAAAATGGAATTAATATCATTTTCCCTGGTCATGTGTATTGTGAGGTTAACTGTATTAAACAGGCACTGAAATGTTGTGTTAATAGGATCTATGCAATTACCTGAGATACATAGGTAGAAGTTCCTCAGGAGCCTTTAAAACTAGCTTTCAGTGATGCAATATTGTTCCTGCTTGTTACACTCCCTTCCGTTCCATATTTGTTCCCAGTGAGGACAATCTCCCATTTTGGCAGCACCAAATCAGCTTTAAAATCAGATTTAGATGAAGTTAAGCAGTGTCACATGAAATAACTTGTAGGTGTGCTCTTACTCATTTGCATGTGCTTTCTGTCTCTCTGTGGTCTCCATACAGTAGTTTGAGGAAACTATATGACACTTTTCCCAATGCCCTTTTCTGTCATTCTTCTCCATAAGCAAGAGTTGCTTCCAGCTCTCCATTCATCTCTCTTCAGAAATCGCACAAAAGCTCAGCCTTTTTTGAGGGTATGTACTACTGAACTCAATTGCATGTTTAGAGACATTTATCTTCCTAAGCATAAATATCTGTGGCAGCAGAAGAATCTAGCATAAATGGAGTCGGAACCATTCCTTTAAAACAGGCAACTGAGCCCTGGACAGGAGAAAAATAAACTCTCAGAATGAAAAGGCCTTTCCCAGGCATGGTTGCTTTGGATGATAGACAGAGCAGATGGATGAAAATTAGGTTGGTGAAATCCTAATTTTGTTGCTAGCAAACTCTGTTACTTCAAAAGGCCTCAGAGTTCACCTATGATCGTCTAGTTCTCATCTATAAGCTCTATTATTTCATCTTCTTTTAAATGAAGGAAAGCCAAATGGTATTTTGCTCATGTTAATAAACACACTGACTTAGTGAAACAGACATATTGGCATTTATGTGTCATGTTGATATGAGTCAGAGGAAGCAGAATTTAACTAAAATAAGGATGGGACTGCAGTTTATAAATATTTTATTGGAAATTCTAGCATGATTGTGCATTTATCTTTCTCCCACATGTAGAAGGACGTTTGAAAATAACAACATTAATTTTAATATTAAATTTCTATGCAATAAGAAATACTTTTAGATTCCAAATGTCCTGCTCTTCAAATTGAGCAATCACGGGTCCAGCACCACTCTCCACAAGGTGCCTTGAATGCACTTAAGCCTGCAGTGTTCTTGATGCTGTTCTTCCTTGGAGAGGGCAGCTGGTGGTGACTATAAATTCACTACAGCTTGCCTTGGCACTGGCTCTAGACTGAGTCAGGTTCTTTCCCCAGACGTGTATTTCTGTGTATTTCTGCTATGCATTTCTGAGACTGTAGTTTCACTCTCTTGGCCTCACTTGTGAATCAGTAGCCAGAGTTTTCATGCAATGATTCTTTCTTCCCCTGAGCTGATTTTGTCATGGTGTGTCTTGCGTTAAGCCAATAAAAGTTGGCATACACCACAGATAAAAATCAAGCCCAATAACCCGATATTAAATACATATATATGTAATAGTGTAGGGTTGGTAATTCTTCAATTCTACTGGGATAATGCAGTCATATCTCATGAGATAATGCTTGATTAAATTGGGAAAAAAAATACTGCAGTACACTTAAATGCTCTCAAGCTAGTTATCTCAAGTTCTCTAATAGAAACATTTTGATTGTATGAGGACATAGGCTAATCTGTGCCAGCTGCTCTGTAGTTAACTATTCCAAAAGTCTCTTTCTCCCTTCTCAAGCAATTTTTTTTGCTCTGCAGACATATTTCATGCAAAAGCTATGCCGACCTTTAAAGATGTTTTACGTTTTTGTCACAAGATGTGGCAACAGTGTTTATTTCTTTTAATATCAGTAAACCTTACATCTAAAAGGTTTTAAAAAAGTGTAGCAAAACATCTTGTTATTTCTATCTTTATGATAGGTAAATAACCATACAGCTGTATTGTTATTATAGGAATATAGGGAAAGTTTTAAGAGTAATGTTACTGTTTCATTATAGGGAAAGTTTTAAGAGTAATGTTACTGTTTCATTATAGAGAAGATGAACTATTAGTTTTAAAGAAGTTAGTAAGGTTTCAATCAAGAATGTACCCATTCCTTTAATTCCTCACCACATTTACTCATTAACTGGAGATGATGGCTATTGTTTATCTTATGGACATACGTAGAAATAATGGGTATAGAAACAGTGTTGCCCCACTGTCTTATACAACTTTCAAAGATATAACCAATAGACATGCTTTTCGCAAAGATTATATACTCCAAAACGTACAGTGCTATTTTTATTTAGTGTGTTTATTTTATGTGTATTTGTAAGGGTAAATAAGCCGGGCCTTAGCAATTTTGTAGTTGCATTTCCAACTAGCAAGTCATACTGCTCAAACTGTATTTGCAAGAAAGCAAGGCAACACTTCTAAATATGGGGTATGGCGTATACATACATATATGTTTGAAAAAAAGATCTGTTCAAGAAATATCCCATTACCAAAAGTCACTGTGTTGGACTGGAAGAGTCTTCAAAGATTCACATTTCTGAAGTGTGAATCATAGTAAACCCAGTTAGATTTTAATCCTGAAAAGCAAAGGAGCAAGTCTAAAATGAAGAGTGGCACTTCAGGTTGTTATCAACAAAACCTTATTTTTTGACAAAGGAAAATAGAGTAAAAAAATATATAAATGCTTCCATTTAGGGCAGATTTTGAAACAAATGTTTCTACTCCATTCTGTGGTGGTTTTATACCTTTTGCTTGAGGAGATGCTATTGTTACTGCATCATGGTTTCATGATTCATTAAACTACTTCTCTGTATATGTAAGCAGACACTTCTTAGTGACATACCATAGGCTGCCTATTCCATAGTTGCAAAGGGGAATGAGTCACCTGGAAAAGAAGCCAGCCCAGCTGGAAACTGTGGAGCCAGCCCAGCTGAAATAGAAGTGTGCAAACTTCATTTTTATTTTACTTAAAAAAAAAAAAAAAAAGCAAGCTTAATAATTACAATGGCATGTGCTTGTGTATCTTAAGAGACTGAAAAACTTAGAATGATCAGACATTTCCATACAAATATAAGTGCAAAAGAGTATCCAGGATTTGATCTTTATGGATTTATATGAACATAACATTTTGCTTAAAAGATTTAACATTTAAAATGTACTTTACTGCAATCCAGCTAAGCTGGAATATGCACATATGTATACAGTCTGCTTCCTACCCCGTGGTAATTCTTCATTACTCGTCGGTAATTCAGTTTACTAACACTCACTGAATCTTGACATTCTCCCTTTTTTTTCAATGCTACAAATAATTGTTATATATATCTGATCCTGATACTGTCCCCGTTGTTAATAGCTAGATTCCACCAATCCGAATTTAATTCACTAAGTCATATTCGGAGGCTAGTCTCATTGATTTCAGTAACACTAATTGTGAAGAAATGGTAAGCAAATTATTTTATTCTGTTAACTTGAAGAGTTGAACTACTGAAAATGCAGCTCAAAGAGAAGCTGAGGATTTCTGAAAATCAAGTCAGGTTAATTGCTGGGCTTTCAAAACTAACTTCACAGTTACAGGAAAAAAAAATGATCATTCTTATGTTCTGTAATTTCTTACACTTCAATCTTATAAGGTCAGTTAGGGTCTCAGACTCTTGACTTAATTATTTAAGGGTCCAGGAGGCACAATCCTTAATATTATTGGTAAACCCAAGGATTGCAATAGCTTCACCACTGTCACTTAGCACCAGTCTCTAAATGCATTGAATTTCTATAGCACCATCATTGTTATTGCATAGTAACACCACATAGGCCCACTAACATGCTCTAACTGATCCAAAAATATAACATCATGAATTCTTGGAGCTTATATTTGGATTTCAAAGACCTGGCAGGGGCCTTCCCATGATACTCACTAACAGTAGAGAAAATATTTTTACATCTTTTAATTGTATCAGTTCTAGCATCTATTATAGTCTATCCCATCCTTTTGTAGTTATAGATTACAGTATCTTTTGCATTATTTGAAACTTAAGTAATACTGCAGTAGTCTATGACTCCATCACTAAATCTCCTGGTCACTGGCCTAGTTGTACCATGCTCCTTCCCACTGCTTTACTCACTGATTTTCCACTCAGTCTTTACTCAGCTGAGGCTTATATCAGACACTAACTTTCAGACCACAAGAGCTATGACTCATTCAGTATGTCCATCTTGCACATTGCACTTTGGACCTAGCAAGAATTTTCCTCCTGTGCCCACAATGCCCATGTTTATACCCCCAAAAAGTTCAGTTGACTCTTCTGTGGACAGTGCTGACCAACCTGTCCTGCTCACAGCCTCCACGTTTCCCTGAGCTTGTGATTGCCTTCACAGACTGGCAGTTCTTCTCAGATCATCCCAAAAAGTTTCTTCCTCCTTGGATCTTGAGAATGCAAGGCCACCTTTGATCTTAGGCTCAGTGTTATTAGCCGACTATTGTCATTGCCTAAATTATGATCTGAATGTCACTTATTCATCTCATTGTTTATTTTGCTTCTCTTTTTTTGTTACAACTTCTTTAAATCTCCTCTGCATCCTTGCATTAATACGCAAGTGAACAGGAAGACACTGTTTACTAGCATGAGACATCTGCTTTCTCCAGGCTCTCCTACTAGCCTTCATCTGACAAGAAGTATTGAGCATGGATTGCACGTTACCCTACCTGCAGAACTTGATAAACTGGCCTCTGAGGACTGTTCAAGTGCAATCCAAGTGTTTTCTATTGTCCAGAGACTAAACTACCTCTTGTCCTCTCTGACCTGGAAATCTTGGGATATTTGGGTTATTTTTGTTTTCTTTTTTCACAGAAACATCATTGAAAAAGAGAGATTTACCTAGTTTAGGCAATCATTTCTGGTTATTTCGCAAACTGTGTTTCATCTGCAGCCACAGATGTGTCATAGCAGACATTAACTTAGTTCTTACTGTGGCTTAGTGGTTATAACCAGGTGCTTGACACTATTTGGTTGCTGAAGTTTTTGCAGCTTTAATAGTTTTCATTGTTCATTTCCTTCTGTCTATGTTTATACTCTTTTTTGGACGAAAGATGCAAAGCCAGACTTAACATGCCCCACAGCTGCTCTCCCATTCCCTTGCTTCATCAATATATATTCATTGATCATTGCATCTGTGATTTTGCTACTGATTTTTTCTCTTTCTTAGATCAACCATTAATAAACCATAAATGTCAGACTCATATTTTCAATGACACAATACAGACTAACACATCATATAACTCAATAAGTCAGGGAGACAGATTCAAAAAAGTCTTAGAAAGAAGATTTTTCTCCAGCACTCTTGAAAACCACGTTCTCCAAATTTTGAGAGATAATGATACGCTTCATGAGAAACATTTATTTTGCAGAAACTCACTTTAATATTTCAAGCTGAGGAACTGAAAGGAAACTTCATTGTGCAATTCTCAGTCCTTATAGCTGTAATCTCTTCCTCAAAAAAGAGAACGCTGTCATGGAATTCACTTCAGGATAGGAAGGTTGAATTAGAGAGCCATGATTTGTGATTATTGCCTTTCAATCCTAGAGCTTCTTGAAACCTACGTTACTCCCAGCCCAACTGGCCCTTCAGCAAGATCACATCAATCATTAATGATCCGTTTAGTGATCCAAGGCCAATAGAATTAACAGAAGCGGTTTGTGTCAGGTAGGCCCATTTCAATAGAGGCTGGTTAAGGTTTTTCCACTGGTCTGAAGCGGGATGAGTTAAGCAATGGGCAAGTTAGCATTTCTGAAAACGTGCATAAAAAATAAATTATGTAATTTGCTTTATTTATTTCTCTTGAACTTGAACTATTGCTATGACTTTCATGCCATTAAGAAATGACAATCACACCATGCCGAGTTTCCCAAACAGATCCAGTTAAATCTGGATGAATACATTTTCCCTGCAACGTGTCGAAGCTAACAGCCTTATTGAATACGTTCTCAAAATAGTAATGTTCAATATTTTTAAAATATCCCTCACTATTTGCTGTTCATATCTGAACTTTTTTACACTTCATTGATCACATGAAACTTCAGGCTACTTGTGAAGAATAACTGAAAACCCAAAATACTGAATTTCATATTCTTCCTTTTTTTTTTTTCTGTCCTGAATGTTACTTTCTCCAAGGCCCTTTGCATCCTATCTCCTTGGCATGCATGAGCTTTACTCCATCTGCTTTTTTACAATGCAGCTTGTTCATTGTTAGTAACATCCTGCTCGAGTGTTTATAGTTGCCTGTTTGTCCAGTTAAAATCCACCCGAAGTGCAGTGCCAAGATCATAGCAAGGTGCTGACTGACAATACTGTTGTTTTGTTCATGCTGGAGCAACTTTTGAGTTTCTTATTCTTTCCTTTCATATCTTTCTCTTTTCTTACTCATAATGAGTTTTCTTTTCCTGTGTTTTTTTCAACTCTCGTTCTATGGCCAGAGTTTATTTTTAGATTTTCATTCAAAATCAGTCTTTTCAAAATAAAATCTTACTACAAATGTAGTACATCTCCAAATGTTATATTTATTTTCAAATTTTTTTGCAACACATTCTGAGATTTTGTAATATTTCTAGCCATAATTACTGGAATTCTCTATTTACTGAAATCTTGACTTCCAGCAAGAAACACAGATTCAGGTAGGGAAAAAAATTTGAAAAGAATTAAAACCATATTGTAATTAAATCATTAAAATATTTTCAAATTGTTTTGTAAGAACGAAATCGTATTCACCCCAATAACTGCTTTGGGGAAGAGTTTGGAATGGAATCCAGGTTTGTTGAACATTAGTTAAAGTATCTGATTTAATCCTAGCCCTGTCATGTTTGCCTTTTTTATTGTACCTCCTCTTTGAGATGACTCTTGAACTCAAACCTCCTATTTGGTAAAGCCACACTTGGAAGTAACATTAACTTCTGTATCTATTTCCCCCCCCTTTTATATATATATAAATTATGTTTGTATATATATGTATCTCCTGCATCGCTATGGTTATATTTACAATGTAGATATGTTGGGTGTTAGTCAAAACTAGGACTTGTAAACAACGTCACCTCCCATTCAAATTGCCAAGCTCCTAACTGTAGGCTACTGGGTCCTTTGTGGACAGACACACCGACACAGACTGACTGACTGAACTTGAATTGAGCAGCATGTCATTTCTGAGAGACAGGCATTTCTCCCCTTCTGTTCCTGGGAGGCAGCAGCTGCGCAGGGGAGCTGTCAGCCATCAGCTCCCCAAAAGAGAGGGGACGCGCGCAGGCATGTAGACATGCTGCAGGCTGAGCTGGGAGGCGGGAGCTCACCTCCCAGCTGGAATCAGAGCACAGCGCTTTTCCTTCCTCCCGACCCTGACTGTCAGAGCTGAGCACCTGTGCCGTTACCTGCTGCAGCCTAGCTGAAACTCTGAGAAACAAAAAGGAAAAGGAAAATGCTGCAGCCACAGCCCCATCTCAGCTGGACTCAAGTCCAACTAGCGCATTGCTACGTAGCTTCTCCCCGGCAGTAGGGGCTCAGGCTTCGGCTCAGGCTGTCCTTTACTGCTTATTACTGTCTTGATTCACAGTGTAAACACGGCCTGTATTTTTTAGGTAAATATGTTAAGAATTCAGGTATGATATGCAATAATCTGTCACATCAATATTTCTAATGTGTTTTATTTCCTTTAATATTTTTCCTCAGCTTGGTATATACATACAAGATGTTTTCAGAATTTATAGTAAGAAAGACTTTGGGTTTGTGAGCAGCTTATTCCTTCGGTGTCTGAGACTTCTACAATTCTTTCCTTGTAAAAGAAAATCTAGAAGTAGGAAAATAAGCAGAATAAAGTCTAAAGCTGGTTTTCCATCTAATACCTGTGCATACAACTTGGAATAATATATTTTTGCTATTGCTGATAAAGCAAGCAAAAATCCTTAGACAGTCCCGGTGTAGGTCACATAATGCTCATCACAGCTGAGTTATGAAATGACATAAAAGAAAATTATATAGTGATATGCCCATGGAATGCTATTGGTGCTGAATTTTCACTTTATTTACAACAAATTATGGGTGCTTTTAAAGAGAATATACGGTACTATTCATTTTTGAAGCTATTTGTCTTGCTTCCTGAAGAGGGTTAGTTATCGTATAATGCAGTGTAATTAGTTTGCCGGTGGGCATGACTCCAGAGTATGACTGGCAAGCATACCCTCTATGTGTAAGGCTGTATACAAAAGCGGCAATACCTATCCAACAGCAGTACAAACACTAAGTGGAATACAGTAAAGAGGTAAATCATTCAGCAAAATGCTTAGCTGCATTCAGTAAGAGCAACAATACTTTCTACCCAATCTTACTTTACCAGTAATTTTTGTAGGTAACAGTTTAATTAGTTCCTATCTGATAATGGAAAAATTAAGGACAGCTTTAGCCATTGGTTGGAAGGGACCTCAGGAGGTCTCTACTGAAACAGGATCAGCTCTGAGGTCAGACGAGGTTGCTCAGGGCTTTGTCCAGTTGGGTCCTGAAAACCCTCAAGGACGGAGCCTGTACAACTTCCTTGGGTGACCTGCTCTGCTGCTGGACTGTCCTGGGGGAAAAAAATTTCCTGATCCTTTCTTGTTTCAGATTAAGTCCGTTGCCTCTTTTCTTACCCCTGTGCACCATGGGGAAAGCACTGGCTCCATCCTTGTCTGTTCTGGGGGCTGAGGCCTTGCGGCACGAAGCGTTGGCTCATGCCAACCTGTACCCGTGGAGGGCAGGGAGCAGCGGCGCAGGAGAGGGCTGTGGCAAGGGCTGTGGAGTGATTGCTGCCTGCCAGTCCCACAGCCTGCAAGAAAAGATTGGCTGTACGTGAACTGTTCCTGACAATCATTCATCTCACCTGCTTGTTGTTACCTTGCTAACTGACGGCCGCTTACTGCCTGCAGGTCTCGGCCAACTGCCAGAGGTTTTCACCTCAGAAATGCTGGGAGGTGAAATGGCTTTAACTGATGTTTATTTGCTGTCACAACAGAAAAATGTTCTAAGCATACTGTGCCTCTCCATTCCTAGAGATGCACTTTTTACATTGGTTTCACCTGTAGTGAAGGCAGAGGGGTTTGCAAGTTGCTCTTCAGGAGGAGAGTCCAGGAGTCTGGCGAAGAGATGTGAGAATGGCCAGAGATGGCCTCCCAGAGGAGGGGAAGGAATGAGCCTGAACAAGAGACTAGGGTGGGAACATAATACCATCTCCAAGGACAAAAAAAGTCTGTCATGGAGACCAAAAATTGGCAAAAATAAGAATTAATGAGTTCAAGCTAGAGAAAGATTGTCATTCCACATTAGAATTGGGTTTTTAGTGCTAAGGAAGGTAGCGCTGGACTAAAAACCTTCTTTGCTTGGGGCAATTTTGAAGGTTTGTAAGAGGAGCTGGAGAACCATCTGTCAAGTACGACAGTCCTGTCATTGACAAGGAGACAGATGACATTTCAAGATCTCTTCCAGTTGTATTATTTATGATTCTATGACTTTCTATTGTTAGCTCATTAATAGCGTATATAAATGTGTAATGTTTAATATTGTGTAATATCTAAAGCAGTTAGTGTTGATGGTTTCAGATGAAAACAGTCACTAGACTTGGGAGCTGAACTTACTGTTGAGAAAGCAGTGAATGCTTAAAAACAAGTATACAAAATGTATTCATTGAAATGTTTATGGAAAATTGCTTTAGTAACAGTCATGTGGTGCAACCCTGGGCGTGCTTCTAAGGATTTAGGATAGAAATTCTAAAGGAAAATGAGTATTTAAAGTGAATGACAGAAAAATCTAAGCAGTAAACTTTTTCAGGGGAGAATGAATTCAAGGATTCAAAAAGGTAGCTGCAGAAGAACGAGGCTTTCAGAGTAACTTTGTGTTTCGGTTCTGTGTTACATGGGTAATGTTCTTTGATGTGAATGGATAGTCAATCCTGGCGGCTAGTGTACAGGCCAGCGTGGGTGTCTGAGCAAGCCCTCAATGCTGCGCACTGTGCGCAGATCAGTCCCATTAAGCAACATTTAATAGCTAGAATAATTCCAGTGTGCATAAACATATTTCAAAGGCATACATGAAATAGCTGAATATATTATAAAGAAAAGCGGAATTCCTTGTCTGAACCACAGACTTTTAAAAAATTCCAGTCAACCGCTTGCCACATGGTCAGACACTTAGCTTTGATGAATTTCAGTCAACAATATATGGAAGACAGATGCTATTAAGGGGTGTCTGAGGTAAACAAGGGGATTTTGGGTAGGTTTTACCCAATTTGGGCCATTATCAGTTCTGCAGAAGGCCTCTTGTAATTGCTGCAGAATTTCAGAGAAGCTGACATGACGCAGCATCTTGGCTATTTAATCCAAGAAATATCTTAGTTGTAAAATATGGTGTGTGCCATATAAAGGGTGATCCAGCTTCCTTTCATTCTGTAATTTCTCAAAAGCTCTGGTTGCTGTTTATTACTACTTGTTAAGAATTCAAAGTGAAAGCGAGAGCGTGCTCTATGAAGACTTTTTGAGCTATCTAGAATCTTTATGTGGCTGAAAAGGAATAACTGTCCCCTTGATCAGCATTTCCGCTCCCCACATATTTGATCTCGATCCCAGTTTGGGGGGCTTGAGTTGCCTGACTAGGCTTCCATATAGTTACGCTAAGAGGTCTGATATGAACATCTAACTTTGTAACCCTTTTGTTGAAACACTTTTGCTGAGACAAGTTCTGAAAATTCAAGGGGGTTGGGTCTTAACCCAAACCCAAACTCTAACTTTGTTTCGGTCTTATTCACAAATACAAGTTTTATCCTCATTCAAGATTAAGATTTTTACCACCACCTCCTCTGATCAGCAATAGCAGTTCTTATAAATATCAATGTGCTGTGTTTTGTGATACAAAAGTATCCTTGGTTTAAATCTTACTGTGCAGAAGTAATTTAATAAGAAAGTAATTGTCACCGGGACAATCCAATTTTCACATGGGAAAGAATGAGTTCTTTTCCAAGGAAACAAGGCACTTAAACTCCTTTCACTGAATATAAAAAATTAGCAATGGATTTTCTCATGCTATCATGTTCTCCTACAAACTTGTGACATTAAAAAAAAATCTCTGGCATTTCATCAGCTGCATAGATTGGCAAAGCTAAAGAACGATACATGGGTGAATTGAGGGGCAGGGGACAGCAGTTGACTGCTCTTTTTTGACAATATGCCTCTCTTTCAGACCCTCACCAACTAAATTACAAATGTGCAGACTCCCTTAAGTTCTTTGCAGTGGTGTCCTGAAGAAAAACATTTGAGAAGCCCCCAGACTCTACAATGTCTGTAAAATCAGCATAACCTCACCTGTAAAAACAAGGTTACATTTATGTGGTCACTTTGCATCAACATAAATCCAGGCTTTTACAAAAAAAAAAAAAAAAAAATCAGTACAGCTTTTTGTTCTGCCTTTGTTTGGCCTTCCTTGGCCAGCACTGACATTTGCATGGCTACACGGAGAACCAGAGTAGGGAGCTGACCCTGCTCAGCACTACCCCTTTCCCAGGGATCGTGTTCAGCCGGATCCCTGCTGGCTCACGACTGGAAACTAGTGCTGGCACAAGGGGAGGTGAGCGGCAGCCTGGGAGAGTAGCTGAGGGAACAGCAACTCGTAACAGAACTGGGAATGTGGAGAAAATTAAAGCAACCATGAAACCACGACCTGTATCAGATCATGATTGACATATATGTTTTTTAAATCTAAGTTCAGAGGACATCTATAAACAGAACAAAGTGTAAAGTTACTAAACAACTGAGTTCTGATCACACTTGAATCTTCAAATATTAAACTTATTAATATCATGTAAGATTAAAGTGTATTTTAAATCATTGACTTCTATAAGGTTTAGTAGTGGAATTACTATACCGTAGCAAACATCCATTAGAATTTGTCTTGGTACTGAAAGGAATCTTTGCAAGAAAGAAACGAGTAGTCTACACAATCCATGAAGAGGTATAGCCAAAAAGCTCAGCTCATTGCTAGAGGCAAAATCAAGTGCACTTATATAGATAACGATCAGTTTTCAGATAGCAAATATAGAGAAGCTATGCAGAATACTTGGATTTACAGCAAAACACCAGTCTTGCAACAGTGTGGTGGGCAAAACTGGGAGGTAAGCAAGTAGATCTTTGAGCTTTGGGACTTTCAAATAATGTTTGACCACAACTTTTTCTGAACATTGTCCTTAATTGTAGGGAGAGACACGGGTCTCCCTATTCAAGGTCTTGTTCTTGCAGATACATATGCTACAAATACCATCACTGTGATTTGGGGGGGTTTTACATTGACGAAGCCCTGCAGTAAAAAGGTCATTCAGTTTTACAAATGTTTTTCTCTATATACTGACAACTAAATCGATCGTGTCATGCAAGTCAAGTGCGTTCTGAGAATCTGTTTCAATGTTTTTGTTGCAGAGTTCATACTGCCTCTGAAAGAAACAGTGCTATTTTGAAGTTCACTGTTTGTAAACAAATTCGGTCTTATTAGAGAAGAGTTTAAATTCTCAGCTTCTCTCCTCCATTTCTCACGAAATGTCTGCACAAGAAAAACATGACTCTGCTATAACTTCTGGAAGTTTGCAACAGCCTTCATCAGCCATTGCTACATCTGCCACAACAGTAAATCTATGAAAATCTTTAAACAATTCTCTCAGGTCACTTGCATGACTTTAGAAATCTTCAGTGAGTGCATTTTTTTCTGATTAAATGAACCAGTAGTAACACCAAAATATTTAAAAGATTTCCAAATATCTTTGCATGGAAGGGTGGTCCGTGCAGGGACAGAATATTAACAGTGCAGGAAAGTTTTGTATATTGCTAAACTTCTGTGAAGTTTGCTGTTCTACATTTGCAGAAAATAACTCTGCTTTTGCATTTTTTTGTTTTCTGTACCACAAAAGTGTCCTGTTTGGATTAACATTAATGTTTCCCACTCTGCTAGCCATTGCCTTACCTTTTTAATACAATTTTCGCCTTAGTGGTACTTATTTGTTCCTTCATTTTCTTCAAGCCTTGTTATCTGATCTACAGTGCTGCACTTTAGTGCTGCTGAATAGCACAACAAAGAAAAAAAAAAAACACTAACCCAAAATATGTCTTCCATTTTACCCTTCTTGACTGTAACCAGGTCTTGTCATATCACACATAGAGCACCCCACATCACATCACCTCTTTCAACTTACATTCTTAAAACTCTTAATTTAATAGGTTAATATTTTAACCATCTAAGATGGTCATTTCTATTTCTCACCTGGAAGAAGCTGGAGAGTGGTTTATGGGTTTCGATCCTCATGTGATGCTGTGACACTTTCCTCACTGCACAAATGAAGTAGGTCCATTCTGCAGTAGAACAGATTAACTGGTGACTCATTTAAAGTAGGTCTTATGCATCTGGTTTCACACTTTTTGTGCCTTGATCCTCTGTGTCCTTTTAGACACAGGGTTGCTTGGACTCCCTGAGATTCACTATGGTTGGTATATACCTGTCTATTTCATATAGCTTTCTGACAAGAACTTGAGCTCTTCTCTCCACATTGAATCCCCCACCTCGTTCTTTCCACCATTAACTCTGAAGTTCCTTATTTTCTTTGCTGCCTCTTTACAGACGTCTCCATGATCTAGTCATGCTTCAGGGTGCAGGGGAAGAAAATACTCTTTGCTGAATGCCCCCTATCTCAGCTTTCCTCGACTCCCTTTCTCTTCTAATGGCCTCCTCCAGACATGAGAGGGATTGGAAACTGTATTGGGCAGACAAGCCTGGTGAATCTCTCATGTAAATTGCCAACTTGAGCAAGATTACCAAAAACAGAATGATAAATGCAGGTGTTTCTCAGAAGCCATAAGCACTGGGCTGATTTCAGTAAGTTGCAGGCTATTACAAAATGTTCCTACATTTTGTCAGCCAGTATATAAAAATTCTCAGGCAACTCTTGGTAATGAGCCAACCCAATCTATTTTTTTTTAATTATTCTCTACAGGTAAACTTGTCATAGTCACTTCTGCATTTAGAAAAGAATGCCAAATTTAAATGTATCATCAATGTACAAAGTCTCTTCACTGCACAAATGCATGCATGCATGCATGTGTGTGTGTTTATGTGACTTGTAAATACATAGAAATATAAATAAACCCACAGGACTCAAAAGAGTAATATAAAACAAAAGTAAAAGACAGAAGCAGTTAAATATTTATATTTTTAAAAAAAAAAAACCAGATGAATGATAACTTGGATGTCTTCAAGCTAAGCCCTCATACCAAGATTTACAAGGTTAAATAACCAGCTAAACAGCACATTTCTTCCATAATGGCTCCTAGCTTTGCACAAACATTTTGCTGGCAAAGAAAAGCAGATATAGGAAATTTTATGCAACTGGTTAAGTTAACTGAACTTGCAACTCTCAGTGGAGACTCTCTCACACGCACACAAAAATAATAGGCAAATGGATTAAGGTGGTATTAGCAAGGGGATTGTGTTGTGTGTTTTTTTAATAGGCTCTTTTTTCATTTATTGACATCGCAATCATACTAATGAACAGATACCTTGTCTAAAAAGATTGAGTTGACAGTGCAACCTGTATTCTTAAAACTCTTCATTTACTAGGGTAGCATGATAACCATTTAAGACAAGCACTTCTCTTTCTCACCTGGGAGAAGTCAGAGTGTACAGTGGTTTGTGGGTTTTAATTCTCATGCCTGTCTTCGGCCTGATTCAAAGTCCATTGCAATTGTGGGAAGAGTCCTATTAATTTCAGGAGGCTGCTCCGTACAAATATTGCAATACCTTCAGTTATTGTGGGGTGTAGAGTGTCACTAATAGACTTCATATAGGTAGTATCTGTTACCTGGTTTCTATGTTTTCATTGGTAACCTGAAGGACAAATTAGGGTTTATATTCATTCCTCTTCCCTCATCCTCTTTGCACTGTCTTCAGTGCAGTGTAAACCTGGAAGTATTGGGTTTGCTTTCCATTTGTAAACAATTCCTTACATCCAGGTTTGAAATGCATTAGATGATCTCTTCAGAGAGAAGCTTTTATCCCATGAGGACAGTCAAGGATGAGAGCAGGCTGGCCGGAGAAGTTATACATTCTCCGTCCTTGGGGGTTTCTGTAACCTGACTGAATCAAGCCCTGAACAGCTTAGTCTGATCTCACAGCTGGCATTACTTGAGAAGAAGGTTGGACTAGAGACCTCTGAAGTCCTGTCCAACCAATTAACCTATGATAAGCCTTATTTTGTTCTGTCCATGTACCTATTCTTTGTCTCTTTCAGACCTTAAGACTGACAAAGGGTGAAGAAATTGAGGAAAAGGGATCACAGGTGGAGAAAATGGTTTAAGCAAAGTGTCCCAAATGCCACACTGGTTCTCACTATAGTATCATTTGTGTCCTCTTTAAAAAGCATATTGCAAGAAGTGTTAAAAACTGTCACAGAATGGTTGAGGTTGGAAGACACCTCTTGAGATTGTCTAGTCCAAGCAGAGTGAAAACAGGTTGTCCAGGACCGTGTCTAGTCAGATTTTTAATATCTCCATGATGGAGACTCCACAACCTCTCTGGGCAACCTATTCCACTACTCAGTCACCCTCACAGTAAAGTTTTTTTCTTAGGTCTAAGTGGAATTTCTTGTATCTTGGTTTGTTCCCATTGCCTCTTGTGCTGTCTCTGGGTACCACTAAGAAGCACCTGGCTCTGTCTTCTTACTCACTCATCAGACAGATCTCTCCTGAGCCTTCTCCTCTCCAACCTAAACAGTTCCAGCTTTCTCAGCCTCCCCTCATATGAAAGATGCTCCAAACCCTTAATCATCTTCACTGGACTTGCTCCAGTATGTCCGTTTCTCTCTTGTACTGGGGAGTCCAGGACTGGACCCAGCACTGAACCCAGATGTGTCTCAGCAGGGCTGAATAGAGGGGAATGTTCCCCCAATGTCCTGCTGGCAATGTTCTTCCTAGTGCAGCCCAGATACTGTTGGTCTTTTTTTGCCAGGAGGTTGCATTGCTGGCTCATAATTATCCTCACCTTTGTGTTTCCTGAAGCAAGTGTCTCATGTCTTAAGGAGGAACAAATCACAAGTAAGTTATGAAGTATATGAATGGGCCAAATATGAAATTTTTTGTGTCTCCCATATATTCAGTTATATTTCCCGAAGTCTGAATTTTCTTTTAAGAATGGGGTGTCCTAAGTGTTTGTGCCACATCAGGCGTCCAATCACCTGTAACTCTCATTCTCAAGCACTTCCAAATTGGATAAATGTGAACAGCTGGAGTCCAAAAAACTTGTCACAGCTCAAATATTGATTTCCAAATGATCAGTTTTATTGCCCAGAGAAATTAATTTCTAATATTATGGAAACTGAAGCCCTCAGAAAGTCTTTCCATTTTTAACTGTTACACAGATAATAAAATTGTGATATAACATTTTTAAATATTATTAAATACAAAGGATAATAATAGATAAATTCAAAGAGACTCAATGATTTGTGATCAATTTACTTACATTTTCTCTCATGCTGTTCCTTTCAGATGATACAATTTGGAGTTGGGACTTTCCAGTCTCACAGAAATTATTCTGAATTCATTTGATTCCAATAGATATGAGGACCCCTGTGAGTGATCATTGGCATCAATTCTTCTCTCTTGACTTACTTTGAATATTTAGTTTGGTAAATCAAAAAGCCTGGAAATTAGGCTTAAGCAAAATCACAAAGACCAGAACAGATCTCCTGAAGGGCAAACCCTCCCTCTGATTTAACTGCAAAACTAAACGAACCAAACCAAAACAGCTTCCTTTCCACCGATCTATAAAGTAGGCATGTAAAATATAAGTACACAAATCTATTCGCTTATTGTATATTTGTAAAACACATGCCAACAACAGACACGTATCCAAGCTAAATTTCATAATGTCGCTGATGCTGATTTAATTTCTGATGATTAAAAGTCACTATTTTGCCTTGTTTGACTCTGATTTATAGTATTAATAGGAAAGTAATAAAAAGTCCACTCAAGTATTTTCTTGTTGATTTTGCACAAAATTACTAGATCTGAGGTAGTTTTGCAATAATATAAAAACATGCAGCATCAGTCATCTTTCACTCACGTTCTATTTAATCACAGTTCTATTTAATCACAGTGTTTTTCCAGTGTGATAATTAGTGCTCAGATTACCATCATAATATTCTCCATGAAGGAAAAGTCTTTCCCCTCATAGCAAACAGAAATGGGGTACAGTAAAGGTAAAAAAGTTGATTTTGCTTACTTTGCAAGTCATAGCCGTCAAAGTGTAGTCACAAAAGATGACTTTTAGAATAAGTATAATGTTAATTTACAAAATATGAAGAAGGAAATCAGAAAGTAACTGAATATTGTTTATGCTGGAAAGAGCATGATTAATGATTTTATGTTTTAACTATATTTTTTTTCCACTCAGTGAAGACAGATTATGTTCCTGTTGTGCTTTGTGCCTCTATGGAATTTGATTTTGGCAAATTTTCATAGTCATAATCCTGACATGATCTTAAGTTGGGTGTCATCAAACCGGTTACTGTAAACAAGTGTAACTCCAAAGAGAGAGGGATGGATTTCACCCATCATCTGTAGTTTATCAAATTATATTCTAAGTACAAGATAATTATCTTCTACATTGGATGAGATATACCATTTAGAGTTGTTAATTTTAGGTTGGGTTTGCTTCCCTCTGTTACCTGAATTAGCACCACCAATTATTGTTTTCATTAGTATTGAAGAAAAATTTATATAATATTAATGCAGTAACGGCAGTTTGAGAAGTTTATATTTTCTATTAATATCTACCCACGGTAATATGACACCCCGATTGACTTAGTTTCTTACTACAAAGCTGTTGTGTTTCAAGAGCAACCACTTAATGAGTACCGCCTGCAGTCCTTGCTCAGTTAACACAGCCATGGAGTAACGACTCCTCAGATTGTTTTGTCCCAAGGTTTTGGAGTGATTTTCCATTTCATCAATAGTGAATTGCTAGATTTCGTTGTTAAAATAACATCTCTGCTAGGTAGTTTACTTGGCCGACATGAAACATGGAAAACTACAATCAAAACTGCCTGAACTAAAATAGAGGACAGCCTACAGGTTGAGTATGTGTTTAGGCAAAAACAGCTGCAGAAAGGAAGTTACTAAAGAGGAATGCTTTTGTTTAGATTCAATTAGCTTTGAACGTGAAAGATGGCAAGGTTCTGCAGTGGAAATCAGGTTAAATCCAGGAGACCTTACCTGTGAATAGCACGTGAGTTTGAAAGATATTTTGAAAATTTAGGGAAAAGGAGAAGCTTCACCTCACTTCTATTCCTGAAATCTCCCAGTTCCTGGAATTTACGAGCTTGAGCTTATTTGGATTTTCTGCTTTCTGTCATTTTCCAACACATTTTTCTCTTTTCCCCAGAAAGTGCAGCAGTATCCCTGCAATCACTATGCTCCATAGAAGGAGACGTATTTTTTTGTCTGGAAGTATAAAAAGCATGTATTTTGTTATGCATGAATGTGTTATTCAGAGGTTGACTTTCTGATGTAATTGTATTTGTTACACATTTCTTAAGGATACAGTAGTGAAAATCACAATTACTACATTGTATAACAATCAAGTGCCTCTGAAGTCTTCACTTTTGCAAACATAACTTACTTGTTGGTTTAACGGGAATTAAAAAGTTCACATAAAGCAGTGCTATGGAATACTTTATATTTGGAAAAATTGAGTCAGCTATCTAAAGTTTTTGTAAGAATTAGAAGAAAAGCTACTTTCTCAAAAACATGCATGAATGTGTAGGGATATCTGCATGCATGAGCATGTCTCCTCACCTGTGCATGTGTATACCAGTGTATGCTTATGTTATTTGTTCCATTTTCAGTCTATTTTAAATATTAGTACAAAATATGATTTATAATAGTAACCTTACTGTGATCTTTGCTGGTGTCTAGGCCTTGTGTCTTATGTCAAAAAGGAATGGAGTGCTTTAGTTTTTTCATTGTGTTTTAATGCTCTCCACCTGCGATTCCTCCAATATAATGAAGAACGGGACTCTAATATGGTACCGTAGAGTGTAAAATTTAGACAAAGATAAAATTCTTAGGTATTTTTCAAAGTTTGTGAACTGTACACTGCAATGTAGAAGGATGAAAATTACACATCTGATTTATACACCTGCTAGTAAAAATCAAGAGAGAATTCCAAAATACCATATATTGCAATATTCTTTGTGTTTGTTTTCAGTTCAGATGAAAACCTTCACAGTATAACATCAGTGATTATAACTTTCTATTTTTCAGAAAGGGTATTTTTTAGCAAGGAAAGACAAGAATGAGTAATTTAATGCCATCTGAAATATATAGCATTAATACAAGATGGTAAGTCAGTTCAGATGGCTGCAGATCAAGAATACCAGACAAAACTCAGCCAACTCTTTCAATAAAAGATCCCTTTCTTTTGTGGGTAACCAAGCTTGCCTTGCCAGTTGTGCAATAAGCTTGCCTCTAAAAACCAAGGTCTCTTTTGCAAAGAAATTTTGAGCGTCTTGACACAAGAGTGTCAGGGAGGAGCGAGGCTGGTGGTGCCCTGATGGCCCTAACAGGGGGCTGCTTGGAGTGGGATGTTCTCTCCCCTTCTTAACCACAGGGGACCCCACTGGCACTAATGGGGGTGTCTGCTCTGGTCTGGAAACCAGCAGATGCTTTGAAAGGCAGCCTTTACAGGGAAGATGGGAGTGATTCAATCCCCCTGAGGGTATTAAGAGAGAGCACAAAGTTAGTTTCGTGTACTAACTACTTCTGTACAAAATTTTTGCTGTGAAAATTAAAATAAGTTTTACTCTTAAGAGTACATGCTTCTTTTCAAAAGGAGCCCTTTGCTTCAGCTCTACTCAGCTGAAAGAGGTATGTGGGAAAAGGGGCTACAACAGGAAGAAAAGTGTGTGTGTCTGTGATGTAAAACAGTCGCTACAGGAGAAGGGGAAAAAATACGTGCAGAGAAATAAAGGGCTTAAGAGAGAGAGGAAGTGAAGGGTACCTGCTTCAACTGTTTTTCCATGCCCTGATAAGACAAAATGGATGTATTATATCCAGACTTAAGTAGTGTTGTACTCCTTGACTGGTTTCTTTTGTTTGAGTAGGTTAAAATCATTGTAACGTACTGATAATATGGGTATAAAACCATTGCAACGTTTAAAAAAAAAGGGAGGGGGAGGTACTTTTTAGAAATACTCTGATTAATGCTGCCTTTGTACAGTGTTTGCTGTTTGTCCGTCAAATGTTCAAAACCAAAAATATAACATTATGCACAAAGAACATTATATTCAGAACTTACCAGGTGTTTTCAATGCACAGTGCTATAGGGACATCTCGTTAATAAACAACCTCAGTTTGTAAATGCAGGCACAAAGCAGCATGGTAGTAACAAGACAAACAAGCAGTTGAAGACATGGAGTACATAGGGGGAAAAAATAGTGTTATTCTTTTCAATAACAATATAAGCTCCAAAATGAAAAAAGTGTCTAAAAAGTGGCTGAATCCCATCTGTAACCATGTCCTCCAAAATGTTTTCATTTTATTAGCATTGTGTGCTGACGATAGCAACAGGGCTTGTGAACTGTTTTCCTTGTAAAAATGTTTGGATTTCTTTTAATATGACTTTAACTTTGGGGTTTTAATACTTAATTTAGGAGTAATTCAAGCATTCTTCATTCTGGGAACAGCTACAGTGTTTTCTGTTCTAAACATACGAATATATTCAAATTTAACTAGCTCCTTTATCACACCAGTGAGGATACAAATTAAAAGAAATATTGTTTTTTCCAGTTCATGACCTAAAGTATTTCCTCTTTGTGTGGAGACATGTTAAAAATAAAATCTCCAGACAAAGAACATCTCAAGTTTGACCTACTGTATATGTTTGTGACCCATTCCGGAATTTGCCCAATGCAAATGCCTAAAGGCAGAAATTAAGGTTGTAAGGGCAGTCTTTGACCAGGTACCTTCTAATGCCCGAGTTCTGACGTCGTAATGGTAAAGGTAGGACTTTTGTATAATTCTATAGATGTAATTTATATTAGTGCGTTCTAATTTGGAAGGTAACTAGCTATCAGTGTGGAAAAATGTGAGAGGATGGATGCAAAGGAAATACTGTATTTTCAAAAGAAAACAAATGAATTGCTAATATCTTGCTGGCTTTAGATCATATCACACTTCAGTAATAAAATCTTGGAATATACACACAAGGGAGATAAAAAAAGACAAATAGGCTATAAAGCTCTTGGAAATTTATTAGATAATATCAAGGCTAAAACTGTCTAAACATAAATTAATCTTATAATAATATTTATTTTGTATGTTGTATTGAATTTCCAACTCAAGATTAGCCTTTTTTATTTGTACGTGTTAAATTTTTGGTATAATGCTTAGTCTTTCATGTACACAATTTAATAGTTCCCCAGACAAACAGAAGGTGATTACTGTGTTATTCAGTAAATTGTAAAAATAGGAACTATAGTTAAAATGTTAAAACTTCTTATGACAAGGTTGATGTCAACAGCAGTCAGAACCACCGACCATTGCTAGGGCTTCTGAACAGAACAGCTAAATTCCACATCGGTAATATTATTGTTTTCTGAAAGAGGTGTTTGCCTGCAAAGCCAGCCCATTGTGTCAAGCCTGGATATCACTTTGAGCAATATTTTGCCACTTCTTCATTTCAGCAGATTCTTCTCCAGCATTCTCAATCTGCTGCATGCAGAGCCAGTTTATACTTTTTTGGCAGGATAAGGCAAACAATTTGCTTGGGGAAAATTCTTTTTTTTTTTTTTAATCTTCATGTAAAACGCCTGTTATCTCTCTAGTCTGGAGAAAAAAAAAAAAATGTCAAAACAAGAAACTAAAAAAACCCACCCAGTCACCACCACTCATTTTGTTGTGGTGTGGCAATTAACTTCTGGGTTTTAAGTCAAGTGTAAATTTTAGGTTGATTAGCCTTTCCAGTGCTATATTTCCAAGCAAAACTAATAGAAATAAATACACAGGAGACTGTATAGGAGGCTAGTTTTGGTAGCAGCACTGGCCCCCTCTGGATGGGTAAACCGGCTACAATCTCGCCCACCATGGCAAACGTAGCCCCATGCCACAAAGGAGGTCATGTCTCAATCGTTAACAGACCCTTATTTGCTCCATTGGGCTTTCTGCACCCATGCAGATTAGATGAAATAACTGTTCTGACATTTACAAACTTCAGACATCAATTTAACATCAGTTAAAATGAAGATGCATGAAGTTTCAATTAATCATTTGGGACACTGTGTTTTCAGTTTGAAAGAAAGTGAAACTTAACCCATTTCACTGATTGCTATGTTGTTTTGAGGTAATATTCTCTCAGGGTCATTCTAAACTCAGTTCAGGTTCATCAGGAGGTCCTGTAAATTCATCAGCTTTTTCAGCAAACCAATCCTAAATATCATGTTGTAATAAAAATGAAATACACGTTTTTCCTGTGTTTGGCCTTTGCTATGAACGTTGTTCATAACTCTGCTATGGACTGACAGATTTGTATTTCTGCTTTTCTAAGATTTAGTTAACTAACCTTCGATCACCTCTGTCTTCACATAAAGACCATGTAGACCATGTTTTATGTGACTATTTTATCTATACAGTTCCTTTAATTCTAGCAGGAATCATTTAATTCTTGTTTTTCAATGTCATTGAAGCAGTCTATAAAAAACCCGTTAACAGAATCCCAGCTACCTAAAGAAGTCGCTGTATAGCCTAAAAAACAGTTTAATGCCTACCAAAAAAGGCTGATTTGGGCATTTATATTACCTACTTCTTGGACACAATGAAGTAATTATACCATCTTTGTTTCCATTTCTTGAGAATGATTTATAAAAATATTATTTTAAGTGAGTTAATGGAACTTCCTATTTTCTAACTTCCTATTGTGAAAATCCATACAGGAACCAGTGGGGGGTTTCATATTCCTGAATTTTGAGGCAGGCTAGTTGGCTAACTTTTGCATTAACTCTCTATAAAAAGGGGAAAGAGAGGGAGAAATTCCTCGAGAACATTTTTTACTCCATCTAACTGAAGATGTTGCTTTGAGTTGCTCTTTTGAGGATCTTCTCTGTCTCCATTTCCTACAAACGGAGTATAGGGAAATAAGCCACATGAACTAGGTGTTTAAGGCTGTGATGTGAATACCTCTCATACTTCTCTCTTTCCACTCAGAGGATCTACCATACTGTGTTTACTATAATGTTATATATATAATAATCAAGAATTTCCAACCAAGACAAATCTCTGCCAAGAACTGACAAAACATAGTTACGCTGACGAGTTCTGCAAGGAAAAGTAGTTGTGGTTATCCTCAGCTGTAAAATGGCTTCTTTGAACTTCCTTCTCTCCTATTTCATTCGTACATTAACATTCATCATTTGTATTTTGCACAATCAAATTAATTAACTTGGGGTGAATATTTGGAGGAGTGTTTAGAATCAGTAGCTCTTTAAAGAGTATGTGTATCAAGGAAATGGTAATGATGTATTTGTACCAAACAATTGCGCTTTTTAAAAATTTAATTGCTATAATGGATGTATATTAAATATTAATATAAAATGTTTTCCCAGTAATAAGTCAATGCTCAGTGAATTGATTACACAAAAAAAAGTATTTTTCCCAAAGAAGAGATTTTTCTGCTTATTAGTACAGAGCTTTCTTAACTTGAGCTTATTCTTTCCAAGTAATGACATTTCAGATTTAGCAATTGTATGTTCTGTTCCTTAGGAAATAACAGAAGATCAGGATCGGTCACGACTGGATTCAATGGTGCTGTTAATTATGAAACTGGACCAGCTTGATCAGGATATTGAAAATGCTCTCAGTGCAGGCTCTTCCCCATCCAGCACCCCAACATACAAACGGAGGCATATACCTGTAAGCCAGTTTGCTTAATCTTTCTTATTATTCTAAGAAGAATCTGGTTTTACTTCACTTTTTTTTTTTTCTTTCAGTCCTGACATCTATCAGCTCCTTGGTTTCAGAACTAAACCTCTTTTTGTAAAGAATTTGTTGTGTATTTTTGTATATATGTATGTTTTGAAGGCAGTAATAGTGACATCTGTTATTTCCTTTTGGCATCATTTCATAACTGAGAGCTTCAGAGCTCCCAGATGAAAGAAAGGGAGATCAACAAGATTCAGAAAATGTCTGGCTCTTTAATTATCACTTACTGTAAATGCAGCTTCAGCACAGAGTCAGGGTCACGCCAGGCTCATAGCATATGTGTATGTGTCATATGACATTAAATAGTTAAAACTGAAAGTAAGTCTGAGCTACAGGTCTTGGTTTTCTGCTAGTGGGAGGGTCCATGAAATTTTTGGCAGAGACGCACTTATGAAATCCTCCGTCATTCAAAATAAGATTCTGGGTAGAACTTTAATTATTTAAATTCCTTTATTGTATTTATTTAAATGAGAGAATTCCTTGCTGAGAGCAGTCTGAAGGGACACTAGACAGCTCACAACCATGATTGATGCATTCTTTTTTTCTGAAAAATGTTTACACACGTAACTGTGAAGAACACGAAATGGCTGACCCAAGGTGTTCTCGTGCAGGCTTCCTGTTAATTTCACCCACATGTGCTGCAGCTGGTTTTCAATTTAAGAAACCTGAGAAATACTGCCCCGAGATCTCTAGGCTAACTTTCAGGTCGTTTGTTTTTGTTAGTGGTATTTTCTTTTAAATAATGAGGGAGGTTTCCTATTAAAGCCAGGCTTCATTATTGCTGTATAGTCAAGTGAGTGGTCTGTAGGTGAGAAAAGCTGTATTTAAGTTTCTGTGGGTTTGGTCAGGTGAAGATTATATAATATGTCATTTTTTAAAACACATAACATAGTTACATTTTTAATTGTTAAACATTTTCCCCCTGGATATCAATGTTCTCACAGTATCTCCTTGAGCATTGATGGGAGAGGAAAGCTGAACCATGGCGTTAACATCTGTTCTCTGTATCTCGCCAATGAGTGCCAGCATTTTAGCTAATTTCTTACAGCAATAAAGGGACTTGGGGCAATCTGCATAGGTGAGCCTGCATGATAATCAGAGGTGGTACCTGTTTCCATGCTGCAAAGCAGCACTCCAGAAAGACAGCTTGCATCAAACGTGATATGTATGCTATTTATATACACTGATTTTCTAGGAATTTTTGAGCCTTTGAGTATTATGAATCAGAAGATCAAACAATCTGGTTTTCAGGACATTTGTGCATTGTGTTCAGTCTCATATTGATTTCATAGTAACAAAGCATTTGAATGTGATGCAAAAACATGGGCAATGGGGCAGGGAGCATGGTTCTGCACTGTGGCAGCATGGCTCTGCTAAGCAAGATCTTCTAAGAGCAGCTGTACGCAAGCTGGCTTCTACAGAGGCGTTTCCATGGCTCTGCTGCTTTCCCAGCGCTTCACATTGCAGAGGACTCACTGGCAGGAAATATCTGACTCGAATACATGGTCCTACCTAGAGTGCAGCTTTGTTTCCAGTTTCTTAACCCTTTTCACAAAACAGCACACTTGCGTACTTGGTGTAGAGGCACCTGTCTAATTGGCAGCTTCAGTTTGGCAGACCAGAGACTTAACTGGAATTAATGAAACAAAGGGTTGCCATTTCTTTCCAGTTCAGGAGCTGAACCCCTGAGATGCCTCTGCCCCATATTTCACCTATTCTAGGAACTTGATATTAGGAAACTGAGGCTTTGTCTGCATCGAGTTGGCTGGGGTTAATAGTTCAGGCTTTTTTCCGTGTAGCTGTATTCACACAGGCTGCGTCTCGGCTAATAATCCTGACAGTATATGGCTGGTTCTACACATAGCCAGCTCTTTGCCAGATATGTGTCACAATTTATCTGCAAGCAGTATAATCCCCTGCCCTCACTCTACGCAGTAAATCAAGCACGCGCGATATTTTTACTTCCTCAAAAATAAAACATACTATATTTCTTCTTTTTATTCTCAAAAAAAAAGGAATGTAATCAGTGTCATTAAAAGTAAGGGCATTTTAACCAGAAATAGCATTTCGTTGATAAGTGTCTGCTGATTCCAAAAAACTAGGGAGCTGTACCTCTGAATTGTATAAACTGCTGGATGGTGATGTCATTTCAGCTGTGTAATGGTTTACAGATGTTCACTGAGCTTGCAACGCTGCCGGAGACAGAAGGTGGGAGCACACAGGAAACACTGAACATCAGAGAAAACTGTCAGACTTCTGCAGCCCCAAACTGATTTTTCTTACCTTGCAATCTAACATTTAGGGGAATTATAGCTTTGATGTTAGTGGTGATTTATAATTTCGGAACAGCAGCTAATGCAAACCACCACATTGAAACAGACAGCAAATAAATGTGTACGTAATGGAAAAGAATGAGGGGAATTACTCTTATACACAGAATTACGCATCTATATTTGAGTGAGCCTATCTAAATATTTTATTTCATATTCACATTTACTAAAGAGACTTGCAACATGTTTTTTTTACAGGATGTTGAATCTGGTTCTGAAAGTGGAGTGGATGTTGCTTCAGTAAGTCACTCACAAACAAACTTGTCTCCTAACGTCCATGCTCCTGACCTAGCATCTCCCTGTTCGGTAGCCAGCTCTGGAGCTAAACCAAAGGCTGGGGTGAGGACAAAGATTATGTTTTCTTATCATTCATGATATCAGGTTGGAAGTGAAATAAAGATATTTTATACTATTCACTACATGGATTGTACAGAGTATGTGCGTGACACTGAAAAAAAAGGACTAATAATGCAAGTTGTCTCAAGGTGTCATTTGAGTAGCAAACAATCCTAGAAGTTTCACATTTAGAAACACACTATTATCAGCTGATGATTATAATAAGCTGAGTTTTTATGTGAGAAAATAAATTAATAGCACTATTCAATTTTACTTTGGAAGATAAGCTTTCCTGAAGTGGTATCACTTGGAATATTTCCTAAGTCTCAAGGAAGGTGCAGCCATAGACAAAGATGGTTGAATCATGTAGCCTGATTTACGATGCCCAAACCCAATCACCCTAGTCCTCTTGAGAGGCTAAACTGTTGTGTACTGCGAGCAGAGGTATTACCCTACTGACAGAGAATGTCATTCTAAGGCCAAATTTGGCAAGCGGTTTCACACGCTGAGGGTCGGAGGGAAGCCTTTGAGCAGGCGGACGCTTTCCTGCAGGTGCCAGTGCACACAAGGTGGTGAGGAAGGGCAGGTCTGAGAGCTCAGAGATGGCAAGGAGCTCTGTTAAGCTGTTAAAAAAATGTAAAGAGCGATGTACCTAAAACAAGATTTTCCTTATTATGCAGTATACAGGCAAGTCCTTCAGGTTCCATTTCCACTGTTTCAGTGAAATGCTTGAAAGCAGCCAGTGGGGCTACTCGTACATACTCTTTCTGCACATATTTGATGCATGTTACTGTATTTTGCACCACTGACTTTTGGGAGACCGATTTCTCAAGCAGTCTGCTACATAGTTCACTCCTCATATCAGAGGCAATGGAGCTCTCATCCTTCCGTATCCATTCGTAGATAAATATACGTATCAGGAGCAGGGACCTTTCTTTTGCCATTGTCCATCTACTGAACAATCCTTCTTCATAATGCTTCAGCCATCAGCATGTGCAGAAAAGCTTGGATGTCCTAGAAACTTCTGATATACTTTCTGTTCCCTCTTGCACTTGCTGTTTCCACTCCCTCATGAAGCAGAGAAATCTAGGCTCTTCTAAACTTTGCCTAGGCTGAAAAGTCTTAGCACAACTCCTGCTCCATCTGTTCACAAATTCAGCTACTGCTGCTAACCGGACCAGCAGAAAATCTAGGATAAAATATTAAAATATAAAGTGTGGTTAGCATAAATATATATGTTTATAACAAGTTTATAAAAAGTAAAATAGAGGCCAACTGTCACTTACTGCACTGCAATAATAGCAAGTTAACTAATGCCTTCGATTGAGGCAGTAACAAAAGTTCTAATAAACATTTACATTTAGGATTGTTCACTTGTACAAAAATAAATTCACTTGTAATTTATCATCAGTGCATAACTATAGCAAAAAGAGAGCTCTGCACTCTGTCATTGCGTACAATGCAGCACAAGTTCTCAAATAAGTACATCTGTTATGCTAGAACGTGATATCCCATTTTGCCAGATCCTGAGAAGAGCACAGACACTAAGGTATTAAACATCCCTTTTAAATTTAGGTTTCTCTACTAATATTTGGGGAACTCTTAACACGTGGCTTTGCAGAAGTGTGGGTCACTTCCTTTGGAGTTAGATACTATGTGTTAGTTCAACTTTAATAAGTATTTATTTGACTTTTGCTGTGATGGATATATCATGACGAACATATCTGCAAATATTGCTTTATTATATAGTTTTTAATGTATATGATTTTGGAGAGATCCTTTCTTCTTTTTTACTTTGTAGAGTAACTGTGAATATTCAAAAAATCTCTACAGATGTGTGGGTTGTGGAGCTACAATCCAAAGTCACCCTTTTTTAACCTTTTTGATAAGTGAAGCTAAAGTTCCTCCAAACTCAGTTCTCTTTTCTAAAGTTTTTCATGCTGCAACTCACGACATGCTATAGTAGGATTTGGGGATGGGCTCTTTTTAGTAAGTATGTTCAGATAAAGATCGTATTTTCATTTTTATCATAGCAGGTTTGATAAGTATAAAAATATGGATCATTTTTGCTTAAGTGTAGATCTCCTGCAAACCGGGAAAAACAAGATCCTCTCAGATATGTTCTATTCCTTTTGGCTTTGAGCTTTCAGATTGTTTTGACTGTGTACCCTTCTGATCCACAACCTGAGTGCTGATGTGTGCTGTGGCTTCAAACGTTCAAAACTTCAGCTGCCTCCCTACCTGCAGTCAAACTTTATTTGAAAGCACATGTTTTCTTGGAACACACCAGGCAGAAATAACCCTTCGTTCCTACCCTTGTGTATCTCTAGCCCCGTTGTTCATCTGGTCTGCACGGCTAGATAGTCTGCTCCTAGGTGCTTGACTGCCATCCCATACTAGTAGAAAAGAAGTTCCCGTATTCTTCTCATCGTGTTTAGCATTGGGCTCTACTCAGGATGAATTTTTAAAAAGAGCATATTGAATAGCATGTCCTTGAAACACTGCCCAGAACAGACATCAGGGATGTCTCTGTACAGATGACTTCCATGCAGAGATCACCTGTGAAAATCCTCAAAGTGTGGTGTTCTATGTGTAAGGGAGACTGTTGTCATAGTTTCCTTTTTTTTTTTTGGTCAGAGTAGCTGATGTAGGAATAGTTTTATTCTGCACTGGAAACCCAGCAAGCTACTTTTTAATGGTAATGGGCTGTTTCAAAGATTTTACTTCCTTTTGGTGTTTGCAACTGCAGATCTTCAAGGATTCCAGATGCTTAGTCTCCAAGGACAACTTATTTTGTTGTGTTTATTAATAATATGTAAACAAGAGTAAAACTGCAATTAGTTACATTATGGAATGATATGTGGTATTTTTAAACAAACTATAGCAAACTGTTGAGTGCATCAAAAGCGGACTGTACAATTAAAACACATCATGTGCAGGCTCCAGGGGTGGGAATAATAAGGCAGGGAGATACGGGTTCAAATCTAGTCCCTGATAAAGAACTTGGAAAAGATGTTCACTACACGAGACCTTGCCTTACAGATAGGAAATTTGCGTATAGACCAACTACATCCATTCAAGTTAGTCCAGCTTTATATGGATTTAAAATAGAATAAAATATCTAACAATATCACAATATGCTGGAATATCCATAAGCAGAATTTGATATGATAATCCTAGTGGAAATGATTCGCTCATTGGTTTATGGAAAAGCAGGAGATTTTAAATTTTCACGGGCAGATTTTATGAAATGTTAAACAAGCTTTTCAGAATTGTATTTAAAATTCAGTATCAGTTTCAATTTTCTTTGCAAATTAATAGTAGGTATTCTTTTAAAGAAAATTAGGGGGAGTGTATTTGCATACAAAAGTTATTTAACATTTCATAAAAATTCACTTATGGATAGTCGAATCTATTCTTGTCAGCGTGAACACATGGGTAGAGTACGCATATATATATAAGTATACACACGTGTGCATTCGCACACAGAGTACTCGTTACTGAATACAGGCATGACAAGAGCAGGATTCTCTCCACACCATTATAGAAAGGTATTTCTATAGAAAGGTTTTTCTATGATTCTGCAGAGAGCAGCATGAAAGCCTTTGATATGCAGATGTACATGGTATTTTGGGCTTATGAGAAGTATACAGTTGAATAATCTTCATCCTGTATTTAAGAATCTGCCACCATTATATTTCATGGTCAGGGTAAAATAGCATACTGTGATCAATAGTGTTTGGTCCACAGTATAACAACTAATTCAAAATGCACAGGTTTGGCAAGCTGCACAAACGCACAATCCTTGTGAAATAAGAATTCACATGATAGAATAGGTATATTTCCCACATAATTTAGGACTGGATAGTAAGAAATGCTTTTGGCATCTTTATACTATTTATGTTTACAGAGTAAAGAATGTTCATGCTTCTATAATTAGCACATCTCTATGTTTTGGGTTTTTATTCACCAGTCTCCAAAATAGACAATGATTTTTTAATATTAACACTCGAATATATACACTTGGCAAGCATTAATCACATGGGAGTTGAAATCGGCTTAAAAAAATATGAAATCAATAGGCTTTTGCCCCAATGGTCATGAGAAACACTGGAAAACGGGAGTGTCTGGTCTAGATTTGGAGAGCAAGGTATGTAAATATCCTATATGTCATTGCCTTCTACAAACTAATGCCACACATCTGGGCACTTATAACATTGTTCAACAATAAAGAAAAGAATTGATTTATTTTTAAATCTGGCTTGCTTATTATAAAAACAATATGTGGCTACAGAGTTTAAAATGTATTTTAATAACAAGAGATAAGTTACAATAGCCTTCTCCAGCACTCAGTTAAAAGCTAACTAGTTAAGGAAAGCTTGAATCAATTATCATTGTCTTTTTTTTCCTAAATATAAAAAATTGGCTAAAGGACAATAGCAACTAAGGCCTAAAAGTTGTGGCCAAATTTTTGTCCTTGAACATCTGCTCTGCAAAGCCTATCTGTTTTCTGTTCAGGTGAAAAAAAAACAGCCGTGATTATTTTCTACTGCTTTTCTTGGCAGTCCTGTCCCTCTTGCTTCAACAGTGTCCAACTTAGCCTTAATCACGCTGTGCAAAGGTAATCAGAAATCTATTATCACCAGAATAGCTGGTATCTAGGAGAAGATTGGTTTTCAGATTAGCTGTAATGACTCATTTAAAATGCATTCATTTCTCAAAGTGATTTTAGGCACCACTTATGCCTGCAAGTACAAAATGAGCTAGTCTGGCTACGCACTAGAATTTCAGGTGCAGCTACTGATTTCAGTGAGGCCCTGGATGAGCTCAGGAGTCCGCTTTCACAAATCTTGTTACTGGACTGGGACAAAAACTTGTGTTATTTAGATCACAGTTTTGCAAACTGTTCATTTGCATGTACTAAAATAATTTAAGACTTTCACATATGCTTTTGATTCATATTATATTTTAAAATTTCAGCTGTTTAGAGAAAGCCAAATTTTTCTGTGAAGAATAATTTATAGATTTGTAGATTAAGAAATAGAGTTCAAGTTTCTTGCTACTTTACTACACTGGTTTTTAACTTACAAAATGAAGTAAGTACAAGGAAACCTTGGTTTCAGAATTAAATATTCATAAAGAATTATCAGGGCAGTAACTGTTTGAAATGTTTATATTTCTCACTGCATTATGTTTATAGTAAATTCAATGAACTATGAGGTGTGCAACACACACAGAATATGCCAATGAATTTGTAAAGTCAAATTTTTCACAGTGAGTCATGCCACTTGAAGGATGATAGATTTTGGTCTTGCTGAATAATACCTTTATTTTATATCTACTTATTTATTTATTAAAGTCCTCATATCACTTTTCTAAATTTTGCTGATATTGTGATGTTCCTTGAATTCTTATTTTACTCATTCAGGCAAAACTGGAAGTTATTCTGGTAAGTATTAAGGAGAAAGACTCTTACCATGCAACATTAATCAAAATATTGTTTCTTTAATACTTAAGAATGTTTACAAATAGGAGATGGGAAAAGACTTCAGGATCTGACCATGTTGATTAAGTTAGTATTGCCTTTCATATTTATGCTTTTAAAAAAAGTGTTTTAGAAGACAAGGTAAGACAATTAATTATGAAAGCAAATTTTAACACAATCATATTTTCATTTGGATTCTAACAGCCTGTTATTTCACCCTGCAAAAAGTTATGACATCTTTGACAGTGCTGCTCTGGTCAGGGACAGTCTTTTTCTCTCCTTTTCTGTCCCTCAGTATTGACTCCTGAGTGACCAAAATGTATGGAAATCCACAGTGCAATAAAAGATTTACCATTTTATATAGCTGCAGTGTGGCCCAGGAAATACATGTATTAAGCTGCCCACTTTTGTTTCCAAGTTTTGATCCCAACACAATGTTGGGACTCTAACTACAAATACCCAGCTTGTGAAGTGCTAAGCATGACGACTTCCGAGTCTTTCCAAGACATCCAGTTGTATGTCTACATTTCGGCCTCTTCTCGCAACCTGTTTGTAGCAGCTATGCTTATATACAGTTTTTTCCTCATGTCTTCCTCCTTCCTGTAGAGTTGCTGACACTGTCTTCAACACTGCATCAGTCTGGTTACGTACGATAACCATTTTTTCTAAACGGAAGCAAAAGTTCATGGCTTCTTCGGCAGTAACGTGGCTAACTGGACTATTTCTAACGTTATGTACATTTTTTTCACTGTATGCTGCCATCTGCTGCCTCGCTCTTGTAAATGAAGGGCAGGGGACATCAGGCACTTGCACTGTGTCAGGCAGCCGTGCCGATTAAAATATTTCATAGTCGAACATACAGACTTTTCATCTTTACCTCCCCCCCCCCAAAAAAAAAGCTTTTCGTCTTGTACAGATGCATTCCAGATATTTATAAGATACGATAGATGAAAGGTTGACATTTTTCTGTGGGAATGAAGGTTTAATGGAGATGAAAGGTTGTAATTTTTCTGTGGGAATGAAGGTTTAATGGAAATTATAGTGGATGGGGATACTTTTAGAAATGTTAAAAAATTTCCACTTAGTCCTAAAAAGAATTGGTTTTACAATAACAGAGGAAAAAAACAGCTCTTAATGGATTTAAGATGTTTGGAGGATTTTTAGATTAATCCCTTGAACTGTAAGTTTCACATTAGGAATTCCTCATTTTATATTCACACATGCAATAATTTATTTGTACATGAAGTGCTAGTATTCATAAAAATCATATCCCATTTTCAGCCAGCTACATAATTACTGACCCAATATAACATCACAACCGCATGTGTACCACCGTAAGAGGCGTCTGGGTTCGAGAGCATTAAGTCTGTTCTGTTAGAGTGCTGGGATTCCTCTTGGCGTGTCGCTTATTGCTTCAAGTGGACCCAACTGAGAGGAAAAAATACCGAACATTCACCACCTCCCTGGAAGATAGTCTCTGTTTGTTTTGCAAAATCCAGAGTGGTTTTCATTTGTCTCATTTTATTCAAGCCTCTTGTGTTTGAGAATGGGAACCTTCTTGTCCTCTGTAAGAAAAATTCACAATAAGCTAATAATCATACCTGGAGTTGCCAATATTCAAGTAGTTCAGTAGAAGAGTGTGAGCAAGGGTGTATTCACATTCAAAGGTATCGTGCTTAACTGTTACGGTCTAATGTGCTGTGGTTATGGCTGCCTGCAATCTAACGGGCTAAGAGGTCAAAATTCAAGATCAGCTCAGACCTGCAAATACAACTCGCATCTTTTCTGCGTGAGCAAAAAAAGCTGAGGGAATTATCCTTTCTGGTCACCTATGAGAATGTTACTGTGGTAGGGAATATAAAAACTGTAGTCTGAGCTCTCTGACATCCTCTTTGCATTTGGGCCTGGGCAAGACAATTCCCAAACCCCTCAGAAAGGAGGGGCAACTCACGCTTTGCACTACTATTTCTTCACTGCAGGTCAGATTTACTGATACTTGGAATCAAATTTAAATACTCAAGGCTTAATAGTAGGAAATCATCTGTGTTGTTGTTAAATGATCACAAGCAGATGCACAGAAAAAGAGCTTTCCAGATTCTCTATGAATAAATCGTATGAACGTCAATCATATGAATGATACAAGGTCATATGATTTAAAATTTCAGCCTCAATTTAGTTTGTTTCTTTAAACCTCATTCTGCAATCAGTTAGATGCATTTTCTCACAGGAGTAAATCTGTAAATCAATAAGACTGCACGTCAGAAACATCACATGTATGCATATGTGGATATGTTCTTTGCAGAATTAAGGCCCTCTGTCAGAGCTAAAAAGTTTAATGATCAGAATTAATTACCGCAAGGACATAGAATACTCCTTCCCAATGCCGTGTGCTTGGTATCTTAAAAAAGACACACAGAAAAATCATAAGTGACCTTTCCCAAGCATCCGGAAGCTTACCTCATGCCTACTATGACTGTATATTCAAAGAGTTGACTCATGCTCCATTGATTAATAAGTAGTGGTTATGTAGACACTCACCACAGGGCAGCCTGAGTTTGCATTTGGGCTCGTGATGTAAATGAGACTCATATGTCCTCCACTTCCAAACGAATGTGTGTTGTCTAGAATGTGTGATGCTGGTGTCCCATCTTACAAAAGTCAAGAGAATCAGTTCTATGTGTCAATTATTTGACTGCCACAAGGTACCAGCAAGATAACATTGTGACTTCCGTCCTGCCAAGTAACATGGTCTACCCACGTCAGGCTTCTGCATAAAAATGATGATAGGCTGAATTTCAGTGAAGGTGGTGTGTGGAATACAGCCATATCATAAGAGCCGGAATGTGAAATACGAGAGTTCAGGATGATACTCTAAATTACTGTAAACTGGAGGGAAAAAAAAGACATTTTCTATTTATCTTATGAATAGAGATGTTCTGGAAAAACATGCCCATAATAAAGAACAAATTACTCAGAACATTTCTTCTGGATTTCGGTACTTTTTCAAAATTAATGACTATGATAGTCAAAAAAACCCCACCGCACCAACTTATGATTCTGCCTCTGACTTACTGCTATGCATCCCAGGATTGCCTAGGGGACAGCTGAGGCTCACTCTACAAACAGGTAGACTTAGCAAAAAAACCTTAGGAAAAATTGTGAGGTTTGAATATTATTTTTAGGCAAATGTGCCACTATATTTTAACGAGAAATATACCTTTTGATGCAAAATTAAATAAATAATATGGCTTAAGTATTGCAAAAAGCATTTGTGACCACAGGTCCATATCCTGAATAGCTTAGTTCAGTCCTTGCTATTTGAAAACTGCTATTAATGAAGATTCATGTGATAGATTACTGACTCGGGTTTTGGGAAATGACTGTTCTATATAATACCCAACAAAAAGATTGGTATGCATAAATAAATCAGTTTTAATTAGTTGTTAGTCTATTTCTCAGTCAATATTTAGAAATGACACATTGTGACTTTGACAACCAGATGCTTTGACTGAAAAAAAAAAGTGTAAGTGAACATTTATAAGTCACCTATTGACTATAGCATGTTGTTCCCAAAGTGTTGTTTATAGTGTGAAAGGAAAGAAATATGCGGACATCAATTTGCAAGAGGGAAAAAAAGTTGGTTTATCTATTATCCAGGGATAAAATAACCTGTTTAGTTATTGGCATCCCTTTCAATCAAATAGAGGCCTCTCATGATGTCACGCTTACTGCTGAGTGCCTTGACTTCCTCCAGTGGTTTGTGGCTATGCATATACTGTCTGATTTGCTAGCACCTTCCAGGTGAAAATTATAAATAAATGACTTATTTCTTCTAAAAGCTATTTGTAACCATTAGGTTAAAGGGTTAGCTTAAATATTATGGTGATGGAAACAGTGGATGGACATTGAAATTCCTTTGGCTTAAGATAAAGAACCTAAATAACTTTCAAAACACAGCAAATAGCAAATTTTAGATGGACTTGCATCAACACTATGTTGAATATTCTGTTTTATCAGCCATAGGCTGATTTTGCGGAACAGCAGTGTTGAGGACAGGGATTCATCCTGCTTTATTAGATATAAACCTGTGAAGGACGCAAGCAAAATTACACTTTGTGTAAACTTCAGTATATTTACACTTTAAAAAAATGTTACAGCTTATCTAAAAGCGTTGTTCTTCATAACTAAGTCTTTCCCTCATATGAAATCAGTAGGAGAAGGCGCGGTTTCTCTAGCCATTCAGAAATGGTAGGTTTGATAGAATGACAGGATATCAATGTCTTTTTTAACTTAAACAACTCTGATATGAAGCTGGTTGAGTCTGAATTTTTGAGAGCTTCCTGGGCTTTGCTTTCCATGGCACCATGTTCTGAATGTCAGACACTACATGAAATGTTCCTATTTGTTCTGCAATTTTACTGCCTGGTAAGTTTAGTGCAAGTCTCTCTTCTGTGCTCTTCCATATGGACTGAGCTGAATCCTTATCAAGTTTCCCCTTTTTTCCTTGAAGTTACTTAAATATGTTTAACTGTATGTCAGTATGAAATTTTAACTCTTTTTCAGCACCTGCCAAGAAAAGCTTACATGGCATTTATATCGTGTTTTTTAAAAAAAAAAAATTGTAAATTTTCTCTCTCAGCATGTAATCCATATAGTGCATCTCTGCATTGGAGAACTTGAATCCCATCATCCAGCTCAGAATTGTTGTTGCATGCATGAGCAAAGATGGGCAAAATTTTTAAATCACTGTCAGTTAGAAGCCTGTGAGTGGAAAATTGCTGCAAAAGATGTAAACTCATTCTTAATGTCAATGGCATAAAGCATTTATTTTCCCTGGAGAAAAACAAAGTTCACTAAGCAGTTTTATTAATAGAATTTGTTGTGGTTGTTGTTTAAATTGCTATAATGCAGAGGTGTATACATCTGAATTGAGTTGTGTTGGTTTTGGTATGAGCCAACACTTGCATAAGAGAGCTCTGCAGGAGATGATGCTTGGTATAGGTGAGGTACATAGGGAGTAATCACTTACTACTTCTTAAAAACAAAAGTCAATCTTTTTAAAGGTTAAATCTGTGGAACTTACTGATATTTTGGAAGGTAAAAGTAAATTGTTCTCAAAGAGTGCTTGGATATTTTGGGGGTAAAAAGTTTATAACCCATCAAAACAGCACATAGAAGCTTCTGACCATTATCATTATAGTCTTGCTGTCAGTCGTGTGATGAAATCCTAACGCAGGAGTTGCATTTGACTCAAGAGCCACAGTTTGCCAGCCTCTTCTGTGGGGCCTGGTGTTTGCAGTACGTGTGTGCCCTATAGCCGCCGTTGGGATTGCCATGCTTTTATACACATCCTCTAATCTACTGCAGGTCTCAGGGAGAGAAAAATAGCCCAGATTAGAATCATAGAATCATAGAATTGTTCTGGTTGGAAGAGACCTCCAAGATCATCGGGTCCAACCATTAACCTATCACTACCAAGTCCACCACTAAATCATATCCCTTAGGGCCTCATCTAAACGTCTTTTGAATACCTCCAGGGATGGGGACTCCACCACCTCCCTGGGCAGCCTGTTCCAATGCCCGACAACCCTTTCGGTGAAGAAATTTTTACGAATGTCCAATCTAAACCTCCCCTGGCGCAACTTGAGGCCATTTCCTCTTGTTCTGTCGTCTGTTACTAGGGAGAAGAGTCCGACCCCCATCTCTCTACAACCTCCTTTCAGGTAGTTGTAGAGAGCAATAAGGTCTCCCCTCAGCCTCCTTTTCTCCAGACTAAACATCCCCAGTTCCCTCAGCCGCTCCTCATTGATCCAATACAACCATAGACATCCTCTGAACCATAGATAGCTAGGCATGGAAGCCCTTACATGCGCTATTTCTATTACGTGGAAGCTATTTCTCTTGCATAGATCTGTATCTCAATATAACTTGTCCTAGTGACACGCACCTTCTCTGTTTCATGCCTGATAGAGCATTTCAGAGCAAGTAATAAATGCCAAACATTACTGGGAAACTCTGTTGAAAAGAAGGAATCTGAAATCTCCTGTTAAAATTGTACTGAGATGTATTGCATCAGTTATTACATCTGTACATCTCACCATTTTTAGAATTCTGCCTCTTTGAATGGAAACAATTGGAAGATATGGTGGGGGATAAATTTCACCACATGGAGAAGACTAGCGTAAGGATTTTTAATGATGTAAATCCTTAAAATAGTGCTGAAAAGCATCTTACTGTGTTGAAATGAGCAGAATATATTCTGCGTAAAAGCCTTTAATAAACACCATGGAAATAGAAATATTCATTTTTTTACTGTTTCCATCCTGTTCAGTAATAACTCAACAAGATATCTCAAAACCTCCAGAACAAAGGAAAGAGGGTTCCAGAAAAGGTCAGTAGGTCCCCTTACTGAACAGTATGAAGCAGTGGAAAGGGAGAGAGCCGCTTGGAGATTTGCTGCAGAAAGCTAGGTTGTAGATTTTCTGGGAACTGGGGCTAAGGGGCTCTAAAACTGTGAAAAAACTTGAACTTTTTGCCAGTAGACCAATAGGCGACAAAAGGCTGCAACTTTATTCAGTCCAACAGTGTTGCACAAGACTTTCAGCTAGGATAAACTGTTGTTAGATGCTGAATTGTTGGTTAACTTGTAATTTGCCAAGGGCAACTTCAGTTTTGGGTTTGGATAACTCTATGAAGAAATCCATTGTTTCACTATCAGACTCTGTGAGTGCTTATTACGTCTTGCTAGGAATTAGATCACTGTGAGGGCAGCAGTCAAACCAAATAGCACAGATTGAAAATCATCTTCTGGACTGAGAGCCACGAGACCCTTACCTTATCCCTCAGCAATTCAAGAGAAGGGAAAGCTCAGAGTGGCTTGAAAATGGAGAAAATAGTGTCATCTCAGGAGTTCATTTGTAAGGTAATGTTGGTTTAGGGGCGCGGTTGTGTCCCAGGCAACACTGCTTTTTTGCTCCTCTTCTGCATGACATTCATACAAGCTGGGGAGTCAGATCACCCAGCTGTCCCATGCTAGTATTGCCACACAGAGCCGGTGACACGCACTGTGATTGCAGGTACAGCAATCGCATCTGAGCTGCTTAAAAACTACCAAGAAACCTGCTGCTTTGAGCATCCACTGTGCTAATCTCCAAAGTGATAATAACTATTAGTGGCCATTTAAACTGATATTAAAAATGTTGTCCTGGCAAGATTGGAATTGTGCTATTTATTATTAAGTAGTTTTACTTACTGTAAAACTGTTTTCAACTAATCTCTTAATATTCATATCCAAAAGTTCAGTGCTTGATGGGACTTTGGCCCATGTTGAGATGTTATGAAATTTGAATGCCTCTTGGCAGAATTGTGTATATAAAAACAGGAAAGAGCAGAATGATTTTAAAATGATGCTTTACTTCAGCTTAGCTATGTTCCTGAATCTTTAAAGTGGTCTTTTTTTCTGTTTCTTCTTTTTTTTTCCTTTTTTCTCAGTTTTTTTGTCTTTTTCCTTTTTTGTTTCTTCCTTCCTTTTTCTCTTTCACCTTTCTCTTTTCTCTTTCTCCTTTTCTCTTTTTTTTTATTTTCTCCTCTTTTTCTTCTATTTTCTTTGACTTTTCCCGCTTCCAGACTTTTATTCTGGATTTGTATCTTGCCTTAAAGTCAGGACAGTTATTAATACCAAATCGTACCCACCCTGCTCCAAAGTACACTTGGTCTTCCACATGGTCCATAGCTGTCTTTCACCAGATCAGTCCCAGCAAGATGACTGGCATGGTTGTGCAGCCACAGCTTTGCCTATGCCTATAAGCAATTGAATTACTTCTCTTCTTTTTATATGCAGCTGGATAATGTGTCTGACTGTGACTTGAACAAGGTAGAAGAAACATCATCATTTATAGCAACGATAAGTATTAGATGTTTTCTAGGCTATGGACTGAAGACCAGTGCCTTTGGGGGACAAGTACGTCACTAATAGTTGCTGTTTATGCTATCAGTCTTGTTAGTACCGAATTCAGCCTCCATGAATCCATGTCTCCACTTGCAGCTGTGGTTATTTTAGGTGTGCTACCAGCTAAGTGATTTTTGGGGGATTTGTCATGTCTGAAATAACGCGCATTTAACCGAAGAGAGAATACTCAAAACCTCAAGAAAGAAAAGCTGTATTAAAGGGGAAAGAAACAATGTAATATGTAAATATGCCTTTTGGTGAGAATTTCCTGTGTTTTATCTAAGAAAGAATTTCAGTCTTGAATCCAAGACAAGTAAGGGAGCGCAGAACAAGGGGACGAAGACACAGAAGTTGAGTTGGAAAAGTAGTGACAACAGTTTAATCTCTCTACCAGTAGATGGAGAGCACAGGAAAGTAGAAGTCTGCACATGAAGAAGGAAGAAAAAAACCCCTTGCATCAGCTTCTTGAAGGGAGTGAGAGATTAAAGAAGAAAAAAGCAAGAAAGGGGAGAGGGAAGAGAGGAACAAATTGCAAAGTAGGAGGAAATTGGAAAAAATGGATTCTAAAGAGTAAAGAGGAGATGACAAGACCTAAATTATCAGCTCAGTCAAATCAGCTTGTTGGTAGTGAATAAATATCTAGATTATCTTCTTTCATGCCTCGCGCACGGTATTCTTTACTCCTGGAACACGGTTTGAAAATGTGGCATGAATAGTTTGCGTTACTGGAATGGAAGAAATCCATGTCTGCCTTTTCAAGTATTTTTCCAGACACAGACGTGCTGTGAGTGACATCATGGAAAACCATTTCTTCTTGTCCTTTACATACGCCTCTCTCATAAGGAATTCTCTTGCTCCTGCGCTCTCTTTCTCCCTGTATCTTGCCCTCTCTGTCTCTTGCTCTCTGCTGTGTTTCACTTTGTGCTTTCTTTCTCTTTTTTCTTCCTTTTCTTTTTTTTCCTTTCCTTTTTTTTTTTTTTTTTTTTGGTCTTCAAAGCCAGGGTGGGAGCAAGGGAACTGGTTAGCTAGCTCTCTGTTTAATAGTTGAAAGAGCTTGGTTTGGGGTTTTTTAATGCACGAAATTCCTCTCAGTGAGACATGCCACACATTCTGATCTCTCCCTTCAGGCAGTTACACACTATTAAATATGGGGTTGGAAATGACACGCGTCTGGAAATACAGAAATGAAACAGCCTTCCACTTTCTGCACTGCACCATACAATGAAGGTGTTGTAAATTGTTAATTGAATGGCATGGGCTTCTAGTTTGTTGAGCTTTCTATAAATAGAAACTGTACATTCCAGTGTGTTGCCACTTTTTATTTTCTTCAGATTAACTACCGTACTTTGAACCTTTCTGTGTTTTAACATAGAGATTAGCAAAATTTTTGGTTTGTATGTTTTTATTCTCTAAAATATAGCTTACACCCTGAAATTTTGTTCTATTTACCTTCTTTTACCAAACCATCTTTATCATATTTTCATACTATCCCTATTTTAAAAGAGAAGTAAAATCCAAACAATCTATAATAGTACTTGAGGTATTAACTGTATTCTACAGCCCAATAAATAGTGACATATGATTATTGTATATTAACTAATACTGCATGCATTATGTAGAGATTAATAGTGACCATATTGCCATGCAGAATACAGAAAGGCAGAGTACTGCTCGAGACAGAAAGCAGGAACATCCTTTGGTCTTCCAGAGTCATTCTGAAGTTTTGGGTTTCCACTCAGAGAAGACAACGTTGTCTGTATGTGAATGGCACTAGACTGGGGAGTTTATTCTTCCATAGGAGTTTACTCTTCCATAGTAGTTTATTAGGTGAACAAAAACCCCGCACGAGAGGCAGCCAGTGAGGAATTATAGGCCATTGTGACTGAAGACTGAAATGTGAAAACAAAGTAGGGTTTCATTTCAGAGAAGGGAGAGGAGTAGATGACAGAATTAACCTCTCAATAGTCCATGATCCTGTGCAATGCTAGCACTCTCTTTACAAAGCTGTAACTCTCAGTCCACCATATTTTATATTGCAGTAGTATGGCCTTAGGAGTGTTCAGCACAGTTTACAAGTATTGATGAGTAAATGCAAGACTAGATAAATGTGAGATTATTCAGCATTTTCTGCAATTAGCAAATTAATCTAGAAAAGTGAAATTAAGTATAAACCTTTCAGCTGAACAGGAGCAATGAGTTTATTTTCACAATAAACTCACACGGTTGATATGTTGAATGAACAAAAAGTTCAGCCATTCAGTATCTCATGGAAGAATTAGTGGGGTGATAGGCATAAGGCAGATAGCAAAAACGTGACAGAGAGTAATACCGCCAATTTTGTATCCAGCTTCCAAACTGTTAAAACTGAACTATGTTGGCTCATTGCAGAGCTTTGCTACACAGTCACATGCAATTTTTCTAATTCTTCTTTGGCTGCTTTGCCATTACAAAAGCAGTTCAAGAAAGATCCAGTTTTGCTGTTGCCAACGCTGAGTGATGTTTCAACATGCTTAGGGATTTCAGAGTGTTTTGAGACGTCTGTATTCTTAGGAGAGGAAAAAAAATCTTTAACGAGTTTCTCACATTGTTTAGAACATCCTGTGGATATCATCTCTTGGAAACACAGAAATTGCAAGAAGGGAAAATAGACTCTATGTTAAGAAAAGATAGAGATTTAAGGTTTATTTTTAAAAATTCAGAGATTCTGGGTACCTAGAAGCCATCCTGCGCTCCAGGAGGACGTGTAACTGTCCAAAATTATTTTCTTAATTGAGCCACTAATTAATAATGTCTGAAAATTACTAGAAGGACAGGTTTTTTTAAAACCATGTAGATGTTTAAAGGCAGAAGTAGACAGCTGCTGAGCTGAACAAATACAAGGGACCTACCTGCCACTGAATGCTATGAATTGCATCTTATGTGACCTCAAGGACGAAGATGATTTCCAGGAAGGAAAACCCTGCTGCTGTATCTGCTTGTGTTACCTCTGTAGTTGAACAGTTTTCACTAAGCTTTATGCTTCTGAATTACTTTTGAAAACGTCTTGATAATGTCTTGCCTATGTATTCAGTAGACGCTGAAAACTTTAACCCGAGTACTCTTCCAAAACTCCTTGCTAGAATGAGAAATTCTCCAGGAACTACCCCAGCCAAGGAAGCAGGAAGGCAGAAGAATGAAATTCTTCCTATGATTATTATATTACTTGATCCTGATTGCTCAGAAAAAGGCTAGGGAGAGAGGGAAGGCAGAATGGATGTTAAAATACACATTACAAGTAGGAACTACCTTCTTGCAGGTAAAGATCAGGGGAGAAGCACTAGGACTATTTAGTTGAATCTGATTAGGTTTATATCTCAAAGTATGCTGAAAGATGTCATAGGTCTCATTAAATATTTGAATATAGAGAGTTTTTCTCATTTGAAGTGAGTTGCCTCTTTCCAAGAAATACAGACAAGTTTAATATTTTATTTTATGATTTCTGCATCCTTTTTTATTTACATATCTACCTATGATTACCTGTCACTGAAGATCTTTATTTCATTAAGTATTCCGTTACAGCACTGAGGCCACCTCAATGGCAGAAAAACCATTGCCAAGAAAAAAGGTGTCCAGGGAGCTATATGTTGTCCTCCTTGTACTTTTAAAGAGGAAGAACTTATAATTTCTGCTAAAGGCCTAAGTTCTGCCTTGAAAGCAAAATTCACAGCAAAATTTTCAAAAGCCTGATTGACTTTATATAAAAAGTCCTCTTTTGTAGGCAACTTGGAGATTTGAGAGTCAAAGAGGTTAGCCTTATAGGTACTTTTGAAAGTGGGTGGCTCCTCTTCTTTTCCTCTTTTTCTTTTCATATTCCAAAGATATTTGCACTTTTCTGAAGTAGTTGTTCCCTTCATCCATCTGAAAAAAACCCACAGTACTAGATTCAAAGTAGAGTTTTCTCAATTACAGGCTGAAGTTTGTGCACACATAGAATGCAGGTAGTTTTTCCAAACAAAGTGCTACCATAGAGACTCTCTGATAATGTTTCCCTGCCCCACATGATATTTATAGAAATATTTTATTTTTTCCTTTTTTTTATGGGTCCTTTTGACACACCTATTGGAAAAAGTTTAGCTGATAGACAAGATTATTTGCCAAAGGAATTTTGAAGACCAAGAACATTTGAAGAGTGAGACCTTGAGTCACTGAGACAGAACCAATCTGTCTTGTAACTTTATTCAGAATTTCACAATCCTTGCTAAACTGCAAGATAAGGGCCAAAGGCAACAAACCAGCAGGAGCCGACTCAGAATGTGCCAAAGTTCATAGAACGGTTGCTTCAGGCTGAAGTTTGTTGACCCTTAATCACACGGGGTCATCAGCGGTTCTGCTGCAGGGCCCTGCAGAACGTGAGTCCGATCAGATCTCCCACTGCTGCTGTCCAGGCTACCGGGCGGAGCGAAAGCTGGGATACACGAATTCCAAGGCAGCATTTCACGGGTGTCTGCCTGTCAGCGTGCTCTTTTGGACTACGTCCTTGTGTAACGCGTGTGTTTTCTAATTCTAAACTTCCTTAATCTCTTGCAAATGGTGTAGGTGGAGTTAATCACAGCACAGGCAAAAGATTCCTTCCAGTTTGCATACCTTTTATGCTTTTAGTACTGTGTTTTGTCATTAATTGATACAGTGTAAGCACATACTTACACAGTTTTTTAATTCACAGTGGCAACATTGTCGAGAAACGCCCTTTTCCTGTTAAGTCTCCTTTGACTATTAGGATTACCTTTAATGACCACGGTGCAATGAGTATGCTAGACTGTTGTAAAGTAATAGTGTGAAAGATTGTAGGGAAATAAATGGCATTTCAGACCCTAATCTTGCAACATATCCAGCATGTAAACATGCACTGACAAAAACATCCTTCAGTCTTGTGGTCTGAGACTTGTACAGAGTAGTAGCTACTAACGAATATTAACTAATTTAACAATGATGCCTTTCATGGTATAATAAAATCTTTAATGCATATTTTTATGGGTTCTATCATACATTTGGGCAGCCCACAAATTTTTACAAAAGTCATCTTTATGACAATGATAGAACTTTAGAAAATATCTCATTCCTACAAGCTAAAGAGGCATCTGAGTATAGTCCATCCAGCACATAAAATACACAAAAATGTTTTGAAAATTCTTCCACTATCTTCAAAAGCTCCAGAATTGTCAGTGTTTCTCGTAATCCTCTCATATATGAAAGAAGCAAAAGAGAGAGGAGGCGTAAGGACATATTGGCCTCTGGAGCAGCTGTGTGCTGCAGGGGCTGAGTGTTTGGGAATCTTCAGAACTGGACGATCCTCTTTGAGAGGAAACTGGAAGTGGGGGAAAAGGAAAGGATAATTACAGTTCATGTTTCGCTACAAATGAAAAGACAAAACTGCTCATGAGGAAAATAATCTGATCATTGCTATGACTTTTTTAGCAATATCAAAAAAGGAAATGAACCTACCTTTGGAAAGAATCCGTAAGCACTACTGTATTTTTTAAAGAAAAAATATTCTAGATCAAGAATATTCTAGATTCTGTATATGTTTAGGATTATGAGATCCTAGGTGCTTCAGAAAAATACTCGTAGGGTAACATTCACAATTGCAGGTAAAGCTGGAATACAGGAGACTGGTTTCCTTCACTTTTTTCCTCATAAGGACCCTCCCCACATATATCGGCAAAACTATCTCATTGACTCTTCCTAGTGCTTTCTGCAGTGTTCTCTTTTGCTAGGGTATCTAAAAAAGTTTGATATCAGTCAAGATCACAGTGTTCCCAGACTACTTAAAACATTATTTATATGACACAAATGATCATTTTCCTTGTACTCCCACATCAGTCTGCATGAGGATTCTTGCTTTATACTGGTTACATTCCTTCTGGTGTATGGGTAATTCTCCTGCCCTGTTTGTACAGGATCTTGCACAATGAGGTTGTGGTCCAAGTCTGTGGCTTTTGAATGCTTCAGTAATACAAATAATGTTGTCACCACTTAAAAATAGGTTTGTGAAGTGTAAGCATGTCTGATCTTGATGAGAATGAAAGCAAAAATACTAGCAGGCTACCTATATCACCATTATTCTTATTTTTTAAATTGCTGTAAGTATGCTGTTTAATTTCAGTAACAGTCCTACTTCAAGAAGTTTTCAGGCTAAAGACCAAGGTAAGACAGTTCGCGCTAGGAGACAGACAAAAAAAATTACAGAATTATTAGTGAGTAAAACATTTTCTAAAACTTTTTGTCATTGTCTTCTCTTCAAACAACAATGAGCTAGGGACAACATCTGACATGGGAAGGGACACTTATAAATCTTTGGGAAAATAATAGTTCAGAGAAATTTGAATGATTGACTGTACTTGGTAAACTAGGATTGAAAATTCATTCTATACCAATAGACAAAGACATGAATAAGCCAGTGGACAAGGCATCTGTGAGCACGTTTGTCATGCAGAAAAGAAGGCAGGAAAGAAAGAAACAAATCAGTGGGATTAAAATCTCTGGCAGAGTAAAGATCAGAAGCAGGGAATGAAAGAATAGCAAAAGAATAGCAATGAAGATACTGATTTGGACTCTGTTAGGTAAAATATGAAGATGATGACTGATAATTTCCATCTGAAATTGGTGGGTCTTGGCTATGTCTATAAATGAAGATGAAAACAGTTTCAGACAGCAAATACAATGAGTAATTTGTATTTTGAAATATCGAAATTGCATAGTAAAAGTATTATTCTAGATCAGGAACATGCGCAATACATAACTATGACAGGAAAGTGTAAATCAAGTAGGAAGTTTAAATACAAGACTATTTTTATTGATACAAAATGGATTGAGGGATTAAAAAAAAAAAAAAGCCTGTATGTATTTTTGTCTAGGTTGATTTTTCTTTTTAAAGATTCTCTCTCTCCTAACTATTAAATAATGGCTTTTTATCATTAATCTGTGTGAATAAATTATGCTTTTATCTTCTTCAAAAAACACACATCATTGTCATCTATAGCAGACAATCTTTAAGATTTACTGGAAAAAAAAACTGGCATGTTTTTGCATTCCCTGCTGTCTTGTGGTCTGACAGTGTTTATTAGCCAATTCTACCCAAAAAACACCATCAGTATCACCTTCCAAAACGAGATATGGACTCAGTTCTTCCAACCAGTAAATCACCATCCCGTGTGAATCCACGTGGAGTATGTAACTTGTTCCGTAAAATGCATGGGAAATTCTTTCTTAATTCCCGTTGAGTCCTGTGTGGTTATCTGAAGTTCCCACAGAAGCCCTATGAGCTATTAAATGTCTTCTTATTGTTTTCACTGAAGTTCTAGTAGCTCTGCTCCTCAAACTAGTAATTACGCTGTTACTATGTTTTGTCTCATGGGCTGTGTATGTGCATGTACAAAGTTCCCACTGTTGCAAGCACCAGTGTAGGTCAACTGTAAAGTTCAGCAGTGGGAGCTCTGGTGTTTACCAAGCATCTCTATTTCCACCGCTGCGTCAAACGGATCTGCTCTGACTGACAGATTCTGGATACTCTGGAACTGACTCTCACTCAGCTGAGCAAGTATTTTCCCAAGTAGTGCAGTTGTCCTTCCACTAAAAGGCAGTACATGAGGAAAGTTATATCAGTTCCATCTGTGGCACTTCCAAGTCTTGGCCCAGTCAACTGTTCATTAAAACTGTACTGATCCCACTGTGTTAAAGACCTGTGTTCTTCACCTACAGGATGAACTCATCTAAATGAGAGAGACGAACAGAGCATTTCTGTCTAGTATTCCTGCTCTACTCCCTATTTTATTTTGGACTAAAGTAATTTAAAAATATTTTCGTAATTTCATTTATAGGTAGTAGGTAAATTGTTCATTACAAAGTCTGTATAACATACATGAAATAATTACATGTAATAAGATCTTAAGTTACTTTGAGAAAATTATTTTCAAGCATTACAGTACTGAGTCAAATAACAAATAATTTGGTTACCATAGGCTGCATCATGTTAGAAGAAATTTTAAACAGAGTTTCAAGATTCTTTTTTAGATGGCTCCTTTAACTAAACACTACAGGATAAATCAAAAGCCTTATCCCCTTCTGATCTATTCTTATTACTTGGGGAGGTGTGGAGGATAATTATTTTTTGACTCCTTTCTATAGGTGGCAGCAGAACATGGACTTTGTTTTATTGTTGGATTTGTGAGCTAGGTGATAGAAGGCTCTCCAAGTATGAGGCAGCTCAACAGTTCACCTCCTTCCCCCATGAGATGCAACATGACGTGGGCATGACATGACCCTTATTTGAAGGGGGACATTCTGTTGGTTCCCAGATACCAACTCTCTCAAACTCTATTTCAGTAGCAGTTTGTGAAACTGACCGGGTGAGTAAAGCATCTCATGAAGGTGAGATTGAATTGACCAAGGCAACATCAATTGCACTAGCATTTGAAGTCAGAAAAGATGAAGGAAAAAGACAGTCTTTAGTGATCTAGGACACAATTCAGTGCTTGCCGAAGTTGAGGAAGGCAATTGATTTCTCTTAAGTTTAATTACCAAAATTCCTGCGGTAGAGCTGTAAGTGTTCAGGGTTTTACACGGGATCATGCTCAGTGATTACTCCTGGAAAAGTTCATTTATCCACAGATGTAAATACCCACACATGGAATTGGGGTTAATTTTGTCTCTTCGGGAGAAGTGAATACTTTTATAGCATATCATATCTTCAGTTCCTGGTAAGCACTTAGGAGTCAGCCCAAAGGATAATGAGTGGTTTGATAACTGTATGTAGGAATGTGGAAAAGATATCTAAGAGTGGATGACTTTTAAGTCTTGCCAGCAAAGGCGTAAGAAGATTCATTTGCTAGAGAATGCACTTAAAGTTCAACCTTGCAATAACATTCACTTTCATAGCAAAAGGGTAGTTAACTGTTGATACAGCTTATTAGAAAATGTCGCAGATCGGAACCATTTTAAGTCTTTAAAACAAATTAGGTTAATGCTTATGTAACAAGACTGGATCCATGCTTCCTGCTTGTCTTTGGAAAGGTGTGACATGGTTGCAGAGGTCTCTCTTGTTCCAGTAGTTCCCATGCACAATCATTTCTTTCCTAGATCATGGGAAGGTCAAGATTTGTCCTGAATCAATGTGCCTGCAACTTTCTTGCTTTAGTTTTTCAGTAAAATAAGAACCAAAATAAAACCTCACACTTGATTTCATCACCTTGAGGCAACAGAACAGGATGATTATCCCTGGCTGGTCAGGGGTATTCAGAGGACAAAGGCCCAGCTATATTTTTCTCTGAAGTATTCATTGCAAATGGAGATAGGATACAGAGCAGAGAGGACCACTGATGTTATGGATACTCTCTTCTCTCCTGTTCAGCATATACTCTCAGTACTAAACCAGTCTTCAAGAGGACTCTCCAGACACAACTGGCAGAAATACTGATTTTTTTTTCCCTTCATTATAATGTCCTAAACAAAACATGGATAATTTAAGTTACTTTAATAAATTAATTTACTGCCGAACACTTATGACCTACAGCCTGAACCTCTCCTGAACATTTTAGTCTCCTGAAGATTACTTATTTGAACTGGACGATAGGTAATTGCCTATAAGTCACAGAGATCAGACTAGCTGCTCTGTTCTGCTTTGTTTCATGCAATTTCTGTGATATTGGATCCAGGCTCATAAATGTTGAAAATACTGAGGTGGAAATTTTGAGCTGTCTTATAAAAAAACAAAGGACAAGACCAAAAAAAAGAAAACCTAGGAGAAAAGATAACTACGTTATTGAAATTCTTTACTCCTAGAGTACTTAAGTATGTTAAACCACTTGCAAAAGAAATAGGAATAACAGCGAGCAATAATTTTCAGTATTTTGTAGTTAGTGATGGTCTTAACAGAATTTAACTGCTATCAGAACATTGAGATTTTCAATGGCAGCCAGAAATCTGTAGCTGCAGCAGCTTTTATATAGCTTCATAGGAAAGAACAGAGTTCTTGAAGATAGAGGCTATCTGCAACTGCACTTTATAGCAATGAAATAGTAAAGCAATCTCTTGTTACATATTTTCCTTAGCCTCACCTTCCTAATAACTTATTTGTGGAATTTTCAGCATAGGAGAAAAAAAAAATCAGGAAACTTGCTGCAGTGTATTTGTTCGTATGCCAGGCTTGTTCCTATGTATGCACAAACAAGTTTTGGTTTTCTCTAGAACTAGATAAATGGATGCTTCTAGTGCCAGTGTTTCAGGACTGCACTGGGTTACTGTGAGTCAGTTGTTAGGAATATTCAGGTTTCATAAGACATATACCAATCAGGAGAGCAAGTGCTGAAATATACGGTATTTTGTGTGGTGTTTATTGAGCTGAAAGTTTGGATTATTTCATCCCGTTCAAATGTAGCTTTGAAGCTATGTGCACTTGTAAATGCTGTCACATTCTCACAAACATAGATTGAGTTTGCTCAGACCACTAGGAAACCCATGAAAATTTCTTATTACTACATATGGCAACACCATCTCCTTCTGCTGCCATTATTTGTTTTCTCAATGTCCATGGAAGGTACTTTGAGACAATCTGTCATATATCTGCAGCATCTGTAAGGGTACGCTTTAAGCCAACATCTTTTCCTGCTTGGATTTCAAGTTTGAATTTATACCTTTCTTTGATGCCTTCACAAGAAATTCTTAACTTTGTAGTTGAATAAACCAAGCTCAGTACACATAGCAGGAACTACTTCAGCTTCCACAAGTTCCCTGTGTGTCAGCATTCCAATCCTTTGTTATTTTGGGGACTCCCTAAAATCTCACTGATTCTAGTTTTCACAGAATTTCATCATTTCCTCAGACTGAGGAAGAGTGCAGAGCTGCCTTTCTGTGTTCAGCAATGTTTGGCATTATCTTCTCAACCATTTTGTCCTGCATCTAAAAGATGCATCCAAATGCCATTAGGAACTCAGAACAAATGACTTCTGTCCTCATTCTAAAAACTCTAAGAGATAAGCAGGTTTTGAACTGGATACTCTAGTTGAAGATGTCAGTTTTAATGGTTTGACAGTTTTGAACAATGTTGGTCCAGCCAGTTTTCAACCCATCTCACTGTCTACTCTTCCAGCTCATACTTTCTCAGCTTCCAAATGAGATTGCTTTGGGAGACAGTGTATAGTCTTACTAAATTTAAAGTATATTATATTCACTGCTCTCTTCTTTTCCACGTAGCCAGTGATTACGTCTTGGAAGGCAAATCAGGTTGGTCAAGGATGATTTGCTCTTAGTAAATTGATGTTGATTGCTCCTGATTGCCTTCCTGTCACTCATGTCTTTGGAAATGGATTCCAAGGTGTGCTCCATGATCTTTCCCTGGACTGAGGTGAGCTGACAAGCTTAGAGGTTGTTGCCTCTTTGTCTCTTTCGAAGATGGGTGTAAGTCTTTCTGCAGCCATCAGAGATATCTCACAGTTGTCATGATTTTTCACAGATGGTAGTTGGCCCTGCAATCACATCTCTTTCAGCATGTTTGGGTAGACTTCATTTAGCCTCACAGGTAGGAATATATGCAGCTTCTCTAAATAGTTCCTAGCCTGTTGGGTCCTCACTTCTTGCTGTTCCTCTGTTTCTAAATCATGCTAAACCCAGATGTCAGGGAGTAGGATTTGCTCACTTTGTGAAAAGTGAGTCAGAATGGTCTAGATTTTGACTAGACTAGAAGTACAAAATAATGGAGAAATGAGCATTAAAAAGGCAGACTGAAAAAGCTTGATCTAATTTATCTGTAGGTTGGCTTATTTGTTTTTCTCACGCTCTCCGGTACTAACTACTAAAGGATTTTTTCTTTCAGCAGCTGCAAGGTGATGAGTACCCTCCACTGCTATCACCACGTTTATTCTTAAATCGAAACACAGGCAAATATAAAATAGAATTTTCATTCTATACTTCTTCCTTGAGAGACATAGCAAGTTTTTGAAACTTGCTTCATATGCAGACTATTTCTTCCTCATTGAGTTCAGCGTGCAAACATTGAGTTTGGAAGGTCTCAGTACATGGGTGGTCAAGGGTAATGGATTCTTCTATTCTTTCCAATGAAAAACAGGCACTGGTAGAAGGATTGGTACAGCGTTGTTGTTTTGTTTGTTCGTTGGGTGTTTTATTTTCACTAAGCCATATTTCTGCTTACTTTGCTGCCAAGACACAAGAAAGAAATCCTTTTTTAAAAAAAGCCATCTACCCTTCCTGTGGCAACTCTGCAATTTAAATTTACATACAAAACTAGGGACTAATGTGGGTTGATTTAAAATTTTATATTTATCCTACTTATATAATTCTTTTCACAAAATCTTTTCCATATGAATTATAGCTATTTTGTCAGAAATCTGCTCTACCAATCTACAGACTATCTGTTTTCAAAAAAACACCTACTCTTTTGATGTGGTGAAACGGGATTTGTGGCTTTCTACGGTTCTTTGCACCATCACTAATGGTCAGGAATATTTTTAAATGTTTGTGAAATATTGGTTCTAGGAGAGTTGAGTGTGAACATAAGATTCAGTCAAAAGTGTTTTTGCAGAAAATGTTTCATACTTGTAATAGCCCTCCTTAGCTAAAATATGGAATAATTCAAACTCTCCTCGGGGGACTGGTATTGGTATGAAAGCCAAGAGTGTACTTGGACTCTTGTGTGCTGTTTCCCTCTGGAAAGTTTTGAAATTTTAGTAACTGTGAACTACGTTTTTGTAATATGCCACACAAAGTTTGGGAAAGTTGGAACAATTCAGAAAGAAACTGTACTACTAGGGCACGATCCTGGGGAAATACAGAAAATGCCCAGCACTTCACAGAATTGGACCCACTTACTACTCTCAGGATCTGCAGTGCATCCGTCTGCAAGCCTGAGTGAGATTTTCATGGGAATAGCGTGGGAACACAGACGTTGATGAGATACGTCTTTGCTTAGTGCCTGCAGAAACCAAAAATAAAATTCAGAACTAAATAAATAAATAAAGTGATCCTGAAAGAAGACCAATTTTAGAACTTCTGGAAAAGGAAGGATCTTAAAAGGGCTGTCTTGATAGTAAATGTAACAATTAGTAAAAGGTTTGATATAAATCCTGGCTTTTAATAGTAGATTTTATTATCTTTTATGCATACCCATATACGCACACACAGAACCGTGTCTTTAAAAAGGACATAGCATAGACAGGAAGATTATGAGTCAGGCAGCATCCACTTGAGCCTTTGCTTACTGCGGTAATTGGCAAAGTTCCTACTGTCTTCAGCAGAATTGTGCTCTGTATCAGTAGCAATTTCTTTTTTCCATGAATTAGAAATAGATCACCTGTAGAAAATAGTAATGTCTGGAACTTATAAATGAATGCCAACATTCAATACCCTCAACTTTTAAGCATCCCATAAAAGGAGTTTATACAATAAAGGCTTTGCAGACAGAGCATATCCTTCACCAGCAGTCATTAGCCATTGTTTGAATAGAAAATGATTATACCTGTTGATTAAGATAAAAAATACCACGTCATTTTTTATGATACAAGGAGCTGTGTCATCTTTAACACCTCCTGATTCTAACAATCAAAATCTTAGAAATAAATGGACTAAAATACGGAACTTCTTACTGGAAAATATTTTGATATCAGAATGCAAGCTACAGAAATACATGGCATGTTAGATGATTTACAGTAAAAAACTTAGCAATTATAAGAGAAAAGTGTGTTTATGTCCAAAAGTTAAGATCAATTACAGAATCATAGAATCATTTAGATGGGAAAAGACCTTTAAGATCATTGAGTCCAACCGCAAATGGATTTGTTATGTGTTAATCTTGTAATATGCTACACTTTTAGATATAATGTGTAGAAAAGTTTGTCACAGAACAATCGGAATACTTTCCCCAATTTTTTTCTAGGCACTTGAAAGCCCCCAAACATCCCATTTAATGGTCAAGCATTATTATTTACATTTTAAAGATGGGAAAAATGAGATGTTTGTAATATTTGTAACTGACACAAAGATTACCTAACTAGTATTCTTGTTCTAATACCAGACCATGACTATCCCCAGTGGTCTCGCTCCAAGAAAAGTAATAGCTAGACTGTCATCCTAACCTTGCAGTAAGCTCATTCTAACTTTCACGTGCAGCATTTATGGCTGAGCCTTAAGGTGGCGAATGGAACCCAGAGTCCCTTGCAGTCAATTGCAAAACACCCCTCCTTCCTCCCAGGCTTTTAAAATACTTTGGCAGCATGAGCAAAACTTCACAGATGTGTAAGTACTTCTATTGGTTTCTGGATTTTTATGACATCGAAGATCCTATGTTGACAGATAGTACCCGGGAATACAATGGGATCGCTGCACAGAGATGGAAGGGGTGTAGCGTGTGTGTTGCCTGTGCCTGTGTCTGTCCATGTAGGTATGTACTATGAAACGTTAGCTCAGGCATTACCGAGTTAAACAAGGTGTTGCAAGACCCTAAAGAAACGTAGTAGGAATTGGTCATATCACAGACCTGGAGTAGTGCTCTTACTGGTAATACTTCCAGCTGAGAAAACTATATGGCAGGTGAAATATGTACTTCTCTGGTTTATTAGCTGTACCGAAGGAACCAAGCTTTTGGTTATATGAGCAAAGGAAATTTGATACTTGGTTTGACCAGACTTTAGATATTAAAGTAGAAATGGTTATAGTTGGGTTTTTTTCTCAAACAAAAAAGGGAGATTTGGTTACAAGCATTTTAGCATAAAACAGCTGTGCAGATGAATGTTTTGTTTTCCGAAGAGGTTTTTCAAGGGCTTGGGATATTTTTTAGAACTTTCATTGTTGTATTTGGATTAAAAAACCTACTTTGCATCATTTCCTTAGTCCCTTTTAGGAGACAAAGCTCCTGTTTCTTTTTCTAGTGATAAAAAAACTTCTCATTTTTACTTGTTACATATTTTTTTTTTCCTGTCTTTTGGAAAAAAGGGAGTGGTTTTCATATAAGCAATATCTTTCCTACTTTTTTTAAAAAAAAAAAAATCAATTATCTTGAAAGGAACAGAAGTTCTTGAATAAACTAAAAAGCAAGTTGTCTCACTTTTTCACCCAAAAGATGTCTTTTTGTTTTACTGCCTCTATCTGTCATCCACAACCTTGACAAGTGCTTAAAGGTTAGCACACTACGTATGCAGAGAGCACTCAGAAGAACTCATTTCATTTCAGCTCTCTTTCTCTTGGATGACCTAGAGAAATCCTGACTTAGTAAGGTCAAAATAATGGTGTTTGGTGATTTTTAAGCTCACACTGGCTACGCATATATGTTGGAACACGAACAAACTGAGATTCCAAGGATACGCTCAAATAAACAAACAAGATCCAGGTAGCATATTTTAGTGTTTGTTCCCCTCCTTTCTACCTCCTCCTCCTACCCAAGACAAAGCCACTGTCTTCTTGTGTGCTTCTGCTCCTTGCCATTTCTTTTCTCCTTGTAAAAGCAAATAGGGTGGTTTATGTTACTCTACATTGCTCTACATTTTAGTAAACCAAGAAGAAACATGATAGTTATCACATCTAACTGACTTGGTGATAACTTACTGAAATGAATTAATTTGGCACTTACTCTCTTATGCTCACCCCTGCTGCCTTCCAAAGTTAGATGCATTTTTTTTGCACAATAAAACATCCCACTGACTCTCCCAAACCTATCACTGATTCTGTCTGGCACGCTACCCCCCTCCTCTCTCCATCATCTCATGATTAGCATCACTATTATGTGACTCTAGCTTCTGGAGCAAATGTTCTGCAGAAAGTAAAGGTTTCATCATCATAGAAGAGATGTAGCTTTTATAGTAATTTATTCTTTTATGCCTGGATAAAGATCAAGATCAAGAACCTCCCTGAGGATCTGCTTTTGATCCTTTCCCACCTGGTCCAACAAATGTAATATCACAGTGACTGAATTCACATGAGACTGTGAGCATAAAAATTTATGCCAAAACATACATACCATCTTTTAAAAATTAGTTTCTTGGGGTTTGCTTTTTTTATTTAGAGAGAGAGAACTCTAACCAGTTGTAGCAGCCTGCTGCTGCTAACAATGGGAAGAGTAGCCAGCTGGGGTTACCTGCAGAGATTCAAGAGAGCAAACTCACACAGGATCAGGGTGTTGTTAGTAGGTGTCAACTGTTGCTGCCCTCCCAGTAGGTGTCAATAAGTTGCTGCAATACTCTACACCTGATTTTCCTTTTCAGAACATAAAGCTGAACACAGTGAGGTCTTCCTTGACCAGCATAAATACCAATCCTTCATATGTAATATTCAAGAAACTCAAATATGATTTTATTGCTACTAACCTCAGTGAGATCTGAATCCAGGAGACTAACATTAGTGGAACTGAAAAATGTAGCTAGCAATCAACCACTGGATTTGAGCTGACCTCACAGAAAGATCATTAGGACCAGATTGCTCATTTACATATCTGATGATTTGTATTGCTAACCTTTTCTCAGTTCACTCATGAACACGCAGCTTCTGCATTATGATAGACCCTAGCACCTGCAGCAATGAGATGAGCTTCCTGATTTTCATGTCTGCCCCCTTCAAAACTAGTAAGAGTGACTTACTTTTCTTGGGGTGAAGGGCAAAGGGCTCCTTTGTTTTCTTTGAGGTGGCTAGGGAAAGACAGGAATGGTATGATTTTGTTGTTTTTAATTTCCCCTTTTACTCTGCGAGTAGGTGCTCAAAGGTATTTGGTAACTTAGAGTCATCATGTAACAAATTTTACTTTCTATCATCACATGAGTGAGAGAATTTTTTATTTACACGAAACATGGACTCATTCTAAGGTTGTAAGTTTTATATATAAGGAGATGAGAAAAGACTGAAATCACCTGGGATTCCTGTCAGCCACGTAGAAGCATTCCCCAGATTTAAGGGCTTTAAGGCAAAATCACATTTGTAGACATTACATGATGTTGAAACAAATGGGAAACATGAGACTTTAATTATCTTTTACTGCTGCCTTATAGAGCTGGGTGCCCTCTGGTTCCCAAGTAGTTCAGCTTTGCCAATGTTTCAGGGCTTATTGGTGTGTTTGTTATTGTAAAAGGTTTTTAGAAGATAAACATTAGCTAAACAAATGACTTCTGAGCTTGGGAAAAAGCTCTCTATGTGTAAATGAACCCTTATAGAACCTCTGGTGATTGATGAAAAGCATGAGCACTCTTGGAGCTGCTCCAGTTCTAGAGGTGGTGTGTCACATCTCAGCTTTGGTGTTAACATGCAAGTTATGTTTTCTTTAGGGAAGAGATACATATGTTTGGTGGAACTGGAGGAAGCGCAGGTTTTGTCATTACCAAAAGCTATATAAATGTTCCTTAATGTTAAACTAAAATTTAACTGACTCCTCTTTCAAGTACTGTATGTCCACCCCAGTAATTAAAGAGCAGTTGAAGTGGAAACAGAGTTCCTTATCCGGTGGACTCTTGTGAAGTATCAAAAATAAGTTTATTTTACACATTTGGATTTATTCCAAGTTAAGTCCTGATATGCAAAATAAGCTGAGGTCTAACAATTGCTAATTTTAAAAAAATCATAATTATATTTCACAAAATGTGTGATGGTAACTCTCGGGGTATTTGGAACTTGCAGCTGCTGCTCTGAGGACTTTAGCATCCCTAAAGAGAAAGGAGTGAATTGTATATTATGGCCAAATTCTACTTAATGGTCTGGACAAGCTGCAGATGGGCTGTTGCCTTATCTGTCATGTAAACCAGCTGTATGTGGTCCTGACAGATTTCAGAGCATTGGGAGCTTACCCTCATCTATGGAAAGTCTATAATAACACCAAATAACACCAGCACAAGGCAGTTATCCTGCATCTTTGTTTTGCGCTTCCAACCCAGCAAGAGTCACACTCTGCCAGCTGAGTGACGAAGACGCAGGGAGTTACCAGACCACCCCAAGTGCAGGCTCTTGGCAAGTGCCTCGTGGAAGGAGAACTGCCAACCATCCAGCGCTAACTAGAAGGGGTCTCTGTGCGTGACCTCGGTAGCACAAAGAGGCTCAAGCAAACAGAAATATCTAGTCGGAAAACAAAGTAGTTGGGGAGAGGCATACAACTGACTGGAGGAGAACACATGCAGGCAAGCATACAGCTTTGTACTTCCGCTAGAACTAAATTTATAGCATTCTCATAAATTTAGTCAGAGACCTCTGAATGTGACATTAATTCCTTTTTAAAATTGAGTTAATTGATGTAGCTTTATTGGTGGGTGGATTTCAGTTGCCTTCTGCTCTACTTCTAGTAATTGCAATCTTTAGTAAAATGAAAGACCACGAAGAAGAAAGACCTTGCTAAATTCCCCTTCTAAAGCTGGTCTATCCTAAAAGTTGATACTTTTGTTTTTTTCTCTTTCCTTATCCAGTTGAAAAAAAAAAATCAAAATTGCAAAAATTGTGGAGAACTGAAAACTTACTTACTTTAAAAACTTACAAGTTTAATAAAACAATGTTTTGTAAATAATTCTGAATGATAAATGAATCATTCTTGGGTTTTCTTCTACATTATTGCTATGATTTCTGTTCAATGATAATACCAAAAGATTACACTACTTTAAATGAATTAGTTTTTTTCAAAAGGGTTTTCTACATGTCTGGTCTCTTAATTTGATTCATTAACACTAAAGGCTTTGGTTTACAAAAACAAAAACAAAACCAAAACCAACAGAATTTTCTGGTAGAGATATTAATTCCATATTTTGTTGTAATGGGGATATAACTGAGGAAATTTCCGGTTATGGACTGAGGTATTTCCCTAATTTCAAACCATCTGAATAATTGTGGATGTGTTTCTTCCATAAAATAATCCAGTTAAATTTAACTACTACTTATCCGAATTAAGAAAACTAGAGTATACCTTCTAAACAAAATAAAATGTCTATTTAAGGCCTCCAGATCATACAGAATTTACAGTGTTTGATAAATTATATAATGCTTAAAAGTTATTTTCTGTCTGAGCACTGTTGACCTCAGTTTTCAGGTACAAGATTGCCCTTGTTTACTGGAATAGAGAGTTCTCTGTCATTCGGTTCAGTAGTCCTTCCTTGGTAATTGTATATTGTGTTGATATAACCTCCTTTCTTTCTTGTCAGAAGCTCAGTAGATCGCTCTTCTTTAGAGGATTTTAGATTTTTGTGTGTTTTGATCGTTTGAGTAGAAAGAAGACAACAGATATATTTCAATCTAAATAGTTGTTTCTGGTCTTAAAATCAATGATCCCGTTTAAAAACTAAATATAACAGTCATTTTTATTTTTGGAAGCTTTGGAGGTTGGTCTCTTTTCTGCTCCTAATGCAATATAAAGTGTCCAGTTTTTAGAATAGGAACGTGGATTTAGTCTTGAAGCAAATCATTTCAGTGAAAAATACAATTCTTACTAAATCTGTTTTGCATAAAAGAAGCACCCACTAAGGTGAGAATTTAGACCATGATTTTTAATTGCAGGAATAAAAGGTGATTACCATAAAGACATTTCCAAAAGTAAGGTGGGGGATTTATAACAGCTTGAGCTCAGCAACAGTCACCTGCTCACAACTATTATGAAGGAAGGCTGGATTTTCCCTTTCTAGTCAAATCCCAGTATGCTAATGTTTATCCTGGAGTTTTCCTTTCACCTTGGACAGTAGAAGATATTATCTCCACAGGCAGAATTTAGAGAAATGCTTGCAAATCAAGATGTATCAGATTATTAGCAAGGAAATTTCCCAGCATGTCTATTCAAACGCATATCTGAAAAAAAGGCTGGATAGCTAACAGCCTTCTGTGATGGAAGGGCTTTGTAGAATATCCATCATGGTTGGATGGCAGCATTGAAAATGTGATTCACATAATGCCAAATGCAAAAAAAAACCAAACCTAGAAGTATTATTATGGGGAAAAAGTGTAGATTTAATGGCTGTAACATAATGATGCTATATCTTGTTTGCAAAATTTAAATATAGACTCACTCCAATTGGTTTATCAGATACTACAAAAATAGATGTCACTAGAGCTTTATTTCAGAAACTGTATGTTACATGCTCCTCTACAGTAACCTGCGAATTTATACAAACCTTTGCCATCTATTGTGGCCCTTTGCAGACGAGTCAGACGTGATAGAGCTCTTCGTGCCTTGTGAGTGCAAGGAAAGACGACGACAGCTAGTTTAATTTTATTCATAACGGCTTTGTCTGCAGATTTGGAATCAGTATAAAAAAAAATATAGCTTTGCAGACCAGTTAAGGGAGAGCCAAGCTGTGTTCGGGTCAGACTGGATATGCCTCAGCTTTTTGCACAGGCAGTCTTGAAGCTCAGCGTACCCTCACCACTGCTCCCAAATGCACTCTGTCTTCTTTGCAGGTAATGCCTCCCCCTTTCACCACCAAGACACTGCACGCATCTACTGACTACACCACTTCTAACCTGGAAAGCTACAGTGCTAATTTTTTTTAGCCCAGATCAGTGATGAAATATGTGAATTTTGACTCTGGAATGGAAGGAAACTGATTTAGGGAGTGGGGAGGGATTCTTTCTTTCCTCATTTCATAGTTAAGAGCTGCACATGCCCGAAATGAATGGTTGCTGTTTGAAATTATGGGCTTTTTTTACATATTTACTTCTCTTTCTTGTTAAAATATTCTTAAAAGCTCAGCAAAAAAATACATATTTTGAGTTTGGTCAAACAAAACTTTTCATTTGTGAAAAAAATTTATTTCAAGTTTTGATTTACCAGAATTTTCCACCATTTTCTTTCTTGCTGGAAGACAGCTTTTCCGTCTAGCTTCTAATAAAATTCAACAGAAGTGGTTATTTAACCCAGTATTACTGGTAATCATTTCTATCTGAGCAAGGCAACTGCAACCTTAAAAGAAAATTGTCCAATCTAATGTTTTACATGCACTTTACAAGGGGAATGGTTTTAAACTAAAGGAGGGGAGATATAGGCTAGACATAAGGAAGAAGTTTTTCACGAGGAGGGTGGTGAAGCACTGGAAGAGGTTGCCCAGAGAGGTGGTAGATGCCCCATCCCTGGAAACATTCAAGGTCAGGCTGGATGGGGCTCTGGGCCACCTGATCTAGTTGAGGATGTCCCTGCTCATTGCAGGGGGGCTGGACTAGATGAACTTTAAACGTCCCTTCCAACCCAAACTATTCTGTGATTCTATGATATTTGCAGACATAATATATGTACAGGGAATCAGCTGTAATACTGTAAGGATGCATACAAAAATTTTCAATACGACATTTCAAATACGATTTTTATAGGTTAAAAATCACATGCTCTAATTTAAAAGAAAATCCTGAGTATATTTCAACAATGGTCTGATAGAGATTTCCTCTTTTTTTTTGCCCCTTTTCTTTCTTGGTGCTGCTAAAAGCACATACCATTAAAAATACAGAGAGGAGCCTGACTTTGGGGAGTGTTTGTTGAAATCTATGAAGGGGGTGTAAAAAGGGTGTGTGCCTGCTTTTTTTTAAAACACATGTGACTGGATCATGTGGAAATTGTTAGTCCAGTTCTTTAGTCGTGTGAGGAGAGTGAGAAATAATGTGAAGTTACAGTGAACCCATCTGGCCAAGCAGGAAAATCCGGTTTAATTGCTCCATTGCCAGAAATGTTAAATCACTTCCTGGGAATGCAATTCATTTGGAACATATGGAACTCATCGGAAGAAGGTCTCCAGTGAATTCAAAACTGTACTGGAGATGAGAGCATTTCTCATAAGTAACAATCATGTTTTCCCACTGAGCAGCATGTAAGCAGTATGTGTAGCTGTATTAATGAAAAACTAAACCAATAGTAGGACTGTCCGAGATCTTGTTGAACAAGATTTGCTCGTGGTTTACTTTATTTAAAATTTTCAAGAAATGTTATGTTCATTTAGGATTTTTTTTTCTCTCAGCTTTTAAGCAGCAATAGAACATTCTGACAGAATTTTTAGCTCATTTTATATCTTGATTCAGCAGAATTACACTCTGTTTAGAAAACAGACATATTTGAAAGTATCGTCCAAGACATATTTGTACTTTGTGGATAAAGAGGGTAGTTTTTTGGGGTGTGGTTTGTTTTGTTTTGTTTTTTTTTTTAATCGGGGACTTTACATTTACTATATATTTTAATAAAATAGGAAGATTTTCTATTTTTCTGTAAACTAAGCAAATCTAAACCTTTTACTAAAAATATGATATAGGTATGAGTTCTCCTTAAATTGTAAAGAATTCATGAGTAAGACTTGCTTGTTCATACACATTATTTTAAGGAAAACATCTTTCATAACTGTTATAATGGATTCAGAATTTATAAGTATGCCACAATACCACGTTCTGAGTCAGGCATTCATGTTATTTGCAGTCTTTACAATGAGAAGAATATTGATATTCTTTGGAAAAAAATATGCTTCCTATCCTGTTCTAAAGAAAATATTTTACTTCCATTAATTTGATGCTACTGTAAGGGGTTTTTTAGAGATAATTTCTCCTTTCTTTTTTTACTTGGATTCACATGAATTTGAGAAAATATTTGGTTCTTGGAAAACACTATACTTTTTTCTTGTGCAGTTAATCAATAAGACCAAATCAGAGAAAATTAGTTCTTCTAATTTTAAAAGCACATGAAGGAAATGGAACCATGTTTTGCTGAAAAAGTGGGATACATCTAAGAGGAAAAGTGAGGCAATAAAAAGAAATCTCTATATTTACATAATGCACTATGGGAAACCTGGAGTAGTGAAAAATGGTGGTGACAGGTAGTCACCACCATATGAGGTCCTTCTCCTAATTATTCTAGGAAAATTTATATCCTTTGTGAAGCTGTCATTTTGAATATATTTCTTTATCTGAATGCTCTACAAAGCTACAGTTTTTTACCTGGGCTAAACCCACTAAAGAACTCTAACACCCTTTAGGACCACCATCTAACAAATTTACTAAAATTTATGTTTAGTTGTAAATCAACGTGTTTTAGTGATCATCAATTAGAAATATTGCATATTTCCAGGAAATAACTTGAAGTGACAAATGGCAAGATTAACAGTGTTTTAAAATCTGATATGCTGATATGAAAAAAAATCTGCATGCTGATGTGAATGATGATGGGAGCTGATTCAGAAGTGTTCATTCAGGCCAAAGGCACCACCAGTGACTCGCATTGTGGTCATAGACAACATGATTAAAGTCCATTTAAGCCTGTCATAAAGCCACCAGAGAAATTATCTTCCATACTTGTCACTCTATGGTATCCCCACTGAGTCCTGTAACTGCTTCCCCCCATTTCACTGAATCACAGCTGTTCATCTTGGCCTTGCATTTTAGACCTCACAAAGGCTGTCCCCATCAAGCTCTTGTCTCTTTTCCATGACACAGCTTATGATTTCAATGCTGACACATTGTGGCTGTTTGTTGCCACATCTCCAGTCATCTCAATTTTGTCTTTTAAGCTTTTCTTAAAGGAAGCCGTCACACCTTCTTTGGTTTTTTTAGGGCTAACAAAGCTCAACATTAAAATGTGATAATAACCTGTCCCCATCTTTCCTTCTTTTGTCCTGACCTTTCCATTCCATTTACACTAATGTTCCCTTGTTCTTTTTTCTTCTTCTGTTTGGTTTTCTTTTCCTGTTTGTTTGCTTGCTTCTCACCTTCTCCTCTTTACAAATTTCCTTCTCGGACAAATGAAAATAGTGAATCTGGGATTTTCTTTCTTATTTTCTTATTTTTCTTAGCCAGTGTAACCACTTAGGTCTGGGAAAGAGAAGAAAATTATATACTGGTTTTCAAAATTCTATCGATTATTTTTAAAGAATCTATATATGATATACTTTTTCTTTCTTTGCAACTGATACTTTGATTCCGTTCTGTGATTTTATTGTTTCTTTGCCATGTTAACTTTCCTCAGTCTATGGAAGTTAACACCTTCGTTGCATTACTGGAGCAAAATGGTCCTTCTTGCAAACAAATATAGGTTTGTACAAAGCAAGGGAAATGCGTTTGAAGCAAGGGACTGCTGTTGTTTTGAATAATATTAGTCTGATGGTACGACATTTTTGAATGTCAAACTCAAGCAACAGATATTTAACCAGTCAGAGTACCGGTGAAACAGAAAGAATCACAAAAGCATTCTTATGGCTATTACCAATCTGTAGGGTATTTATTAATATATATTGTCTAAGACATGTTCTGTTTGAGATTTTGTACAAAATATCATCCAGGAAATCCTATAAAATACTATTTTATATAGCAGGATAAATCAAATCCTGAAATGAAATTTTCAAAGTCTATTTCAGGAACTCTATAGAAAGTCTGAAACTGTTTGTTTTGTGATTTCTGTCCACCAGTCCTCTCTGTCTTTTTCTGTGAAATCTGCAGCAGGAAAATCTGCTGAACAAAGGCTGGACTGACACGAGTGAAAGGGATGTAAAATTGATCCCTTAACTTACACTGCGTACCCAATCCGATTTCACATCCAGCCTTTCTTACCTTTATCATATCTGCGCATTCTTTAATTCTGTTTATATGTGTGCCATATAAATTCCATTTTACTATTCACTGAATCTATAACCTACTTATTTTAGGAAAAATACACTCAGAAAGTTCTTTTGCATGAGTGTGAAAGAAAAGCATAATATGAAAGATTTTTACATCTGTTGCAAAAAAAAACCAATTTTCCAAGTCCAAAAACAATTACAGCCAATATGAAAACGCTTCTATTACCTGTCTCTGAAAAATTATATAAAAAGTAAGAGATTGGTAATTTATAGAACAATATACGTTTGAGCCCAAGTCCTAACTATATGGAGTCAATGGCAGAACTCTACTTGAGTTCTGCAGAGGAAGATTTGACATTTTAGTCTCATCTTCAGCCACACAGTTTTTGTCTTCACTCCTTCAGAATTATTTAGTAATTTCCCAGTGGAATTTTGTGGGCATGTATTCTACGATAATTATTTCAAAATGCAATCATTGGAGTATCTTATTAACTCTATCTCCTCCCTTCTCTCCTAGTCCTTTTTTTTTAACAGTAATTAGTTTCATAACAGGTTACAAGACACTCAAATGGGAACTGTAAGTTTCTCTCCAGAGTGCTTAGCACAGCGAGACCTCAGTTCTTTCCAGACCTTCTGGACACTCATAAAATCTACCTTAAGATTTTATAATGCTTCCCTAATATTCTTATGTTTTTAATAGCAGTATCATTTATTTTTTTTCTTCCAGGCTATGCCAGTTATTTCAGAGAAGGAGAAGGCTGGTGAGTAAATATTTACTTGTTTTTTCATTTCCTTGTATTTGTTTGTGGAATACAGTGTTACTTAACTAGGTGATAAAAGACAGGCTTCAACTGTGGGGTTTCGAATGTGTAGGATTACAGACCTGACAAATGTCTGTGTAAAGGTTATTCATTGTTCCCTGAATAGGATATTTTGTCTTTCTGAAAAGCAGTCCAGCTTTCTGTGTGATACTAATAAAGGGGTTTGAAACTCTCCTACAAAGTACCCGGTTGAATTGCAGCTGCCCCTTACATGTCAGTCTTCCTCTAGATACTAACTTGTTACTTGGTGTTAAAATGTAGTTTGATTTATTTGCTGTCTCGATTAACAAACATGGATGCCAATGGGTTTGTTCATGTCGGTGGAATTTGATGACTTAGTGTGAACTTCAGTGTCTGTCTTTAAGTATGGCAGGAAATTTCGGTTATCTGGAGTATTTCACTGGAGATATAATTTTTATTTTGGCTAAGTACTTCCAGAATATTGAAACGTTGTTTTTCTATTCTTTTCTGTTATATATGTTCTCTGAAGACTATACGTGCTTTGGTGTTGGTATGTGAAATCTATTAGTGACTGTCTCATAGACGCTGTCAAATGGGTGTATTGTGATAAACACTAGGGAACACTCCACTCTTAGCAATATAGGTCTCTAGAATCTCTGTTGGTTTCTTCATCATTTATTTTAATTAATATTTTGCTACTGTACTTCAAATATAGCTTGAAAAATACTTCAAAATATCCAAATGCCACCTGGCATTCTGATTTATGTCTGATTTTTTGTTGGTGATGTTTTCTTGCATTATCCGGGTTCGGATTATTTCTTTTCTTTTGCTTATTAAGGGAGAAAAATAGGTTAAAAAAAAGTTTTTGAGAGAAAAGCCCCAGTGCTAATCGGTACTGTAAAAGCTATGGAGCTGTCTGGTCAGGATGTTGCTATTTTAGCTGTTGAAGTTCATAAATAATTCCCAAACTGCGACCCATATTTAATAAGCATTTTCTTTAAGATTTCACAGGTGATATTATTTGGTATTTCTTTTTCTGAGGCAGTTCGTATTTGGCTACATCCTTTAAATTATGTCCAAGCATGCAAACTGATTATAACTGGACCTACTATTTGCAGCTAATTTCAAATACTTTGTCAAGCAGCCATGCAACATTATAGGTTTTTGTACATCTTTAGCAATTACGTACCATACAAGATCAAAAGCTATTTGAAAGTCATTAAAAAATCTTCAGGGCATAGAGATGTAATGACCCCAGTTTTATACTAGAGGAATAGAGCTGCAACAAGTGTTTGCCATAGCTAACAGCTTGTAAAATCAGAAATACAACTCGAAGCTCTATGCGTACTTCTTCAGTGTTAAAACTACCTATTATGTCAGTGTTGGTGATGGTATGAAATAAATGTATTTTTTGACATACACTTTATAACCTGTACATGTGTGTATGAATCTGTCTCTCTCTTCCTTCTTCCTGCCCAGACTTCAGTGTTATGTTTCTTGTGGACAGCATTATATTTAATATTACAAATATTAGGTGGAACTTCATGCCATGTTTGCCAGCATTTCCATGTACATGAGCACAAGCTGGACTGTGAATGGAAATGGGGTTGCCTTTTAATCAGTTTTGGCTTTTGTTTAACTCTTTACAGCTCAGGAGCTCATGAGGTTATGATGTTTTTTTTGAAATATTAAGCATGCATTAGGGAGATCGTTATTTAAATCAGGCCTACTGACTGAAGTCACTTGGTTCTAGGGGTGGTTAGTGCTATTTTTTTCACATGCAATTGGATCTTGATTCAGACATTCAGGTCTCATGTTTTGCAATTTAACTAGCTGTTGTTTGATCATTGCTGCTTACACTTCACCAGATAAAAGACATTGCATAAGACTCATGAATGACAAAGACATAAGTAAGGCATGACAGCCTTCAAAAAAGAATATAGCATATTTGTATGTCTGCTGTAAGAGAACACAACACATACTAATTTTGATATTTATTTGGAAATACCAACAATCTAACTCTTTCTAGTTTATATTATTACAAACAGACTAAAATATATTACAAAATATTACAGAACAAAAAGAAGGAGTTGTTTATTTTACTACTGACAATGCTCATAACACAGTAGGTAAAGAGATTGGATAGTATTGCACTAAAATTGAAATTAGATTAAAAATGCACTCAAAATGTCTAGTCAAACATCTTTTCTCATTTTAAGAATTTGAAGTAATAATTTCTTGTAGCTCCCTCTTTCCTACTTAGTACTATTTGGTTTCATCTGGGACTGGAATGAGAAAAACAAGAAAGTAGAAAGGCTGTTATTTCAATGTTTCTGGTTCAGAAATTCTATATACATAAATAAAAACCTGGTTTTACAAGACTTTCTATTCTGTAGACTCCAGATACTTTTCCTATAGGCAACCAAACATTTAGATCCTTAAACGGACCAAGCTGCTTAAGCAGCTTAGTTCACACATTACTGATTATGTTTATAGCAGTTGTTAATCCTTGAAATTAAGTATTTTCTCAATTTTATATATTTTCCAACATGCAGTAAATTTTCACTACATCAAATACAAACTTTCAGATGGAGTACTTGGAAAGGAAAAAAAAAAACCCCACACTATTTTTAGATTTAGAGCAAAGCCAAACATAATCTGAAAACATTGCTACTTTGTCAATTAATAACTCAAACGTTGCACAACCAGTTAATTTTTTTGTTTTACAGTGGAAAGTGCCGTAAAATCTGCAATTGCAGAGTCCCTTTGGCAAAAATCTATAAATGATCGGTATATTGAGCAGAACATCAGTCATGCCTAACTGTGTACACTATTGCTTCAAGTTGTGTGAATTAGGGCATTGCGAATGATGTACTATGGCATAAGCTATTTCTGAGAAATGCATTTTTAAGAAGGCTCAATATTGTTGACATTTCTGGTAATGGTGAAAAAAAGATATCTTTCGAAAGAACTTTTTTAAGGTAGAAGTTAAGATCAAGCAACATGCATAGTCAGGGAAAATGACGGCTCAAGCCAAGAAATGACTCAGGGCTTGGGCTATCGGCACCTAAATCAGGAATGCAGGCCAGCAACCACCTTCAAAAGGTTATTTTTTCAGATGTATCCGTCTGTCTTTTGAGTAATTTATGTATCCCCATGCCTTTACTTACCTTGCGGACTGTTGTGATTTTTATTCTCAAATTCCGTCCACAAACTATGAAGAAATTTGAGAGATGGAGTGTTCATCTCACCTGTCAATAACAAAGGTGTTTGTGTCAGAGTTAGTGGAGTTGGCTTCATTTATAGTCTAAACATAATCAGCATATGAACCTTTGGTTCACCTTGCTATATGTCAGCATTTGGCTTACTGATGTGCATCACGCATGACACTTCATGAATGGTATTGGTTAACTCTCCACTAACTGTAGAGTCAAGATGGCTCCTAACACAGATACCAATATTCCGTACAATGAATCCACTGTGCGGTTCCTAATTCAGGGCTCTCTTCAGTTTCAGGAGCAGTGTTCCCAAAACAAAGGTGAAATGACTATAAGTCAATATTAGAAGTATTGCTTAAGTCTCTTTGTGGACCTACTTCATGATTTCCCAATTTATCCTCAAATATTTGTAGGGAATAGTGAACTCTGTCTGTGACTTAGAAACATTGCTACAACAGAGCCAGCGGGAGAGGTAGAGTAATATCCACATCTGGTCAGGGACTAGCACAGCTTATTTCTCTTGAGGTGATGAAACTATGTGCTATCACATAAACAGGGCAGAAGGTTTAGTCTAGCCCTAAATAAATATTTCATAAATATTAACACCATTGGTCCATAATGGTCAGCATTATAATAAATAAATTTTTCCTGTGCATAAAACAACTGCCCTGTAGTATTAGAAGAGCTGCTGCTCTAAAAATAAAATAAGGGGGTTTTAAGTCATTGAGTACTATGTTTTAAAGTACAAACTTGGATCAATTAAAAAACACAGAACACATGACTTGATATAAAAAGCAAGTGACAGTACTCATCTGTAGCAGTAAAAATTCCCTAGCAGAATAGCAAGTGAACACGCTTTTAATAGCTTTCATAATTCTACCAAAATATTCCCTCTTGCTTTAAAGATATACTATGGAAAAAGTGCACAACCTCTTTGGGTAAATCCCAGTACTCTCTCTAACTGGTAGGTTAGAGAGGTCTACTTCAGCACAAATAAAAGTGTCAGTCTTTGACATGGAGTAGAACAGATTTGATAGCCCATTTCTCGTCTGTGTTTTGGCGATCAGCAAGCAAACAAGAGGGTAAAGTATTAAGCACAGTCAAAGACAGCAGCCTCATTGGATCTCTGGTCAACGTAAAGCATTTGAAAGCTCCCTGGTGATAGTATTGCAATACGGGCAGTGAACAAGTCTCATTTATATTTCTGCATCTCCTCTAGATTTCTGGTAAAGATACTATTTAATAAAGTACAAGCTCAATGTCCTTTGGCGTTATTTTCCCTGGTTGCCTTTGATTCACAAGGAAGACAAATACACAGACGATTAAAGGGACCTTAACTGCAGGGTATTTCCTCTCACAGACTCTAATTGTCGGTGTCAGGCAGGAGAGGACACTTAGTGCTCGGCCCCATGGTGAGAGGAGCTGCAGAACAGGAGGTGATGGAGTGATGACAAGGCAGGTCGGGCCTGTATGTGAGAACTCGCAGCAGGAGGACCTTGAAAATCCAGTAGCGACAGGTTCACTGTCATTAAACAAGGCATGTAAAAGACCAACTGTTTGGCACACTAGGTAGAGCTCTTTCAATTTCATTTAATTTAACTGCAGCTCTAATCAAAGAGGAAAAAAAAAATAATAAAATCTCCTCTAGATTTTACAAACATGTTCCAGATCCAGAGAAATCAATTATTTCTATGACCAGTATCCACTGGATGCTCTGTTTTCATAAAGTCATGGAAGGTTCATCCATACATAACTTACTTTGAACCTAGAGCAAACATTAAAAAATTTAATCTGACTGGCTACAGGATATGAGTTTCCACGTAAACTGGAGAGAAATACAAGTTAATTGGCACAGTTACTAGTTTTCTGGCTGCTTTACAATATCTCTAGCCAGTATTCTAGAATAAACTGGGCAAAATGAATTATTAATTGTTCCTTTTTGTAAGTTTTGTATCTGGTTTTAGTAGAATAGTCTTATTAGTGTTTTTGTGAGGCCTTAGTATGAAGTATCGGTTCCTAGCTAGGTAATCTTTCTTTTACCGTTGATGTTGCAACAGTTGTAAAATTTGTTTTAGCTGAGTGTTTGCTTTCTAAATAAAAATGTCAGGTGAGCACTCGCACTTCAATCTGTCATACTAGAAAACAGTCACAGAAACTCTGCCAGAATGTGGATGGGTGTCTGCCAAACACTAATAGGTGCTAATAGATATATTTTTATTCCACTGTCATTTATTTCATTACTAGAAGAAAGGGGTTTGATGCCAATAGATACCAAAAGCTGATATTTCGCGCTATGATTCCTGATGATGTTTAGTTGTTAGGTTTTCTTTATTTTTTCTAAATGCAGTAAAATAGCTGATGTCATGATTTTTGGTATTTGATTTTTAGTGGCTTATTAACCACACACTACCGTAGTTGTTCTTCTGAATAAATTACTTCACTTTTAAAAGTCACACCATATTCACTGTATGCATGTGGATATAAACACATAAACTTTAAAATGCACGTAGCACCGTGCGAAGCCAAAATCTCACTAATCTTAAGGTGTCATGGCCATTTTCTTTAGGGTTTGAAGGAAACAATAGATCCTAGGACTACAGCTTTCCTCTGCAAGTCCACTTAAAACCACGCTAAATGCACTGGAAGCTGGAAGGCCCCTAAAACGCCTCATGATTGTTTGTTGTATATTACTTTCTTGAGTCTTAAAAAGTGAAGGGTAGGGCCAGGTAGTGTGAATGTGCTCCGAGGGGCAGCCAGCAGCCAAGAAGGCTGTATGCCATTGAAGAAGGACACAAATGTTCAGGGCCCATGCCTGAACAGGAGAACAGGTGTTTTCTGGAAGGTTAAAACAAATTCCATGAAATCATTGCATAATAATAAAGTACATCTGAAGTATCTGAGAACTAACAGAACCTCTTGTGCATCGAATTCTTAAATATTTAGCCAGCTTCTGTTTTCTTATCCCATCTGCAATAGTATGGGCCATCAGTATGGACTTGCTTTTATACCTCTTTGGAAGAGCTTTTTAAATCAAAATATGCTGCTGTTATCTTCAAAGGCATTTAATTTTGTTCATTTCTTTAATATAGTCTCATCTATTTTGATCTTGAAAATACTTAAAGAGAAAAGCTTAACTGAATTGTTTTAGGCCAATAACAAGGATAGGCCATTATTTTTACATTGCATTGGTCCATATCATGCACTTTAATGCTCTTGTAGCTGTGAAATTTTTCTAGATTCTTTGATGATTGTGCTAATTGTGGAAACAACTTTAAATATTTCCTCAACAAATATTCAAATGTCAGTATTCACTTTAGAGAAAACAAGCAATGCCTCAGTGCCTTATAATCCTGCAGTGAGCAATTGAATTTTGATTTCTTTGCTGGTTTGCTGTCCTTTCTTACGTTCTGTAATAGAATTCTAATCAAGATATTTCCTTGATAGGCATAAAGATGTATATAGTGCCAGCCGAGTGATTACTGCTGCTGGCTATCATGCTAAATCTTTCAGCTGTCCCTTTTCTGTCCAATCCAATGTGTTTTTAAGGCATTATATACTTTCACTGTTAAGGCAAGTTATTTTTATCCCAGAAACTACGTGATTAGAAAAAAAAAAAAAACCAAGCATTAGCATTAAAGTCTTTTAAACATATTTTGATATTAATAATACAAGTTTCATCACAGATTGATAAATTGTAAGAATGTCTCTCGTAACAGACTTCATCACCTATTAGTGAAATACAGTTACACAAAGGATAATTCAGGATAACTCTCTTGAAAGGGACCTTTGGAGGTCCTTTCTCCAACCTCCTGCTCAAGCAGGACCAGCCCTGAGGTCAGACAAGGTTACTCTGGACTTTATCCAGTCTGGTCTTGAAAACCTCCAGGAAATGGAGCCTGTGCGACCTCTGTAGGTTACCCGCTCCACTGCTCTTTTGTCTCCATAGAGGAGACAGTTTTCCTTATGTCCAGTCTGATCCTTTCTGGTTTCAATTTATGCCTGTTGTCTCTTGTCATCCTCCCATGCACAATGTGAAGAGCCCAGCTCCGCCTTCTTGTTGCCCTTCCATGAGGTCTTGGGAAGCTGCTGGTAGGACCCCAAAAGCCATCTCTTCAGGCTGAACAAGTCCTGCAGCCTCAGCTCACAGCCCAAGTGATCCAGACCCTGACCAGCTTGGTGGCCCTCTCTCGGACTCGTTCCCTTTTATTGATGTCTGTCTTGTATTGGGGATCCCGAAACTGGACTCAGTATTGCAGATGTGGTCTAACGAGCACTGAATAGAGGGGGATAATCCCTTCCCTCTCTCTACGGGCCATGCTTTTATTGATACATCCCAGGATGCTGCCAGTTCTCTTTGCTGCCAGGGCACATTGCTGGCTCATGCACAGCTCAATGTCTGCCAAGACCCCAGGGCCTTTTCCATAGAGCTGCTCTCCAGCCAGTTTTTTATCATGTATTTATCCACCCTTCCAGACTGTAAAATCCCAACTTGCAAACAAAAATATTGTGGGAAACAATGTTTCATGATTGAGCTCTTTGTTGTCAAAGCAGAAAATACAGCAGAAGGCTTATGAATTTGTTACTTTCAGCAAACTCAATTTAGTATTACTTTATAACTAATTATAATGTGTTCACATTTTAGAACACCACCATACAGACTGTAAACTGGTACTCAGTATATTCTGGCTAGTATCATATATTTAATCTTAATCAAGTTGCTTTTCAGTATAAAAAGTTAGTTATCAGTTACACAGTGGTTTGGTAGCATTTATATTACTCAGCTCAAATTGTGGTCTCTTATTGTATTGGACGCCAGAAACATTCTAAAAGAGGTAGTCCCTGACCAAAACCAGCTTTTAAATCAAAGCAAACATGAAGAAGTTGTTCTTCCTTTCCTTTTTTGGCTGTAACAAGAATAACAGAGAATGGTGATAACCAACTAATCAAGTTATTTCTAGCCTAATTTTGTTCAGAATGAGTTAATGGTAAAGACTTGTGTTGATTCAGATGAAATATAAACTAGTTCACTTGGTCCTAATTGATACTGACATGTAATCGTTAAGGTCATGGTTTCCAAAGTAGTGATGTGACTGTTGATTTGGAAATCAGGTGATGGGCTTTCTTTTTCAGTGTCCAGAAACAGAGTCAGCTTCTGAAAAGCTGAGGTGCCCAGAGCCAAATTTTAAAAATAACTTTTGGCTACATTTTCATAGTTACTTAGGTACCTGAAGATGAAAAACAAGCTCTCTGTTGTGACACCTGCTAATTGTACACCGATTCCCGGTAGAGGTTACCTTTGGGCAGTAAAATCTGCACATGGCACAGAATTATGAAGGTACCTAGTCATTTCTGAAAAATTTAATAAGCTCTTCTTTACTTCTTTGGGTTCCTAGACAACATTCAAAACATCTGTAAGATCATATTATGCTCCTGTGTTCATATTTGAAAACAGGACTTGGACTGCTAAGTGGTTTCAGAGTTGAAGATGAACCAAACAGCTGAACAATTTTAAATCAGCTTTAATATGAAGAGCTCAGAGCACTTAAGAAAGTGACGAAATAACTTTTCTCTTTTTGCATCTGTTAAACAGAAGGGTAAGAAATGGTTTCAGTGCCAGATCGCCTGGGACGTGGGTTTTACTCCACAAAGCCAGCACAGGGTTTAGTTGTTTATATATTTTAGGTTCTTACATGCACACTTTAAAACTCCTGTCTTATTAGAATAAAAAGCTCCTTTTCACAAATCCTTAGGGAAAAGAGAGACCTCTTTGATGTTTGATGAGAAGTCATGCTTATTTACATTCCTCTGAGGACATGCTGAAAACTCAGGTGAGAGACACCCAAAAGCACACTTTGGATTAGGCACACCTGGAGGCAAAGTGTCCTCCTGCTGCGGAGCCCTCCTTGGCAGCACAATGATAGGGCTGGATGTAACTGCAGTGTCACAGGTTGCTCAGACTGGTTTTTTTTTTTCCCTTGTTAGAGATGTTGACTTGTGCTCTGAATGCCTTCTGGTATAGCGAGTGATGCTTGAGAGAATTGCTGTATCTGCTTGTAGTATGTTCAGCCTGAGCGACTAGATATTTTATTGTCTGTAAACTCAAAGGTACTAACCCTATCTGACAAAAGGTGTTTTTCATTATCTTGAAGATTTTGAAATACCTTGTGGTATCTAGTCATCAATTTTAGCCATTGTCTCAAATCTCCTCTGCAAATACTCTTGTAAAATTAGATTGCTTTTGCACATATCAGGAAGCGACAATCAAATGCTGATTTTCTAGCATATGGTAGATGCCATTGGTCTCTAAAATGCACCAGTGTATGATTCTCATATGGAAAGTCAGTCAGTTGCCTCATGTAATTGCTTTATTACCATCTTCAATCTACCTTTGTGTTGATTTTGGCTATTAGTGAATCTCCCCTTCATGATATTTTAGGAAAGAATCAGATAGCTGCATTAAATTGTTGCTTAATTCATAAATATTACAAATAAAGAAAGAACTTTCTTTAAAAACCAAGTTTATTGATAGACACAACTGCCAAATGGCCTATAAACTATAAATCTGCAAGGAGTTATTCCTGCAGGTAATCATTCCAGCCACATGAGTTTGGACAAAGATTGTTATGTAGAAGTTTGCTAAATCCAAGTCTAAAATGATTTCTCTGAAAGTTTCTCAGAGTGAATAGCCTCTTTACTTCAATCGGTAGGTATTAATTTAAAGCCTAATCTACAGTGGATTCAATTGCACCTGCTGCTGTACTTTGGCCTAAAAGAAGAGGAGATATTTGGTAACCAATTTCAGAGTGCTAGCCAGGTACGTCGTATCCCAGTAGCCGCCTATAGGCAGAATTGAAAGGCAGAGAGGAAAGTAACCAGGGATTTTAATACATATCAAAATACAGGCTTGAAATTAGAGAAGAGCAGTCAAAACATCTGTTAAAAGGCAAGGAAAAAAAAATATAAAATAAATCACTGCTTCCTCCAGGCAGGTTACCTAATTTACAATGTCATCCTGGAATCAATGTTTCTTCACGTTGCAAGGAAGAAAAAGAAACACTGAGACTTTTGTCAAGAATTTATCTATCAATTGACTTACGTAGAGCCCTGTTTACACAACAAAGCCCATGCCTACACTAGAAAGATTTTGCTCTTATAGTCACCATGGGAGGTTCTCAAAGCAGGGATGAAACTGCAGAATGTTCAGAGAGTGCCAAGGACTTATTTTGGTGGTATAGCTCACACTAACTCTTTGAGTGGAATAACATTTTTTGTCTCAGCAGAAGCATGTCTTCAGCAGGGTTCTATTTCATATTCATAACTGATACAACCGCTCTGGCAAAACTTTAAAGTGTATACCAGGTTAATCAATTTTATCAGGTATAATTTCATCATTATCGGGGCATTTGTGGCTGGAAAATGATTGGAAAGTTGAAAGAGACTCATGGGAATAATCTCTAGTTTTCCTAAAATTTCTTTCACCCTTTTAGAAGAAGATCTCAGACTTGTACTTTTTATACAGATCACCCTTACAACTTAAGTCTGACCCTATGTTTTGAAGCGTGGATCCAGACTAGCATTTCTAGGAAAGATGCCTTTTAGCAGCCATTCAATTAGCTGTTGCAGGATCAGACAATAACAACGGGTCGAGTAGAAGACAGTGTTTCTGGCACACAAGTTAGCGTAGGATTCACTGCTAGCTTGGAGGCGGTACTGGCTTTTTCAGTCAGGGATTTAATACCTGCCATTCCTTCCAACAGTAAAAGTTTTTGCACCTCCTCTCTTTTTTTGTCTCCCAGTACAATAGTTGTCCATGTTTGATTACTCTGTGTTGATAACCATTTGACGTTTACGTGCAATTGCTTGTCTGTTCCTGTAAAAGAATGAGAGGACATCAAATAAAGGTGGCAGATTCAAAACAAACAGGGGAGGCATTTCCCCACACAATCTAGAACTGAACTATGGGGCTCCTTGCCTCAGTATATTGCGGATGCTGAAGTTTCACACAGGTTTAGAAAAAGCCTAGACAAAATAATGACAGAGAAATTGATTAGTATAACCCTTTCCTCAATGAAATTAATGACAGTCTTACCACTGATTTTTGTAAGATTTACCCAAATCATGACCCTCTATGTACCAATTCAAAACTTGCCCAAGATGTCAAATTAGTATTGCAATATTTCCAGTGGATAAGTCACTATCCAAATATTGAATTAGTTTTTAATGTGTCAGAAATGGTATTTTGTAGTAAAAATGTATTAAATATTCAGCCCTAATATGTACACTGAATATATTTTTATTACATGAGTGCTTCTTATGTTTTGTAAGAGGCATGTATTCCCTCCAGGAAACAGTAGCAACTATTCATCATCAAATTGAGAACACTATATAACTTATACAGCAACAGCAAAAGTCCTCTACATGTCAGGAAACTTTCTAGCAATAATTAGAGGGATCTTAAAATTTGTAGAAATCAATCAATGCTCAGAATGCAGTAAGTCAAGGTAGTTCTTCAGCTGAATAAAGAGCAAAGAAAAAAACCTACGAGCATATCTCATAAGAATATAAAAACACAAACATAACCAAAGACCATACTAGAAACTGTAAAGAGATAGATATGTTACAGTTGTAATCAAATCTTGGCATCATTTTGTTTTTAATGAGGAACTGGACATTGAAAAACTAACCAAAAAAGATTCCAATCTAAGAAGTTGCTACATATATTAACTTTTGCAGTACATTTCAAAGGCATTTCCAGAGAGGCAATGTACACCACATTAGAGAAACTAAGAGGAATAAGAAACAGACAACTTTCCACAAAGCAAATCTAGATAAAAATCTTCAGCAAAGTAAATTGCATTTACTTATATTAAAAGACTGAGAGATAAGAAATGAGCCATACTTTTTTTTCCCCCAGAATAATCATTATAGCTTAAGTAAGTTAAGCTAACTCTACTGATCCATAGAAAGAATTCCACATCTGGAAAATCTTTACTACATCTGTGTTGGGGTTTCATGCTTTTTGGTGCTTTGTTCACCAGTTCCCATGACTCTAACTTAAACTTCTCTCTTATTTTCTTAAGTGCACTCCGGTTCAACTAAAGATGCAGTGATCATTTCATTTCCTGAGATCTGTTATTTAAGCTTCCTTACCTGTTTTCCTTAAACAAAGCAAAATAAACCCTTAAAAATAAAGCAACATTAAAAAAGACAAAGTAAGTGTCTTTGTAGTATTCTGCAGTACGGACAATCATTTTAACAGAGGAAGTGAGATGGAGAATTGTAATTGTCAAATATAACAGACAAGTAAATGTGGTGTTATCGTAGGCTTCCAGCTGTGTTTAGCAAGCAGCAGCAAGCACTGCAGCACCAAAACTCCCTGTCGGCCATGTACCGTGCAGCAGCAGCACCGCTTAAAATCTGAATTGTATTGGCCAAACCAATACAGTGCAGACAGCCAGAAGAGAGATGGCTCCCATATTCCCTTATGGTTGTTTCCTATACAGTGCTACACAATTGCTGACAAGTGCTCTCTCCCTCTCCATTTAGAAATCTAGGAGATAGATTTAGAAATCCAATGAAGACAAAAACAAAGTACCACAACCAAAGTACTTCCCAAAACTGGGAATTTCCACTCTTAAAAGAGCTCCGGGCTGAGTCACATAGGTTTATTTCATTCTTAGTGTCAGAGGAAGGTATCGGCTGAGTTGACGATCAAACTCGGGGTGCACACATCCAGCAGCCAGTCACCAAGAACAGAAGGGCACCTCACTCAAGGACTCAGCCACACAGCAGCAGCTCTACAAGTAAACTACACAGGACATGGGCTCAAGTACTGACATGCAGTTATCCCTCTTCTTTAATTATTATCATGCTTCCTGCTGTAGTTTTGGCCCGTGCCACCTGGCGCTTTTCTAGATAAGACCCATGGGCACCTTAGGAGATAGCATGGACCAGGGACTGTTTGAAACTAGCAGTAGTAGGAGTTGATTCTGGAGAATAATTCTTTTGGTTACAGACAAATAGGGCCGGTGATTCTGCACTTTTGCCTTTTAATTTTTTAGCTATCATGCAACAGTAACTAGTTCAGGAGGGAAAAAGGAAAAAACAGTGAGACAGAAAATTAGCTCTTCTGCTGCTCTGTTCTGCATATCTGGAGAGTGGGATGCAAACGACTTTCAGCTGCCTTTATACGTCCTTAAATTGCAGGGCCAGGTAATCCCTGGCATAACTGTAGAGAGGAGGTGTGGCAGACAGTGCTCTGGCAGGCAGTGACAACTGCCCCAGCTTATGCTCCCTGGAGAGCAGCTCTTTGTACCAGAAGTTGCTGCCCCAGCACTCCTCCTCCTCTGGGACAAGCCTTTGGAATGGGCAGAGTTACGCCAAGACACGCCTTAGCACTTGCTGCTCATGTATCAGTACCAAACATATTTTGGATGCCCCTACTGATAACTCAGCATGCTAAGTGGAAGTCACTGTAGCCATAATTATAGCCTGAATACCAAATTATTATCTGCATGAGTGCTCACTCTATCAGCAACCTAACTACAAATTGATGAAATCTCACATCTGTGTGACAGAGAATAAAGGAGCTCAGGGGCAGGGCTCCACATTAATTGGGAGAAAACTAGCCCTGTTTAACATCCCAACCCTATCTGCATTGAGCAAGCATTGCCTCAGCAATGTCCTCACACAGCAGGAGTCAGGATTTGCTTTTATTCCTAATGGACCTTTGAACAGCAGATCTCGCTGATAAGAAGCAGCAGATTTCATTGATTCAGTCAAGTGACAGTCAAGTGAACTCAAAGGCATAATACTTTCCTGAGCCTGCAGCAATTAGACACTTATCCATTAATAAACCAGTCCTTAAAGAAATAAGAAAAGTGTGTTGTATTCTGAGCAACTCTGGTTTATGCTGTAAATAGCACAGATTGTGGAGTACGCTTTTATCACAAAATTATCCTCTTTCTTCACAGCCTGTAGCAAGACATGTTCTGGTCATTGTGCTAAACAACCTGATTTGTTAAATGTTGGTGTTTACTACTGAATCTTTTTAATTATTGGAGCAAACAACAGTTGTAAATCATAGTAGGAATTTAGGTGCACTGTAGTTTTATTCATGAAGTGTTAATGGCCTTCATATTTTATCAATCCAAAGATGAAGTTCCTTGAGCAACAAAAGGTTAATTCATATTCCTAGACACAAAAATTCCCTACATTAAAGTGGAGAACACGTGTCAACTGATATTAAGGGTTATTCTTAAACAGCATCAAATAGATTAAGGTAAGAAAACCAAAGAAGCATAATTCTGCTCTCCAGTGATGTTAGAAAATAGATTTACCATTATGACTAAACTGTCATCATATCTGTAATACCTGATTATAGTTAAGTGATTTTGAAAGTGCAATACAATTTTTTTTCTTTCTTTCATTGCCTGCTCTGGATCTCTTAAGAGAAACACAGTGCCTAACTTGCAGATCGAAGTCAGTAAATCACATCTAACCCTGAGAGAACACACGCTACTCTGTAGCTTAGACTCCAGTGCTTCATATTGAGAGCACCATAAACTCATGAAGAAATGTGCCAGACCTTATAGGTCACCGATTCATTTTTAATGGGACTCAGTTAAGTTTCCTGTGCACCCCTCTAATTTATACTGGACATTATGGAACTTTCTGGATTTAATACTCATACGAGTTTAAAAATGGGGACTCCATTCCCAATTTTAACAGCATTTATGAGGGTTGAGCTGGATTCCACTCCTCTGTGCCGCTCAACTTTGTGCTTCCCTCCAAGCCCTTCTGCCTTCACTCTCCTACCCCAAACATCTCTTGAGTGTGTTTACTGGGCTTTCGCAAGGAAGACCTGTATAGCTTCAGGCCTCCAGGTCCAGAGCTGACCCCAACTAGCTGGCCATGAACTCTTGTCATCATTCTAAGCAACAGTTTAATTCTTCTAAGGCACCTAAAGTTTTTAAGTAAGCCAACGAATTTTGCATAGTATGGGGGGGTAACACTGTTCTTTTTTGCTTAATTACACAGCAAACACCAAAATAACAAGTCCAGCATTCTTTCTCCTGCATCAATTTCCTCACTTTTCAGGTATATACTTCTGGTTTAAGTCTGGTCTTCTTGGATAGCTTAGGATCTTACTGCGGGTCATGTTATATCACTTGAATGGGGGAGCCTTTCCAGTTCATTTTCCAGAGCTTTTTCTGATTCACTAGTGCAAACAACAGAAAGCGGTGGCTCAGTCCATGACAAACTGTAAAACTAAGTTCATCTCTACCATCTACTGCTAAAACTTCCTTGACACCTACCTATTCAACAGTTCATTTCCTTCATTGTTCCTCTTTGATAAGTTTCCATTCCTTCAAGCCTTTTCCTCATGAACAGGAAAGAAATCTAGTTCTTCCAGTGCTATTTGTCATGAACTATCTACATCACAAGAGCTGACCGAAATGCAAAGCTAGAATCTGAACCAGAGCCTGGAGTGAAACTTCCTTATTCAGTAGCACCTACAAGGACTCACAAGCCATGTGCACATTCCTCTGTTAGCAGATATACCAGCCAATACCGTATACAGTTTCTTGTAAAGTGTATGTCTTAGCTCATTATAATTGTATCCCTTGTCTTCCTTTCTTGTATGTTTTTAAGGCATTTTTTCATTGTTCTTTTAAAGTGTTCATTCAACATGTAACCAGGCAAGTATGATTAATTATCTCATATTTCATAAGCAAAAACTACCCATCTGCCGAACAAAGCAGACCTTCAATGGGAATTGAATACTTTCACCACGTTCTTACTGTGCCTATACTTCATTTTTCATCTCTTGACATTACAGCGGTCAGCTGTAGTATGCTCAGCCACCTGTATGAAATCTACCTACCTGAAACGTTGAGAGAGGGATGTGAATCCCTAAAAGTTGTAGTAATTGTTTAGCTATGGATCTCGATGTGGATTTCTGTTCAAATGCATGCTGTCAATTTTTAAACGTGATTTATAGCCTGGCTTACAGTTCAGGCAATAATTCCTGGTTTTCATTATGCATGAATCTGCTATGCTTGCAAAATATATATCATTCTTCATGCATTATGTGGGCCAGCTTGTGATTCACCTTTGCACAGACAGATTGAAAGTTGTAATTGCCTGAAAGAGAGCTTTGTGTTGAAGGTGAGCCTCACAGTGTTGCTTCCTCAACTGTATTTCACTGCCTTCTAAGTTCAGGAATTCAAGCGTTTGCTGTAAACTGTATCACTGAAATGATTCACATTAAGTCTATCCATTTTTTAACCTACGTTGTTTTAGCGACCTGACTTTCAGCAAGCTGTGCAAACAATTACCCCAGTACCGAATGAGAGAAGAGTTTGGTGCAATAAGGGACAGAGACAAAAAAACTATGAGGAAAGAAACGAGGTATTTCCTGTAGCAGCTTTCTGCTGCTAGTGTCTTAGGAAATAAATGCCTTAAAGAAGCTGCGCAAGATGTAGACAGGCATAGAGAATTTGGCATAGAAAATGTGCTTAAATACTGAGAAGATGCAATTCTAACTAACTGACCTAGAATTAGGACTTGAAGTGTCCATACAGCCATTCAGAAGCTACTACAACAGTCTCTGGTATTGAACAGCAACTGTGGACTCCCTTCAGAGATTTGAGACTGTTACACACTGTCCGTTTGCAGACTAAACATCCCCCCTTCTACCCTTGTGTTTGCTGTGCTGGCATGGTCACGAGCTACATATATGAGCTACATAGACATGCTCATCTGGACTCCCCTGGTACAAGACATCTGACCTGCCTCAGTTCTGCTGCCTTTTGGGACTCTCCCACCTGTGCAGTGTCCATCACATTAGTCCCCTAATCTGTTCTGCTGGACTGAATTTTCTGTGGATCCTTTAGCATTTCTAAAATTATATGTCCCACATTCACAATGCCAATCATGTCTTTATGTAGACTGTTGATATATATTACCATGCTCTAGTCCTTCCTCTTCTTGCTAAGGGCTACTGTTCCTAACAGAAGTCCCTACCATCAACATCAACATTTTTTTCCTGCCAGGTGTATAAAGGTCACGTAACCTCCGTGCAGAGAGAGCTCTGCTGGGAACTGTAAAGGCAGTGTGTGTTTACAGTAACACTAGACACCATTTCAGAACAAGTCAGCATTTTTTGCCCAACAGGAATCCAGCACGTTGGTTGTCAGGCAAGGAGGAGCAGAATGGACCTAAGGTCAGCACGTGCTTGCTGCTAATGCGACAGATTTTGTGAATATACGTGATTCCAGCTGCCCTCCTACACACACTTCTCTGAGAGCAGCCTTTTTACTGAAATCCATACAAAGTTCAGTTCTTTGTTTCAAGTTTTAGCTTGACGCTTATCTAGCCTTTTTCAAACTTCCTTGCTTGGTAGATGTTAGGAGTTAGCAGCCGGTCTCCCGTAATTTTCCTAAGAGAGCTCCTTTCATGGGGCGATTGTCATTGATAAACTAAATACAGTGATTTCAAATGTTTGCATGACCTTCTGCATTCCACACACTCATTCTTGTCTTTACACACCATGCACAGCAATGTGAAAATCACAAGGAGAAAAAGTCCCTTTTTCCTTAAAATGGTGCAGAAACATCTAACCTTCTCCAGAATATGAAATTTTGAAACAAGCATGAAGTTAGATGTGACGAGTGAGCAAGGCATTTATGGAAGGACTTTAAGAAATTACAACATCCAGAAAACTGGAGATAACCTAGACTTCCTTGGTAAAAGAGAAAAGATTTAATTTGGGGTATATTTAAGTTTACTTTGTATTGCCTCTTAGAGAGAAAAAAAATACAACTGCTGAGGATCAAAATACACATATATGTTTAATGTTTCATAGGTAGGTATGAGAACTGTATATAGACAATGTTTTGGTTGGTGATCAGTAGTACTTTACTGAAAACATTATAGCAAGGGCATGTGTATAGATGCATATAAAGATCTTAATTTGAAACTAGTGAAAACAATTTTTCTGTAGTTTTCTCACCTCTGAAGCATGGTAAGCTTTAGAAAGGACATGACTTCCCTAGATGAAGACTAATAAAAGATCTTTAATCTTGTAAGTCCAAAACCCAGGATCTAACTAATGTATCTTTTATCTAAATTAATTTTCAATATCTGTCAAGAACATATCTGAGAGCTTTTTTGAAAGTTTATTTAAAATTCTACATCATTCTTAATCCTAGCTGCCAGAATTTATTGTTTAGTAATTTAATTGTCCAGACGCTGAAACCTTGCAGTTATTACATAGGGGAGGAAGTTTTCAACATCAAATAACTAGGTTATTCTGGTTGAAATGAGGTTAATTAGGTAATTGAATCTAATACTATTAATTGAAAGTCAGAGCTGTCATGACTTTGTAGGGACAGAGCCATTCAAAGCTTTTTTAATACTGAAGGACTTACATTATAACCTGGTTTTTAATTGCCCCTTTGGATTGCCTTATGTATTTTCATATGCAGGATAGATTTCAGTTTTGACCTTTTGAAATGTATTTCTGTGTTATTTCTGACTTTTTTTGACCAGTTAACCAAGCTCAAATTTGTTATCAGTACACTGACAGCTACTCATTCCACAATCAACTCCAAATTTCAAGCAGTCTAGAATCAGTCTTTTAAGAAGAGTACAAGAGCAGAAGAGTATACTTGCTTGTCATACAAGAGTACAACATTTTTTCCTATAACTTATGGTGGAAGTTTTCATTGAATGTAAAGAAGTATTTTATTTTGGCCCACACACATAACATTTTCTAGTACTTGACTAAAGGGTAGTATGTATGGATTGAAAAAAACTTACCAACTTCCTTGTAAAAATTCCATCCTTTCATATCCTCTTCTAAAGAACTTTAATGTTTCTTTAATTTGGTTCCTTACACATAAAGTGTTAAAGAGTGTCACTGACATGAAAAAACCTTCTGGTTTTCCTTCAAATGTCACCTAAAGACACACTCATTCTACACTAGCGCTTTCAGAAAGCTGCCAATATGAGCAAACAGGGCTGAGCTGATTTAGCCCATGAAAAAGCATCCAATGGGTGTCTGCTCTTTCTTTTGCTTTCTTTGGTTTGCGGTGTACAACAAGCAATGACACCTGTGTTTAGCCTGTAAACACACTGGGTATGCAAGTACTAAGCCTCAGTACAGCAGGTGCCCTATCTAGCTATGTCTGCTCTTCAAATAATGACTGGTAAGTGAGGTTAGGTTCTCGGTATGGACTGACATGTGAGTGTGTGTATATAGAAGCATGAGTGTGAACGTTCTGCACTTGAACCATTAAATAGTGTGTGGATGCATACATGAATCTTTTAGGATTTAAAAGATCCAGAGTCATGATAATATTCCCAATGTTCTCTGTTTTCACCCATGCTTTAGACTGTACACTGCCCTTATTTCAAAGCAAATAAAGGTATATTGAGAGTGATGTATGGCCTTATAGGTGAATTACTTTGCCAGTACATTTGTAGGGGATGTCTGCTTCCCCCATCTTCATGAAACACTGGAATTCCTCCCATATATGGCATATAGGAAGAAAGGGAAATTACATAAAATCATGAGGTAAAAGTCTAATGATGTTTGACTGAGCATCTTTCATCTGCTGGTAGCTTTGTCGTTTCATGGTCTTAAGTCCCCATATCTTGTGATGTTCCATTTTTCGTCCAGTTTTTAAATCAAGATGAGAACCAATGTAAAGACTTCCATGTTCATGACATGACCTTTGTGGAGATCCTGCTCTGGATCAAGCCTGGGAGAAACAAGTGAGGCAAATCAGGACCACCGTTATTCTGCAAATGTCATAGCAGTCATATGAAGAAAGCAACAGAACTAGGGCTGGCGTGGCCCCTTTCTATCAGTTCCTAGGGATCAGGGGACCAGGAGGAAGCAGATGCTAAGCAGAAGCTGTGCAAATATAACAATTTGATAAAAAGTTGGTGATTAATTTGTGTAGAACAGATGTGAGGCCTACCCTTTCCCAGAACATTTCACAGTAGTGGTGAAATTCATGGCATGGCGTGGCAGAACCACTATATTTCAGCCCTTTATTTATGAGGTCTCCAAGCTTCTGGCACTGTCCATCAGGCATAGATAACCCAGCGCTGCCAAAATACCCTCCATGCCAAGGATGTCTTGGAGGCATTAATTTAAAGTGGAATTTTCAACATTTGTAAGGGATTTAGACTCACTGCTTCCACTGAATACTAATAATCAGAAAATAACAAATGAAAAGGTACCAGAAATGCGAACCTAACAAGCTGATTTTCCGTACTTTGCACACGATCAGAGTAGTTTTTTGTGTGCACCACACTGACCCGAGTTTGGGAAAGAGACTTTTTGACAGGGCAGCTTAATGGAGGCCCTTCCAGCTCTCTCCTCAGTGCTGTGGATGGACTGTCAATTGTGACAGTCATAGGCATCTTGACAAGAGCTCTGATATCAAGTTAAATATTCTGTGATAGAAATATCTCAGATAAACTATTCAGAAAACCTGCCTGGAAGAATGAGATTCACAGCCTGTAACCTCTCAGTAGAGATCTATTGAGTTTAGCACTCAGGGTACTCGTTAGCGTACATGTGTATTTGACATTTCTTCCAACCTCTCCCATCTCTCCCTCCTCCCCTGATACTTCCTTCATCTTGTCCTTTTCTGATGTATTTCTACACGTAACACTCGACCTAAAAGAATACAGACTCCTATTGATAGCTTGTGTATCAGAAGAGCACCTTTCAGTTATAAGGCTGAAGTTTTGATATGACAAATTTTATGTCTGAATAACAGGTCCTTTTTCACAGGGAAGGCGTAGCAGGTTATCAAGGGCTTGTGAAACTTTCTGAGCAGAGCAAACCTACTTTCAGAGTCAGTTCTTTCTAAAGAGGGTATGAACTATGATACTGATATACGCTTCCTCTAGTATTATATTCTGCTCATTTGTCATATTAAATCTTGCTATTTCAATTTTGATCTTGCTAACTTCTATGTGTAAATATATACTACCTTGAGGACTTGTGCCATAGCCGATATATGCATCATTCTGTTTTACATTTGCACTTTTTTCCCTTGATTTTGTACTCACATCTTTTATTGTGTCCTTACATAAGTTCCACAGATGAATTAGTCCTAGTTTGGAGGAAATACACAAACACAACACTCCCTTCAATGTCAGGTCTTGAAAACTTGTACCCCCTTAAACACTTCCACTCTTTTCTCGGTGTGCTCACGCTTTAAATGCTTGTAGGCTGTTATCATTACTCTCCCCTTGTATTATTAGCTGTCATTTGGCTAAGCAGAACATGTTTTAATCTTTCCTCATAAATCAAACTCTCCAGCCCCTTAATCATTTATGTTGCTGTTATCTGAATTCCTTCAAAACTTGTTGACATCTTCGTGGTAGTAGAGAGGCTAAAACTCCATGCTGCATTTGAGAAGGGATTCATTTGTGCTAAATAGAGTATATCTGGTTGTTCTTTATAGAAATACTGAGAATGTAAATAATAGTTGTTTTTCCTATTATATAGGGGAGCAAAACAGTTCCTATTATGATTAAAACATCAGGAATAGTAAAGAAGAAACACCATACATTTTGCCACACTTCTCAGTCAAACATTTGATATTCTTTCACCATTACTGAAATACTTTATTTTTAATAAATATACCTTTAAAATATTACTTTACCCTATCAATCTCCAATGTGAGCTTTGTCTTCTTGTTTGTTTGCTTCCTCAAGTCCTTTGGGGAGTGTTTTATTCTCTTCTTCCAATTACCGTATTTTTCCTAGGAATTTCTACATCATCTGCTCATAAATATGAAATAATTTCTCCATTATTTCACCAGCTCTTTAATTGTTTCCCTCACCCTTCTGTTACGGAGTACTTAAAGAAACACTTGTACTTACCTTGCTTCTAGTGTAATAAAGATTTGTAAGTAGTTTTTCCATGTACGTGTTGCTGCTGCTATTTTAGATATTCATGTTTTTTCTTTAAGAACTGTATAAATTCAGTATTGTAATGATGTCTCTGAAAACTTTAAGTCCACAGAAAATAAGCAGAATTTTAGGTTCTTCTATGTAACCCACCTCATCATCTAGATATCTTTTTAACAACAAATGACTACAGTATTTTCAGACTGAAGAAGACCAGAGCAGATAATATTCATTTGAGACTCAGTTCATGTGGGAATACCACCATATAACTCTTACTTTTCAAAATAATCACTTGACTTGATAGTAAAACAATATTAGGTCGGATATAGAGCTGTAGCAAAACACAGATCAGGGTGCCAGCCCTACAAACACAACATAACGTTCACTATTTCACCTTGCTCTTGAGTCTGTGAAGTGCAAAGTTTGCTGAACATATAATAATGAAATGTCCTCCTAAAATAAATTAAGGGAACTTGCCAGCCAGTAGCTAGTCTCAAGACCTAAAAGTTAGGCTAAGTACTGCTGTATCCTATCTGCCTCCTGCTCCCAAAACCAGTTAGTCCAAGCTCACTATTATTCCCCAGCCAGCCCTCAATACCAGTGTAGTAACCTGATTCTAAGTGAAGATTTTCCACGCACTGTAGTGATGCTCCAGAGGGCAGATATGCCATGTCTAAATTCAGACGCCCGCAGGAACAGCAAAGTGCATGCACAAGCAATTTTGGCTGATTAGCTGTGAATTAAATTAAGTAAAGATATGAAGCAATCCAATTCCTAGAATAGCAAACCAGAGTGTCTCATTAAAACTTCATTTAATAGTGTTTCTAACTTCATAGAGTAAATATGAAACATTAACATCTAATAATAACTTTAGCTGGAGTTTTAGATTTCCTTTGTAAGTGTTTGAGGTATGCTGTGTACATTCATTATTCACAAAGGCTTCATTATGGATAACAGAATGTATCTTTCAGTTGATATGATGACTGCTTTAATCTTCAGGATAATTATGTTTGACACTCCCCATAAAGCTTTAACTTGCATCTGTGATACATTAAGCTTACAAAAGGTGAAGTGAAATGTTAGATTCTTTATCTCAGAAAGATTAGGCATTAGAACTTGTAATCAGCAGTTACTCCAGGACTTCAGTTGAAATAATGAACCCCAGAAGAAAGACATCCTACAAAATAGCATGCAACACTTAATGGAGTATCATAGGTTTTTATTTTTTGTTAAAAAAAAGTAATGTAATTGTAGCCAATATCCTAAAACAAATTCTGCATCAGCAAAGACTCCAAGAACGCATGATCTTCCTTTCAGAGCAAAGATGACAATTGTTTAAAGGGATGTTTGTTCCATTCCATCAGAGCAGTGAGTAAAAAAAAATTCTTAATAGCTATGTAATAGCTGAGTTTTAGTTGCCAAATGCAGGCATGCAATTAAAGCTACAGTAGATGACAGATACACTTGCTGTCTCCTCCACTTGCATCTCTCCCCGTTCCTGCCTCTGCTTCACAAAGCTGTGCACACCAATCACTCTTCCAACCCCAACAAAACGTTTTCTCATTCCTTATTACATTTGATGAGGGACTGCCTTCTAACCTGTAGTGAGATGAAGCAGTGGGGTCCGTAAAAGCCCAGGTGAGACAGTTCTCTTCATGCAGCCTGCTGCAGGGCTGGCAGCACGTCCAGAGCTGTGTTTGCAAAGACTTCTGAGGCTGCGCATACCCCAGGTGAGAAAATATCTTCTGAGGTGTTGGCCACTAACATCCAATGCTGCTGAACTGCTGTGAAATAGAGTTTCTCAGAGGCTTGTCAATGGCCTGTTGATTCAGAAAGATGAAAAAGGAATATGTCTACAAAAGAGCAAATTCCCGTACCAAATCATAACCAAATATTTAAGGAAAACTTGCTAGAATTCTTCAACACCAGGAAAATAACATATCCTTTCATTCATTTCCCTCAAAGAGCTGGATTTAAAATGAACAAAGCAACTCAAAGAAGTTATGTCACAGACAACCCCAGGACGAACAGTTAAAGCATGGCAGATATCAGAAACTGAAACCAGGAGTCTGAGGAAGTTAGGCGGTGTTAAAAATAAATCACCAATCTAACTATGCAAATAAACATTTGCACAAAAATGGAGCAAGGAGAAGTTACCATTCACAAAATGTCCAGCAATGCTTTAATTACTGAAATCTTGAAATCTACTGAGGGTCTGTTCCAACACCTATCCAAAAGTTTAGATTCAGTTTGGATCATGCTTCCTATGAAAATTCCAATTTTTCTCCTGTTTTCTCTGCCCCTGAAGCCACAAACTAGCAATTCAGGGAGGGTTACATCCTGCTTGTCTTCGCCATGACAAACAAACCTGTAGAGATTGTGTTTCACAGTGCCGCAGTGGCAGCAGCGGGGATGAGAAGGGAGGAGGACAGCTCAGCTTCTTTACATCACTTAATAAAACACGCATTACACAAGGCAGTACTAATGAAGATGACTTACATGAGCCCCCTAAACCTCACTAAATCTTCTCAGGAATGAGCTTTTTCCATCTTACACTGCAAGCACTGGGACTTTTTATTTGGTTTAAAATTTCTTGCTGCTCTTTGATCTCTCTGTTCAGCACGAGCTCAGTCTGTACTCTGAATTATCTCCCTGCTCACCCTCTGACTTAGATGAGTCCAGCTCGCATAACACTCCCCGCACTCCCGTTCTGCTCACTGCTCTGTACACAGACACCAGCCAGCCACCTCTAGATTATTTTAAACTCATTGAATCATGTTTTACAAGAAAATTGGTTTTATTCACAATCGATGTTCATAGCGGTCGTTGCAGACAAGCTCAAAGATATCTTATTTATGTTGTGCCATTTTGTACAAGGGATTTCTAAAGAGGAAGACCTTTAATCCAAGGAACTCGCCATCTTAGTATGACCGGGTAAACATGAACAGGAGAGAGGGAAAGAGAGAGTGGAAGAGAGGAAAAATGGAAGACAAGGAAGGAAAATTGCTAATTATGAAAGAAGATTGTAGAGACAGAATTTGAATAGGAAGTTGTCTGTTTGGGAAGTGTTGGGCTGTTTGGGTTCTTTTTCTTTGGTGGGATCTGCAATTTTCTATTATTGCAATTTCACATAAAGCCACATTTGCATTTCCACTGGAAAGAAAGAAGTACTTCAGGCCATGTATATTGTTCTGTGAAATTTTACTTGTCCTGCCCTAATCTCCCTGATGGAACCACCCAAGCTGTAATATATTGCTCAGCTGACAAAAAGATATCTCAGTATGGGCCATTTGCACGTCAGGTCACTGTGAAGGAAGAAACAATGCTGTTTAATGTTATTTTGCTGTGGTAAAGCATAACAGATGGCTAATGCTGAAAACTAATCCTAGTTCACAGCCATCAACTATTCTGTATGAAAGAGATATAACTGAGAAAGTTCTACAGCTCAAGTTAGGTATTTGGAAGTGTTTGGACACCCCTACAGATCAAAACTTCCATAAACTTCTCGAGGCAGGTGCCTCACATATGGCTAAACAGAATGAAGCTTTAACACTTCCTTTCTCACTTGAATTTTAAACTATGGCACCAATGTTCACTAAATGTCCCATTTTTTTCTCATTAATATGCAGTATTTCAGAAAACAGTTGGCAGCAGGGGCAAGACTGGATTTTCTGATAATGTAAGGATAGTTTATAACTAGTTATATTAAAAAACAGGTTAATACGGAACAATGTACAACTGAAATTGGAAATATATCTTCTTTCATGTTATTCAGTTACTTATTATTATTTTGTATTTATGGCTGTGGTGAGAAATGTTTTCTGCTTTCCTGTGTTGGTTTATTTATTATTTTTGGAGCACACAGTGATAGCGAGACAGCAGTTCAGAAACAGCCAGATAGGCTTACACTTTGAAGTACACAGAACTCCAATTAAGCTATGGGGCTATTTGCAAAGCAGGGCCATAATCACACCATGAAGTTTGCTAAATATTGTTAGTGTTTATTTGGGATCACGTTTAATTTGAAAGTCATAAAAGTATAATAGAAGGCTACTCTACTCAGTTTACATAAACCCATCAGCATGCATTTATCACACAACAAAAGGCAATTAAGGGTAGATATTTTGACAGGATCTTCTCGGTGTTTCACCAAAAGAAGTCTAGTTGTTTAGACATTGAAAAGTTCACGAAAGCAACAACAGCTGTTGTGGTCTGCATCATGGAGTGCTGCTTAGTGAAGGTCGATTTTGTGCATTTTCTTTCCAACTACTTAAACATGATAGTTGTTCAAAAATACAGGTCTAGGCCATGGCATGAGGGTATAAAGCCCACACAGCTTACAAAAGCAGCGTGCACAGAGGCAAAGACTGTAACCTGGAGAAGGGAGGATTGTCCTCGGGGCTTCTTCACACCCCTGTTACCACGGGGGAGCAGACAGCGCAGGGGCAGCAGGCAGTGCACTCTTCCCAGCCATGGAGAACACTCAGGAAACTTTATGTGTTACACAGTCAACTATCTCTTCTCCAGACTGCATCTATTTAGCTCCTAGGCCGTTCAAGGTTAACTACAGGGCGTTGACATGTGGCACAGGGTGCTTTTTAAGAGCAAAATATGGCGGGGCACACAGTAACGTAGGGTTGAATTGTGCACTCCCATTGTCAGCACCTTTGCAGCAACAAACACCCAAACTTTTACTATCTTACGTGCAGCTCCTGCTGAGCTCAGGAAGCAGAGCAACTCCAGTCTGTTTTGTGCAGTGCAGCAATGCTCCCGCTGGGACAAAACACTCATAAACCCTTGCCCACCCAGCAGGGAGGAGTGAAGGGAGCAACACGGAGGAGAGCAGCTGGCCATAGGAACCAGAGGTCAGATGATGGAGAAGGACGTAGCTGGGACAGAGGTGGGGACAGAACTGTACAAAGCACGATGAAGCAGGATTTAGAAGGTAGAAGAGAAAAAACAGCAGCAAGGAATAACTTGTAAGGGAGTTTGGAAAGGAGTAAAAGAAATGGAGAGGCTGAAGAGGAGAGGGCATCATGCGCAAATCAGCAGACAAATCCAGTCTATGGGCCGGGAAGACTCCCAACCTGATCTACACTGTCTTCCTTCAATGGCTAATCTTCATCTTTACTTCCTTTTATCTTTATCATGCAGTGACACTTGACACAAGAAAGAATCCTACTGTTCTCCCTCAATACCATGTAAGTAGGAGGCCAAAACATGGGAAGAGAGAATAGTCTTCCTCACTATAACCCCTACCCTGTCTGCCTTGCCGGTCTGGAGCTCTGGGCTTCCGATTGTGTGCTGATTTTCCACAAGAAATGAGAAAAAGAATGTCCTTCTTAAATTTTTATTCTCGATTTGGAACAAAAAAAGCAAAACTTGTCATGGAAGGATTTTTTTCATTAAAGCGTCTCTTTGGAAATACCACAGTGTTACATACCCATCCCCCCTCCTCCCATGATGGGAAATGATGATGACAGAGTGTGGCTGCCACTGAAGGTCAAGTCCTTCCACCTGCAGCCTGCTCCCAGGGCTGCTCCCTAAAGAGGCACGGGGAAAGCTGAGCACTGGGAAGTAGTCCATGGGACAAATTGCCCAGCTGTTTGCACTCTTACAAAAGGACACCTATGTGCTAAATGAAACTTCTGAATGTTCTTATCTTATCTGATTGAAGAACAGACGTTGGGTTTTTTTTAAACCAAATCAAATTGAATAAAGACGTGACTTTGTCATATCAAGCATTTTGTTGAGATTTGTCAAGCTTCTATTAAAACTTTTCTGTTTCAACAAAGAACGTTTTATTTGCCTGTCTTTCCATAGGAATTTCTCTAAATCTTTACAGTCCTATCTGATTGGTGGCTGCTTCTTGTCTAAAGATCTGATATGTATCAGATCTCTCAGATACTGCAGATGTTGCAGTACCAGATTTTCTTTTGGAAAGCAACACATGTCAAAGTCAAAATTCAAAGGGCTCCTTTCCCAGTCTGGTCTCCTACATAGCATTTGGAGACATCTGCTGAGAGATGAAACAATGACACATGCTATGTGCCCAGCAGGCATTTTTTATTGGACCTAAAATTTTGATTTCAAATCACTCTTTTGTTTTATCATACTTTTGGAGACTTACGGCATTACCTCTCTGTTTCTGCAACAAGGGGAAAGACGGTTGCATGCAAGCTGCATAGACCACCCAGCGAAGATGGTCTGAATTTGCCATACCATTTGTCACAGCCCGTACGGAAGTCACAGCAAAGCTCAAACTGGCAGCATGTTTAAAAAATGATGTGTCTCTGACTGGCTATGCATATTTTGGATGCATTCATCCTTCCAGACTCAAGGGGCCAGAATCACATAGATGAACCAGAGATAAACGTAAGAATTTGCACATTCGTAAACACTCAGAAGGGAAGTTGATGCATTTTGAGCAAGTCTGAAGAGAGAGAAACAGTGCATAACTGTTTACTTCCTAGGATCTGGATGTTGCCAGAACTGAAAATGAGATCACCGTTCCCATTCATCCTGGTACCTGACGCATTCTGTCTGCTCTTTGCCTTAAAGAGGAAAAAGGATCTTTAATGTTATCTTTGCAGACCAAGGTATGGTCAGAACCACTAAAGGACAGAAAACAGATATGTTTGGCAAGCTTAGATCCTTCAGCTTGAACTGCTGAGGAGTGGTAAGGTTATGAGGAATTAGCCTCTGCCTTCTGCCCTCGGCCGGTTTAAGAACGATGTGTTTAAGAACGATGAGCGGCACTTTACAAGTAAGTAGATCCAGCCTCGAGAGGAAGATTGGAGAGGTACAGCTTTGCTTATATTAACAAGACATTTCTAAAAATATTTCTGCAACGAGAAGCGGGAGAAGTCAGTGGCTGTAGTCCAGAGGCAGGCTAGGCCTGGGTAACAGGAAAGACGCCGTCCCGGGAGCAGCGGTGGCGGGGCCGACCTGGGCTGGCGGGAGCGCCGGGAGGGCAGGGCTCAGCCCGGCTCCAAGCCGGCTGGGTGGGCAGGTAGGGATCTGGCCCCTATAAATATTTGCCTCTGAAATTCCACAAAGACTCCTCCCTGGGCATGCATGCTGCTCCGCACGTGTGCACGGCCGCCTCTTTCCTGAGGGTGTACTGTCACCTTTCTCCCCGAGCACTGGCTGCTGCATTCCTCTCTTGTCAGCAACAGACCCCTCTCCTTCAGATTCCCGTCATATTATTTTTAGTCCAGCACACATCTTTGTTGACCTATCCAGTTACCTTTTGACCATAACTATTCCTTTGGGCTTTTTTCATCTCAGCCATTGAATGGGAAATGCTGAATAAAATAAAATAATTCTGAAAGACAGCTGGAGTACTGATTGTACGGTGACTGTGATCACCATTAGTACTATTCAAATACAAAATCTGTGCCTGCTGGTGGTCTTCCTTAAGTTTCCAGACACAGTGAGGCAAACAGATAGAGCTGCATCATAAATTTTACCTAGATGCTGGTTGGGAGGTTAGGTCTTTACTTATTTTTGCATGCATTTTGTTGTAGTACCTGTATACAGCTAATTGAATTGTAGATGTAACACACGGAAGGGTGCGTAAGCCATTTTCCTGCTAAAGGAAGATACTTATTTTCAGGAGATTTTCCAGTACGTTTTCGAATAGAGCAGCAAAACATTTTGCCATTTTCTTTGCAAACATTTTCTTTGCCACTCCGTAAATCTCACCATTAAAACCTTTTCCCTTTCATGGAATTCCCAGTGCTCCAGTTTAACTGTTTGGTTTAACACCTTTCCCCATAAATTAATCTAATACATTCATGTTGACCAACAACTGAGATTCACCAGCTGAGGCCTGTACACGTGTACTTGGCACCAGTGGCATCCTCTCCCAGTTCAGACCGTGAGCAGGAGTTTACCAGAGTAACGGAGAAAGCTTTTCCATGCAAACAATCTGAAGGTAACTGCAGGCGTGAGATTCAGGTAGGTGTCTCCCCACAAACAGCTATGCTTGCAAGGGGAGAAGGGGATATGTCTGAGCTAAGAGGGAAAATATCTTTACACAGGCAGGTATCATCTGGGGAGTAACATTTCTCCAAACACAGGGCTGCGTCTGGGAACGCAGGAGGGACTTGCCTGAGATGCAGCGTAGGGGTCTCAACAGGAACATCAGATAATGGCACCACGGCAGCTCAGCAGCTTTCCCCTGAACGCACGGGTGTTTCCCAGCACAGAACTAAGCTGCAAATTGCGTTTTGTGGATGCCTTTTCAGCGTCTTTTGGGTATTGAGAGGTCCAGACCAAAACTGAGTGCATTGTTCCACAAGGAGTGTTATTTAAATAACACAAGAATAGAGGCTGAAACACAGCTCTGCTCTGATGCCTCCTTTTAACATGATTTAAAAATCATTTCATACTTTCATATTGCATGGCAAACTCTTAGCCCATTTTATGACCATAGTGAATGTCATGCATATCAAATTTCCTTCTTTGATTGCATATATTTCCTTTTAACCATCTTCCCCATTAGATCTCTCAGTCTACACTTTTCTAAAATTAATGTCCTTTTATTGCCTATCCATATTTGTAGCCTATCTATACCTAATTGTTTTCCTGTCCATGGTCCATTAAGAATTTCCTAACATTCAATTAAATTCTTTATACAATCTTGCTTAGATTATCCATTTATATATGAAGTAACATCAGGCTAGCAGACTCGCTTAGCCATCTTCCTCTCATTTGTTACAGTTTATCTTTACTCCTCCTTTGCCCTTTGTTGGGTCATTCTGACATTTTCCAGCCTATTTCGTTGAACTGGTTGCACCGACTGTTTTAAGTATTTTGAGCTGTGACATGTCTACATGTGTAACAGAACCCACAGTAAGTCTCCAAGAATTAAACTCTGATCAGAAATATATATTGCTCTTCTTATTTTTAAATTTTAAAAAGTTGGTTTAGCTGCTAAGATGAATAAAGGCGGGTGTGTTTTTATGACATTTTAGCCTGGATCAGGTGTACGCTTTTGAAAAGGATCTCCCAGCATTGCCCTTTGGTTCATATCTCCAAGCAGTCTTGGAGCATGCGAACCGAATGGCTTTCAGATGAAACTAAGCCAGAAGATGCACCCTGGTAGTGCACCAGTGATCCCCGATGCCTGGTGAGGATCTGGTCAGTTCATGAGACCCAGGTAGATCTAGTCCAAAGTAATCCTGCTTTGAGATGCATCAGCACTTTGATACCATTTATTGTGCTGTATAAATTCACTCTTTCTGGGCCACATTGTTGGTAACACAGACATAGCCACTGGTAGTTAAAACCTACTGAGACTGCCTTCTCCCTCGTTGCCTTCTGTTCTCCTCGGACAGTGGTACTCAGCTGAAATACAGAAGTATACACATTCAGCTCCAGATTTAGATACTGGTTACTGCACCCTCATTTAAAAATGAACTAGCGCTCTTCTGAGTCGGTCACTAATAGAAACAACAGCAGATGTCACCTGAACAGGATGTACGTGTTTCAAAGTAGACAGATATAGATTACGCTCTGGTCATCATGTCAGCGTTTGCCTATGTAAGCATTGTCACTTGCTCTACAAGGAAGTTTTGCCAGAATAATTAAAAACAAAACAAAACAAAACAAAAAAACCCCATGCATTTCAAGAGTGTGTAATCATATTGAATTTCTCTGGAGAGTTGACTGCTTCTTTCTCCGTCCGGCCTCAAAAAGTAGGAGGAGTGTAATGAGGAAAGCGATTGCAAACTCTAGAGACTCCTTGCTGCTGTTAGTTTTGTTCAAAGATGTACACAGGACATTAGTGTTTGCAGATGCTCTATAAAGATAAAAGGCAAAGGCCTAGATGGAAAGAAATTATGATCTGCATTAAAAAGATGGTGAGCCAATTCTTCCCTGGGTTACACTATTGCAAATCCCATAAATTTCTTTTCATTGTCATAATGAGATCATGATTTGTTTTAGAGGAAATGAGGACTAGTGAAAATGAAGGGAACTGAGAAGGCACCGGAAAAAAGTTACAACAAATAAGAAAGTGTGAAATAAATTATCTAGTATAGAATGAAAAGAAAAACTGTTTTGTTCTTAGGAAGGAATTCAAAGGGAGTGGAAATCCACAGGCTGAAACTTGCGATTCTGTAATTTGACCTGTGTGTGCCAACCTTGTGAGAAGTTAATCAATCAATTTTAACGATAACATAATACTTCTCAAGAAAATAATGGTATCTGACTTTAACGGCTGTAGTTGCCACAAAAATGAAGGACTCCACCTTGAATTAACATGAAGACAACTTTATTCAACAGTTCTTGCTTTCCCTGATAACAAAGGGGATTAGGTTTTTAGGCTGGGATCTCTCACCTCTTCACACTTTACCATACATAATATTAAGAAGGGAAAGAGAGTCTCAGCTACCCCTTTATTCCTTCCTCCCTCCCTCAGGGAAGCCACAGGACACAGTAATCAATTAAAAAGGTCAAAATAAGCAAGGTCAAATGGCTTCATTTACTGTGACTATTAATCTCAGTTATGTGCATAAACTTTTTACATATGGGACCTTATCTTTCCGTTCAGCAAAGATGTGGAGGCCTTGTTCCTTCTCCTTTTTTCTCCTCTCCCCTTTTCCTCTCATTTTTGTATTTCCATCCCTTCATTACTGCATCGGCATAAAGTACTACATACAGGGAACTCAGAATCAGGCCCCATTCTGTGCCACAGATAGAGGGATATGCAAGAAAAATACAGTAACAAAATAAAATACCTGAACTGGAGATACTTAAAATTACTTTATCTCTTTTCTATTTCTTACCTTTTTCACGTCAAAACATGAAAGATTACCTGAAATATCAGTTAAGCAGGGAAATATTATCCTAATAAATGAGCATGCAAGTACGTGCCCGGTAAGTTATTTGATTAAACAGGAAGCTAGAATCCTATAGATATCCACAAATAAAGCCCCAAATCTAAATGACTGTATCGTTAGCTCATTTGTAAACTGTTCCAGATGTAAGATTCTGGCAGCTTTCCAGTAGGCTGGCTGCAGTCTGAGCTTTCCTGCATCCGCAGTGAGAACTGCAATGCCTGACTCTTCAAGGAAAAGCTCCACAAGGCTGACGACAAATTATATAAAGTAACAACCTGGCTGCCTGGCAAAGAGAAATTCAGACAGATCCCCGGGCAAAGAATGCCCTTTTTCCCGGGGCCAAGCTACAGCCATTTGACGCTGGATGTGTGATCGATCTGCATTATGCATCACCCAGTGAAAGCCCCTCTGAGAAGATCATTTAGTGATCATATCAGGGACTCCACTGCTAGAGCCTTGGATGTTATCTGGAAAAACACGAGAGACAGACGACTGGCAGGTGAGAAGGACATTACATAAGCATATTTTAAGATTCATAAGGGACCTTAATCGATCATGGTAATTAGTGGTCTCATTTGCATAATGTATCGATGTCGCCTCTAAGTATTTCTCCAGCTTTTTGTTTCTGTGTCATGTTACTTCGGTGCTATGCCTATGGTGGGACTGTATGTGCTCCTCTAACTAGATGAGATAATCATCAGTGAAAAGAAAAGGAGCAGTGAATTTTGGTCTGATATTATGGTGCAAACTCCTCAGACTGAAGTGTGCTGAAGCGTTTTATTTTGCTGTTAGGTCAGACCCTGTGCTTCACTGCTGTGATGTGCTTCAGTGAGTTGCGTTACGGAGCGTTTTGCAGCCAAGGAGTGTGTCAGTTGGAATATCTGGGCTGTGCACTGAGCGATTACTGGTATTTCCTCTGGCAAGGATTTCAGTGCTGCGAGCTCCAAGTGAGTGTCAGGTATGCCAGAGCTAGGCTTCTGAGATATAAATTACCAACCAACTATATGGTTACAGTTCACATTTTTATTTTGACTTGCAAAGACTCAAAAACCTGAGGCAAACCATAATAGAGGGCTGGAGGAGAAGATCATTTAACTCGCTTTATTTTCCTCTTCTGTTTTTGTCTGTCTGTTAGATTGAATGCTTCGCATTCACCCTGCTGGGGCTGTTACTTTTATTATTGTGGCATTTAGAGGTTTCAGAAAAGGCAGCAGAAATGCACAATGGGTGTGACGTGCCAGAGGGATCGCTTTGGTTTGTTTGTATACTTACAGTGGGGGCGATTTATCCCGGGGGGAGGGAAGGAGGGAGGAGAAATGTGAATAATGATAAGATCGAGGATGAGATGGCCAAGAGGCAGACCGTATGGCTCACTAATGTAAACTGAACTTTTACATCATTCTCCTGCACTTATGTTTTGGAGAAATAAGAGCAGCTAAGTGCCTAACAGACATTGGCGATAGCATGCTGATTCCAAAACTGATTACATCAGGTAGTCAGGCAGTGAGTGACCATGGCCTATAAAGAAACACAGGGGCAAAAACCTGTTTTAAATTAGAGCAACTCATAAAAACTTTGTTCCGCCCACTTTGTTAGTGGCTGGATAAATTCCATGCCTGTTCCCCTAGATGGCAAAGGACAGTGAGTGTCCTGGGCAGAGGACCTCAGCTTTACCACTGTTTTACAGTAACACCTCACGGTCACAGGAAATGGGGACATTATATTTACTTTAGTGCTCAGCAGTTAGTCACAAACATGGCAGTGTTGTGAAAGTGCTGGACATTAACCTCTCTTTCATGGCAAACTGAACTGGGCAGATAGTCCGTCTCATCTCTCTAAGGTGTGTTAGAGTTAGAAAACTGGCCTTCTCTGGTAGCTTAAAGACGGCAGGGCATGGAGCAGCAGTCACAAGGGGGGGTCCCGACGCTTGGGATGTTGCTGAAACTCCACTGAAAGGAGCACCAAGAGGAAAGAAAGTCTGAGTAAAAAGGCATGGACGTTAGACAAATCTATAAAAGGGAAGCTGGCGGGGCCAAGTCAGCCTTTGTTTAATCGGCTTGTTGCCTGGTCAGCTGGACACTTGTTTACCCTGGCATTCATTTCCATTCCACCTGCTAGAGAGGTTTATGTGAATGCTTTGAAGTAAGCTTTTTAATTTATAGTTAAGTTCAGAATGGCATTTGCATCAACAGACTCCAAGTACCTCTGGCCTGTGTCCACGTAAGACAACTACTACCAACTGTCTTCCCTAAAATTGTTTTCCTCCCGTCAGTTCACATAGGAAAGCATATAATGACATGTAATTTATACCTTCTGTATGTGGCCTACATATGAAAATATGCAGGTTTAATCAGGATATGCAAAGGCCTTGATAAACGTATATATTTAACCTTGCATATGATTGTCAAATATCTGGGGGATAGACAACTGCTAATTATATTTCTTGAGACTCTGTCACATTCCTAGAAACGAGGAGTGAACGTGAACCCTTTAGCCTCTTTAACTGCGCTGATAAGGGTCGGCATGTTTTTATTCTACTTGGCAGATGGTTATGAGCCGTCACAGTTTTTATCAATACAAGGCTTAGATGTTAGAGGACCCTTAAAAGCAGTGACAGTTCCATTTTCCAGGCTGTGCTGGTGATGTAGGCTTGTCAGTCTGCTAGTATATTTGGGCTGCTGTCAGTCAGAAAGTCAGAAAATTGCCAGGCTAAACCTCCAATAAGCAGTGCAATATGGAGTAGAGATATCAGGGTGTATTCCTGAAAATATTTCATGAATAACAGAGATTCAGGAAGAGAAACAAAACAGCAACAAGTTGGTTGCTGTTCTGTTTGCTCTCCGGAATATCAGCAGTTTAAACTGCTGACTGCCTAAAAATGCAGAGAAGGGTCATGACACCGAAATAAGAAATCCACTTAGATCAGCAATTTGTGTTATCAGGACACACCTTTTAAAAAGCACGATATTGCAAAAGAAAGAAGAAAATGTGAAATACACATTCTTCATGGCATATTCAAGAAAAAGTAATTTTAAAAATGTTTTGCCTTTAAAAAAACCTGCTAGCCTGCACACATCATGCAATATAATCTGATATAATCATCAAACAGGCAGTACTATGTACCTCCTATAAACACCCTGGGAAAATATCGTGGAAAATGTCTTTTCCATTAGATCGTGTAGTCTTAATAACATAAAAGAAAGGTAGCATTAGTCTTGGACAAAAAGCATCAAAAAGTATTTAAAATGCTCTTAAAATTGCATGGAACTAAAGGATTGTAGCTAAAGATCCTCTGATTTTGAGCAGGCGCAGTAAAGGGATGCAAATGAGTATGGACTGTCCTCTCAGATCACCTGTGCATGCCGTCCTACCCTGGCCACGATGGAGTACCACAGAGCGGCACCCACACGTTGCTTTTGAACCCCAACACCAGGGTTGAGTTACTCTGTGTGCCATCTCATCACGTGGCAGAACAGCCTGTGGTTCAGCCAGCGGGGGCCAAGCATGCTTAGAATCATAGAATCATAGAATTGTTTAGGTTGGAAGAGACCTTTAAGACCATCAAGTCCAACCGTTAACCCAGCACTGCCACTAAACCATGTCCCTAAGCGCCACATCTACACGTCCTTTAAATACCTCCAGGGATGGTGGCTCCACCACTTCTCTGGGCAGCCTGTTCCAGTGCTTGAATAAATATAGTAAGGTACTGTAGTAGAGTGGCATACAAACCACCTGCCCTGATTTGCAGCGGTGAGTTGCAGCTCGGCGTAGTCACACCATGCTCAAACTACTTTTGATGGCAGCACGGCTTATGGTTTTCCACTCAATGTCTTTTCTCCTCTTTCTTAGTTTACGCAAAGAAAATCTAGACACCTGTTTATAGTCATGCCTGATGATCTTAAAATGTGGAAAATGAATCACTAAATAAATCACTAAGCACAACGGAAGCAATTTCAATTGCTAGGACATCAAAAATGCCCAGTAGAGATGGGATACAATTTGGGGCAATGGAATGAACTGCAAAGAATAAGAGGACAGACGGAGACTGAAGTTGCCAGATTCCCTAACTGGGCTATACAATAATTGTAAACTTCCTGTTACTGCATTCATGAGAAATAGAAACATTTCCTTGGGAATTCCCACTTTATTCCCCTTGCTGATGTCGGGCCACATCCTCAGCTGGGAAGAGAAGCATGTTCTGGCTTCTTCAGTGGACAGACCTCCCAATAGAGACCAGGATTTTATGCACAGGAAGGGCAGCAGCGCAGAGCGAGCGTCCCCAGAGCATGCAAACAGCATTCTCGGCTCTGAAACGTACATATCTGCAAAACATTGTAGACAGATTCCTCCACTGTTGGCTGAATTATCTCCATGATAAACTGTAGGTGGCCCACCGTAGCATTGATCTGCATTGTACTAAGACCTATTATGTCCACCATATGACATGACTAAAAGATCCCGGCTTTTTAATTTTCACCAGTAATTTTTAGAAAACGCATCCAGACACTGAGTATAACTGACTACTCATATACCTCTTTTTTAATTTTTTTTTTTTTTTTAATGACGACAAAGCTAAATCATCTTCTGAAATATCTGGTATTATAGTTAAAAAAAAAAGAATGTGTAGGTAGTCTAGGTTTTGTGAATTATTGCCAGTTTTGCTGCAGTGGCTTAGTCAGTGAAAGTCCAGGGAAAAACATTACTTATTTGGTATTTTAAAAATAAACCTTCAACTTCTCTATTTGAAATTATATTATCACTTATTTACCTACTTACCATATATAATTTTCAAATTTGTCAATTTTTTCTTAATTAAAGTTCACTAAAACCACAATATTTCATTCACCCCAGAATTAAATTCATTTTGTACCTTTTGGCTCACTAAAAATAAAGTAGGCTTTTGACATCCTTGTTTTTCTTGGGTTTCGTTTTCTGTTGATTGCCAAAGAAATGAAAAATGACTCATTTGCTAAGATCTGTTACAAACCACTTCTCATTACGCCTATGTTGCTAGTGATTGAATCATCTGGAAAGATTATATATGTCCTTGTAAGTTATTGCTAAAGATGCAGCCACAGACAGGATTCTGGGACTGCAGAAAAAGTAATTCCATCAAACAATTATTTTCCATTTAGATTCCTTTCAGAAGACTATCAGTCAGCTTTTATCTAGTTTTCATGTGTTTAATAAAGGTCAGGTTAATTTTGAATCTACTTATGAAGATTTTCTTTGCAGGCTCCTTTGAGTAGACCTTTTATTTTTTAATTTATGATGATTAGCTAGAATTATATCATTATTTAAGTTTTTCTTACTACTGGCCATAGCAATCTTTGCATGACTTGTGTAGGATCACTGGGAGCATCTGAGCACTTTCTGCTTTTGCTGATGGCAAATTTGTTCTTCACTATCAGCATCCCTACATTTCCATTGAGTTTATAATTGCTGTTTTCACTTAAACTTTCCCCTTAACTCTGATGCCTTAAAACATGCCTTTTCATGGATTGCAAAAATCTGTGAGTATAGGACTGACTTACTCATTTTTTAACAATTCCCTGCTACTGCTTATACTTCCAGGCATATATATATGTGTATATATACACACACACACACACATAGGAAGTAAAGGAAGTAAAGAAAGGAATTTTCATCCTTGGGAAGTTTTTGAAGTCCCAGGTTAAGGTAAAGTGTTTTGCATTACATTTTACCTATCCCTAAAATTTATGCTTATGTAGAAGATAAATTACTGCTTTAAGTGTTTGCTTTGTTCTGACATTGGCGAAATAGATTTACAGTGTGTGTAGGTGAAATAAGGTTTTAGAAAACTGATATGTTGCAGAGCCTGAGACCACTTGATATATAGCTTCAGATATGTCACTGGCTATAACAGCGTTTTTAGGAGATGACTGACTCCTGATCTGGAGACAACCTCCTATAGGTTTGATGCTTTATTCAGGCTATTATATAAATATTAAAAATAGCCACTTGTCATGAGGTAGAGAATGATCAGGTATTGATTTGATATGTACTTGTAAATAGACCGTAATTTATGGAAAAGAAACAGGAAAACAGTAAACAACAATTGTCTGAGAACAAAATAAGCTATTTGTATAATAAAGCAGGTGCGGCATATCCAGTACAAAATATAATAACAATTTATTTTGGTTGAATTGTTAAATACCTTTACCATGTTAAAGTTTCCTCCCTTTGAGACTGCTCAAGGGCTTTGCTGTTATCCATGGAATTGCTAAACAAGCTTGTAGTATAACCACTTTTTTGAGAAAATTTCACTGATGTGATTTATAATTCTTCACATCTTTCAAATTCAGACATCTAATATAATTAGAAAAAATACATTTCACCTACAGCATATGTTTGTCTATTTTTTGAAAATATTGCCACCTTAAGTTGCCAATAAGATATATAGAGTATTATATGCCTTTTTTAGCACTGTTGTTTTTATCATGGAATTTATTTAAGGCAAAGTCCTGCAGTCAAAATCATCATTCAAAATGGCACTTGGAATTAAATGCAGCGTTAGGTTCTTATTCCATGTTCTATTTTTTAATTTCTCACTATCCATATGCAAATGTAGAGAAGTGCCAGAAAGATCGTAGCTGCTCGTAGCATGATTCTGGTGTTGTTTATTTTCAGCTGCTGGAATGTCTTGTTTCCAACACCCTCCTGCTTCTAATTTGAACCAATAGAGGTTGGAACACTCATAGGGAAAAGAAAGTGCACATACTCTGTCACCTCGGGTATTTGTAATGGATATTTTTATATGGCAGAACTAAATTACAGTGTTGGTGGACTGGACAATCAGAAAGTTTTATTTATGACTTTCACATTTTCCTCCATTAGTGAAATTTAAAACATTTATTTCATGGAGCTCCACCGTCATTTCTGTAATCAGGCTACAACAATGGCACTATTTTGTCTAAGTTTACAATAAGAAGTACACAGTATGCTAAGCATATTATAAAAGTGGTTGCTACAAAATCCTCATGCATTCAAGTTACAACAGCTGGAGGGGATTATGGAAATACACCCTTTTTTCAGCATTCTGGTTTTCCACAGTCATCGTAGCCAATTCTAGGACTGCAGCAAACGGCCAGCAAACCCATGTCCCGTCCTGTGCCTGGGATTTTAGGGATGTGCATAAGAGGAATTCAGTCCCAGGACACTTCAGCAATTAGGAATTTTTAGAAATAACTTTGCTGTTTTCTTGAGTACTCCAAACTGATTCTTTATACTCATGGGCCAAGGAGAGAGGGAGCACGCCCAGAGCAGCCCGCAAAACACGTTTGAGAGGAACTGAGCAGTCGTGTCACTCCACAAACAGAGAACGAGCGCCTGAACGTGAAAAACATCGCCGTTCCATCAGGCAGCTTGGACGTGAGGGGAAGGAAAAAACCAATACACCTGGCAACCACCTGTTAGGAAACCAGCCTCATCATTTATACTTTTCAGCATGCAAGGCTTGTATGTGGTACACGTTGTCAGGTGGGGATTAAAAATGAGTGAGATAGATGAAAATTATGGCCTGCTCTCTCCAGGCCCAGTTTCATAATTCATCATTGTGGATATTGTTAAACTCTAGTCTGAAATGCTGGATACCACAAGATGAGCAGCATTGTGTCTCTGCTAAAAGTCTCTCCTTATGACAGACAACCGGGAGGCCTCATCTTCTCCTGCTCTTTGAACATTCATATGCACTTCCCAAAAGCGGGGGCTCCCGATTGCCAGACCAGGCTCCCCAGACTGTATATTCTTTCAGCACCGAGCAGACATTTCGCACATCTGAAAGACCGTTATATATTTGAAACATTCCTAAAAACTGCTGAAAGTGCTGAACTGCTTTGCGTCTGATTGTTTGGAAGGAGCCTTGCTCACAAAATATTTCAACTGCTACAGTTCTGCTAACATCTGGACATCTTCCTTACGTCAGAGGTGGATGATGAGATCCAGATGCTATGACTTACTGATGTTTTCATTAACTTCTTAGCAGTTTTGTCTTTGTTTTGTTTACCAACTGCAACTTCTTAACTCCAGCTCGCATATGTGAGTGTTACTGGGGAGAGCGGGGAGAAGAGCTGGAAAGGAGGGGGGCAGCCAGAGAAATGAAATTAGTGTTTGGCCTAGATCCAAAATAACTGATTTCTCTTATTACAATGTGCTGTTCCAGGATATGCAGCCTGTGGGAAGGTCAGCCCCAGATGATAGGAAACGTTTTGCCGAGCTGCTATTTTCAGTAAAAATGAGCCATATGATTTGCTAATTATGTTCTAATTTAAGAGTAAACATGTTAAGCTATGAAGACAACGGGAAATAAGGACGTAAGATAATATTAATGGCAACCTCCTGAACTTTGCGTTTACAATCATGCCTAAACCTAATTGCCATATAGAGAATATTTATTACTCTGAGGGAATGTCACTATTGCAGCAGACACAGGAGGGATCCCAGTCATATTGCAGGCTACACATTAGGAACTAGCTGAATACTTCTTTTAAGGAAGACGTTGGCAATAAATGGAGTACGAAAAAAAAACACAGATTCAAGCAGCTGTATAGTATCTCTGTGGCAATAAATGTTTTATATGTTCGCTAATTTTACATGATAGAATTCCACTTACAAGAATTTCAGCCATTCCCAAAGGCTAGTTCCTTCAGCTTTTTCCCACTGAAAATAGAATTAGTGCTGGCAGAACAGCTTCCCTTGCAGTACGCATCCCATTAAGAGGCTGAAGTGGATTTTCAAAAACTGACTAAACTTGCATTTTGCATTTTCTGTAGCTACGCAGTTAATTTTGGGGAGGGGGGTGAAAGAGAGAGAGACATCAGAGCACATTGATTGATTGATTGATACCATTATTCGGTAAAAGCTGCAGCATCTTAGCACTGTGTAAGAAACTGAGATCAAGAAAGTCCTGTCTTGAAGAGATTACAATCTGTAAAACAATCACTGTCAGTGTTCAGTGGGAGGACATAAATTCAGAAGCCATGTGAATATATTTATTACATACCCCAAAAAATGCAGCGGTCACTCAGACCGGCACGGGTCTAAGAGAACTTATCAGTCTGCTGCGCTTGCTCCTGCAGTGCCACATTTACCAGCTTGCAGGGACCCAAGGGGGGCTGGGGCTCTGTGGAGGAATAGGGGAGAGAAAAAATGGGCCAAATTCTCCCAGTGCGGGACATATCTCACTGTACTAGAGGTTGCTCATTGGTATCAGTATTTCCAGACTGTGCGAAGGTCAATTAGCAGTATAGTTTATTTTTGGAGTTATGGATGTGTTTGTCTGAGGGTGCTCAATGTGCACATATCTGTGTTAAACTTCTACAGAGGCAGCTAATAAAAATAATAGGAGAGGAATGTTTAGGCAGATTCTACTTCCAAGGGGTAAATCAAACATACAAAAAAGAATGAACAAAATAAGAAAAGGAAAGCAGCTAGCCAGTCAGTTACTTGGACAGCAGAAAAAGTGTAGCGCAAGTGGGTAGTAAGATCTGGGAAGGGATTTTCAATGCAACATATTAAAAAGTTGTGACAGGATGTGCATAGAGGTTGCAAGGTATGATTTTGTGACTTCATCCTACTTCTTTACTCCCCGTCTCTCATGTGATTTGACTTTAGTTGCATCTTTAATTTCTCATGTTCTCTTATGTGCTAGTAGAGCCCATCCATGACTGTACCTTTTGGATTATACTCTAATATAAATTAGAGTGGTGTATATTTTGCAGTTTCTGGCAAATAAGGATGAGAATTTTGCACATTTCTCTGAGGGAGCTTGCCCAATCGAAGGCATAGGGACAAAGGAAAATCTGTATTCTGCTTTTCTCTTGTGCTTTCACTTTTTCAGGTCTCTATTGTGTACCAATACAACCTCATTTGGCAGAGAGATAAGACAGAACCAACACAAGACTCTGTTCAGCTTTAGATTAATCGTCTCCTTCTCTCTGTTGATGCTCCAAAAGGCTTTTATTCTCTATCAGTATTCTGAGAAGCTCATGTTCAAATTTCGCAGCATCCTTTCAGAGTTTCTACCATGTTACTCTTGCTACTTGACGATGAAGCTCTATTTTGGTAGCTGTCCTGCAGTAGTAAAGTATCTGCCACCCAAGCTGAAGTAACAACTGGCCTGCCCTGGTGAGCCACAGACAAGAAAGGTTTGGCACATGCCTTTGCCTGTCGCTGCCAGTCACGGCAGAAAATCTCAAGGCATTAAACTGGCTCTGGTCCATAAGACTGAGGAAAATGGAAATTTGTGTTGTCTGGTGTATACTTTACACAACATTAAGAGCATGAGATGCTCTTGTTTGCTTTTGCTTGGTTCATTAATCTGATATTCTTCAAGGCAGCTGAATCCTTGAAATACATAAAAGAAAGTTCCACTTTGAAAGGCTAGGCAGTAAGCAGTTTTCTTCCAGCTATGATTTTTCTGTAATGTGTCTTCTTATCTGCACTTGTGCTTTGCAATGTCATTTGCACGTCTTTGCAGTCAGTGTTCAGAGTTGAGGGGACAGGGACATGGCTGTGAAGTGTTCCCAGAAGGCTGGTGCAAAAGAAGCCTGGGCTCGATCTTTTGCTTTCTCTCCGTATCTGTCACTTGTCAAACATCTCTATTTTGCCGTGAGACAGGTACGCAGCTTCCTAGTGTGTTGTGTTTGCCTTGACATACTAGCTCTCACCATGCCTACTTCTGTTCACCCCGAACACTTTCATTTAAAGATGGCAAATTACAGCTTCAAGCATGTGAGATTCACCTGCCATGAAGTTTCTGCTGAGCAGTAGTCCAGCAAATATTTCTGGGTTTTGTTGAACCCTACATAGAGATGAACTTTAGGGAGCACTGCCATTCACAACCATGTACTAAAGCGATGAGAAAGCATAAAGTTTTTCAATGCAAATGAAAACAACTTTCCTGAGCAGCCTGGTAAAGAGAGGTTTGCTTTACTCTCAATTAGGTTGTTAAAGAGTAATCAGTAATTTGGGGGGAGAAAATAAATAAGTAAATAAATAAATTTTGAGTGATCTTGCAGGAAGAAAGAGGGTTCAGATTAAACGAAAGTTTGGTAGGTTTCAAAAGGCAAAGAAACCTTGGACAGAAATTTTGAGGACAGTTGCATAAGCCAAGCAGAACACTGATTTTGTCTCCTGTTACTTTTAACTGATGATGCAGTGACAGAGATTCATGTAACAGATCTGAAGAATAAAAACTCTAATCTCGTTCCTAACATGAGAAGGTGCTGCCTAAAAATCTCTCACTGTGCAGCTCCAGGAGAAAGTGGATTGCAATCAGATATCTATGTTGATGAATTTGTTTGTTTTTCTGCTGCAAGAATTTGCTGAATGGACATATTCACAATTCCAGATCTTTAATACAAAAGTGCTGATCATATTCTTCTGCATACCACGTATTTTAGAAACCTAAGAACCTAATGAGACTTACGCTATTGATAAAATCCTGACGTTCAATCTTGTAGCCAGAATTAGAGGGTTTTTTCACAGTTGTATCAAGGAAGAAAAGGAAGATGATGTTTACATGGGATTTTTTCAACCTAGTATATATTAGTATGTACAGTGCATACATACATAGATATATGCATGACTTCCTATGTTGATTGGCCTTTTGGATTTCTGTAATAGGGTGAAGTGAATGAGATAAGAAGCATTCTTAAGCAAAAATAACCCTGTAGTCAGAATTTTTAAGGTTCTCTGCTAATGATTCTTCCTTACCTTTAGATCTAATTTGGGGGTCAGTCCAGAGTCCCCTGAGAGCTCTTTGTTGGTGGATAGTGAGTTCATCTTTTTGCATCTCAGATCATATGGAATAGCCATGGTTTCTTTTCTAAGGCCAAAAAGACTATTATGATCAACAGCTTTAACCTTCTACATTATAAATGCCATATAATCTCACACAGTAACTTGCACGTTATTTGAGAAAGCTATATATTTTATTTTAATTTAAAGAGTCAGGATATCTATTTTCTGAATTTTCATATTCTAGTAACAGCTTCTATAATTTGATTTTGAGTCTTTTGTTCATTGGGAGATAAAATTATCTGTGGTCTGTTAGGACCCTCAAGCAAGCACTTAGATACTTCAAGCAAGAGGGAAAATGACTGCACAAATATTTATCACTGGCATCAGCACAAGTATTATAGAAACACAGGCTCCTTGGCCCATTTCCCAGCCATGGTAGCTTTTAAGAGAACTTGAAGCCACTTTTCAATTTGAGTTTGTTCTTTGAAAGTATTTGGTAATATCTGTTCCATTTCTTATGGGCATATGTTGTCATCTATAGGCTTTAAGAGTTTGGTCTGCAACCTGACATAGTGAAATAGTACGTATGTTCGCTTTGTATCATTTCAAAAGATAAGTAAGTATCTTGTAATAGGCTATTGGACATGAAGCAATAAAGTTAGATGATCTCAAATGGAAATACTTTTTCATTGCAGAGAATTTAAATAGCTTGTGTCTTACTAGAAGCAAGGAATTTTGCTGATGTGAAAGCAACAATAACTTCACTAAGGAAAGAATGTAGTCCAACAGAAGAATATGAACAAGTTAGAGATAGGTATTTTGATGAGATTTCAAAGATCAATAAAAAGATTGTCCACATTTCTCAATCTTTCCAGCTACCACGAGGAGTAGAAATAATTCAGCAAGCCTACATAGAAAAGCTTGTAACTTGTACCCTTGCACTTAACTGCCATTGCAGCATTTATGGGTGACCATAAAACCTAATTCCTTTCCCCGTATCCCACTATCTGAATTCCTATATTGTTCTCACTATCATCCCATCAGATCTGTGTATTTAAGAACAGAAATAACAATAATCTCCTGTCTGTATTTTTTTTCTCAGACTGCAAAAACCAAAGATGCTTGCCAGGAAACTTGTTTTACTTCTTTCACGAGTCCGTATTCTTCTTGCATATTTTAATTAGTAGTATTTATAATACTTCTTTTGCTCATAAGACATCTTATATTGTAATGTCACTGGGGTTAGCGTCCTCAGACAGCCCATTTGAAAGTTGAAACCAGTAGTTTCTGATCCCTGAGCCCACCACTGCTTTTAATAAGATCTACTGAAGCTGTTAGGAATTAAAGGTCATTACAGTTTTGTGTATATTTGGGCTATTTGGCAAAATTAGCTTGCCATGGTGGCCTGATGGGTAATGATGAGCACATCTGGTTCCATTTCTTTGGAGCTACCACAGCAAGATGTAATTTCAAACATGAGGTTTCACTATCCACCACCTGGGGAAATCTCCACAGGGATTTAACTCTTCTCTGCCCCCTTTATTTAAGACCATTCACTCCAGTACTTGCTTTGTCTTCAGTGCATCATACCATTTCATTCCCATCATTTCGGTTTTCTGCCAGGGGCCCGTTCACAGTATTAGATACAAAATTGTTCGAGACAGGGATAGACAACAACCATGTGTACATGCAATGCCCGGAACAGGTGCTGAGCACCCTCTAACTAATTCATCTTTCCATACAGTGACGGTGCTGTAGATGAAGTTTTGCTTGAGGGCAGAGGGTTCATAGCAATGAGCAAAACTGCCTTTTTTTTCTGAATGGGAGAAATCTTTTATACCGTACAATGTGTTGCAAGAAAGAGATCAGAATTAGACCAGCAGGAAAATTTATCTTAAAAAAAATAAGAGTATTTAAACAAATTAGTTAAAAAAAACACTATGGGGTTTAAGTATTTTATTTCTATAAGACTGTATTTTAAAGATGCTATAGTTAAAATGTCAACTCCAGTACCACAATAGGCATCATAGCAAAAAAAACCCCACAGATGACTACGAGCATATTTTGATAACACAGTTTCTTAGTGCTTAAAAATACATGTAATTACTTTTATTATGAAAACAATGTCAAATTTAAAATATTACTAAATCTACTGTTCTGTACATCTTATGCTTCTCTATTATTTTATTGTCATTTGTTTTGCTGGTCACAATTCATTGAATTAAAACGGCTTGAGTGGAAATGAGGGGCAACACAGATGTTTGGCTATATGTAGGAGTACACCAGAATTTCCTTTGATATTTTCCTGTATTCGCAAAGCAGATAAGGTTAGAATGCACACCTGCCTGTTTTACCATTAACGCTGACTAGAAAGCATGAGAAAGAAAATATTATTCTGTAATACAGGAAGAAAATATAAGAAGCAGGAATAGTTTTATGGGACCAAAAGTAATTTATACCAGTTCTTGACAAACACACTGCATTTTATACCCAGCAAGTGGGGGCTTTTTATCTTTTGTTCCCATTCTTTCCATGTTTCTAAATCACCATGAGAGCTGGGGAATGGAAACACCTTCTCCTGTACATTAAGCAACATAACTAAAGTCTCCGCGTGGATTGGTTCTCTGTCTCTTCTTCCTATTTGTGTGAATGCTGGCTTACAATTAAATTAAAGGCAAGAGCAAAACAGGCACTTGGGCGGGCTTGTTCTTAAAGCAGAAAGCAAGAAGTGTCATCATCACTCTTACAGGAAATCCCATAAAACTGTATTTGCAAATTTCAGGTTGTTAATTGCCATCAGCCATCTCTTGTCGTACATAAAAAGCCATCTGACTCCTCCTGGGGTGTGGCAAAAACACGGTGCTTTTAGCAGAAAGGTGCTCCAGCACAGCTTTTTGAAGAAAGCCAGAACAACGCAAGAACAATAACTCTTAGAAAAAGAGGAAATGGAAATAAAATTCCTGTACTGAGACTGAATCTCATCTGCCTGACTGAGACATACTCTCCCATTTGCCTAAAACTTTTCAACAAATGTCTCATGGAGCATTTGCAACCTCTTCAAAAAACCCACCATCTCAGAGCAATTTGTTTCTGTCATCCTGAAAACATTGCTTCTGACCAGTACAAAAACTAACTTATAACCAGAAAAGATTCACACCTTCCCCCCACGCGATGTTAAATTTATCTACTAGATGAATTTGTTCCACTAAGAGGCCTGATGCATTATATAAAAGTACTTATTTTATGGATACAGGATAATTAGTGCTTGGAAATGGTGAATCCGGGTAAGCAGGAAATAAGCTTAAAACAGCCTTTCATTAGCAAGGCACCAATTTCAATCATAATGGAATCTTCTTCAGCATTAAGGAATTATTAGTATAATTCACAGCCTAACTGAGGTTGGGAACACCAAGTGTTCCCATAGATCATATTGGATATTGCAGAGTCCTACTCAAAAATACTTTTTCCTTTTCTCACAGCCTCGGTCTGGAGCATGCTATACACCATACTGGGGCTGAACTGGATTTCTCATCAAAGAGAGCGGCATTAATTCTAACGGAGTTGCACCAAATATTCATTAGCAAAGTGATAATAACACTAGAAAAGGCCCACAATACATGAGCAAGTTATCCTTGTCCCTTGGTCACAATCGACACAGAAAGTCCTTTCGTGTTTGAAGCCCCATGTGTACTTCTGCTGCCATTCCAGTGCTCTACATACGTGCACAGAAATAACAATTCCAACTTTGAAATGCAGCTGTCCAAGGAAAGGCAAAGAAGAAAAATCTGCACATCCAGCAGTTTTGACCTTCTAAAGCTAACATAAGACTGCCCTTTCCAGAAAAGTGTTACTTGCAAACGCCGTGCTGTTCACATAGGACAGCAGGATCTCCTTTCTTACTGCTTTCCCTGAAACATGCATATGCAGTAACGTCATCCCATAAAAATTCCCCCGGCTCAACCAGCTCCCAGCGGAGGTGAGCAGGGTACGAGTACAGCCACCGCTCCAGAGAGCTCGCTGTCTCAGATGAGGGTAGAGGAAATTTTCTTAATGCTTATCTATAACTCTATCCTTTAGTTGCTGGCAGTTACACAAATTAATTCAGAAGCATTTTTGATGTGATGTATACATTTTTGTGCATGATAGTAAAAGGCTTCAAACGTTTCTCTTGCTCGCACTTGAGCCCTTAACAGTGCCTTGGTAGTACTCTGCTCCTTTGAAGTCCCTTTAAATTCAAAGTGAGGGTACAAATAGCAATGGAATTCCATGCAGCTTTAGAAACCATCCTTCTCTTTGCCCAAGGTGAGGATGAGCACTGTACTATAGCAGGGGTAGTGGCAGGAGGCCTGCTGCTAACCGTAGCGTTTTGGGCAGGGTGGCTCCTTTTAAGAAGAGAATGTAACCGCTGAGCCTCCGCAGCCGGCAGTGAGCCTTCTTCAGCCTTACCTTACTCCTCTCCCTCTGGGCCCAGGCAAATGAAACTCTGATCTCTCAGCCTACAAGCAGGCAAGTGTGAAGGTGAGGTTTCTGTTTTTTCCCCATGAACTCAGCGTGAGCAGATGGGTTTACCACTGAATTTCTCAGATGCAAGTGAGTGTACCCACACTCCACCGGGTGTGAGAAATTAAAGGTGGGAAATATAGTCTTGCATAAAAAAAATAGAGCAGGGCTCAAAATCAAGTTTTATAGTCAAAATGTAATTCCATTATGTGGCAACACAATAAACTTCCAGGCGAATCACGATGTTTTCTGAGTTATATAACCCCTTTGCCACTTGTAGCTTAATTTGAACTGGAGGCATGTTCTAAATATTACTATAGCGTTAAATAAATTGTAGTAAATTGACATGTCACTATAGGTAAAAAAAAGAAAAGAACATACTGTGCTGACACATATGTATTCAGCAAACAGGTTTGTAAATTAAGGGTAAAAAGGGAAATCAGAGAAGCTCAAAATAGCATGCACAAGCACACAAGCCACTCAAACAAAAATGATGCAGCATTGACATTTACTGGAGGAGAATGAAAGGAGCTCTCTATTTAACTTACTACTTTCTGTAAAGCCTTGTGAAATAGCAATAAAACTGAGAATCTAAATAATCCAGTATTTCAGCAACAGCTAGTAAACTAGACAAACAGCAATGTGGATGAATCTTATTTTACCTGTCTTTGGCATGACTGTTCGCAGATTCTTAACAGCTGCTACAGTAAATAGCACTCGTGAGAGAATGACCTTTAAAGCTCCGCAAGCCTCTTTAATATTCTGAACTTTAAAATTAGCAGCATTTCGGCACTCTGTCTTCAGGAAGTATTTTGTATGCACGTCAGGACTGCCATGAATGTGAGACACTGTGTGTGGTCAGTATTGCTCTCGTTAAATCGTGTAACTAGGTGAGCTAAATACATGCAATATACTATGCTGATAAGTGTAATAGGAGTAAATAGGACCCCCTTGACTTATGCAAATCAGCCATCATTAGCTTATTGAGCCATCTGTTCTGATCTAAGTATTTCTGATTTAAGTATTTCTAAGTACGCCAGAAATTACATTCGCTTTGGTAGACTTTAGTTTTCTGCAAAAATAATTCTGAAGAATTCTGACTCATTCTGAAGAATGTCTTCTTTCTTCTCTCACCTGAGTCCGTTCCTTACAGATAAGCAAATATCAGCTCATCTAACAATGCATTACCTCTGTCCTTCTCCCCATTCACACTCCTGAAACAGCATCAAGCCGTCATACCAACTGTTTACAAAGATATCCCACTTACAGCCGTAAGTGACACGAGTGCTTTATAGCTCTGTATTTACAAGATATCAAAGTGGTTTCTTAGAGAGCAGTGCAATTTCCCTCCTGCTCTGGGCACATGAAATCAGTGAACCTAATAAACTAGAAAAGCCTCATTAATGGAAGCAACTGTCCTTTGTGAGTGAGCAGCAGAAGCCAGCAGATCAAAGGTGCCCCACTTCCTTCAGTAGTGTCTGCACATCTGTTTTCGTTATACCCAATGTGTGGCTAAGCTTGCTGGTTGACAACAACAAAGCTTTTTGCTATTGCTGTGTTTCTAATATATGCTGACTTCGGTTTTCAACCCATCTTTGTCTAAAAACATTTAAGCGTTTTAACATGGAGTTATTGGTCTGATTGATATAAGCTGTGTCTAAGTTTAACTAGGGTGTTGAGAGGTGGGATGCTCCTCATCTGCCTATACTAGACGTAAATAAAAAGATGAGACAGCACTGTGCTGGAGTTAACTTTCCTTCAAAATAACACCAAAAGCTGGTATTTTTTGTAACTATATCCAGCTGCAAACAAGCCCAGGACTGGATCTGCTATTGTAACAGTAGATGTGCTCTCACTTTTGAAAAAGAGACAGAAATCATGAAGAATGGTATAGCCTTTGTGTAGTTTAAGAAAACCTAAATAAAATCATCGTTTCATAAAATCTTATTTAGCTGGGACCAAAGTTGAAGAGCTAGGTATTACTTGGCAAAAATCTCATCGACCGCCTTTTTCTGGACTCTGAGAGAACCAGTTTAAATATTGAAATGTTTTCAAAACATAATATTCTTTAACAGTAATCTCTAAGAAATGGGTTTTTTTCCTACTTTTTATCAAATAGGAAAAACTTTACACTATCAAATTAAACCACTGCCTACCCGACACCATTCTTACTCCTTTCTGTATATTTTTCCACAAGAGATTTTGCAGTAAATCGTTCTTATAGAATATTACCCATATTCCATAAGCACAGACTGTCACATGGTAGTAGACTAGTAATTAGAAAATGTACTAGAAGCTGCTTTGTGGACAAATATCTTAGTACTGAAAGTGGCCATATACATGTGGCTGAGCAGCCCATCAAAACTGTTAAGACACTAATCTGATTGTGAGAAACATTAATTATAATGAACAGTGACAAAAAATGAGAGAAAGGCTAATCCAGTCATGCACTTAGCAAAATTTTGTCTGAGAGGACAATAACTAGAGCCCTTTAAATCGCTCCCTCTCCTTCCATCTGGCACGCAGAACTGAGGAAGTCGACCAAATGAAATGAAAAATGCCACATAGTTTTGCACAGTACTTCACATGTGCGTTGAAGGCAGTGCTCGGTGCCTGATGTTGGTATGACCCAACATCCATTTGAGTCCACTTGACTCCTTCCTCCTGCTTTGGCAGATAGGTGAAACAGCACTTATAGGATGATGAAATACTGTAAATCCCTGAGTCAAGTCCGCTCCAGGACTTCATGATCAAGCTTTGCAGTGTATTTATTTCTCAGTGATTGCAGTACTCACAAAAAAAGACTTCTATTTACTCGTGAGAATGCAGGAGAAATCTGAACAATTTGAGAAAAATAAATCTCTCGTGTAAAACATGTCAAGAAACCCTTCTCTCTACTCAGGAAGGAAAACAGATAATTTTAATTCTAATGTTTCTATTTGTAACCTAACATATTTCTTCAGCTAAAGAGGACAAGCAGTGACTTTAAATAGGTCTCCTTGTTTCCTCTTGTCCATATCACTCCCTGAAGTGCTCTCCACCCTATCCTTGTTTGAGTGATATCCTTATTCATTCTTATTTATGAAGGTTAGGTCATCCAATTCAGTTACAAAGTCAACAAGACAAGTTAACCAGGGCTCTAGACCATTAGCAAATGTTACGTAACGTATGCTCTAAGTACAAACTAGAAATGGCATGAACAATTATTAAAATGTTCGAGGAAAAAGGGGTGCACTAAGAATGTTTGTTTGTTTGTTTATTTAGCTTTCCTTTGTTCACACATTCATTCATTATGTGTTTAAAAAAGAAAACTATACAGTTGTTTGGCTAATACTAACGTTAGATAGCAGAAAGAATGTCTGTATACAAAGCTGAATTTTCCTCCCAAAGATGGAAACGACAACCAAAGACCATCTTAATGGAAAACTGTAGCTCTTACAAGATTTATTTTTCACAATATGAACCAAGTATTGAAGGTAAAAAGCATTTAAACTTAAATTTTGCAAGTAGTGATTTTAACTGCACTTCATTTTATATGCTTGTCTCTTAATGAGTCCAGAAGGGGCTGGGCTGTGTGAATCTGAATATAGAATTTAGAGTAGCATCTTACAAGCACAAAGCTTATCCTCAGTAAATAAAAATAAATTTGAAAATACCCTACATGTATAAGATTGCTCACAAACAGTGCATTTAAACTTGTTGGCAGAATTAAGCCAGAACCTCAAAGTATAAGAAGAAGTAAACTGGTCATCTGTGTGTTGAAAGTACACATTTAACAATATATATTGCCCAATAAATCGAGTCACTTCTTTTCAGCTATATCATGAGTATTACTTTAAATCCATAATATTTCTGCAATCTACTTTTTCTTTTCAGAACTGATTATTCTTATTTAAACCTAAATGATGGTGCTAATGGATATTTTGTCCTTAGAGCAGACTAACAAATAGCAAGATATTATTTTCATGAGGCTTTTGATGTCGTTGGTTTTCACCCAATTTATGCTACTGATCCCCATGACAGATTAGCAGTCTGTCTTGGATAGCAACATAATCATACATGAGAAAGAAAAGGTGAAGCCTGGCTGACCTTTGGCAACTCATGACACCTTTGTGAGATGCAGTCTGTAATCTATAAATATTACCTTACGCCTCTTGCTATTCCAAATAAAAAGAGGTCTCCATGTTCATGGTAGAGTAAGGCTTCCTGAACGCCAATGCCATTGAGCTGACTTTGGTAAAGTTTCTAGGTCCACACTGCTGAGCCACATGTGCAAAAAGAGGTATGCAGCTTTTTGGGGTAGCACTGGGGTATTGCTATAAAGTATCTTGCATTCCAGTATTGGTACTTAAGGCACAGCTTGGGCACTTCTGTCTTAGAGATTTCCTTTTTTCTTGTGATCCTAAGAGAACTGAAAAACAAGAAGAGAATCTGAGGGGGATCCTAAGTCATGTACTTATAAATTTGGTGATTCTGTGAATGTTTTGAGAAGGCATCATGAAAAAGTGTCAGTTTTCCAGTCTATTACCTGTGACCCTCTCTTCCCTTGGTCTGGTGAACCTCAAAGTATCTGTCCCCTAAGATCAACTCCTACAGGCTCTTGCTGAGGACATAAGCCAAGTATTGAGGATATGTGGTCATTATGGAAAAGAAGGATTTGATTATGTTTCATTTAATACACTTTCAGATATAAAACACCTGATCTCCACTTTGTCACAATTATATCCAGAGTCTTAATACTTCCATTAAATGGATGTGAACAGCCAGAATTTTGAAAGTTCAGACAATGAGAAAATTGTGACAAGCACTCACAACTTGCTGAAGTGTATGTTGATAGTTATATAGAGAGCGTGTATGTCAATGCTTTCAGCTAGGCATTTCAACAGCTTTTGAGAAGCTGTAGGGGACTTTTGAGATGCATAGGGGACTTACCTGAGCTGTGGGAACTCAGAACTATTGATTGCGTTTGAGAGACAAAGTATGCTTGTACGTACTGAATGTATACAAAAATGGGTTTATTCACTGCCTCTTTAACCACAGTTACTTTTCCCAATTGAGAAAATTATTGCCAGTATCTAGGACAGAATGGGTATATGTAACTGCCAAATCATTTGCTGGTTTGCACCTTTGTTTTTATTTGTAAAATAGGGATGACCAAATAATGACTTTCTGAAACATAACTGTTTCTCGAAGGTCTTTGACGGAAGTATTCACCAAGTTTGTTTGTCTCATATCCTGTGAAAAAGTGATATTTTTTTTTTCTACCAAAGGATGAGTGATTAGCCATTTTGTTGGCATTCCTAACAAGAGTGTTTGGTAGTGGGATGTGGCTGTTCCAGTGTCCCAGTCCTCACTCAGCTTTCTCTGGGAAATATTATTCCAAGATATAGTTTAGTTATTTTATATCTATCAATCAGTGTGATTTAGCTACAACCCATTCTCACCAAGGGAACCTCCATATTCCATCTTCTACTTCCGCACATGTGCCAGCCTAGATACCACCTGACAACACTGATTTTAGACACCAGAAACTTCTACCCTTTCTCTAATGAAACGCTTTGTTTGAAACCCTATTGCACTGAAGGAAGTGGGAATTTTGCCAGGACTTCATCCTATCTGCTTTCTGAGACTACCCATGGAAATGTGCTATGTCACGTGGCATTCCCAGCACAGCGTTGGGTAGGGTATATCCTGCAGAAAGACATCTCTTGTAAACAAGATTTAGCAATCTTGGAGGGAATTTCCTGCTGTTGGTCAGATTGTTTTGAACACCATTGACCTTGCTGCAGATTTCTATTCTAAGAGCAGCTATTCATCTGTGTCCTAGGATCAGTTGCTTTGATGACAGTAACTGCTGGGGAGGTGGATAAGGAAATCTAGAGACACTCGTTCCAGTTGTGAGGCCTGCTGATAACCAGCCCAGACTGCGCTCTGGCTAGTCTATACCGATTTAAACACTGTTTGGAAGGAAATAGCTTCACTGAGGAAGGAAGCAAGGGAATGCGGAAAACAAACCAAAAAAATTTCAAGTATAGCATTAACCTAGACCACATCATGTTGCCATTGTACTACCAACACTGCACAGCAAAACACAGGGCGAGCACGCCTCAGATTGCACCAAAAATATATTTCTAAAATACACTGGTATTTGAGGCATTCTCAAATGCTCTTCAGATTGCCGGTCCCTATTAAGCAGATGGATCTGCACCATTTGTTCCTACTTTGCAAAGAATGTCACACTCCTCAACAAGAAAAAATATTTCATACACTTGGGATTGTAATGACTGATTCATGGACAGTTTTTTCTGAACACAAGGAGGAGATCTAGGCACAAAAGCCAAACCATAGGGAGCAAAACAGACTGATTTATTTAGTTAGCTTCATGTCTTCTAACTCAAAAACTCTTTTAGCTTTTTAATGTCTCCTCTATAAAAATATATTTATTTAAGAATTATGTTTTAGTGGACTTAATTTCTGGAAAGTAATTTTTTCTTTGGTCTCTTTGGACGGTCTGACTTCACAGTCTCCAAGATGTTTGTAACATAAAGTAGTTTTCGTGTGTCAAGTAATTTATAGCCCTCATAGGCTGAAGCGCCTCCAAAAAAGTACCTAATCAGATCATGGAAATTTAAGGTAAAACAGAGACAATCAAAAATTTCATCTTGATCATACTGCATGAAGACCATTTTCTTGGTAGGGCTGATTTCTCCAGACAGTCTCAACATTTCATAGGAAATCTTTCTATTTTCTGTCTGTTTTACTATATAATAAAGAACAGACTATGACTATATAATAAAGAACAGATGTAGTCTGAAATAGTCTGAAATGATTAGAAATGTTAAAAAATTTGCAAAGTCCACATAATGAGGATCAAACGTTTAGTAAATATTCAATATCATCATCTGATATTGAAACTATCAAGTGTATTACATCACTTTGAATACTTTAGGTTCTTATGTAAAGAATAAAACAAGATTTTTATATAGTGACTTACTAAACACTTTCAAACAGCTTTAAAAGAACAGAATGGATGCTCAAGGTATCAGTTTATCTGGGTATTTGGAACTGGAGTTCTGAGTCATATAAACTAAACTCTAATTTAGTACCTTTTCTTTTATTATGTTTAACAAATCACTGAATGTAAATGTTCCAATAGTTCCAGTGGAGGTTCTTGATTTCAACAAAAGAATATTTCTTATTATGTCTTGAAATGGTTGTGGTTTTTAGTGGTAAAACTTGCAGTGTCTTCAGAAACCCTCCACCAACAGTTATGCAATGACATCCCAGCTTTGATTTCATATCATATAAGGTCTGGTTCAAAGGCTTACTAAAATCATTGAGCGTCTTTCCACTCACCCACAATCTTAAGCTAGTGGCAAAGCTAAGTCCTAAGTCTGCACACCTACGCAACTTCAGCTGAAGCTGAACAGGAGTTTCTGACAGAACTCTGTATGGTCCCAGCTGGTGCTCATATCTGAAATGAAAAGTAAATGATACAAACAAAACAGCTTAGACACAGCTTGAAACTGATGGGGTACAGCATGAAAAAGTTAGGGAAAGAGAAATTGCATTTGATATTCTTCCTGAAAAGCTGTATGATAAAGATAAGTACAAAAGGATAAAATATTATCTGAAAGATGAAGGAGAATACTCCTTTATTCAAAAGCAAGTATGTTGAATTTATAATCCAGACTTCTTATTCATCTCTCACATATAAGAATATTAGAGAAAATATAAAACATTCATTCAAGATCCAAACGAGATCATGATCCAGAGGACAGTAAGGGCGATGCAGTGATAAAGGACAGCACAAAAGCAAACTTAGCCTATTCCATCGTCCTCTTAATATTTCAGCTAAGAGTCAAGCATTCAGGCTGTATAACATTCTCCAGTTTTGATTAGGAGAGTAAGAACCAAGTTTAGACCTGTATTATGGATGTCCTAGTTGTTAAACAAACAAATTCAAGAAAAAACGAGTCTGAAGAACTCCTTTTGGATGCAATACAGATTTTCATCTTGGGTCTGCAGAATACCCAGCAACTAATGTGACCAAGCTTTCTATGGCCGTGGACCACCTCTTTTAAGGACAGTGCATAACTTCTATCTAAACAAGTTAGTGGAAACTAGGCCTGATATAAAAATTATTGGGTGAGATTTTGGTCTGCATTTTATAAAAGGTCTGACTACAGAGGCTGGTGGGTCCCTTTATAATCCCTGACCAGCAATTCTTTTTTTTTTTTCTCACAGACAACTACACCGTCCTATTGTAGATACAAGAGGTGATTAGTGTACGATTTTCCTGAAATTAGTGTTTAGAAATTCTGATTATTTTCCAGCATTTTTCATCTATTTCTCTGAATACAAGCTGAGCCTGATTATAGCATATACTGGTCATATGTTTAGCTATCATTATATTGTTTTCCGTAGCTTAGGTTGAGGTTAATTTAATGCAAAAGAAGTGACAGTACACTCCTCAGATGTAACTGCATGAAGCAAATCCCCTTCCCCGCCACACTCATTTTGATCACATCTGACCCTCCCTGTGTCATCACGGCATTTACAAAACAGGGAATTTTCTTTTTCACAAACCCTTATACTAAGAATAAATGGCTTTCCGGGCATCTTTGTTTTAAGGGACCTTCTTTATGTCCCCCAAGGTCAGGCTGCCAAACATTTAACCTATTTTGAAATATCTTCTACTGTTAGTATGTTGTATGAGTGGGACAGAAAAAACCAAGACGCTCTCTGCACTTTCTTCTGTGGCATATTCACCCCGATACAAAGCTCTCTGTTAGGCTTACACAGCAATCAGCTATCACCTTTCCTTGTGTTTCTGCGTTTCATCACTCAGTTTCCCTCTGGTCTTGCTGACACTCCCTGGCACACCTTCCTTGCAGTCACTTGCGTGTCAGTCAGCAGCTGCCTTCTCACACGTCCCAGCCCCATTGATCAGCTTGTGAAGTACTAGCAGACAGTGCTGTCTTTTTTTTTTTTTAGCCTTTCTGCATTTTAGAAGGAAATTTAGTAATATAATCAATCAAAGGTTGATCAGACAGACACACATACGTGCATGCAACATTCATATTGAGTTGTGCATAGATTAATACCCTATTTAAAGAATGCAGGATGCCATTCCTGTACCAACATTATGGAGAGAAAACGGTGAAAAATATGAAACCTCAAAAAATTCTTTGCAACAGTACTGAGAGGCATGGTTTCTCATTTTGGAGGTGCCTAAAAATTAGTAAGGCATAACTGGACATCTGTACTTCAACTGAATTGGATTATTTTAATACAAATAGAAGGAATAGGAGGTCACAAGTTTCAGTCTAATATTTCTTTAATCCTGGTAACACCTCTGATTCACCAAATGCCCGTTCTCAAGCCCACCTACTCTTCCCACTTCCCTTTTCAAGACCTTTTCCTATCATCACAACCGTGACTGTCTTGCTTAAATATTTTCCTCAGTGCTGCATAAGAAAAGAACTCTTTTCTTATCATCTTCTTTTATATTGTACCATCACGCTATTATTGTCTGTTGAATCATACCTCATAATTTCAGGAAGAGTGAGAATATTTCACACCAAAGTTTACTAAAAAATTCCATCAGGTTATCAAATGTGAGCTCAAGTGTAATCCACCAGACTCAGTCTCTCACAGAGCGTTTTCCCCCATCTATTATTTCTGCTGCTTTTGTTTTGTTTAACATAACCAGAGTCTGACTTTTCCTTTAATACATTTCCTTTAATAAATACCAGCTGTTTCAGTCCACTAGTCAGAATGACCAGACTTGCTTCATGTTTCCTTAGTCTTCTCTTTCTAAAAGCCTGTCGGGGTATCTGTATACCTTCCTACAGATTAGGAATTGTTATTTCTGCTGAACGAACTGTTATGATGAGGCCAGAACTGGCAGCTGAACATGGCGCACCGGTGCACATATGTCTTTGCAAAGGAAAGCCACCATCTGGCTGAAATGCAGCCAAGATCCTTCCTGGCCCCATCTGCAGGTGAGAGGAGATACCAGTGGAAGCAGCTGGTATGAAATCAGACTACCTAATCTTGCAAGATATTGCCCTAAACTGCAGAGGCATCTGTTTATGTATTACGTAACACTGGCTTTCACCTTACCAGTGGACATTTGTTTTATTAGACCTACAATAGTTGGTATATGTTCCATAATGGTGGGCATCCTTCTAAGATCTAAGATGTTTTATTCTGTGCTATATTTGAGCATGGCTCTTTTGACAAACCTAGAAGATTACAAACTTACAGGATTTTGAGATAACAATGATACGGTTTAATGACCACTTCTGTAGGAGGGTGTAAAACAAACTAGAGAGTCAGGAATAGATACGCAAATGAATTAAAAATAGTAATCAAGAATGTTTAAGGAAGCAAAAAAGGAGCAGAATGATATAATCTCTTGAATTATATCCTAATATATCCTAATGCCCGATTGCAGAAGATATGGGGACAGTTTTTACAACAGGAAGAGAAGAGATGCTAGCCATTCCAGCTTCGGGAAGGAGGATCTTACACTTCTATGTCCATCGAGGAACCTTTAATGATAGAATGAGGAAAGATGTATTTCTGAAACAGCGTAAAATCTGAGACAGTGGTGGAAAGATATGTAGATCACCTTACCAGCTAACAGCTATGCTGAAGTGGTTAAAGAATATTTTAACTGATAAATATAATCCAGGGTGTTTTTACTGTCAATGTTGCAAATTCACATGCTTTCTTGGCTACTGTTAGCCAGAGGAGCAGGAAAGTGAAGAAATGGCCTATAACTCACCCCAGACTTGACATGCTGTGCTTCTTCAGAGTCCATTGACTCGGACGATTAGTAACGGTGGTAAAACAAGGGCTGCGTCCTTCCCGTCCCTGCCTTTGTGCTGCTGTAAGTGTTCGTGTTGTCAGGTGCTGAGCTAGAGCAGGAAACTGAGTTAGCTGAAAATCAGTGAGGGGTTTCGGAGGCGAGGTTGACTTGTTTTGTTTGTTTGTTTGCTGTCAGGTTAGTTTTCAGCCACGGCGATTCCTGATCCAAGTCATTGTGTGGCCTTGTGAACTTCTGTGGCAGAACAAAGGCAGGAATGGGAGTGCATAGGTGGGGATGGAAAGCAGAGGGAAGGGGCAACATTTTGGTCCCAGCTCTCATTTATATCAGCTTTAAATGAGCATGAAACCACATCCGCCTTTACACGGGTGAAAAAAAGTCCAGCACATGAGCACTGCTGAGATGTTACAATATATGGTCAGAAGTGCAAATGAAGTATCCCCTCCCATCCCTGGCCTCACCGCTACCAAAAGATCTGCAGCAGCATTTGTTGCAATGAAGGATCAGGATCTCCTGTACCCTATGTCATCCTCTACATTCTTCGTGTTGTCTGTATATATGCATTACCTAGATAAAATCTACGCTACAAGCTGATCCACAGTTAGGCTGCCTCGCAGTTAAAACATTCAAAGTATATGTTCGTAGTTCTGTTGCAAAGATCTTCACAATGGATTTTGCAATATAATGCAATATATGTGACCTGCTGTCAGGCAGCTATGAGCCCTGTCATATGAGCCTAGGATTTTTTTGATGTGATCTATGGTTTAAAATGTTCTTAATCAAATAAACAGACCAAATAACTCCTTTCCCTTTGAGACTCCTCGTAAGCCATTTTTAAGATAATTTGCCAAGCGAAAAGGATGATGTAAGTAAATACAAAATAAAATATTCAGCATTGCAATCCCAACCCTCCAAATGTGGCTGTTAATCAATTGTGTGCTACACAAGCATCTTGTGCTTACATTAGAGAAAATATTGCCAAAGTTCTTCCAATGTGCACCAAATAGCACAAGGATCTTCATTTTTAATAAACATACACACAAGCACACTTGATATGCCAAGACAGGAGGCCTGGAGTATTTGGGACACAGCGGCAGCGCCACGCAACAATAGTGCAGTTTGTATTGCTGGCAGTACTGGCATACCACTGGCCAGAACTTCAAAAGTGTCCAAAAGACCAAAGAAAGGGCTGCAAACAGAGAGCAACTTTAAATGCCCATAGAGTACTTTGAAGTGATTATTAACAATGCATCCCATAGCCCGAGGCATGCATAAAGTATGTCTGCACACCAAGCTGCTGAATGGAACAGGATTTGTTTATCAGCCCCTCCACTGAGACCACAGAGGCTCCCTCTGAAACAATTTATTCTTCTCTGCTCCTGCAGCTGAATGTGCCACAGGCATTTTCTGGGGGACAGATTCAGCTAACAACTGATCGGTTCACTGGAAGCAGTAGTAAGTGCTGTCTGGAGAAAGCTGTGAGCTACCTTCCACGCCAGGGTGCAAAAGGCCCAAAGACAACCTCCCGTGTTTGTGTTCCCCTCCTGGCAACACTGGTTTGAGTTTTGGTGGCCAAACGCAACTTCCGTACATCTGCTGGCCCCCTGGATGTTGTGGGTGGGCACTGAAGAACCAGGAGAGATCGGCTGTACTGTCACGAAGGGAGTAGTAAGGAGCTTCCACTAATTACTGTTAAGATTGGTGTAAACCATTTCCCTTCTGCAGGCTTCTGTTTTCCTGCTCAAATTTGACCATTTTACTGCTGTCATGCAAGCCCAAATCGTGCCTCCATCATTTGCCTGTATGGTCTGTCTGTCTCTTCCTGGGACCCGAACAAAAGCCTTTCTGGGGCATGAATGGCCGCTTTGTTTCCCTGCTCTGAAGAGATCTCAGGCAAATGTAGTTGAGCTCCAAGTGTGGGAAAAAAAAAAATATATATTCTGGCCAGGTTTGTAGCCCTCAAAACCATAGTTGAATACTTTGAAGTTAGGGTAGAGTTTTTCCCAAAATTTTCTGTTCTCTGTGAAGAAGTGACTTCAGCTGTGTGGCTAGGAAGTAATAGTCAGGCATGAAATAAGAAAATGACTATAAAGATGATGACTTAGGATCTCACTCAAAGTGAATATACCCCACTTTAAAGCTCAGTGAAGAAAAGAATGAATCTAAGAAACAGGATTTATTCGAGAGGCTGAAGTATAAAAGACTCATTAATGACCATCTCTGGTTTTGTATGCATTTTGAGTAGGTATTCATAACCCTGTTGCCTTATGGTCAGACACTGTATCAAGATATTTTTGGCTGAAAGACACAACCAAGCCACAGCATTGCACTGCAGATTTTGGGAAAAGGACGATCAGTTGCATTTAGTTTGCAGAGTGTGTCCCTTTATTCTTTAAAACTTATTTAGTTGGATAGAAACAGAACCAAGTTTTTTATTAGCAAACTCTAACTTCAGCTGTTGCCCATCTATTTCCATGTATTTCCAAGAGAAGTAAATAACAAATGTTTAAGCTCTTTTTTTTTTTTTTTAATAGGAGAAGTTTAATTAAACAATTATCCTGTTTTCGTCTGTGCTGCTACACTGAGTTCTGAACTACCTGAAAAGATTAGCCAAAATAAAATGTCAGCATTTGGTTTTGCTCACTGGTTACTAGCTAACATTTAGGAGTATAAATTGATTTCAGATGGGAATGTCAGCTGCATGCTCTGGCTAGAAATGCAGCTCTGACTCAGAGGGGTAGAAAAGATATGATAATCAAAATTTCTCAAATTAATTTCTTCCAAGTAGGGGAGTATCATCCTGTATCCATTGCAGTATTTTGCTCTACCCCCAAATAACTGCTAAGTCTTCCTAAGCAGTGGCATACACCATCGTGAAGTCTTTCTCCCCACACTGCTCTTCTCATGCCTGGCCTAAAATCATTCCACACCACCTTTTTCAGGGTTTCCCACAACCTTGCAGACTTGTATGATTTTTAACCATCAAAGCAAAGCAGCAGGATGATGGATTTTGAATGAAATAGAGTAACAGTTTGGGGAGAAATGTCTGTTTTATACTAAAACAGACAGACTTTTCTCACTTTGAATCAGGAAACAGTTTTGTTTCTGTTGTAGACATTTCTAACCATGCTAGTAAAAGCTTCGTTTAATGCATCAAACACAAGAAGAAAACAGAACAGAGGGCAGCAGTGGCATTACTCCCGAGCGTTTTTAGTCAGTAGCCCAGCAGCTACAGTATTAATCCAAGACAACTAAGACACACATACAGCTTCTCGCACTGCACCACGTGGATACAGCAGCTCGGGACAGCATTGCTCACACTTCTGCGCTCCTTCGCGACTGCCCTTCGTTGAACTCCTGACCTACTGAGTAGAGCACAGACGGGAGACAATATTTCAGAGCCACCAAGCTTTTACATGTTTTGTGCAAGTTCCATCTTCACCTAAGTCATGCAGTCTCCAACGGGAAAACCCAAGCTCGCTGGTGCTGAGCCTGAAAGCTGTGGGTCCTAGCCCCTTTCAGGTGCCAGAGACGCAGAGCGAGTAAACTGAGACACATTTGGGCCACGTTCATTTTAATGGTGGAGATGGGTGCAGACAAGGACGGCTGGGTTGCATTCCCATTATGCACCTCAGTACAAAATTAATCAAATATCTCTCCTGAGATGTGGAGGACTAAAATACAGCTAGTTATTCTTTCTCTCCAATCAGTAATGTCAGAGGGGCTATGCCTTGGGTTTACAGGGAATCTGCAGCAGCTGCAGCCACTGCATTCTATTTGGCTGTTTGGGGCTATACGTAAGGAGCATGTACTTCCTCTGGCCTCTGACTGATTATTTGCCTTTTTTTATTTTCTCCAATGCCCAGGACAGTGTGTTATAGTATGGATGTCCTACTTGGCATGCTAATATTAATACCGTTTCACTAACCAATGGAATTCCATGTGGGACTGCATGACTTTCCTATCCTACATTGAGGCTGACTATTTTTCCTTCGGCAATGGGTATCAGGCAAATAGCAACCTCTAGGTCTGATCTGTAGCTCAAAACCAGGCAAATCTAATATCTAGCTCTAAGCAGAGCTTGGTCATCTACTCACTCGCTTATTCCCCTTCTCCCAATCTGTTTAAAGCAAGTCTCTTCCCAAATGTAGCTGTTTATAAAGCCTCTGTTCCTTTGAATGGCATTACTTTTATTGTTGGCTTAAGTGTGGCTCTAAGTCTACTAAATAATTAACCAGCACAGGGTTTCTTCATATGAACATAGTGTGTGGATCCCCTCAAAGGACTTCCAAGTCTCCTTCATTCTCCGGACAAACCCTCAAGGGCCAAGTCACCAAAAGATGTTTTTGTCTTTTCTTCCCCACCCTTTGCCTCTTTTGCCAGTTCTAAGCAGCCATAAAATATCTGCTACACACTTCTGTGATGCAGGAAGAATAATAATCAGCCCTGGGCCAAGTCACGTACAGAAGCAATAGAAGAGTATTTTAACTGAGCAGGAATGTTATTTATCTCTAAACTACTTACGTTTAACTGCGCTTTAAAAAAATCCTCCTCTTCTGACCAAAACAAACCTCCAAACACAGATGTTCACTAAGTATCCAAACATGAATAAAAGAGATTCAGAGAAATTTGGGAGAAAACACTCAGAACCTAAATCCCCAAATCCTTACATAGATTTTATTAAGTCAGAACTCTCTCTTAATTAATCAAGGCTAAGCAATGAGTAAAGCTTTCAGAATTTAACCATCTCCTTACGTAACTGCATTTTTTTAAATTAGGCTTTGTAATCTTATACTTTCATACAGCATTGCACCAGCGAAGTCACAAACTATAAACGATCTCCTAAAAGCAGTGAAATTGAAGCCAAGAGTTTTTGACTAACTTGAAATTTGCTGCTGCAAGGGATAAATGTGCCAGATCCTCGTATGTGGGTCACTTGTTTTGCCAGACCATCCAGCGTACGAACAGACTTGTATCTCCTATCCTGAGGAGAGCAGAGAATAAGTATTTTGACCATTTTCAGCTTTTTGTGTTTTATGGGCAGATGTGTGATAATGAAAAACTAGAATGTGGAATGAATTATATTTAGATCGTAGCTGTGAATTTGCTCTTTCTTAATATCCATGCTGTCAGATCCTATCCTAACAGTTTGGTATGCACATTACAACATCTACCTACTGCTAGAACAGGCACTAATTGGCTGAAGGGTACGGATCGGTAAATTGAATTACTGCCAAAGCCCATCAAAATAGGGTAAAAGACTATTTGGAGGGCATTTTGAACAAACACGCACAGCCACTGCCCCTGCTTTTCCTCTCCTGTCAACAAATATAGAAATTCAAATACCAAAGCTCTCAATAAATTTCACAACTGATAAGAAAAACAAAATAAACATGTTTTTAATTACTGTTCTCTCTGTGCGTCACACTAGCGCACAGTCCAGTCTTTGCAAAAAAATTCCCTTGGGATCATGAATCAACAATATCATTTCTTACTCATGTGATACTGAAGCATATCACATAATTATACGCTCTGGAAAGTATATTCTGTGAATCTGAATCAAATAATGACTAGGCTAAAATTCTTCATAGACCAATTACAAGAGCTAATTTTGCTTTTTATTTTCCATTTTCTGTAACTAATTCATTCTGAAGTTGAGCATTAGGAGTGCACTGTATTAAACCATTCCTACAGTCAGATCTTAAGAAAGCAAGAAGGGAAAAGTTATGGAAGAATTTGTTTACTGTGATCAAAGAACGATATAGGCTGTGCAAAAAAATGGATGAAATTCTGTTTAGTCAAGCATATTCTTGTAGCAGGTTTTCTTTTTTATGCTTTCTTTGAGTGAACTTGTCCTTTATTGCCTATCATGCATAGGACAGCTGTTCAGATGAATAGTTTTTAGGCTGTGTTATTCAGATATGCAGGGGTTTTGTTTTTAACGGCAGTGTTTCTGTGCTTTGGCTTTCCAATGTGCAACATGTGATCTTTGTTAAAACCCTGCTGTGGAATGCTGACATACACACAGGATTATTTTCCCTGCCAGGAGTTCATATAGATTTATATGAAGTTTTAAAAAATGCACACTCAACTTCTATTTTCCATTCAGAAAGAAACACGGCTGTCATGTTGGTGACAAATAGCTTTTAATTTTAAACTTTTGGATGAAAGGAATAGGCATCTTTCCTGACCACACTGTGGCAGGATAGAACTAACTACATCCTATGACTTGAGAACCACATGCAGTATCTGTAGGTAACTGAACACAACATTTTACCAACTGCTTTAGGAAAGAGCTATTCCTAAATTCAGCTTTCCTAAAAACAGACCATGGATTCTGCTTCTTCCTCCAGTGGGGATTAACTGCTGTTCTGAACCTATCTGCCGTTTCCATCTATGAGCACAAAGCAAAAAGAAAGATTTCCCCGAAGGATGGAGGTACAGTAGGGAAGAAAAAAAAGAAGATTTACGCAGAGGTTGGAAATAAGACATAACTGTCTTAGTCAGAAGCTAGTAGCAAACAAACGCTTTCTTCACAAAGAAACTCCAGGCTGAGATACTGTCAGTAGGAACATTGCACTGGATAAATGTTCAAGGGAAGGAATCACTTTCTCAAACCATGGATTGATTGCAGGGCCAGTCAACAAGCGTTGCTGAAAATGGTCTCTGTGACAGCGCATACCCTGCCTGAACTAACATGATTTCTGTAGTAATCACCTCAAATCTTGCCCTTGCTGTAGGGTTTGCACCTGGAGAGTGCCATATTTCCTTCTTTGTCTCTTCTTTTAAACCCCTACCCGTTTAATTTGCTGAGACAATGCAGTGGCGAGACAGCCACAATACGGCACCGGGGCATGGAAGTGAAAAACACGTGTGAGCCATCTGTAGGGCACTCGGCTCCCCGACATCTGCTGCCCGCATTCCTAGGTTGTGTGGCCAGACCAGCTCCCGAGGTCCCCGCGCGGGCAGTGCCTTGCAGAAAGAAGGGAGCGCTGCTGCTGCTGCTGGTCTTCCTCTAGCTGGGAGGCGGGATGAGATATTTCTACCCTTCCCACCACAGGGAAACACTGTCTTTGGTCGCTTGTGTTGTTTTCCTTTTTGTGGTGTAAACCCCACTTTGATGTGGTTTTAGGGTAACCACACCGGGAGCGTCCCTCGCTAGGTGGCTCTCGGGGGCCCAGAGCGAGAGGCAGCTGGGCATCAGCCCTGCGACTCTCCACGGAAGAAGCCCTTGCTGGGGTCCTCTCCCCCCAGCAAATCTCTCGGTATTGCTATAAGAAAAATTTGCCCATCTGCTCACCTGCCTGTCCACCCACACCTGTACTTCAGTCTCTCTTGCCAGTGAAGGAAATCAAAGAGATTTCCTGGCTCAGAAAGTCAATCATTATAAATAAACGTGTTTTCTTTTATGATGCTGGCGCTTTGCCAGTTCACAGCAGCTGAGATCTATGCCTACTACTCAAGATAGATATAAATGTTTACACAGTCTATTCCCAGGCTGAGATTTTAAAATATAAAATGAGCCTGAATATGTTAAAAATCAGGCCTGAGAGAGGAGTTGCAGGGAGTTTGTCCTGTGTTGGCTGGAAGAGATTGCACTGTAACAGTTGTAAATACTCTTTTTGCAATGTGATGTTACAGATTTTTCCTGCCCGATAGATAACTGTAATGCTATTAATGACAACGACATCTAATTCCACTGCCACCACACTCGCATTAGGGGGACCATCCAAGTGCAAGACTCAATAAAGTGAAAACAATTTTCTTCAGTCTTTGTAGAAATGGTCTTTGCCCTCACCCCAATTTCATGTTCCAAATGAAAGCTAAAAAGCTGAATTTCCATAAGGTATTGCAAATCATCGTAGTAGTTCGCCTACCTCAAAATAAAAGTGCACTAGGCAAATTACCTACCAGAAGTCAACTATCTCACTCTTCCGTGGGGCTAATAAATGAGTTAATAATCTGAATGATTGAGTGTGGTAAACAAAGCGTATCTAATAGCACTTTTAAAGCTTTCCAATTGTCTAAAATGCCATTTGCCAGAAATTCTGTTTTACTTGTGAAGTATTCTGTCTGTAATGGAATAGGAGCTTCAAATCATTGTACCCTTCATGTAATAATTTTTTTTTTTAGTTCTAAGAACTGAGTAGAATATCTGTAATGAGAGGAAAATATTGCTCTGAACTTACTGCATCTCTGGCTGTATATTTCTGGGTAAAAAGTCAAAGGAAAGGAGTTTGAGCTTTACTCTATCTAAACTTATCTGCAAAATATACTTAGATGTAGTTTGAAAGACAGAGACAAATAGTGTGTTTAACCTTAGGAGGTGCTTGGGTTTTCCCTAATCTCGACCTGCCACATAGCTGAAAGTGGAAGCCTTTGAAATGTTTTTACAAAAATATTTACTTTTTATTAAAATTAGGAATGAAGAAGATTAACAAGGCTTTTCCTCTCCCTTTCTTTTTAACCTTGCAAACAGTTTAGTCATGAACCTCTGCAGGTCGGCATGTTCTGTTGCGTTTATCTGATAGTGACAGAACAAACTTCAAATATCTCAAGGGCTCAGTTTAATCTGTTGAGCATAGAACAGCCTTTTTTCTAAAGATGTCTAATTAATAGACCACTCATTCAGCAATGAGCTCTGCATCATGTTAGTTTCTGTGGGAATTTTTTCATGACAATCATGCAGTAAAAAAACAGAGGGGAAGTGCACAGAATGAGTCAAAGCTGCAGAATTTGGACATCCTGGAACCATGTGCTGCTTACAGTCTGAATGTTAGACACATTGTCCATCTGCTTCTCCTGCTGATTTATTGACTAGCCCCACGAGCTTTTTATGTTGAATATTGGGGTACACAGACTGGGAAAAGAAGCCAGCACCCAATCCGCCAGTCTTAACCATACAAAACTCTGCTTGGACCCAGCCTTGCTGTTCATGACACTCAGTGTAGATTTGCTACCAAGTCCAGTAAAGACTGGAAGGGTGAAACCCTCAAGGGCAGTTACCTGGGTAAAGAGTAAGCTGGAGTTAGTATGCAGGCATTGCGCAACTGGATGAAGGAGTAAGGGTTTCAGCATTGGGGCACAAGTTAGTAAGGACTGTAAGATTGCTTCTTTACATGAGAAATGTACACAGCGTAGTGGTTCTTTGTTTTGAGCATTTTTCTAGCAAAAGCTCAGCTCCTATATAGTATACTCAACTATTAGTAAAATCTAAAAGTCCCAGAACTAAAAAAGAAAAAACAGACTGAGAAAGGGCAGAAAACATTTCTTTTTTTTTTCTTTAAAAGAAGGAAAATATATTGAAAGCAAAATAAATCAGAAATTTGGCATCAGTCTCGGTTCATCTTCATATGCAATAAGGACACCACAAATTAATGAGACACTGAATATTTTTGGCTAAAAAACTGAAGTTCTTTTTCATAGTCCTGTTGACATTTCCATAAGCCTTTTGGCAGCAGAGTTAACTTTTCTGCACTCCAGTTTGCCCTAGTTTAAGAGTACATTTTCCTGTTACTAATCAGCCATAATCTCCTATAACCCTCACTCATTATACCATCTCCCAGCTAGCATGAGCTGCTGATGACAGTGCACAATGCATGACATCTCCATGCTACTCCTAGATGCAAAAGTCATGTTGGGTCCTAGCCAAAACAGCGAGTATTAAAATGACTGATTAAGAAACAATTAAGCAAAGGGAGGGTTTGATACCTGAGTAGATGACTGAACTTTGAAGCCGTGGAGGAAAGCTTGAAATTTCTAAACCATCCCACTCGGTTTATTTTGTTTAACATTCTTTTCTTTCTTACTTAACTCCTGTTGATACATGATGATATAATTCTTTGTGAAACAAGAAAAAAATTATATGTGAGGCTTGCTTTTTCACAGAAAAACTTGATGTTCTGTTCAGTGATGAACATGCAGGTGGCTTGTGAAAATGATTCACTTGGAAGCGCTGTTAAGTTGGCCCACGTTTCTCTTAGGACCCTTGACCTGAAGACTCCTTGCTCCAGCAGTTTGAGAGGAATGCATTTTCTAATGCTGTTTTCGTAGCGTTCGTTTTGTTGATGCGGTTGTTGAATTATGGAAGACAACTTGCACTGCAAGTCAGCCGTGGAAATGCTTGTCTTAAACATGTAACTCATTCCCACAGTCTTGACAAAAGCCCAAGCCAGCTGCTAATCTGTGTTAAATAAAGAAAAGACAGGTGGTTAGGATTTATGTTCAATTTATTTATTAGTTTATTATGTGGCTTAAAAGTCTGAGATGAAATTTTACAAGGTTTTGTCTCAATTACATGGATTTTAATACTAAATACATTCCTTTCAACCAATAATAGCAATCATGAAATGTTTTCAAGCTTTTTCTACATGCTACTTATACAAAATATACTCAAATGAAACTAGTTAGTCTGGCCAAATACAGAAATGAGTATGAATTCTCCAGTATGTCATAGCAGCGGCAGCATTAAGATTTAATCAACCTGTCATTTGGACAGAAGGTTGTGGTTGCCAACGGAAATGTTAAGAGTATACTTTTTCAACACAAGTTTCTAAAGAAATGTGGTTTATAGGACAATATTAGCCCTTCATTCATCTATCTGTACCCATTCCTCCAACTGTTACTGAATTTGATTATAGAGCAGATATTTCTGAGATATTAGAGGAGGCTCTTGAGCCTTGTGAAAAACAAGTTTTAGATGGAGGAGGCTCAGACTAGTACCCAGAAATGAACAAACTGTTGAGTGATCAGTGCAGCAACCTGTCCTGTTGGCTTAGCATCTGGCCAGTCAGCACACACAAGACTGAGAACGGGCCAGAACAGGTGCTCTCTGTTCCCTAGAGGGTTATGAGGAGATCTGGGAGAGAACTGAGGTAAATGGAGGAGGAGAGGAAGCATGGGGATGTGGCAGCAGGCATGAAATACATAGTTCTCTGAAAATGCCTATTGCCATTTACTGACAATTAATGTAGTCCAGTTGCATTTGTTAAAGGACAAGTCTTCCTTGAGCTGATGTGGAGGAACCTCAGTGTTGGTGTCAAGTTTGACCAGATAGGATTGATTAAACAAGGAAAGAAAATAGCCCCTTGAAAATTAAGTTGCTGAAACTGGTCCTGGTTTACGTGCTATCCCTTCCTTCTCTCTTTCTGTATTGTAGCCTACGTGCATACAATTTCTTCACAGGTCTCTCCCTAGAGGGTTAGAAGGGCTAAACCAGGAATGTGGCTAAATACGAACTCTGGGCTGAATAAGGAATCCTGGACCTCTTCCTTGACCAGTTTGGGTGCAGCATTGATGAAGATTGTCCACTCTGAGGTTCACATGATAACTCTGACTTGCCTGTCTGTTTATACAATGCACATTCATTCAGGGATATCCTTAGATTTAGGGTCAGCACTTGGATTAAAGGCTTCCTGACAGTGCGTGAACTATTCTGCAAGAATTAATGTGGGTTTGGTGCATAGTAATGAACCAATGACAGGGGAAGGTCTTGGAGAATCTTTACTGTTAGGAAAACAAGGTTTTAAGCAAGACACAATGACAAAATCTTGACACAATCATTAGGAACGTTATGACTTTGTTTTAACTGGCAGGATATTAAGCTCACAGCTTACATTCATTTTGTATATCCATTATTTTCTACATTGAAGAAGACAATATTTGACTCATACTCTTAGACCTACCTCTTCTCTTTACATTAGCCTCCTACTCCTTGTTGCGGGCCCCAGTGAAAATTATAGCCCATTTTGGTAGGTTATTTACAAACATTAAGAAATGGTTCCTGTTCCAAAGAGTTAACACTGGGCAAGACAATGGAAAAGAGAAATAATGCCATGACATTACTCTCAAAGTCATGCATTATTCCAGGGGGGAGATGGAAATAGAAGCCAAGCCTCCTGGTGCTCTGCACACTGCTCTCTTTTACTCTCCCTCTTCCTTCTCCCCCCAGTTTCTGCCTTTTTTCAGTCTCCTATCTAGATTTTTCTCCCTTCCCCTCTTTCCCTTCCCCTTATGCGGTGCCCACCAAGTAAGGAAGGAAAATATCATTGGCCTCCCTCTGAACAGAACTTCTCTTCAGAGATTTTTCAGCTCTCCTTGGGTGCTGCATTACTACACAGCTTGTAATGCCTGAGCTCACCAGATGAAAGCTTGCCGAAGACTGCCTGCATGAGGCACTGCTACTATAGCGACTAAAGTTTCAACGTATATCTGGAGACAGCCATCTATGCTGATGTGTTATATATCTAAATATTATTCTAGCTAGAATCATCCCTAGAGTCCCAAGGACTCCATATTCCTCCTAGTATATTGAATTCAAGCCTAACTGATAATACACTTCAGGTCTTTCACAGCTCGATTTTCTGGTTTTTGTATGCTAACATGTCAGATGGGTAGTAGTCTTAGAGAACTAGATGTCTTTACCACTTTGGTTGAAACGTTTCTTAGGAAACAACATGGCCAATACTGCATCTGAGGAAACCCTGTAGAAGCTGTGGTTTGTTTGTCTAGAAATCTAAAACAAAGTTGGACTTTTATTTTTAAAGGAGCAGCATTGTATTATTTTGGATTTCTTTCTGCACTTGTGATATCAATTTGCTCTGGTTTTTAATTAATTCTGTTTTGCAGCATTAGATAATAGGTAACATTCATGAAGAGCTCCGAATTCTCTGTTGGCTTTGAAACATGGAGAGCTCCATCAGCATATTGGTCTAGCTCCCAGTGCGACCAATTAAGTGGTAGGATACAACAGTGGGAAGATACAGAGGTTACTTGAGCAGTTTCCTTCAGGCATTGGGCAGAGTTTATTTGGCAACCTCTCTTACTGCACGAGGAGAAAGTTGGAAAAACTTGGCAACCGTGCGCCAATAAACAAAGAAAAGTTAGTTCATGGTTGGCTGTGGAGGAACAGGGAGCTCAGCATTTCCAAACCACCCTGCAAATGAAACTATCTGCTGGTAACAGCTAGATCTTAGCTGTGGAATGGGCTGTGCATATTTGCACATACATAATGCTGCCCATTCCTACACACCTCAACAAAAACGTTTTCAGTGGGGTGTACATTACCTGTACGCTAACTCTGCTGGTGTTACCACACCATACTCTGCACCATTATCCTTCTGTAGAGACTGGCAGCCATTTTATTCTAAGGTCAGAAAACCAACATGATTTCGTGGACATTTTGATTCTTCTTTGTTGTGGAGTTAAAATGAATACCTCAGTTAAAATTGTCTTTCTGCTTTGTGTATATTAAGAAATTATGCAAAAAAAGCATGAGCCTAGCCCTGCAAACCATTATTCACATGAGTTACTTCCTTAACTTTATTGAATTACTCATAGGAATACATGTTTGCAGAATGCGGTCCTACTATTGTTGAGAAAACACTACTAATTAAAAAAACACTAAAAGATTGTTTCTTGCCAAAAGAACTATAGAGTTTATTTGTATTTTAAAAGTAACATTTATTACAGTTTTCACAAGAAAGATTAAATTTTTAGCTAAAGCAAGCAGTGATTTTACTTTCTTATTGCACATCTTTTGGGAAAAGAAAAACATCAGGTCATGAAAAATTCCAATAGTGTCTTGTATTAAAAGCGTTAAAACCTGAATTAAAGAACATAACTCAGATGGAGTTCTGGCGACTGTGCCAAAGATGACATCGTTGGCTGCTGACTCCATCCAGATTTTTAGAGCAGGTGTGTTGACTCATTCTCTGAGAAGCATGAGGAGAAACACTGGCCTCGCTCCAACCCCATAACGCGGGGCTAACCCAGTTCCATTGCTACTTTGGGACTAACCACCGCTGTCAGATAGAGCGATCTGCATGGAAATGCAAAGTATGGCTTTAACATGATATTCCAGAGAGATTAGCAATGCTCTGTCCGAAGGCTAGGGCACGATTCGCAGCCGTACATTTACATCCCGAGTTTACTTGTTCCACTGCTAACGGGCTTGTGCGTTGGGAAGTTTATTCTGATTGCAAAAGCAGCAGCCCCTCAAATGACCATTTTTCCTGAGAAAGTTGCTGGATGCTTGGCCTGCAATTTCTAACTGGTTTTGGAAAACACATGTCTTTTCCAACACATTTTGAACATTGTTGCCATTTTTATTGGAGGCTGCCAATGCTTGCTTTAGTATTTAACACTGCCTCTGTTAGGCGGTGCTTCGTAAACATCATGGTGTTTGTCATCTGGCTGCCTTTTTGTCCCCAAATGATGTGTATTATAGGACATTTATAGGAGTATATTTTAAAAGAACTCACTGTCTCAGGGATGAGATATTAAGGATTTTACTTTACAATTTATTTCTGTTAGTAAATATATACCGTTTTAGCAATTTGAGAAGCAGATTGGTACAATACGAGAGTGAGTTCGGAGAACATGTCTGCCTCCTGTCCCCTTCCCCCTTTCTTCAAATCTCTCACAGAGAGGTTGGAAGCACCCATAGGCCTTGCAGAGATACCTCGAAGTGAACAGTGAGCAAGGAAAAGAAGACGTCTTCACGGAAAGCTCTTTTCCTACAGCTCCCACATGATTAAATGCAATGGCTATTAGTGTTGCTGCCTTAATTATTTTAAAAAGTAACAGTTGCATCTAACAGGAGTGCCAGTGTTTGAGATATCCAGTGTCTCCGCAATTAAAACCTCAGGAGTTCAACGAGCATGTCCAGTTGCACAGAGAAGTACGGTGGAAACCAGAGAGCCACTTTCTGGATTAGTTGAAGTTCACGGAGTATCTTTTGGCCCATTTGGAAGATACAGTCAGGAAGTAATGAAAGCCCACGTCACAATGCTGTTTACATTTCTCTATGAGCAACAAATGCATTTATTTGTGTAGGCTGCTGGCAAGTGGCAGAATAAAACTAGGAAATTAATCAACAGATCTCTCATGTTCACTGATAGCGTTCACTGTTCACTGACATTTTTGTTGCTAGTATCAAAATGCTCGAGGGAGGCTGGGTCTGCTCTAAAGCTTGAGTGCAAATATGGAGCACCTCTGTGGAAGTCAAGAGAATGATGGCAGCCTGAAAACTACGTTTGCTTTAAATAGGAGAATCTGTTCTAGCAGCCTCATGATAGTGACTGATTAGGATTGGGTTTTCTGGGGAAGCTTACACAGCCATCCCAGATCTGTCAGGTGAGAAAACAGGACTTTTGCAGAGCTTGGAAGCATTCACCTTTCACAGACCCTTAATCTTATTTATGAAAAATAAAAGCATCTGGAAATATGTCACTGTAATCTCTAGCCATTCATTTTGAGAGTTTTGAATTTCATAGTGGAAACTGTCCTTTGAAATATATTTTTAACTGCTGAATACCTGTGATTATTTTATTTAAGGCATCTATTTGTTTAAGCAATGCTTTCCTACAATGTTTTGTATTTTTTGTGAAGCCAAATAAATTAAAAAAAAATACATATTTATTTAACAGGCATCAGCCTACTTTAGGTTCACCTAAAATGCTGGTTCTGAGTCTCCTCTCCTTTGCTCTCTTTTGCTTCCACAAGTCATTTTCTAAACTCGACGGGGATATTTGAAATGGGAAATCAAGATGTGAAGGAAGATGCTTGGTGTGGTTACTGCATGGCAACACACATTCCAGCTCACAGCTAATTACAGGCAATGCTGACATCTGAGAGCTCGGAACAAACTGGGATGTTAAATCTGCTTATTTGTACAGTAAAATCTTTTCCATAAAGTATTATTTTACTTCACGGGGCCAAGGGCAGTCTGCAACATCAATGTTAGTAGAAATTTAATGTTGTGTTAATAAGGGATAGTAAAAGACGATGTAGCTTTATTAACTTAGCATAGAGATAGACCATGGACCAAACCATTAATCATAAGCATTCCTCTATTGACCTCCCGAAGGGCCAGACTCCTCCAGCTAGGCTTATTAATTCCCATGGGAATAATAATATCCCATTTCAACAGTGAGAACCAAACACTTGTCTTGGTTTTAGTTGATGGATGGCCTAACTATTTTTATTTTTTATTTCTTTAAGAGAAATAACATCCCTCTCCTTTTCTGAGATCAGACAGCATGCTAACAGGCAGAGTCTGAGAATCTCTGCTGGATGGGATCATCGGTGATGTACTGAGTACTCCCTCTCATAAATACCAAGTTTTCTTTCTCTGGGCAGTTTCTTTTCATGACGCTATTTCCAACATATGGAAAGTTCATTGCTTAATAGAATATGGCCAGTACTTCCCTCCTCTGTATGTTGTATCCAAAAGTGACCTAAACATGGTGAAATAATAACCCCACATTTAATAATATTGTGAGAATATCAGCCAGCTGTAGCAGATTTTCCAGAGGGCATATTGACAACTTGCATATGTGTTTGCGCATATACTGTTTTCAGCTTCTCTAAATTATATGCATTCATGGCTAAAGCTCGTCAGAGAAAATACTCATGGCCTACTTATTTTTGCCAGTGTATAAAAGGAGGGAGCCCTTGGCTTTTCTGGAACAATTTGGATGTCAAACTAGGAGAATCGGGCTCTGCTTCCTCTAAAGCACTTAATGATATATCGGCAAGAATTGGGCTGGTACATCTCTTCGGTAACTCATTTTTAGTCCACTTTTTCCAGCACCTGTCTGTTTCATAAGGTATGAGAATGGAGCTGTGGAAAAGGAATAGCTGCTGAAGCATTTCCCATCTTGGGTTTTTCATTAAAACAGTTTCCTTGTTTGCTTTTCTGGGATCTTTATTCCAGAGAAATAATTTCTCTGTCTGCTCCTGCTAAACATTTCTGTTTTCTCTTACAAAAACAGTAAAACTGAGCATAAACTACAGAGTAATATTACTGTCAAGTTTTTTCTATTAGCAAATGTGTTCAGTTCTCTCTTTCTGAGGTGAGTAAAACAATATGAGCTAGATCCTCTCCCAAACCAGCTGGGTATAATAGGGAATATAACTAGATCTCTTACTTCTGGACTTTATTAGGATAAATTACAGTTATTAGTAAGCCCATGTGCATTTTGTTGTAGCCGTCAGAAGCCCACATCAGTGTGATTCAGCAACAAAAATGGCTACAGGAGATTTCTTCTCCTTCCCTGACCTGTTCAGTTCCTAACTTGTGGCCATCTCTTGGCCTGTGACAAGGCTTTGATGGCCTTTCCTTGCTCTTAAAAAAATCTCCTTTGTAATTTGAATTGTATTTGGGGGTTGAGCGAAATAGACAGTTCGGGGTAGAACACGGCATGTTGCCCTGAACAGCGGAATAATAACCACATGTATTTTATGCACTTTGCCTTTTCCCACTCAGTTACGTTTATGTCCTATGCTGCTAAATCCAGTTGGAGAACAGACATATTTGCATCGATTTTCGTGCATCAGCTCCCACACAAACCCAGCTGTGCACAAGCCCCAACAGAGAGTCCTTAATTTTGTTCTCTCCTTATGCAGGAGGCAACATTTTTAAAAGTATTTAGCTAGGTGCCATGAAATGACTTAATGGAAATTGTGTGGCTTCAGATACAACCCTGAGGACATACACAGTAAGGGAGAGAGGCATTCCTTCTGCAATCCAAGTTTTGGGAGGGTGGAGAGTGAAGGCTGGAGGTACAAATCCAAGGTCCAGGTCCAGGACCAGTAAATCAGTCTGCTGTGGAATGTCTTTCCCTCCTTTCTGTGCAAGTCTTCTGGCTGAAGCAGTACCTGGACCTCTCAGCCAGTGGCATGGGTCACAGGACCCCCTGCAACGTTACAGGCTCCCGCAAGGGCTCGGGGGGAATTGCAGACTGTCAACAAAATCTGCTTGGAAAACAAAGCAGAGTATGAATAAGCCGCTTTCCCTCTGACAAAGGAGAAGTCCAGAAATAGAGAAGATTTTTCCAGCAATTGGGCTGCGAGAAGACTCGATGGAGACAAGCAAACATGGCTGGAAGGCAGCGCCTGGAGGGGAGGGCACTTGACTTCGGAGCAAATTAAAAGACAGGATCTGAAGTCCATGGTAGATCATAGAGACGAAGAAGGCAGAGCTTGTTGTTCCCTAATTTATTATATACATAATTTGAAGGTAAAGGGTGAAAGGGTTAGCAAAGGAACTCTGGTTTGTCTGAACTTACGCTATGGTTCATTTCATGGGTGTTTACAGTACACGCAGGAGAAAACGTACAACCCTTGTAACCTCCCCACTGGCCTTTTCTTCTGGATGCCTCCTACGTGGGCTCAGTGCAGGTGTCTGTCCCTAGAAAGTGTTGTGCAGGCACCGTGCGTGACTGCTCTCATGGATGACCCTCATACGGAGTCTCCGCTGGCAATGCAAGTGTGATAGAAAGCCTTTTCCTCTGCTTGTGCTGCAGGAAATGCTTTCTGCGTGCTTCCTCATGTCCTTTAAACTGTCATCTAAAATTCCCTCTGTTGTTTCCATCGTTTCTTTACCCTTTCTTGCACCCCACAGAGTTTCTGCAGCATCAGCTCTGATTGCTGGATTTATATTTTCAATTAAACGGCTAGTTTCATTTGTTACCCCATGGTGCTTGATGCTTTTTAGCACAAGTTCAGCTCTGAGAAAAATTAATTATTGGCATTTTCACTAAAATTTATGCAATTTCTTCACTCATTTATTCATATGAGACTGGCCTGGCCAAATATTGTAACACTAAAGGAAGTAAAAGTGGTTCTACTTGGAAATCTTACAGAAAAGTCAAGTCATACACTGACTCCTTGAACAAAATAACAGCTGCAAAAAGCAAATGACACAGTCTTTAAAATGTTACCATTGCAAAATTATGAGGAAATAGTAATTTAATTATGTTTAATTATCTTCCATTAGAAGAAAAAAAAAAATCTGCTGCACAGCATTTCAAATGTAACTGCCTCAGTAAGAACATTTTTTTGTGAAAGTGTCAAAATGTCAATTATACATTCATACACCTGCGCTGAAGGACCACTTTATCCATGCTTAATCATTCAAGAAAATGTACTATACTGTGTGTGCAAAGGAGATAAAATCAGTCAAAACACATGAAATTGTTTTGCTGTCCTGCTCTTGCAAAATGGAACAATTTCTATTTTCCTAATATTTGATACCACTGAAGCTGTAACTAAAAAAATCTGCTTTTGCAGCCTGTGCTCTTCCCAGTTGACATGGGTGATTAGTATATAACAGGAAGGTTTCTGACACTTTAAAGACTTCTTCAGCCAGACCTCAAATGAAGTCCTTTCTGTTCAATTGTCTTCCTGAGAAATATTATGATCAAGGTAAATTTGAAGTCTGTATGTCTCAGACAATCCTTATTTTATTTCCAAACAAGTCCTTGGCACCGGAGTACGCATATAGGTATCAATGAAAGATGCAGCTCAGAGAGGTCATGTGAAAGTAGCTGAGACAGAACTTCATCCTGAATATGTAAACAGCAGCAAATACAGAAGGTGAAAAACTGGGTGGAGAAGGGAAAAGAGAAACAAAGAAAAGGAAAAAGAAACGAAATTTTCTGTTGATCTCAAGCTGAACCAGGACAGTTCTAGAAAATATGAGAAAGTTTTTTCCTCTCTCATTTCCCTTATCAGTACCATTACCCCCACTAGATAACTAGTCTGGTTTTGTAGTCTGAGAAAACTGAGCTCTAGGAATCTGAGCTCTGGATATTTAGTTTAAACTAAATGGACCTACAAGCCATTTGGAGATTTACCCATCACTGAATGCCAGAAAATATGAAAATGATCTGTCTTAGAGTACTTTGTGTTCTTGACAGGGAGTTCTGGGGACTCACTGTCTTATTGCATAATGTTGGACACCAGTAACAAAACATCTGTTAGCAGAGAATGCAAGCTGCAGATAACTGTCGTATTAAAATGACAAAAAAATACATCTCTTTGGATACTTAAAATTACTTAGGTAAAGTGTTACAAAATGGTATAGTTACACTGGCAAGATTATGCCTTACATCAAGGATTTCAAATAACATAACCACAAAGGTTATTCCTAGACAAGAAGGCTATGAATGGTAAAGTAAAAGTAAACTACATGGGATGTATACCTGAATACATACCATACACCAAATACAAGCCCATACATCAAATGCAATCTGTATTTTCTCCTCCTTCTCTAAAACAACACAGACCTTAATTTCCGTCATGGCATCCTAGATATAACCACTATATTTAATAGCATCCTCAAGACGCTGACTTGTGTTAGGAGCAATGTGCAGCCATCCAGGTGAGCTCTCCACGCTGGGATAGAGAAGATGCTCCCTTTTCTGGGCCCTGGTAGCCCTGGAAGTGTGGTAGAAGCAGTCAGATGCATGCTGAGGACAGAAACTTCCAGCAATTTGGGGTCTTGTGCTGGGATTAGTTGAGCTTTTTCCCCTTGCTACAATGGTGCAAAAGCAAGGCAGAAGCCGGCTGTGTCCTGGAGGGTTACGCAATGCTGCGAGTGGTGCCTAAGGGTAAAGCCCAGGAAAGGGGAAAAGACTTGCAGGGTTTGCTCACAATTTTCTCAGCCCGTTCAGAACGCAGCTGTGGAAAACACCCATACCCTTTCATGTGCTTCAGTCTCTCTAACTGTAAAATAGGAGCTTATGCATTAAAATTACTAAATACATTGTTTGCAGCATGCTTTGTGAACCTCAGTTGAAAGGTATTACAGTAATGCAAACAGGTATGTACAGGGCTCCCTACTCCAGTAATAGCACTGATAGACATGGCCTTTTTCATCATCTTTTGCCTTTAAGTTCCTAATGTACAATCAAACACAGAACTACTCCATCTTCTGAACTCTAACTGTAACTATAAAACAAAAAAGCTATTTGGGTTTTGGTGGTTTTTTTTTCCCTAGGAAAGCTGTAAAATACTTAGGTAGGCTATAGCAGTTTGGCCGTTAATGATCTCTAAGAAATTACTGGCAGTAATTAAAAATGAATGTTTTCCTGTATCATATAATCAGTAATCAGAAACTGCTAGGAAAAACAGTGGTGATGTGAAATCAGTCACCATAATGTGTTTTGACAAGTCTCCTCATTAAGAAAATAATTACCCAAACCACTAAGTATGTAGGAAAAATATATCTTGCAAGTCTGGCAAATGATGAGCATGTTCCTTCTGATTTTCATCAATTTTTTCTATGAAATGGAAGAATCTTCTGAAACATATCTGTAATTGCAGCGAACCCTCCAAAGGGAGGTATCCAAGACTGTTATTTCTAGTGCCAAAACAAAACAGAGTTGGCAGTCAAAGCACACCCACCCATAAAGTACATTTTGGTCAAAAGTAGGCAATTCCATTTTGACTCCAAGGCTCACATCCCATCCTTAGCTCATCACAGATGGGTGCCTCATCACTCACAGCTGTCTGAAACACCCAGATATCTCAGGCACGACAGGGAGCGAGGAGATTGCATTGCTTGCTGATCAGTATAAACTTGCTTTTTTTTGATATCTATTTCCCACCTTCACAAACCACTGACTTGATTTCCAGCATTATTCAGGATTATCCCTTTTTAAATCTCTAGTGGGAGATAATCTCTAACTTTCACTATGGAATCAGTCTCCAGGCAAGGGAAGAAGGTCCACGTGGTTTAGAATTCCTTTGTGCCACTCTTTCACCTCTTCCTTCTTCCTCTTCCCATGTGTTTTTATCTGTAGAAGTGATTCCTCACATTGTTCTTCACTTCTTGGCATCAAAAAAACCCAAAGTGGTTATAATAAACTTGGTTAATCCTGTCCTTGAATTGTCCAAGGGATCAGGAATGAATAAAATAGAGGTCAGTGTTAGCTAATAAAACAGAATTCATTATTAACTTGGAGCTGCTCCTCTTCCAACTGCAGATGCTATCAGTCATCCATATCCACCCTTAGCATGTTTCAGAAGATCTTTTACATGCACAGATGTGATGTTTCACCAGGTCTGTCTCCTCTTGTTTTCTTCTGGCAGCACTCGTCTCAGTCATAAAAGTGCACAGCAGCCCTATCACATGAAGTCTCTCTCTGATCTCCCATTCTGAGCAACTTCATATGCTAGCAAGGAAGAGCTGAAAAACCTGCAGCCCCACAAACAAAATGAAAGTAACAAATTGGAAGGCAATAAAAACTGGTAACAAACAAAAAAACAAGCAAGCCAACCAAAAACCTAGGATCAAACCCTGATCAGGGAAAAAAATGCCAACAACTGTGCCAAGGCTCTGCCTAAGAGAACAAAAAGACTTCCATCCACCAGCTTGCCATTAAACAGAGCTCCATCCTGGAAGAGTTTAGAAACTGCAAATTATTGGACTGCTGCAAAAAAAGCTATTTCTAAGAAGATGAGATGTGCATGCCCAAGTGTGAAATAAACACCTTCCACCCAGGGCAAGGCTTGATCATGGGTGGAGCATATGCAAGACCTCAGGAAATGCATCGCATGTTCCTCTGATATGGATGGCCTCTGGCAATCCCATGGATATCCTGCTTGTTGTTGCTACGAGGGTTATGGTAGTACACACACATTTTGTACATGTTTTCCTGCTGGTTTGGTAGAAGGAAAGAAGAAAGTTGTAATTGCGACTTGTCACTTGCTTGACTTGCGTTTTAGACGCTTTTCATATTGGCTATATTTAAAGTGTTGATGGGTGACAAATTTGCAGAAGCTAGAGATGGAGAAGGCCTACAGCGTTGTCATTTCCATTCTCCCAGCAGTGCAGCACCATCTCTCTTGTTCATTTCCCAGGGACTTACCGGGTATCTTGTCCAAAAAGTGTTCCTTCCACTTTCTTTGTGAGTTTATTCCACCCTTGAGTGACTACCTTTGTCAGGAAGTCAAAGTGAACTCAAATTGAACCTAATAAAACCTTTTCTTAGGGCTCAAAATAGTACATTTCTTTTGTTTTTCTTTAATTTCCATGCATCTCTGACTTCCTGATATCTTCCAGAAGCAGAAGTTCCAAATTTACTTCTGAGAAGACTTTTCCTGGCCCACTAAAAGCAGAAGATACAGGAAATTGTATGAGAAAGGTCCATGTAGCTGTCACCATGATTTCCAGGCTGGAAAATGAGAAGAAATTTTCAGAAAATGGAGTTGTTTCTCTGAAGAGATTCTTCTCAGTCTCATGCATGAAAATGATACTCTAAGTAGTTTTGTATGTGAGTTTTGCAGTTAAATGTTACAAAGGGGTGCTTTGACATTTTTATGGTCTGTTTTAATTAACTGAAGCAAAATCTGCTCTTCTGAGTGATTCATTTATCCTATCAACCTTTCTATTTTTGTAAGATTAAATCAGGAAGTTCGCATTAAGCTTCCTTTCCTGGAATTCCACTTGAACATTATTACCCTTTGTTTAGACTGTATCACTTATTCAGCTGATAAGAGTAGACTATATTCCACTGCAGATACAAAGATTCAGCAATTTAGACCCCTTAAGGAGCATTCTGTATTTTCCAGTAAATGACTATACCTCTACATGCTTCAGGAAGCTACTAAAAATGATGGCATTTTTTAAATCTGCAAGCATGAAACTGTATAGCTTTACAATGATGTGTCTCAGCAAAGCATAGATAATTTTTTTTTTGTCCTTGACAGTAGCATCATGTTGTTCTTATTGCAATCCCACGACTTGATCGTGATCTTCAGGACACAAAAGAAGAACCTGGGCTGGCAGACAAAGGCATAAAGAGATCGAAAGACTAGATACTGATTCTAGGAGGCACACATTTTAAACTCTGAAGGGATCTGTCACGTTTTAAACTTTGAAGTTATTTGTCACTTGAAATCTTAAAATCAAGGTGCATTCCCAAGGGAGGCATTATAAAATGCCAGAGATACACCTTCAAGCAGGAATCCTGAGCAAGATTTGTAGTTTAGGTTGTTGCAATGATCCTTAAAATCCATGAATTAACAGTGATGCAAAAATATACATATACTCTTTCATTCTGGACTGTTTTCTGAAATCACAACTTACTATATACTACAAATATGTTTATACATGAACACATATGCTGCCTGCATTCTTTAACTATTACATTTGTTTTACTCTGTAGTACCCTGGCTCCTGGTCATATACGTGAAAACTGCCAAGATTTACAATGTTTTTAACTTCTTAGATAATTGCAATTAATTTAGTTTACCTTCTTGTGGAGTTGTTTTGGGGTTGTTTTTTTCTGCCTAGGACAAATTCTGACTTCGCAAACAAAGGAAAACACATTTATTCTTAAGCTAACAGACGAATGTCTTCTTACGCTTGCACCAGAAGCAGGTAACGCTCCTGTTATGTTTTTAACATAGTCCAGCTGAATCCCAAATTCTTATTTCCCAGGATTTCCTTTAGTGGCTGGAACCAATTTGTCTTTTAGCATGAATTAGAGTAACAACTCGGCTTCTCTCTGCAGCCAAATGTATCTGACATCATATTTACCTATACTCGTGAGTGAAGGCACTAACCTATAGCCTTATGTAGGGGGCAGATTTTCCAAACCATCTAAAGTATATGCGAGCACAGTGTGATAGGTATGCCTAAACTGACTCCCCCCAAAAAGACAGATACATAGATCTCTAGATATTTTTATAATACAGACAGACAGATAGAAAATAGATCTTACATATTTTACATGCATTGTTATATTTTCATTTTTTTTTAAATATGAAGTGAAATTAAATCTACAGAAAAAATACTTTTCATCTTCCCCAAATCTATCAATATCTATTTCACTTGCATATTAGGCAAAATCTCCATAAATAAAAGCAAATTATAAAAAGTTAATTAATGTGTGGGTGGTTGTGGAGGACAAATAACTCGTATTCATATTAACTGAGAGGGGGCTAAACCTAAAAGGGTTCATAAAATAACTTAGTGTCTAACCCTAATTATTGCAAACAAAGATCAAAAGAAGAGCTTATCAAAAGTGGAGACAGTTTATTTCCATCTTGGAACAAAGGACAAAAGACACAGTGTCTTGTCCTTTCCTTTGAGGTTTCTCTGTCTGCTCCTTTCCACTCCCTTTCCTGATAGGCTGCAATGGCTTGATGGCTGATCTGTGGACTAAAACACAATAATCAATTCTGGGGAACATGTCAGCTACTTATTTTTATAACAGGAACAATGGAAATAGCATCACATTGTTAATAGAGGTAAAAGTGATTAAAAATACCCTCTTGAGTTTTCCTTTCTAGCTCCCATCGTCACAATGCACTGGAATTGATCCAGAACAAACTATGACTGTAGAGACACACATTTTTACAGGAATCGGAGAACTTTGATTCATCTTTAGCCTGTGAAGGAATGCTTGTCTTTTTAAAACTGCTGCTATACGAACCAAGAATAACTAGTTAGCCTTTTAATGCACACATTTATTTTTTCAGATTACTATTTCAAATCTAAAGCAAAATAGAGGTATTCATTTCTAAATCAATCTTGGAGAGTATATTTGTTTCTTTACAGTGTATGCATACACAGTCTATGTCAAACTACTACAAAGAAATCTGACTAAGAGCCTTTATTTGCTAACACAGCAAATCGCAGAGCCACGTTCACAAGTTTGTGGCATCACAGAGAGTTTGCATAGTAGCATGTTCTGAAAATGATACTGAGTAATTAAGTATAGAATGAAAAGGACATCACACTCATAGGTAACATCTTTAAAAGATATATTAAACTCACGCGTAGAGAAAGTTGCATAATATTTGCCTGGCTTAAAAAAGTAGCTTAAAGTTCTCCAGAATTTTAAACAAGCAGAGAGAATTTGGTTCCCTGTCCAACAGAGAAACACTATTGAGCACACCAATGCAAATATCCCTGCGTGGTTTGATTTCCTTATTAAAAAAATCCCTGTGTTGATTTTGAGGTTATCATATCCAGTATAAGCTTCTTGATATAAAGATGGCTAAGGCAAAGATCATTCAAATAGGTGAAACCTATTTCAGAGATCAGATAAACAGTGCTTGGTGCACTCCTCTGAGACAAGCCACTCATTCAGTGCCAAGTATTATTAGAAATTCATTTTCTCAGCTGACACATGGACTTTTCATGCAGAGAGACCATTATGAAAAGCCTTGCTGTTCTGAGAATCTGTACTTTGATTTCTCGCATTATCAGCCAGATCAGAAATAGTAGGTACAAGTGGCCAGAGGAGAAAGCATCAGCTTTTCATTCTTGAGAAGTTATTCTTAATGGAATGAGTATAAGAGTTTCAAATGAAGTGTGGTTGAGATCACAAAAATGGTCTGTGAAACAGCCTGAAAATCCATCATCTAAAAACTAAGGCCACGATCCTGCACTCAAATTTCAATATACCCTTCAACCCAAATAGAGTTGTATACATGAATTTGTAGGAACGAGGTTTAAATTCCTTTTTACCCTGAAATAAACAAAGTCCTTTCTAATCAAGGAAGGAGATCATGCAAGATGAGAAATATTACTTCAAGACAAGTAGACCAACCCATCTTAATTGTCTGAGCTTTCCATTTTGCTCTGCATTACGTTATAGAATAGCTATAAAACGGTGGGTAGCTCGCACATTTTTTTCACTTTATACTCTGTGTGCTCTGGCGATTTCCACCCTAACATAACTAATTGCTATATAAAGCAGTTCTAGCAGAAATTCAGCAGGATACTTGGAGACCGTTCTCTTTCCTGTTCCATTTACTATGTTTGTTCGTATCCAAGGGCTCTGAGTACAGGGTATCACCTGGCTCCACGGAACCATTAAATTAATTGCTAGATTTGCATTAGCTGTACAATCGCAGATACAGTTCACTCGGGCACAGTTCGCTCAGTCTAGCAGTGATCTCAGCTCTCAGTCTTCCTGTATTTCCCTTTTGAGTTCTAGATTCCCAATTGCTGCTAGGAACTAGATATATTTTTCTTTCGGTTTGCATGCTTTTCCCTCTTCCCTCGTTGGGGAACACCGTTCAACAGCTCTGGATCTAATGTTCCATCTGCTCTTGTCTTGCATTGACCAAAGAGGAGATGAGGAAAAGAGCTAAGGAGGGCACTTCTGCCCCTCACAATCGCTATTGGTAGCAGCCAGCTACGAGGAGGGAAAAGAAGAGGAAGAGAGAAATAGACGGAAAAGAAATGGAAGAAAGGAGGTGAAGAAACTGGCAGCAGGTGAAAGAAATATCCAGCACAGATGCTACAGACATAAAGACTCTTATTTCAGGTGCAGAGCGCTTTACATGGCTTAGGGGAAAAAAAGGTGTTATCAAAAGGTCATGCAGGAAGCTATTCTGCCCTTGGGAAACAGAAGGAGCACCCAAGAATCCTAGGTTAGGTAAAAGCTTGCCTAGGTGGGCAGAAGCTAGCTACTTCAGAGGCAAGGCTAAGGGTGAACTCTCCTCATTCTCATCCTGTACGCTAGCCAGGAAGTTTCCCACGTGGCCCAAACCTCACGATGAAGTCAGCTAACTTTCTGAAGTGCAACAGAACTAGCAATAGGAGATAAGCTGCTGAACTCTTCAGATACCTGTCTAACATAGAGGTGAACACCAGTTTTGGGGTTTGACTCAGTTTTTACATATTGGCAATCACCGAAAATTCTCGTCTTTGATATAAAACTGGAAAGTTTCTAAAATGTATGTTTAAAGCTTATTACTTTCAAGACAGTCCATGATTTTGGGGTATCTGGCTCATAACTTTTTGACACGTGGGATTCTTGCACCCTAGGCCAAGTGGGATGTGGTTTTTATTTCCAAGTAATTTCCAAAGAATTCAATTCACTTCATCAGCTGAGAAATCCCATATTTCGACCTGTTAGAATCTAAGTTTTCAGGATGTTTCAGGATGTTTTATGTTAGGTTTTTTCTCGATGCTGTCACTGATTTACATTAAGGAGCTGAGAGGCAAACATGTGGTTTCTTATAGCTTAGGTAATTAAGTTTGCAAGGTCAATATGACATGCATGACAGATTCTAAAGAGCTACTGGTAAATCAGATGGAAAGTTCTGCATATACACCTTTCAAGTCATTGTTTATACTTCCTGACTAAAAATCAGATGCCAGGAGCGCTGTTAATCTTGAGGTTTAATAGACTTTCTGTATCTGGAAAAAATAAAGATTCCCCAGCAAAGAAAATTGACGCTATTTCTGTACTCTAGTGCTGCTCATGAGAAATGTAATTATATTGAGTGATGTAAAGGCTCTTGTTTCAAAGGAGAGAAAGTTCTGGTCTGAGCATGAAAGGTGCAGGGCGTCCTATCACTGTTAGTCACTTGCCCCATTGATCCTAGCACAGGTATGTCCCTGACTGCCTTGAACTCTCTGAAGTTGTGATCAAACAAAAAGCAGGTTAGCTGGATCAGACCTTTTTTTTTCCTGTGTTGCTTTTCTCAAACCAGATCCTTCTCATTTTAGAAGTATAAGACAAGAAATGATCTGTACCCTTGTTGGCACCACATCCTATAAATAACGTTGTTCATACATTCTGGGGTCTGTGAAGAAATAATTAGATTCCATATCTATTTAAAGCTTATTGTTTTGTACCACCCACCATATATGTTAATAAATCTTCAGTAAAACCATCAGAAACAAAAGACCCAAAGAATCCAATGGCAAAAAGGCTTTAAAAACATCAGAGCTGTATCTGTTCCATGTACGCAATTTGTCAGATCCCCACAGGGTAGAACACATTTCCAGGACAGCTGGACATTTGGTGGTGATGGAGGAAGAAAGGGGTTCTTCAGGATCCATTTGTTGCTATACTAACGATGTTGTATAAAAATGTGACTCGTTTGCTGTAGAACAAGTAACTGTTATTATCTGGAAGGTAAATCTGCCTTCCACTAGAATAAATTGTATTTAACCGAGTTACACAGGTAGCTCCTTAGCTCTTGCACGTTACTGTGCAACCACAGGCTTCAAAAATGACCATCTACACCACCAGAGAATCTGCTTCATTGCATTTTTGATTTAAAACACTAGAAAGTGAGTGAAGGGTTTGCTCTGTTGCTTTAGTGACAGAACTGTTGTAAAGTTTAATATAACAGCCAGGTAAACTCAGTTTGTCAGGTGTCCTGGACAAAGAGATTTAGGTAAAAGCATTCTCCAGTCACTGCTACCTGTCTCTGCATTTTGAAGTCTGATGGAAAAAAAAAGGCATTTCAGAATATGAGAGGACCCTGATTTTTTTTTTTTTGCTTTATTAAAAATAATGCTTTTTCATATATTCCCAGTAATAAGGAATAGTAAAAGAATCTCCTTTTTTTTTTTTTTTTTAATTCAGAATTTAGATATTTAAAAACTGCTCTGGGCTAAAGTTAAATGTGAGAGATTTGCTCTCTCAAGAACCCACTCATTTACCATGTCTCTTTGTAAAATGATATGAAGGCAAAAATAAAACCTCAGGAACAAGCAGAGCAAAAAAGGTAGCCCTTCATAATGTGACAGTGTTGAAATATGAAAGCAAACTAACCACTTTCCATGTTTCTTTTTCTTGTGGTCATGTAACAGAATATGCGTCTTTGTTTTTAAAACATGCAAGCTCCTATTAACCTGTCAGTCACTTCTATGTATTGTATCATGTTCACAAATAATATCATACAGTACTCTCTGTAACACGCTGGCATAAAAAGAGAAATGTAGCATGGAGGCGAAGGAAGCATTTTTCAGCTAAACTGGCCATCCATTTAGAATTCATAATCCTAAATTTTAGAGTGACGAATGAACACCCCAACAATTCTGTTACTCCTCCTAATCCCCGTCAGGTCTCGGGTCTGTTGATGAAGGCCAAACAGCCACTTCTTTCTGCCTGACCCTCTCCCCTTGCTATTGCTGGCTCTCGTTCAAGTCAGGATCACATTTATCTGGGTAATATACACCTAATAAATCTTCTCCAACTCAGTTTGTTCTTGCTGGCAAGACAGCTAGCTTCCCCCTCCACTTCTCTCGTCTTTCCTCAGACATCATTATGGGTGTTGACACTCCCGCAAGTTACTTAAGGTGCCCTTAAGTAACTGTCTGCATGTACGCATCTACCTCACCTCCCAGTAAAACGCAAGGTAATTGCTGCCGTAAGCTGTTTTTCAGTTACAATAAGCAAGAGCATGGGCTTGGACAATGAAAGATGCAAACTGGCAATCTGCAAGAGGATTTTTATTAGGCACAGTATCAGCATAATAATCTCATGCAGCGCTTTACACAATACCTCTCAAGGGCTTTCAAAAGAGGCACGTATTATTCTCCCTATTTTATCTGGGGAAAAATGAAGTACGAGAAAGGGAATGGATAGATCAAGGCTGCCCAGTAAGTTAAAACAGGACAAAACTGCAGATCTTTTGAGTCTCAGTCTAGTGCTCTGTCAAGAACAGGACCGACAAAGATTATGAATCTGTCCTGACTTACACCAGGCCTGACTTTGTTCACCGGGCTTATTCACACGTGTTTTCCTTCTTCCCTGTCTCTGTAGCTTCGCGTTACATTAACAATAGCTACTCTCCAGGCTATAGTATCAAGCCAGTACCTCCCCTGATGAACGCTGAGGTGAAATTAGCCATCACAGTGTATGTGTTCTAGTTGCCATAGTTATTGTGCTTTATTGAGTCATGGGTTTAAAATTATTTCCTGAGTCCTGGAGATTCCCCAAGGCTAAAACAGCAGCAGTCTTTCACATAATGGTTCAACTGGTCCAGGTGGATGCATGTGCCTATTTCCTCCAGAGGAAATAAGTTTAATGAACATAGAGTTCATTTAACTAAAAAGCCTTGGATCACACAAGATGCAAGATGGAAGTAAGAAAAACTTTGTTCTTGAAAGGACATTTTTCATTGTTCATAATTTTTTTTAGTTACTATAATTAAAAAAACCAAACCAAAACAAAACAAAAAACCCCCAAACTTTCTTTCCTTCCCTTCTACTCCTTTTAACCCCAGCTGGGCACTGCATGGTTGACGTGGTCTGTCCCAGGGTATCATGCTGAAAAGTCGAGCATCTCATGTGTATTATAACAACACAGCTGCTTCATAAACCAATTTTTAACCACTGTTTTGACATGTTTAAGGCACCAGTCTTTCAGTTTTCATCTACTTTAATGGGCAAGTTGCATCTTACATCTCGTTTTAATGAAGGTTACTGTTGTCTCTCTGTGAAAGCTGACCTTTTTTCTTCATCAGACTGGAGGTCATGCGTGAACACAGAATGAGATTTAAAAAACCCTGCATCTTACCATTGGAATGCCTTGGAAACTGGCGGTTTTAAAGGCGGAAGGTAAAATCTGTTTGCTTAAAAATGAAGAGGGAAGAGCTGGTTGGTTTAGTAATGATATAGCTGCTGTCACATGAACAGAGAGTGAAAACAAGAGCATTGGTCTGAAAAACACCCTCTTCTTTCCCAAGCAACACGAAGCTGAGAGAGAGATATATATCCTGCCTCCATTATACACCATCATCAAGCTGTTCATCTTTTGATCATTCTGTAATACATATTTTGAGTAAAAGCATCCTTTGCGCTGCCGTCCTCTCCCACTTCATTGCACACCGTGACTTGTAAGCGCAGAGGAAGAGACGCAGGGGTGCGAATTCTTCAGAGGGGAGGGGCCAGGGATGACTCCTGGTGCCATGGAGCTGCTGCCACACGGCCACCAAGGCAGCTCCCACAGCTAAACCTAGGGATGGTGCCTTGGCAGGACCAAACTTTTCGTACAGCTTTCTCTAATGGAGCGTGTTAGAGTTGGTCCCCTGGGACCTGCATATCCATTAGGTCTCACTGACCCCACTGCTTCCACCACATACATGCAGAGGTTTTAGCGCTGATAATTTCAGGTTCAGATTCTTTGTTGTGAAGCAAGGATCGATTATGGATGCTGTCTTTATCAGTAAATGAGCAGTTATTCTGAATTTGTGGAGTAAAAGGAAGGAGGATTTTTTCTACATGCCACAAGCTACATATTTAGTCTGGATCATCTCTGAGCCTTCATCACAGGTTAGAAATTGTAACTACCCTCCTCTAGCACTTCTTCTAAACAAGATTTAGTTTACCCAAATCTGCTTTCCCTACTTTCTTGAAAGTTAAATTCAGTTGGTTATTTTTCCAAAGGTGAATCACTTTTTTTAACTTTTTAAAATATAGCTTGTCATTGAAGGGAAGGCAAACCCATTAACAGTAGAAAATTCTGCAGCCTTCAAAAAATAAATTGTCACCAGTGACAGCATCTTAAACACACTATGGAAAAGATACTCTATATCTCCACCAATTTCTATAAACCAACGGTATTCCATGTAAGCTAAGGAGCTTACCTTCTGTGTTTAAAATGGAATGAAAATATTTATTTTCTCTCCTCCTCCTATTTCCGTTTACCTGTATTTATATTTTACCAAATTGTATCTTTGTCAAACTATATAATCAATTTTTATTTCTCATCCTTTTGTACATCCATATAATAGAGCCCTTCTTAAGTACAGTGTGAACCTGGTAATTTCATTTTCAACCTGAACTGTTGAACTCATGGCGTTTGAGGGCATTCAAAAGCAGACAAAAGTATACAGCTCACTTATCCCTCCTTTTAAAATCGTCAGCTATATGCACCACAAAGAATAAGGCAAAGTTAATTTTCTTTATTATTAACTGTTAAAAGAAGGAAAAGAAAAAAAACCCTAAATGTTGCCTGGGTTCAAATACGCGTCCCCTATACATGACAAGCTGGTAATATTTCTAATACTCTTTATTTCTAAAGGAAGATTTCTAAAGCAGAGAGCCCATCAATTACAAGCAGTGGAGCAGCACCTATGTTTACGCAATACGACGACTTTACTATGTATTTTGTTAAAAAGTACTTTGGGAAGATGCTTTATTTCATTTTGTGGTTCTCTAGTAGGTGAAACAATAGCTTTCCTTCTCTGAAAGCAAGGCGCTCTTAATACCGCTTATCTCTCAGAAGTGATAGTGCCAACACTCTTTGTCAAGAGGCCTGAACAATTACAGACTCCTTTAAATAATTACTTTTCAGTACAGTCAAGCGCTAGAAAATGCAAACTTAATTATTTCGCTGACAATGGCTGGAACATGGAGGTCCTCTGGACTGTGGAAATACTACACACAAATACCCCAGTCGACAAGGAATCCAAGCCTAGAGCCAGAGGCCTGGAAACTTGGGCTGAAACCGCTCTATAATCTATCATGCTCTTGCTAAGAGGATATTAATACTAGCATTTAGAATTGCAATCATGTGCCTGACAATCCTGTGTTTGTACCAGCAGGTCAGTTGACTAATTACGAATTGGGACTTCTCTGTGTACTCCACTATTTAGAAGAAAAAGGATGACAAGGGTACAGTTAACCATTAAGGCATTTGGGCCTGGGAGGGAAAACAGAGGACAATCAAGTCCTTATTATTAGATGCCGTCCTGCGAATCACTCCCTTATGCAGTTACAACAGAAGGAGAATTCACCTTTTAAAGTGAGTAATTGTGCCTGTCGGGCAATCCTTTACAATTATTTTGCCATCCAGCGAGAGCTCATTGATTGCATTAAGGATAACAGTACTCCACAGAAACAATCCTCTTAGGCAGGCTACTTCTAAAACCCTGTGTCTCTGTCAGGCAGCTGCCTGCTCTTTGAGTAGCCAGAGAGATAAAGAAATAAAAATATTAAAGGCCAAACCTCTACTGATTTCACAACGCTCTTTAAAGCCGGATGAGTGATTAGGGTGGTTGTAGCCTGCTAAACACCCATGCCTCAGGTGGAATGCTCCTCTGAGCACGTTTTACAGCGAATGCGAGACTGGTGCCGTGCTTTTCAGCTCCAAAAATACGCCTGCTTAAGCAGCCCTATAGAATTCCAAGTTAAAATGCAAGCCAGAGAGACTGCATGTCTTCAAGGGTTGATAACAAACTAGAATCAAAGCCTTTCTCTTTCAGATTACCAGCAAGAATCTAATCCAGGTCAGTGATAATCCTCTGGCATCTATTTAGCGATGATCCCAGCAGACAGACTGCTCCATCACAAAAGTCGCTCGTTCTGACATTGCTGAGGGAATCCACAAAGACTAAATGAGGATGGAGATTCCCCCTTGACTGTGGGAGCTGATTAGCTTTGCAAGCAGAACAGGAGAGCTGCACTAAAGCACAAACATAGTGGTTTATCATCATCATCATCATCTTTCATTTGCTATTTTACAAAGTGGTAGAGGTGAGAATGACAACCCTTGGTTTAACTACTGAGAGCTTCCCATCTTCTGTGTCTGGGCCACATTTGTCGAGTATTCACCAATCTCGTCACTCACCCCCTTCAGAACCCTCAAACAAAACTCTCTGACTTCAAATTCTTGGTTTGCATCTATCACACAACCCTCTCACTTTGTATTTTACTCCACTGTCACACATCTCTTCTCATTCCTAGTTTTTTTCAGTTCTCTTTCACACTGCCAAGTCCTCCAAACCCTTCCCATTTTTTTTCTGCAGAGTAAAAGTCCATTCTCTCCTTCTTCAAAAGCTTCCTGCAGGTCCTATAGAAAAGCTTCCTATACAGAGATGCAGGCTTGGTCCAGGAAGCAGCCTAGGCAGTCCACGTTTACAGGAATAAACCCTGCTTTTTACCGAGGGTATTAACTTGACACATGGTGGTCTTCTGGTTCCAGCATTATCATTGTGATGGAAATGCCTTAGTACCAGCATGCTTTCCTACATGTTCTGGATATTTTTCTTCTCCTTTTTTCCCCCTTCCTTTTGAGGATGCTTATTGGAGAAACAATTTCTCTCTTTTCTAGAATTCAGACTCTGAAAATCACACACAATGTGCAACCGGCATTTTCCATCTCTTGTCGTGACCGTTCTGCCACTTCCCAGTCTATCAAGTGCAAAAAAGTACAGACAATACAGACAGAAAGCCAATCAGACTAGAATTACCTTGTCTGTTCAACAGCTGGGGTGTAGCGTATGTCTGTCTTCCCTGTGTTAGAGTTAAGAATTCACATTTAATGGGCTTGACCTACCTTGTAAACATATATCCTGGTGCCTTACAAGAAGCATTCAAAAATGCAGGTAAATGTGGCTATGCCCAAAAGAGCTGGAGCGAGTTTAGATATGAAGAGGTAATTGATTAAGCAGGTAACATATGTAAAGTCAAGCTTGAAGACATAGTGCAGTTCCAAGCTCTTCTGGGCTATTAAAGTAAATTAATGACCTGGAGCTGTGTAGGGGTTTCCAGAAACAACACTGTAATAGCCAACTGGCCACAGTTTGCAGCCTATAGAAGGGGGAGATGTTTATTCTTCAGCAAATTGCCTGCTCAGGCACCACACTATATATACTCTATATCTGACAGATCATAGTGCAGAAACGACAACCGAATCTTAGAATAACACCAGTGAGTATAAAATATGATGTTGGCTTGGAAGAAAATGAACCAATCAGAATCTTTGATGGGACCCAGATATTTTCAAGATTTCACAGTACTCTTTTCCATGCTGATAGTTTGGCAGCTGCTCAAAAGTAGCTATTTTTTGCCATTTTAAAGCCCCGAATGTGAGCGTCAACCAAAAAATAAGCATTTGAACAATCTTCGCAAAATATAGAGGGCAGTAAAAGGTGCAGGGAGTGACTCCCAGGCACAGAGCTATGAAGCCACGCTTTGCTTTGCTCTCTGCAAGCCATGCCTACGGCAGTGCTGTGGTCCCCATAGGGAAAACACTTGTTGGTTTCCATCCAGGTCCAGACTGAGACTTTGATGATGTGCAGGCATTTTCAATGTTTCACAGCACTCTTTGACACGCTGCCTGGGGATGGAGGCACCAGCATCCCCTGGCCACCCTGCACGGCTTGCTGCAGGCTGAGGGCTCAGCATCCCCCGTGCTTAGGGCTGCTCAGGCTTTCCCACCCATCAACAACTTGTGACACCCGGGAGCCACGCTGCCTTCTCTATTAGCACTCTTCTGTATGTTTCCTGGGAAAAGTATTTAGAGCTTTGCTGAGTGCTTTTTATAAACATCACGATCACCCGAAAGGCCACCGCAATAGCTGATAGCCGTTAAAAATCACAAAGGTGCAAAGGGGACATAAGCCATTAGATCATCTTCGGCGGCATTACCTTTGGTTTAAGTTCCCCTAGACCCCCCAGGCGTGCAACTGGGGGGGTGGGGTGGGGTTGTGTGTGGGGGTGTATGTCGCTTTCTGCTTGTACTTACGGGTCGTGACCAGGTGAACGCTTGCGCGGGCTGCGCCTGCCTGCGCGTAAGTGTCCTTCCCTGCGCGGCGGGGCGCGGAGCGGGGCGCGGAGCGGGGCGCGGAGCGGGCCGGGCGGCGGGGCGGGCCCTGGCGGCGGGGGCGGGGGCGCATGAAGGGGCCGGGCGGCCGCGCCGCGGCTCCGCGCCGGGTGTCAGTTGTGAGCCGCCGCCGCGCAGGCAGGCAGGCAGGGGGGCAGGCAGGCAGGCAGCACGGCAGGCAGCCCCGCGGAGGCACCGCGGCAGGCGGGAGACCATGATCCTCACACGTAAGCTCGGGCCCTGCCCGATGGGGGAGGTGGTGGCGGCTGCGCGCCCGGGGGCGCAGGCTCCGCGCATCGCGGCCAGCGTTGCCGGGAGGTGCTTCGGGAGCAGCGCGGTAGGGTTTGAGGGGACGTGGGTCCCTCTTTTGTTATCCCGCAGCCCCCGGAAAGGCAGCGCTGGCAGGAGCGCGGGCGGGCTTCCCGCGGGGGCGGCGGCTGCCCCGTCCCGTCCCGCGGTGCGGTGCGGTGCGGTGCGGTGCGGTGCGCGGCGCATCCCCAGCCGCGCGTCCGCCCGCGTTTGCGGGGGTGAAAAGCGCCCGTCGGGGCGGGAGCAGCCCCCGGTGCGGCGGGAGCGCTGCGGGGGCCCGGCGGGACCTCTGTGGCTGGGAGGCGGCGGGGGGCCGCTGCGGCTCCGGCCGGGGGGCGCGGGCCGCGAGGGTTAACCGCCGCGGGACCTACGGCACGCAGCTGCGGGGCAGCCGCGGGCGCGGAGCGGCGCGCAGGATGCGGGCCCTCTCTGTGGAGGGCACCGTGGCCATCTCTTCTCTCTCTTTTTTGGTGTTTTGGGGGGTTTTTCTTTCCTTTTTTTTTTTTTTTCCGGGAGTCCCTGCGAGACGGCAAACGTCGAGTTTCTTTTGAAGTTCTTCGTAATTAGCCCGATGGCCTCCAGGAGCCCGGTGGCTCCCCCCGTGCGGCGGTGGCCGGCCCTGATGTCACCCCCGGAGGCTTTGATCCCGGTGGAGGAGCGGCACCTCCTGCCAGTCGGGATCACCCCCCCTCGCCCCCTTCCCGAGGCAAACAGAAAACCGATGCTGGTTTCCAGTCGGGCAGTTTTACTTTCCGTATCACCCTCCCCGTTTTCGCAAACAGCCACCGATGACTTACTTCTACCCTAACTGTGAAGTTGTTGAGCGATGTGTTGCCATTAGCCTAATGAGCGCTGTTGCCAGTCAAGGGCACTTACTATTGGTACAACAACCTTTTTCTTTTTTTTTTTTTTCCTTTTCCCCCTGTTGTCTTTGGGAAAATTCTCTCTCACTGGAAGAAATAACTACCTTTAAACAATGTATTTAACAAGGTCAGAAGGTTCTGCCTGATGTGTCATTGTACTTAATGCACGTGAATTGAAAGACTGGGGAATATAATTTTATCTTAGCCATCAATTTTAGATGCTTTTATTTTTTTTACAGGAGTGAGTGTGATCTGTTTGAATTCCCCTGCCCTGATCAAGAAATTCCCAGCAGCAAATCAGTAACAATGCTCTGAGTCAGGTTATGTCTTAAGGCTGCTTGTAGTGAACTTCAGGAAGGTAATAGACAAGCAGATTTCATACGAGCCTCTGAGCATGAATCTGTCAGTGGTTCAGTGCCAGACTGATTCAGCATCCATCTGGCAACCAGGCTGTTGCTGGCTGACGGCACACACAGTTGGTATTAGGCGCCTCTGTTGATTCCACAGCTGTGGCCTGCTATCTTGTCTTCCAGGTGTCCTTACTGATGTCCTGTAGGCATCCTGATCTGCATCTCCAGTAGAAGCAACAAAAGAGAGAAAGGCTGAGGTGGCCAGGAAGTGGGATTGATGTCTCTCTAGCAAATGGTTTTGGGTTACTACTTCAGTTGGCCTGTGGGATCCTGATTAGGGCTGAGATTCTTTGATTATGGAATATAATACCTGCAAAAGAAGATGTAGGTATTGTTTTGATAAGATTTCTTTCATCTACAAGTTCATAGAAATCAAAGCATTTGGAGCTACCTTCTGTAACCTCTAGGACTTCCTGATCTCTTTATGTTCTTTTAAAATAACTTGGTTTGTTAATTGATTTTTTTTTAATCAAAAGGAAGTGCAGATACATTGTTTTAAACACCATGGAGCTATTGTTAAATTTCATTTCTAAGTGGTAGTTAAATGCAAGAATATACCTTGTCACGTTTTTATTTGGGTTTTAAATCTCAGTTGTATAAATTCAGTCTAGGATTTTTAATTCTGGAGGCAGGGTCTTCCCAGCCAGTTCTGCAGCTGCCCTTGCTGGGCCAGAGAGAAAGACCACTGCTAGTCATGGAAACTCACAAGTACCCGGTGTATTTTGCCTCTCGTGCGGGCAGGAAAAAGGTACTGCAGTTGTCCTTATGTACTAATCTCGAACGTTTATATTAGCATTCCTAGAAGAAGGAGATGAGAGGTGACTTGGTTTTACTTTTCTGGTGCTTCTGATTCATTACATCCTAGGCAATGGTTTGTTTGAGCCAAGTGAATTTATGAGTTCTGCAAATATTTAGAGATGCAGTTTGCATGATAAAGTTTTTTTCTGGTCAGAATACCACGGTATGTTCTGTTTGGGCTTCTTTAGAGATTCAAACTTCTCTTCCAATTCCCCTCTGATTGGCGTTTTGCTATTGGCTTCAGCATAAACACAACTGCACCCTTGGCTGGTTAAAAGGAGATGGAGGAAGAGAACTCATGTGCTTAACAGGATGGTCCTGTACTGTAAACAAGAGCTTTTCATGCTTAACTATCCTTCCTAGCAACAGGAAGAAGGAAATGAGGCTATGCAAAAGGACCCTGACACATTTCAGACAATGCCAGACCCACCCTAGCATTCATACAGTATAGCCAGAAGACTTGGGGAAATAAAAATAACTTCAGATGTTTCCCCTTCCTTCCTGCGCATAGTATAGAAATACAGCAATCAAATGATCTGCAGTTCACAGAAAACTTGCTGGTTTGATCTCCACTAAGTAAAGAGATTATGACCGTATATAATTCATATATCTTCATTGGGTATCATATTGTTCTGCTTACAGTCTGATCCTTGATATTTCAGAGCGAATGAATTACAAAACACTGTATCCTCCCTAGTGATGTAGTGAGTGGAGATATCTAGTAATTTTGGTCATTTCAGCAATTCCAGGCATATTTCTTGCTTGTACCTGTGCTATCAGTAATTCTGACTGGTGCAGGGTATCAAGATTGTCTTGCGGGTTTTTTTTATTTCCAAAGGTTTTTTCCAAGTTTTTTCTTTTTTTCTTTTTATTTCCTCTTCTGTTTTTTCTCCTTCTCCTGTTTTAAGGAAAAAAAGTCTGTCTTACACCAGTGATGAGCAAGTCTCATGAAAGGGGCCCAGGACTGGGCTGTGATTGGAGCTTTCTGATTCTTTTCACGGGACACTTACTCTGCCATACTTGCTGTCACTGAGTACTACCCCATCCCGCACAGCATACCTTTGAAATCAGTAGGTCTGTTAGTACACTATACCATTGACATAACTAGTAGATGTAAAATAAAGTCAAGAATGACTTAACCAGCTAGCTTTAATTCACTGGGTTTCATTATCTGAAAGTTACAGGTAATACTACGCACCTTTCTGAAGTATTTTGGTGTCTTTAGAAGAACACGCTAAGCATTGTTATTTGTTAGGGTGAATATTCTTTCAAATACTGACAAGTACGTGTTTCCCTTAAGAAGGACTGCGCTAGGTGAGACCAGATCAGGGAAAATATTATCCAGTCTCTCTTCTAATGAAGACACAATATGATGACCCAGTTACGGTAGGGACATTTTTTTTAAAGCCCCAAATGGTGCAGAATTCCTTAGACTTGGTTTTAAATATATTTATTTTATATTTATCTAAAACTGTCCATTCAAATGCTCATCTCGGTCTGTGCAAAGAACACTTACTGAGGAGATGCATGAAAGACATTTGCTGAAGCCAGCAGTGGACACAGTTTGACCTTCCCCAACCTATTCTTGTCATTTGTTGAAGATTCAGGTTTGAGAAAGATACACCCCCCTGCATTCTTGCGTTTTGGGGAGGGTCTTTCTGTGACCCTGTGGACCTACAGAACTGGACGCTCTGCTGGCCACCCTTCCCTCTGCTCACCATATGTGTCTCTGACAACAGAGTTCCTGTGCATTGTAAGGTACAAGAAACTTTCCAGTGTAAAGCTTCATGATCTGGTTTAACTTCCCTTCTTCTTCCCGTACGTAGTCTCTCTGCTTTCTTTTGCAGTGCTGCGGTGGCTTTGCAGTGCTACCATGGCTCTGCTGTATCTAGACCATTCTCTTGTCCCCAAAGTTAAAGTTGCAAGGTGTGACCGTTGGATCAGGTACTGAGAAAAGCATTTTCAAGTCTGCAATATCACAGACAGAATACTGTAACTGTCTGTAATATCTGGAAATAGAAAGTTCATAGTAATATTTGCTTTGGGAAGATCCGTGTTTGCGTCTTTAATTGTGATTTGGAGAAACGGGCACGCAGCTGGAACACTACCAGCTTTATGCTGGGCTGTTTCACTGCCACTAGTATTTCGTAGCTAGTGTTGTATCATCCACACTGGGTGCAGTTTGGGGACTGGGTCATCAGTGAGGTAAGCACTAAATGGTTATGATGCAAAGGTAGTCCTTCCATATGGTTCTTCTTACATGTGCAGATGGTTTTGAGGTTGAGGTTTAACAAGCTAGAAGAAGTAACTGTATAAAATCTACTTTCCTCCGTATGAACTGTTGAGACAGCTCAGATCAGCTCTTATACCATGATTATTTCTTAGATCTGAACAGGTAACCCAGACTTTGGGCATTTTTAGATGAAGCATCTGTCACGCTGGACCTACTCACTTTTGCCACCTCCTGGAGCTCAATGAGCCTTTGATTTGAGCTTTGCGTACAGTATGCAAGCTTACTAGCTCGCAGGTGGGGTGCGATGGGAGAATACTAGTGCTGGGCTTGGGAGTATCAATGGTTAATGTTTGCCCTTCAGTGTGTTCTCAAAGGTCGTTCTAACCAAGTCATTTCTGAGAGAAGAGAAGGTTAAAGTCATTTTCTGTTTCCCAGTCTTTGGAGGAGGATTCGTTTCTCACTCTGGAATCTGTCAACATGACCTCCTTCAGAGGATTTGACTAACTGCTTTCTCTGCCCCAAATAATCCTCCTCCAAGACCACCCCGTGTTAATCAGGCCAGATAAATAACCCACGTGCCCAATTATTTCTTAAGGTTTTCTTAAGTCACTTGACATCTTGTTCCTCTTCATCTATGAACCTTCTTAAAAACGAATGGGAGAAGACCATCTTTAATCTATAAAAAGAATCGTTCTTTGGCAGGAAAACTGCCATATGAAGCTTTAGTTTTCTGTTTAAACGAAGTTAGTTTTTAACTTTATATTGCATTGTTTTCTAAATTTCTTTCTTAATCCTCCTGTATATGCTCAAAATGCAAAAAACATTTAGGAATAAATTATGATTTACAGTGTAAACCAGGAGTTGTGATGGTTCTTTTGTGTCCTAGAACACGGTTTCCCAAGGTCTTCAACAAATTAGGAGGCAATGCAGCTGACTTTGGGCAATCAGAAGTATACTTAATAGTGTGAAAATAAGCAGTAATTGCAATCTGCTAGAGAGTGTATAGGGAAAGTGCTTGACAGAGACGCGGGGACTATCCTTTATTCCTGTACCCCTATATTAAATCCTGAAGCGGTGCTGTTTTGATGCTTTTCTGAGCATAACAGTTGCTCCAGGCCCTCTCGACAGAGGGGAGGACGTCTTGCCAGCCGGGGCATGCTCTGGGGGTGGTGGTTGTGCCGTCTCTGCCCTCCTGCCATCAGGCACTGCCCTTCCTTGTGCTCTGATGAAGACCTGGGCTGCTCCCCGTGCTTGGGATGGGGCTTACGGCACAACTGGACTTAGAGAAAGCAGAAGTCTTATTTTAAATATTTTTTTTTTTTGTAAAAATAATGAGGAGAACTGTGAAACTAATCGCCTTTATTCCTGAAAAAGAGGATTGTTGAGTTTTAGAGACCCATGGATCCATGTTGGGAAGGGCTTAATTCCTCTGAAATTCATGGAGGCTCCCATTGATTTCAGCAAGTGTTGGCTCAATCACTAAACATTTTAAACATTTTCATCAGATGCTGTTTCTCTTGTTAAGTTTTGAGCTGAAAAACTTTCGAAGTGATTTTGATATGCTGAAGACTATGAAAAGGAGATTCAAGTTAATTAGATTTTGGTTCACAAGAGCAGTATTGTGTTTCCTGTGCTAGCCAAGAGCATTGGTGAGCAATTAAAGCTGCTATATTGTGTAACCTGGTACAGTTCGTAGGGAGGGAAATGACATACAGCCAACATACACCTATGCGGATGTTTTGGAAACCAGTCGTGTGTGTGTATATGTATATTTTAATTTAACTTTCATCATTAAGGGGGTAAACAAACTTAAAACCCCACCAGTGGAAGTAAGCCATTTGCTCTTTCCAAAAGCTCTGCTGAAAAAAAAACGGTGTTCAAGCTTCCTGATTTTTTTCAGAGAAAATATCAATATATGATCTTAAACATCTGTTTCCTTACTTCTTCTTCATCTGTTCCCACACAAATTCCAAACATACTCTGTTTCTTCTCCCAGTGTCCTGTGGTTTATACATAACATCAGCAGCATAGTTACTGTCTTGCTGCAAGGCTCCATAACTTGAAAAAGCCATTCCCATGCTTAACCCAAAGCCAGCAGGGACACAAGGAGAGTGTTTCTTCGGTCGTCATCACGTAGCTGAGAATTGTTTGAGTAACATTCCCCACCACCACCTCTTTCTAGGGTTTTTATGACTAGAAAGCAACATGTATATTTGGTGTCATATATGATTTCTTTAAAGAACTTGTGTTTTTTCCCCCAGAAAGTTTTTGCTAAGAAATATTTTCTTAAAATGGTGTTTGCATCCGTATCTGCTTGAATTGAGTGTTGAGGCATGCAGCTTTAAGTGGAGATCACAACATGTGTTGTTTGACTGTGGAAGGTAGATTGAAGCACAGTGAAATACAGGAGCACGTCAAAATAGGCAGCTGCTATTGTGAAATATAAGTTGCACTTTAAAGGTGAAAGGAGAAAAGGGACCCGCTTGGGAAGGTGGTTAGCTTTCACTTCAAAACCTGCAAGCTCATCATCAGTTCAAAAGCCGTGCCTGTTACTCTCTTGGACTCACTGATTCATCCAGAAATGAGTCCTTCATGGGCTGAACGTGACAGACTAATATTTTTGGATAGTGTTATAAGATTGGATTGTTCTTTTAGAATACGAAGAGATTCCAACTGTGTTAGAAATTTGGCAAGAGCTTTTAATGGGATTTTCAGAATTCTCTAGCTTTTAGTGGTTGAATGTTTATTGACAACCTTACCAAGTTTCAGTGTTTGTTTTAAGGGCATTATCCTTATAAAATGTTGGTCTTCATTAATTACATTTTTGCTTTCTTTAGTCCTTGCTACATGCTGCTTTCTTGAAAGGTGTGGAGCACTAAGTTAATGATACTGCCTAAGGAATATTTAACTATATAGGTTTGAGAAAAAACAGACTTATGAAAAGGAATTTAATTATTTTCAAGCTACAGTTGCATATCTTCAAAGTGAAAACCATCTGAGGCCATGGACACATAGCAGGCTCTTAGGAAGTCATACTGTCCCAACTTTAAAGGGCTGCAGGCATATGACATTACACAGAACTGATTTATCATTTTCAGTGCCTGGCCTGCACATTTGTAGACAGCTGCCATAGTGCATTTTTTTTTTCCCGATTTGTCTCAGATTTCACATCAGTGTGCATGTATCTATAGATGGAGTGGTTGGAATAGTGTGATCAAGTCTAGTGTTGGGACCACAATTCACATGTCAGAGATGTAATTTAAGCACTTGGAAAAATGATTGCTTGTACTTCGGCAGTGGAATTCTATCCAAAGACTATTTCTCATATATACCACAGCTGGTCTTAAAAATTATGATCCTAAATGATCTCAAGCTTCTTACTAGCTCAGGACAGTGTTTTGGAGTTGAACACAGATTTTGCAAAGCACCAGAAGTTTCAGAGGGACGTATATGGCGACAGGCAATTTCTGATACAGACAGAAAAAGAGGACCAACTTCTGAGCATGCAAGCCCTTTTGCAGCCGTTAAACTGGAGCATCAGTCTTGGATGGGGAAGAATCCTCTTTGTTGCACCATCTGTGCCTTAGAAAACATGCAGGTAGTTTTATGCATTGCAGTAAGGAGCAATCGGGTTCATCTGTAGCATTCATGGTGAGAAATCAGATTTTCTGCATCCCATGGGAGAGACTGTCTCCTGTAAGCTAATTCAGGAAGATTATTTTGTATTCAATTTTTACTTTTTTTTTTCCTTTTCTGAAAAAGGAAAATAGTGAATTTCAACTAGAATGACCTGGTCAAAAATTAAGACCAAAAATAACCCTAAACAAACTGGTTGTTAGGTATGGCATTGGAGTGGACCTTCAGCAATGAAGCCCATTTTTGCTGAAATTTGATTTTGACAGCGTTGATTTGACCAGTCTCGCTACAGATTTTTACGATCTACTCTCTTAACAGAGCCAAAAGGTGGGATGAGTAGAACTGATGTGTGGAGGTGCTAATATGGCTATAAAGGTGTCTGAGTTGAGGCAAGAGGAAACCATCTGCTTGGAAGAACTGTTCATATGATGTTTAGCACCTAGGTGAAAATGAAGCCAATACATGACCATACAAAGATACATCTGCTTTGCACCTTGTCCTGAAGACCCTGAAAGAGCTGGTGCTTAAGTTGTATGTTATTTCATGGAAGCAAAAAGCAAGGAAGAACAAGAAAGTGAAAAAATAAACCCTTCTAACTTTTTAGTAGATCTTACTGCTCGTTATGATTATTTTTTTCTCAACGGGCATTATTGCTGCATCAAACTGCGGGTTGTATTTTTTATAGGAAGGAAGATACCATCCAACAAAAGACTATAGACATCTTGGAATTCTCCCTTCTGCCATTGCAGTATCAAACAAGGTGTGAATTGAGATGGTTTTGCTATGAAGTTTTAAACCTGCAAACTTGCAGGGCCAGGAACCAAGATTAACCAAAGTTAAACAAAAAGGAAGTTAGAAGTTTCCATTTTCAGCTACCAGTTTGGGGAAGAATTGGGTCCTCCTAACCCCCCAGGAAGTGGGTAAATAAGGACTAATGGTTCCCAACCATACACAAAAGGAACTCCTACCCTTGATTTGAGCATGGAGGCCTGCTTTGTGAAACGGACTAACAAATAAAGCTGTTTCCAATAAAAATTTCCTGTTTCCTCTTTAACACATTCGCCTGCTGTTTGCTTACACGACACCAAGAATAAAGACTTCATTGTACTCCTTTTTGGTGGTTTTTTTTTGGTTTGGAGGTTTTTCTTGTTTTGTTTTACTTTCTAAGAGAATTTCTTGTGCATCAGGACATTTAGAAATAATAGTGCAATTTCTTTCTTGCCAGTGATTCTTTCATACAAGAACCTCCTGCTGCTGGGGGAGGGCGCAGAGGACACATCTGAAAAGCTGCACATACATTTCTTGCTTGGAATGTATACGGAATTGTAGTTTATTGTAAAGGTTTTAACTGGCACGGATGTTTGATTCAGAAGGGAAGTGGCACCGCAGGGATGGAGCGGGGAGGAGGGAGTGAGACCGGTCCCTTGCCTGCAGCAAGTAGTATCAGCTCAGCTACCAGGTCTTCATCAGAAAGATGCTCGTGGTGGGAAATTGCTTTGCATATCATGGCAGATTAATTAGGGCTGAAGTAGGGCTTTCCTAAAGCAGTGTAGAGTTCCTCTGCACGCTCCCTCTCCTCCCTGTGGCTCTCAGCTGGCCCCAGCCAAGCAGATGCTGTGCTTGGCAGTGAGTTCATAGCTCAGGTGATGATCTGTAATCTAGGTCCCCTGGGAGGCTGAACGAAGGCTTCTGGGTGCCTTGTCCCTTCTAAAACTTTTTAGAAGTAGTGGAAGAATCTGATTTTGGAAGCTCTATTCTCTCTTTTGTCCCTCGTTATCCCGGTTGCCGTTAATCCAGATGACAAGGACTTGCACATATTCCCATGTCCACCTGGATATGAAACCATGGCAGCTGGCAAACCAAGAGTCCCAGGGCTGATGCTGCTGAGCTGGAAGACAAGCTGGTATTTGGAAAGTGTAGGAATGAGCTTTCTCCTCTAGTGTAGTTTAAATGATTTGACCAGAACCTCAGGTTTAACTAATGTATTTTATTCTCAAAGGCAGATTCCAGTTAAGTTGTGGTAGTGAACTTTTTACCTATACAAGCTTTCAGCTGTTTAAGTTTTTATCTCTCATGTGAGGAAGCTTTTTCTGTGTAGTCAGCTTTCTGTGCAGCCTATTCAGCGCACCCTGGGCTGGCTTCTCCCTCGGGCTATATTTTGATCTGCCCGAATTTCACATACATACACAGTTTTTTTCATACTCTGGCTGCTCAGTAACCAGCAGGGTTGAGATGGGGAAGCTGGGTTGGAAATGACCTTTCCGTTCATCTGGTGGCAGCGCATAGGTGTAATCTAGGAGCAATCCTGAGTTTGGCCAACTGGAGTTGAACAAAAGGAGCTGCTTTTTTAGGTCCTGCCTCTGCTCTGTTACCCATACCCCTGCCACATCCCTTTCTCACACACGCTTTGTGTGGATGGAGGTGACACGGAGAGAGCCCTGGCCGCAGGGGACTCCCTGGACCCTTCTTCATGACACCTCTCCAAACCCCTCGCCCTTCCAAGGACTTGCCACAGGAGCCAGAGGCTAGAGCCCTGGCTTTCCCAAAATGTTTGAGATGGAAGTGGGGCAAATAATTGCTTTTAAACCCCTGGTGCTGTCCTGTACCCAGCCCTAGGCATTTGCCTAGCCTAATCGATGAGCAGGTGCACTGGTGGTTTATTGTCCTCTGCAATTCTTGTGGCCAACCAGGAGTAACTCAGGTGCTTCATTGCCTAGATAGACTTCTCGGGGGATTCTCAAAGGTATTTTGAAAGCAAATATGCTCTGAAAATCCCAAAGGCACCTCACACCTGGGTGCCCATAAAATATGACTGCCACGTAACTTGCATATATATTTGCAGAAAAGATACACAAAGCTTCTACAGAGAACCTTAAAAAAAGTCTGATAAATGCATATTCATAGTTTTCTAGCTCTAGAAATATTTTACAGGTCATACACCTGGGGTGCTCAGTAAAGGACCTGTGAACAAATATTTAAACACATTTAAGAGCCACTGTAGTGGTAAGGAATCTGACACTTTTTTCAATTACACTACAAGCATCTACCTGCATTTTTAGGTAAATACTGGTTATCAGGGATAATTTTTTTTTCCGTTTTAAATCAAGTAAAATCCTCCTTCAATCCAGACACTTCTGCAGGATGTGACCTGTAAGACAGTTAATTTTATTTTAAGTACTCGTAGAAATTAGTTGCAGAATTTTTTACTTTAGTATTTTCGTTGCTTCTGGGATGCAATGAGATTGTAATAGTCCGTTGTTTGTTCTTTCTTGAGCAGTACAAGTTTTAAATATATTTTAGATTCTTTTTTTACTTCTTTATTAACTTTCCCATGTATTTCCTTAGAATACTGAAATTAAAATACTACTTTAAGCAAAACTTTACAATCGGTTGCAACTGGAATTGAAGAATGCTTTTTCTTAATGAGTAGCTTAGTCAATATGTCTGTACGTGCTTGTTCTCATGTGGTCCCATAACCCAAAGGTGAAGCAAACACAAGTTACACAAATGCCTGCTTGTCCTGACTTCAGCGAGAGTGGATTTTTAGCTGTTTATTTATCTGGAATGTTGTGCTTTGGCTCACCTTAACCCCTTGGTTTGGGTATGTATCTTAGCAAAGCAGTCTAGCAAAGCACAAATATTTTAACCCTGTTGTAGCTATGTGGAAAATTAGAGGGGGATTGCCGTCATTTTGGAGATGCTAAAAGGTGCCTGCCGTTTCGTCCGATTTTAACTGTGTACCTATATCTCACTGGGAATATTTCATAACATGCCAAAATCTTGAGATATTTTACTTATGTTATGCTTGGCCCTTCACTGCCCTGTATGCAGTAACTTGTATTCTGAGCAATTCTGAGCAGAACGCTTTGCGCGTGGTTTCTGCAGCAGGTAGCAATAGTATCCTCTCCAAATAGGTGGCAAAATTGTCTACTGAGTTGTACATAATGAAGCTTTTCTTTTCTGGTCCATCAAGAAGAGTGAATATAATCGAAGCCAGATGAACTTTAAGAGTTTCTGATTGCTCACTGTCTGTCTGACCAGTTCTAAGGAGGGAGCTAAATTCCCAGTAGCACTTTCTTGAATTTTTAGAACAAAATTAACCCAATCCGTTTCCTGAACACTTGGAGAATACCCTAAATACCTTTTATATTTACCTAGTTGGAGCTAATAAGGTAACATTTTCTTTATTTCCGCTTGTATTAGGTAACAAATGAATTTAAGTATAATTTATTCACAGACTAATATAACCCATGTTCAGAATGTTTCCTTTCTTTCAGTGTCAGGTATATGTATGTGAATAATTTAATTTTGCGGTATGCTGTTTTGGGCAGCGTGAGGGAAAGTTAGCTGACTTTCCTGTAATATACCACGTAACTCATAAATGCCTTGAAGACCTCCAGTGAAACTAGGTTCTTGTTGGGTAGTAAATACGCGCTTGAGTGAGCTGCAGTACAGTGTGTTGGTTGTTCTTGGGCTTGGGTCTGTCAGTGCTGTCTACAAGATGTTAAAGCACACAGTATTACAAACTCTACTAGGAATTTCTGTCAAGACAGAATAGTTGGGCCAGGAGGATCGTAAGATTTGTTGAACAAATGCTGCTTGAGTTGATTGCGGTGCTGGTTTCTCTAGTGTTGACAAAACCTGTACGGAATAATCCATAACTCCTGCAGTTTTCATCTGTGTCTGTTTCTGTAACTATTAAAATGATGAGCTGTTGATAAATTGTGGATGAATGCTAGTGGCTTTCCAGAATCTGAGATACGTTTGATCATGAGAAGAAAAGCAAACTGGGATAAGCAAACCTGTGTCTCAGTTCAAAGTTGCTGAATATCTTCATGCTTGTTTTGTAACAGGAATAGTAGAAGTGGAGGAGAGGAAGTTTTTGCTTTGCAGATCACTAACCAGAGGTTGTCTTGTTTCTGTCCTCTTCCAGAAATCGAGGCCAAGGAAGCTTGTGACTGGCTGCGGGCTGCCGGGTTCCCGCAGTACGCGCAGCTTTATGAAGGTAGGCACCTGAGCTTGCGAGTTGATCATCCCCGGCAATTTTTGAACACTAAGATGTAATATTCACCAATAAATAAGGTTCAGGGGCACAACTGAAGTGCCAGCACATAAGATGATTTTTAGGGACTGGGCTTCTTTCTGCTACCTACCACACACATAGATGTACCAAACCCTGTGAGACTCTGAAACGCTCTTGGAGTTTAGATTCGTTCCAGGTTTCCGTTTTAGTCTGAATCCTCCAAATATCCTCATAGCACAAATCATGTGTTAGCACCATGGTACGTTGCCTGTAGTTAAAACACAAATGAACCATATTTTTGTAAATGTAATCGTCCACTGCTACAAGCCCAGCCTTAGAGAAACACAGAAGCTGTGTCCAGCTCCGCCGGCCAGCTTTCCTAGTGGAGCACAGGTAGGAAATTCTGCGTATGCGTGGATGGATGCATCTGTACGCCTCGTGATTCCCCAGGCCTGTGTGGTTTTTCAGAACAGTTTGAGTTGGTGTTAGACACAGGCTCACTATGAAGGAAGAAAAGAACATACAAGCCGTTGTTGCGCAGACGTGCAGCACCTCCTCGAAGAGAGGCCTGACTCCTGCACTCACCATGTTTGTCCTTCTGTGGGATGGATTCACTTTGTGTCCGCTTTTACAAAGGTTTTGCTCAAGCAAAACTATTGTCTTCATTGTTTCTCTAACCTACTAGGAACTTGCAGTTTTGGCATGCAGTTCTTAGGCTCTGATGCAGAGTAACGTACAGAGGTTTGTTTTAAAGTGTGACATCCTAGAGGTTCTTTTTATATAGGTATATTATTATTCAGAATCCCCCCCATCACTTAAAATTACTTGCACTCTTACCTGCCTCTTCTTTTTTGTAAAACAAACTCCAGCTGCTGCTTGTAAGAATGAGCATAGAAAGTCCATTATTTACAGTGAATAACTGTTGGAAATTACAGCAAATGCTGAGCTGACCTTCTTGGAAAATGATCTCGTTGAGCTTTGATTTGCAGCTGCATTGGCAATATGAGATGATAATAGCACTTTCAAAAGCAGCGCTTGGCGAAACTTTTCTTTGCCTGTTCAGAAATTAAATTTCCTTTCATTATTTCTCTTCCCTTTTTTTTTTTTTTTTGTGCCAATGGAGATGCCAAGATTTTCTTGGGATGCAGAGCTGGGACTGTACTTCCAGTCTTTGTTAAAACTGGGGACAAGACTACCAGCTGAATATGTGGGCTTGTGGGTTTTATCTTATGCTGAGCTGTAAATCCCCTACGAAATTACTTGCATTCAGAAAACATGTCCTACCTATGGTTAGCATTGCCTCACCTAAAGACTCTAAACTTACATAAAATGTTTCTCATGTAGGACCATGTCCTACCTAACATCAAAAGGACTGCAGATGTGAGAGCAAGGGGTGAGAGCAAGAACAGCCATACCCATTGAAAAGACAGCTGTCCTTATATGAAAACAGTATACCATTGTCCTTTGCAAGCCCCCCTGGCAGCAGCAACCACAACAAAAACAGCAGCAACATAAATTAAGCATAAAAAAAAAAAATGGACTGTGCAGACTATCAACTTCTTCCAAGTCACCTCTCTCACTTAAGTTCTCCCATATGTTTTCTTGTGGGCACTCTAAGGTTCTAACTTTCTCAGAGGAAAAACTTAAATCAGCACTGGTGAAAAATCCCACTTGAATGTGTTCAACCCCTTTACTTGCACCTTGGACTTAAAATAATGAAGGGGAGACCTATGGATCAATTGGGTATAGTACAAGAGTTCTGAGAAGTCACCTATATGGAGTGATCCCACACAGTACGCATTTAAAATGGAGGTTGATCAGTGAGCCTTTGTCAGTTGCTCTGCTAAAACTGCAGTTTTCTGCAGTAGAAAGCTAGAATTTCTTGCATTTCACAGAATACGTCATAATTTTTTTATTCCCGAGGCAAAATCATTGGAGGGATTGTCTATTGGTATAAAAAAAAAGCCAGAATATTAATTACTTTTCCACAAATTAACACCAATCCTATTCTTTTCATAATTTCAGCTCACTCTCTCCTAGTCTCTGGAGATCAAAATATTTTAGACAATCACTTGGACCAGGAACGTTGTATGCAAGTGCGACAGTATATTCGGAGTGTGTTCTTGTGTTGCTGTGTGCCCTGAACACCCAGTGCCTTTGGTGGGAGTTTTGGCTGTGCAAGGAATGTCGGAGCAGGACCTGTATGACAGTCAGGAATCTGTGGAGGACAGTAAATAATATATATGTGGTTGCTGCTTCAGAGCTGTAGTAAATTTTCAGCTCTCTGCCAACATTGTTTCCTCCCCCTCACTCTCCCAGTTGTTTATCTAAATAATCTCCTAAGGAAGGGAGGCAGTATGGGCTCCGCACAGCTTGGCTTGCTTTCATTTCAGTCCATATCTCATTAATGTTGTAACAGTGTCAAACTTTTAAATAGCCTGATTAACAGCCAACGAGATTCTGGTTTTCATTCTTTTCCAGAGATTTGGGGTTTACTGACCTTTCTTCTTTCATGTGAGATATTAGTACTTTGATGGAGAACGTATATTTATTTTAAATAAAGCTAACCCAAATCAGTTTCAGCGTCTGATGTCGGCTAGGGAGCTCACATTTGCCTCTTTCCCTCTCCTGGTGTTTCATCTCTGCTTTGCTCGTTTTTCCCCCATTTTGCATATGAACTTTCAGTTATCAAAGCTGCACGTCAAAAGCTTGTACATGAAAAGGAAGCATCTCTGGCATTTGAGATGGTAATGTGTGTTTACCTGAGAAGTGTCAGTCACTGGCATCTTGGTGAGCTCAGCTGGAGACAGATGGTTGTTTTGAAATAACTCACCGATGGGAGTAAGAGTCATTTTGATTCCTCATCTGTCTCTGTTCCTACAGATCTCCTTTTTCCAATTGACATCGCGCTAGTCAAGCGAGAGCATGACTTTCTGGACAGAGATGCTATTGAGGCCTTATGCAGGTAAGTGAAAAAAAAAAAATCACACTGCGTTTTGAAACGAAACTTTTCCTGTGTCATAGAAAGTATACCCTGGGAAAAGTATAACCTCAACTGAATTAGGTACCATTAAATAACCATTTGCTTGAGACCTTTTTATTATCCACTATCAGTATGCGGTTTTCATTAGAATAATATATTGAGCTGAGTAATATTTGGGGATCTTCTTTAAAACAAAGATGGGAGGAAAGTGGCAGGAGTCTTTGTGGCAGGTATTTCATAGGCATATTTTTTTATTATTATTCTTAATTTGCTTTCATTACTGATTCCCAAATTAGTTAGGCATGTGAAAGCAGAGCTGTGCTGGTGCTGGCTACAGCCATCTGCACGTACAACTGTAGCATCAATTCGCACACAGGAATTCTTTTTTGGGAGCGGTATTGGCAAAGCCATGCTGCCGCACTCCGTCACTCTCCTTTCTTACGTTGGTGAGCAGCTATGTATACAAACAAAACGCAAAGCTATGTATACAAACCCTCATGCTGACCTCAGTGCGTCACGCTGTGTGTGCCGTGATCACCAGAGCGAAGGTGGGTATGGCTGTAAGGGATAATGTGAGCGAATCTAAGAGTTTACCACCACTGCAAAGGCCACGTGCTCCCATTACGTATCTTCGTTGTTTATGGGCTCCTTCCACAAACCAGTTTGACTCACTCGCCCCGCAGAAAGAGTCTGGATAGTTCCTTGCTGGGTTAATAAATGAAATCAGCCCGTGTAAAGGCATAGCGAAGTTCAGAATAGGTGCAAAGGATGGGGCAGGACCCCACTGCCAGCTGCAGGGGCAAGAGGAGGGATGGGTAGAGAAAAAGAGGGAGCAAGACTTGCTGGTGTGTGGCAGCATGTTCTTACAGACCTGCAGCCTCAGCATTACCAATTTTATCATAAGAGAAATTACAGTGGCTCCATCTGACACTTACCCATCCATCAGTGGCCTCCTCTAGTGTGAGTCCACAATCTTCAATGGCGAAAAAGGCCTTAACTTTTCGTGTCTCCTATTACCTAGAAATGAGTGCAGTTTTCCGCCTCTGTCCTCCGTTATGGCAGCTTTCCAAATTGTCTGCAGAATGAATGCTTTTGGATACTGCATGCATGATGTCTGCAAATCTAAATGTCAGTAATTCTAATGAATTACAAAGCCCTTATAAGAAAGGCTTTAAGTTTATAGTGTTCTCATGCCATCACTGCCAGACTTGGAAGGGAAAGAGAGGGACTGGAATTTAAAGTTCTTCAGAAATATTTACAAGATTTTCAAACTAAGAAAACAGATTTGTTGTCCGGTCATTGGGAGGGGAAAAATCTCATTTATGTTAAAATTATACTCAAGATGTGCCCTACTCAAATGTAGGGCACCTATTCCATCGATATTAAAATGGGATGCATTGGTGTGCTTATTTGTGTGCTCTGGAACTTGTGAAGTCATTGAACAGAAAGTACAGCAATGTGAATAAATGCTGGTTCCCAGAAGCATAGTCTTCCCTTGCCAGGAAAACAAGGTACGGTCAAGCCAGCATATTTTGGACCTAGTGCTTGCCTGCGAGAATACTTTTTAACCTGGGATTATTTATTTTTATGGGAAAAAAGGTAGCAGATTGTTTCTTACTGGTGCAAGTAAGAATATGCCCTCCATATCTCTTTGAGATTTGCTGCTAGTGTGATCGATAAAAGCAGTTGGCACTTTTTCTGAACATAGAGGACAGTAAAAAGATCTGTATCCTAAGAATGGAAGCTTATATTGTAAGCCTTCTAATAAAGGCAAGCAAACCAAAATGATGTGGGTATGTACATATTTTGTGAAACTGGGAAGTCTTTCATAAGTCTGCTAATTGTAAAATAACCTCTTCACTTTCATCTTCAAATTGTTTTCTGTGTAATATGTGTAAGAATCCACCGGTCTTACTGTAGCTTAGGATAGAGATTTTAAAGGCTGAACTGTATCATTCTGAAGCCTGTGGCTTATGCATCAGAGTTATCTTTTAGAAGATAACTTTAAAACCAAAGCTAAAGCTTCCCCAGAAGCATTCAGATCCCACCTCAGAATAAAACTGAAGTAATTCAGTTAATCGTCTCAGATGTCTGAATTTGGCCCTTTGTCATGTGTGTTTGACAAAAGCAGTACATTATCACAACATTTCCACCTTTAGATTTTTTTTCCACGTCTCCTTGTTTAATTTTGTAAAGCTCATTAAAAAACATGGAGAAGGCACATCATTTGGAATGCTGCATTTCTGCCTGAAGCCAGGGTTTATTTTGACTCATGCCATGGTCAGTGTGTAAACAGTAAAGGGTTTTACTCAGTAAAAGACTTAGAGCTGTCTCACAACCCTAAATCTATCGCTGTTTCTTGACTGAAAATCGGAATAGTTTTGGAATTACTTGCATTTTCAGCACAGAGCTAAATGAACACTGTATGCAGTGGACAGCAACCAAATAGTAAGTCGTCCGTGCTGAGAATCTGCTTTTCTGTATAACAACCAGTGCTCTGTCAGCGGTTCTAATTACCTTGTTCTAATTACTGCATGCAAAGAAATTGTTTTAACAAAGACCGTAGAAATCACAGCGTCAGGGACTTTTTTTAAGTTTGAAGCATTTTAAATGATAGTTTACGTCTGAACAGTATTGTAAATTATGGTTTAATAATCTTATTAGTGTAAGCAGGAAAACTAATGTAACTTTAAAACCAGCTTATTAGTAAATGTTTTGCCAAATTCCTTTCTAAATGGAAAAGGTATCAATAGCTACCCAATTAAGGTTTTTCTTGAAAAATTTTAAGTGAGAAGTGGGTTGAAACTTGAATTACAGAGATAGCATATGGTACTTGGTAACAGTAGAAGACCGATGGTTAAGAAATGTCATTTAGTGATCTTATCATGAAACGTAGGGTTAAAAATGTAAGAGCGATGACTCTTACTTTAATTTGCTAAGATGCTTCATGTAGTGACTGCACAAAGTACTGCTGGCCTTGGTTTCATAAGACTTTGTGTAGATTAATGACTGGGAATTTGTCTTCAGAGGATAGCTGGCTGCATAACGTGCTGATGAAACTAAGTACTGAAACATACTTATCCTAAAGGTTGTTGCTAAGTACAAAATACGTAGCAAACCGTGATGGAAATCCTGTTTAGTTTCCTTATGCATAACTAGAAAACTGCCACACTATCTACGCAAGAGATTTCTTCAATCTTTTACCATTAGGACTTCTCATCCAAGAAATCGATGGTCATGGATTGGCATGAGCAGCATTCACTGCTCGTATCATTTGGTTTGTAGAGAGCTGGCCTCTTTTGCGGGTTAGAACGTGAAGATGAACCCCAGGAGCCAGCGTAGAGGCTGTCCACTGCCGTGGGACAAGAAAGCCCTTGTATCATCAATTAGTTACACCTATAATGGAGTTGGGATTTGCCCTGTAAGAATGAATTAAGAATTTAAATCCATCAAGAAAATATTTTAAACTTTAAAGTTAGATCATACAGTTACTCAGATTGAAAATTGTCATTTAAAATGTGTAAATCTAATATTCTGTATTGCTGCTGCTTTTCTTGGGTGCATGGGGTGAGAATTTTCTCCTGTTAATGAGAGCAGAATGAATTACCAGTGGTTATAGCTGGCACAGAACTGACTGTTTTCTAGATTAGCAAAGACTTTCTGTACAAGCCCATATTTTAATTTATAAATTAGCTGAAATTAGGTGTTCAAGCTGAAATTTTTGATAGTGAATGTCTTGTTCAGGCTGCCTTTCTTAGAAGAAGTTCAGGCTAAACTAGTTGGGCCATTTCTGAGGAGAAGACTAGGAAAAATGCGTCGTTTGCTCGTTTCTGAGAGAAGCTCCGGTGCCTCGTGTTTTGGGTGCGGCAGGTTCAGGCTTCCAGTGTAATTGCTGCTCGGGGCTGATATGGGTCAGTCATCACTCAGGGGCTGGGACCGAGAGGCAGGTCCTGTTGCATTGGTCACCATTGGGAAGAAGGGTTTTGCAGAGCCGGGGTGAAGGAGGATGAGAGCTTGGATAAGATTTCTGTGTACATGGGGGGCAAGGAAAAGTGACATCTCGGAGATGCAACGCTCCACAGGAGTAAGATACCATCTGGATGTGAAGATGTATAGAGAGAGGGCTGACTCAAAGGCATTTATCTAAGTGATGGGAAAGAGTATTATGTTGTCATCCAGTCATTCAGAAAGTGGCCAGGGTAGGAGGCATTGTAGAAATTGAGACTGACATAGCCAGACGGTGAAAGCGCCTGTAACTGCTGTCTGCAGCAATGCTGCCCCGTCCCTCCACCTCCCATCTTGTCCCCACGAAAGTGTCGCTGAGACAGGTTTGGGCAGAATAAGACAGAGCTAAAGAATGAGGCAGACCTGCTGACTGTCAGTAGGGAAATGGTAAGTTGAATTTATACCTGGGAATGAAATTACCAAAGAAGACGGTCCAGAGCCAGAAGAGAAAATTGCAGTTGAATTTGATGAGAAGATCTGTAGAAAATGAATGCGTGCTTATGTACTTAAAAAGTATTGCAAAACGTATGTGAAGTGAAGGTTAATGAAAGTTGTATAGGTAATGCTCATCCTGGCAAAGCCTAAACTTTGTAAGCTTAGCTTTGCAGATTCAAAACTGTGTTTGGAAGGCAGTTTTGCATATTGTACTGTGTTTTCAGTGTCCTGTAGCTCAAGGAACTGGGCACTGCTGAACTCCGGCAGAAGTTAGAGCAGGATGTGTGATGTATATAATGAAAGTTGCAGACTTGAGGCAATCACTGCAGAGCATTTAGCTTTTAAAAGGGAAACTGGTTTTGTGATGAAATCATGTCAGATGTGTAACAGAGCCTTTATTTGCCTCGCTGCTATTGTATTTAACCTCGCTCATTGGGGGTTACCTTATCTTGCCTTCATACTCATTTTTGCGAGGTGTGCGCCGGGGGATTTTTTTTCTTTAACGCCCTTTGTGGAAACAGAGATATTTGCTCTACCCTTTTCCACCTATTTCAAGGTTTTAATCTGAGTAGGAGAGAACTCTGTGGATGTAATCTTTGTGAAATCAGAGACCGTCTTTATTAGTGGTCAGACAGGCTGGAGCTAGATAAAGCCTGATACAGGGATTCGGTGATAACTTCTCTCCACATAAGTCAAAGGTTGCAACACTGTGAAATTTGTAAATTATTACACAATATAGAACTGAAACCAGTTTAATATTCCTTGGTCTTGTGGTCCAGGAGTTTGAGAGGAGAATGTTTTTATAGCAGAGAGAGGGAGGCGGCTTTCTGCTGCTGTGTGGCCTCTTAAAAACCAAAATACCGGTTTTGTTGTGTAGCACATAGATGGAACATTCACCCTTCACCCACGCCGTAAACACAATTCCTCTGAAATTCAGTGGACTTGTGCATGTACCCACCAGCTGCAGCCGGCAGGACTGAGCCTTCTGCTTTTAAAAGTCAGAGGAAAGATGAAAATAGAGAGATCTGGATAACTTTCCTAACCTGCCACTGCCCTACTATTTGACCCATGGCAATTCTTCCTGTTTCTCTTCTTTTCTGCTGTGTTGTGGCTGGGTCTAATTATAGATCAAACTGCCTTTTTTTTTACTTCATGACTGCAGCAAAAGCACCAGTAGGAGCTTTTCCATTTTCTTTGATGGCCTCAGGATCAAGCCCTGTGTAAATACCATCTGCAACCAATCCTGTGCATGAAAGGCGAGGGGAAAGAGAGGAAACTAGTGCACACATTTTCTAGATTCAAGTTACAAGTTTCATGAATCTGAAAAGACTCATCTGAAGCAACAGGGCGAGTCAGCATTTCTTCTTTTTTTTCAGTTTTTCAAAGCTGCTGATACAGGCTTTTCTTTACACTTTGCTCGAACGAATTATGTGAAAATTATACAACTTCCTTCAGGGTGAATTAGGCTTTTTCGCTGGTTTTGCTCCTGTTGAATTTGGGCTGCAGTCCTGCTGAAGGAAAGGGGCGGCTCTGCTCCCCTGCCTCCCCCTTGCACACACTACCCTTCACGCAGCTCCGGGAACTGACCTGGGAGAAATTCAACCCAACAAAGTGTTGAAAGATTACTTTTCAGCTCGGTTAGTCTCCTCATCCAGCCCGCAGTACAGCCTCACGAGTGGAAGTATTAACACAAGGGACCAAACCATCGTTTCCATGAAGCTGCTGCTTCAGCTTTTCTGCCTTCTTCATTCCACCCAGCCTGTTCCTGCCCTTTGCCTTGCCATCGCACCAGCCTTTCTCTAACCACGCTTTACCAGTGCAGATTTTAGCTGAGCCGTGTCCCTGGAGCAGTTTCTGGGAAGGCGAGGGCTGGGAGAAGGGCAGGAGACGACAGCAGCCTGCGCTTAGCCGTGCCTAAACTGCCATGGAGCTGCGTGTTTGATAATGCCAAGTTTTGCTCTGCTTTAAGCTGTTTGTGCTCAGGACTGCACATTGAGCTTCTGGGGGAGAGGGGAGAAGAAAGAGAATTCTTTTGTTTTAGGGATACCTACCGGATCATTAGCTCCTCAGGGACTAGAGGGATGCTTATATACATTCGTACAGTACTTCAAGATATGCATCCAGACTGCTGTGACATTTCACACGGAGGCTGTTTAACAACTATTGTTGCTGCAGCAATTTGTTTTTGTTTAAATTTTAGTCCTTCAGAACAACATTCTTACATCTAAAAGAATCTTTCAGTTTAGAGAGTTTCAAGTCTCTTTTTTTTTAAACTGGTGAGCTGTCTTGTCCTAGGACTGCATTGAAAATAATTATTGTTCACAAACAAAATAGACACATAGTAAGTGGAAAGTAAGCTTTTCTCTGGGAGGTTTTAGCTTATAAAGTACCGTTTTAAAGCAGCATGTTTTTCACACAGGCACATGTACACAGTGTCAAATGAGCCTTTTCCTTTATTTTCAGTCTGTCGAGATGGATTGTTTCAGGGTTCAGATGTCTGCTATTTAAACAAATGTAATTATTACAATTCATTGGATATAATGCACTTCTCAACTTAGACTAAGTTTCCATTCACTTCTCTTTACTTGGATTCAGGTAATTGTGACAAATAGTCATCTATCCCTCCCTCTGAAGTTAGAATACAGCCAAATGTAATGGGTTAATGGTTAAGTGTAATTAGGGCTCTAATTGAAACTCTGCTTGTGGCTATTTGTATGCAAAGCAGTTTGGGGACAGCCTTCACAAAAGCTTGTGAACTGGAATAGCCTATGTCAAAACACTGGAGTGTTCTCTTAATATGGTTTCCTTTGCTTTGCAGGCGCTTAAATACTTTAAACAAATGTGCAGTGATGAAGCTAGAAATTAGTCCCCACAGGAAAAGGGTAAGTTCCTTTAACGTTTTCTGTTTCAGCATTGTATGTTAATAAAACTGAAAAAAAGGTCCAGCAGATTGCTTAGCTGCAGCCTAGGATGACATCTGAGTAGAGCCTGGCAAGGACACGCAGTCAAAACTCTGCTTAAGTTTCATTTGGTGTTCTCACTGAGTGAAAGCTGCAGGGCTTGGCTGCAGGTAGAGGTTATCCATCTAGCTAACTCTTCCCTGGGATGCTGCTCCTGGTCTGAAAGGCACTGGGCTTCTCTGCCGGCCAGTGAGGTTGTCCGTGTCGTAGCATATTACCTGCACTCAGGTAGGATTATAAAGAGTAGGCTTGGTGGAGGGGATCCTGACCAGCCACGATGAGCTGACCTGAAGGTTAGAAGATCATCTTTGGTGTTATTTTCACAGTTTTGGTTCTTTGCCATCGCTTTAGAATTACATTATTTTATTATAATGTAGGCAGGATCAACTGGGCGGTGCTTGGCCTGCAGAGGAAAGAGCCAATCCTTTGTAGGATTGGGCACATTGTTTCCTTGGTTTTTAATTATATAGCTCAAAATTAAAGCAAAATATTTACAGGATACATCAGCTACCTTTTTAGAAAGTTTGCATGTTTTCAGGCAGCTCAGCGGGAATTAAAAGTAATTCCTGGTTCTTCAGGATCCCTGTGGAGCGTGGTGAGAAATAAGAGAGCACCTACTGTAATTTCAGTAAGGTAGTACCGACAGAAAGCTGAGTTGCTGGGGTTTACTGGTAAGGTACCACTCGATAGCTGTCTTAAAACTATGTGTGTGTCCTAGGAGGGATCAGTAGTTGATACCGTCCCCTGGGATATGACAACTGCAGATAAAGATGACTGAGCTAAGGCAATACAATGCTGCCCTACCCTTAACAAGAATGCATACAAATGCTCTGAGGTTGTTTACCAGGAATTAATCCCCTCTTTCCCTATCTGTTTGTGGTATGTTGGAAACAGCATCCAAGCTGCAGAAGATAACACTCTGAGGCAGCACATATAGGAACTCTTTAAACGTAGGGATAGACGGCTGGATTGCCGTTTATGACCACCAGAAGATTCCTCCTCCTTATTCCTGAACCTTGTTAACACTGGAATGATCAGTATTGCTGTTAGAGGTCAGACCAGACCCGGCTTCAGGTCCAAACCCCAGATCTTCCGGAGTCTGGATGTTACCTTTTGTTTTAGTCCTTCCTGATTTTCATTCACCACCCATGTTCTGGCAGATGGACTTGGATCCTATTCCCTTTTGTTGTCGACTTCATTAAAATCAACACTTAGCCTTTAAAGCTTTTTAACACTAGGGAAAAATTGTGCTGACAGAAACATATGTTTCCTTATGTTTGCATTGACCTCTTTGCAAATTAAGATCACTTTATTGCTCCTTTTTTTCCAGTCAAACCACATTCACCACTGAACCATCATTATTATCCATTGGCAGTTTCAGGTGACTTTTTTCCTCCTGAAAGCTTTAAATAAGCAAGCCAGTCCTCTTAGGTTTTCATCTGAGTCATGGACAGTAGTAGTTTACAGTAGCTGGGAAACAAAGAAAATGACACTTGCTCTATGTCCCATGTGTATTTGGTTATAAAAAATAAATATGGTGTTTCACTTATTTTGCTGAGCTGCTGAAATGTGCTATAAAAAAAAAAACAAACCCACAGCCCAAAAAACTAGGAGAGGATCAGGAGCTAAAGTATGCATAAATAAAATACTTGAAATATGAATAATTTACTTGTTTTTCAGAGAACAAATGTTTGTGTTCCTGGCACACAAATAGTTACAGTTTAGGGCATGCATGTGTGTTTGTTTTCAAATTAAAGCAATCTAAACAAATGAAGTGAAACTCATGGAGCTGGGTGGCAATTAGTGTTTCCTACTCTGAACACCGAAGGTTATTTTGTGGTTTCATGGTGTCGTATTAGAATATCTTCATTGATTTTATTCTTCCAACATGAAGTTTTCCAGATATTTGAAAGACCAAATATGTCAGTCCCAAGATCATTCCCTTTCAGTATTTAGATGAAAAGATTGTAGGCGTAAGTGACGTACGTGTAATTGTGCCCTCAGGCATTACTCATACATCAAACATCATCAGTGGAGAGATGTTATTTACACTTTACTTACGTGCAGTACTGTCAGTGAGCTCTTGCTGCTCGCTATCTATGAGTGTTAAAGTTTGCCTGGAGCGAGTCTGAAGTAGAAACTTCACAAGACATTCTTAAAATGTTAGCTGCTAGCCTGTGGGAGGAAGAGCGGACCAGGTAAGAGCCTGGAGGCGTCGCACTCTTGCAGCGCAAGAGTTTCTTTTGCTGTCTCATTAGTCACAGCGAGGAGACTGTTCAGATTTCCCGAATGGGTAAGGAATTAAGCCGCTACAATTCAGAATGTATGAGAAACATCTCGTAATTGCAAAGAGGAGTATAAACACACAGCCACTATCAACAGAGTGTAACTTTGGAGAGAGTCCAGAGGGACCCCAACCCCTGACTGACTCCAGTTTAAAATTTTATGAATGCCAGGAATTTCCACTGATCTGAGGGCTATCCACTGTGACCAATTAATTAAAAGTCTATGGATACTAGGGTTTTTAGAAAAGAGCAATTTAAAGCAGATTGTATTGTTTGTTTCTTTTTACGGAGCGTATATCTTTTGTATTTAAAAACTGTTAAAATATATTGCCTGTCCCATGTTATCTTTCCCTGTGATGGGCTTTATGGCCTAATCTTCCTCTCCCTGAAGTAAAAGACTGTTTTCACTACAAATTCAGTGAGAACAAGGTCATGCTTAAAGCAGTTTAGTGGGCATTGTATTTAAATGCAATGGCCTTTGCTGTTTGGGCAGTTTGCAAGCAGTGCTTTCAGGGTTGTTCTTCTTTGCAGAGTGAAGATTCGGATGAAGATGAACCTTGTGCAATAAGTGGCAAATGGACTTTTCAGAGGGACAGCAAGAGATGGTCAAGGCTTGAAGAGTTTGATGTGTTCCCTCCAAAACCGGACTTGAATACCCCCTCCCCAGAAGCTCCTCACCTTACTAACGCGGCAAGCCACGAGAGTGTGCTAACAGACCTCAGTGAACGCCAGGAGGTGGCTTCCATTCTGAGCATCAGCAGCACCAGCAGCCACCAACCAACCCTGCAGAGCGAGGCATCTACCACCAGGACAAACTCGGTCGTGAGCGTTTGTTCATCGAGCAATTTCGTGGCAAATGATGACTCGTTCAGCAGCCTGCCCTCGCCCAGGGAGCTAAATAGCTTCAGCTTCAACACAAAAGCCAATGAGAAGAACACCAAGTCCAAAACAAAGAGCTTGCTCAAGAGAATGGAGAGCCTGAAAATCAAGAGCTCTCACCATGGCAAGAGCAAAGCTCCTTCAAAGCTTGGCCTTATTATTAGCGGGCCCATCCTGCAGGAGGGCATGGATGAAGATAAACTGAAACAACTCAACTGCGTGGAGATTTCTGCCCTCAATGGCAATCACATCAGCCTCCCCATGGTACGAAAGAGGAGCGTCTCCAATTCCACCCAGACCAGCAGCAGCAGTAGTCAGTCTGAGACAAGCAGTGCCGTCAGCACACCCAGTCCCGTCACGCGAACGCGCAGCCTCAGTGCATACAATAAAAGGGTGGGAATGTACCTGGAAGGCTTTGACCCCTTCAACCAGTCAACATTCAGCGATGTGATGGAGCAGAACTTCAAGAACCGGGGAAGCTTTGCAGAAGACACAGTGTTTTTTATCCCCGAAGATCATAAGCCTGGCACTTTTCCCAAAGCACTCTCCAATGGCAACTTCTCCCCGACAGAAAACAACGCCTCTGTGAACTGGAGGACAGGGAGTTTCCATGGACATGGCCATCTCACCCTTCGGAGGGAAAACAGTGGTGACAGCTCCAAAGAGCTGGGCATGGGGAAAAGGCGCAACTCCTCCAGCTCAGTAAGCAGCCGCCTGAGTATTTATGACAACGTGCCAGGCTCGATCCTGTATTCCAGTACGAGTGACCTGGCCGACCTCGAAAATGAAGACATATTCCCAGAACTAGATGACATCCTGTACCACGTCAAAGGGATGCAGAGAATAGTGAACCAGTGGTCAGAGAAGTTCTCGGACGAAGGGGACTCTGACTCAGCGCTCGACTCCATCTCCCCGTGTCCTTCCTCTCCAAAGCAGATCCACCTCGATGTAGAGAATGATCGAACAACACCAAGTGACCTTGACAGTACGGGGAATTCGCTGAATGAAACGGAAGAGCCCTCGGGGATGCAAGACAGGAGGGACTCTGGGGTGGGCGCATCACTGACACGGTCCAGCAGGTGAGATCATGAGGGCTGGGACTTGGGGTGGCCCCAGTGAGGTCCCCTCCAGCCCAAGGGGCTCTATAGTAGGTGCACCACGCTCAGTTAAGGCCTTGACGCAATAGAAGTTGCGGCCATTCAAGTACACGTGGGCTGTTCCCATCGCCTCCCAAAGCAATTAGAGGCGAGGGAAGTATTTGTGCGAGACTTTTAGACAAGTGATTCCCATGCTTCGTAGTTCTATGTTTATATGTTCAGCCTGAGCTGTCATTGAAAAACAGCCCTCTCAGCAAGTCAGCGTTAGGAGCAGTGTTAAGGCAGTTTTGGGGAATGGTGATTCTTCAAACTGAAATGGTGCGTGGGAGGGAGAGGGACCTCAAGTAGGATTATTCACTTTTTAAGTTGGCTAGAAGAACCAGTGTAAGTATGGTCTGGTTTGTGTCAGTGTGTAGTAAAAGCCTGGACTTCTAGACTGTTTCAAAAAATTACACTTTTCAGTAGCAGGCTGTTTCTTAATAGCATGCTAGGGCATTAAATCTGCGGGGAAAATGAGGTTTGTTTACTTTCTCTTGATCACTGTAGCACAGTGCGGGGCTGAGGGAGCTCCAGTGGCCTCCCAGTTTCTACTGGGAGTTTTACCATGAGATGGATGACTGTATTTTGTAGTGTGAGTAGAGCAAGGAGTTGAAATCTTTCTAGCTTTGTTTCCAGTTTTCCTTTAAAACTGGTGCAAATCATTTAGGGCCTGGTTTCTGCTGTCATTTAGTCACCTACAGCTGCTTGTATAAACTTAATGGGACTTTTAGAAGTGCTTAGTTGCCATTTGATGTATCTTAAAAATTTGGGCCATTTTTTCTGAATGGAGTTTTTTGATTCCCACTGCCTTAATACTGAAAGGGCTTCTGAAAAAGGGTGTTGGAGCCCTCGGAAGATATCTGGTAGGGCAAGACTGTGTAGTTAACACCGAGCTGTGGGTCAGCTCAGAGAGCACGTTCCCATCTGAAGCACCTGCACGTGCTGCATCACACCGGGTGAGGCAGAGACGCTGCCGGCTGATGCTTGTGACATCTCGGAAGACAGCGGCTGCCAAGGGCAGGGAGCACAGCAGTACATTTGCAGTAATTCCTGCACGTGTCTTGCAGAGGTGTTTCAGTGACCGATCCTTGCTCTGTCCCCCGTCTTCTCCGCAGGCACAGGCTGAGGTGGCACAGCTTCCAGAGCTCCCACCGGCCCAGCCTCAGCTCAGCATCGCTGCAGATCAACTGCCAGTCCGTGGCGCAGATGAACCTGCTGCAGAAGTACTCTCTCCTGAAGCTGACTGCTCTCCTGGAGAAGTACACGCCTTCCAACAAGCACGGTTTCAGCTGGTAAGGGCACAGTGCCATGTGTAGACAGGCCAGCTATACGAGCACGACAGTCGCACTTGTCCTAAGCAACTTTTGGAAAGATGCAATGAATCCCTCCGTCCCTCTTTTTCCATATTTGCACTTCTTCCTCCAGCCTGTGTTGACAGTGATTTGTGGTTTCCTAAGACAGGGCTAAAATCACTAACCCTTTACGTAAGTGTAATCTTATTAGGCTTGAGAAGTATGTTTATAAGGGGCATGTGAGGGAATAAAAGCAATGAAGTACAGGCCAGCTTTCTGACCAGGAGGATGTCTGCTATCCATAGCAAAAGAAGGACTAGTTGTATGTTGAGGCAGTTAGTGAGCAGCGGCACAAACCTTAGCAGATCTCAGCAGATGCTTGCTTTTCTTCATTTATTCTTAAGTATTTGCATTAGTTTCTCTATATAATTATGTTATTAAATAATGTAAATTTCCTTTAGTTCTAGCGTCTCATTAGCCAAAAACTGTCCCTTCACTTTAAAGAGCAGTAAGTCCACCACTATAAATCCAGTTAACTTGCAAAAAAGATGGGGCGGGGGGAAAGAAAGGTTGGGAGAACCACGGAGTTTTTTGTAGGCAGCAATTTCTGCTGTGGCCAGGTGTTTGTAACTCAGTTGAATGTTTTTTGTCGAAAGAATGAAATAGAAAGCTCTTTTATTATTGTATCAGCCTGTGTAACCTTCAGGATGCAAAAGACGCAATAAAATTTTTCTTCTCCCTACCACAGGCCAGCCTCCTCCCTTCCCCAGGAGTCATAGAGAGTATTTAGCTTCAGCATCAAAGTACCTCCTGTTCAAAGGCTGTTATTATGTCAGCCTTTCTAAATACAGAAGTTGTTTGTTCTGAAAGACAGAAATAAGTATTGACCAGTTATCCCTGCATGCTTCAGATTCTCGGTGGAGATCGCAATGTGTTTTTTCACATTCCATTGGCATGTTTTTTGACAAAGCAAGTATTATTCATACATATATCAATAATGCCCTAAACTTAACTATATGGCAATACAAATTGGTTCTGTTTTACTGTGTAACAGATTAGTCAGCTGTAAATCTAATGCACTGTTTGTATAGCTGTACTGCATATTGAAATGTTAAATACGTCTCCCTGTTTTCCAGTGCTACTGTGTCCTATTAGCTGTTGCACTGGACATTTAGCTTTTCTCCCTGTTTAGGAAAATGATCTCAATATTTTTGCATTTTAATGGCTTTTTCTTTTTTCTGCCCCTTTATGAAACCAATACTCTTGGGGATCTGGGGGTAAATCATTCTTTTGTAGTTAGTAACTTTTTCCTTGGAATCATAAGCAGATGGAAAGGCCTCTCATTGAAACTGGAGTGGGAGGTGGGGGTAACAACAGTCACTAGCTGACAAGGAGGGGGGTCCCTCAAAGGAGTTGTTTATAGAGCTGAAGTTTTTAGCTGACAAACTCAAATGTATTACATCAGTTTCCTGCTGTTATGCACACTGGTGGGTGGTGGACCCAGTTTGAGGACTTTGCAGAACAAGTAGTTGACGTACAAAAGCTCATTGTTCAAATGCCCATCTTTCCCGAAACCTAAAGAAGCAGTGTTATAAGGGGTCACTGACCGCAGGATTTATTTTGACTCTTTTGCAATTCAATCTGGCCCCTGCAGTTTTACTCTGTAGCTTTTGTCCTACTAATATTGATGGAGTAGCACCACATTAATACTTACAGGCAGCATACTGCCCTGAATGTCAAGCCTTTCTCTTAGAGAAACTCTGTTTTCTGTCCTCTCCCTCTTCCCAGCCCTGAATGGATTAGCTAATTTATACTGTCACGACTTTTCATATTACTAAAACGTTTCACTTATTTTCACTGACTTTCTGAATTACTGGAGAGATCTAAGATAAATGGTCAACGGAGCTTTAATTTAATTTTGTCATTCCCTTTGCTTAAATAGGGCAGTACCAAAATTTATGAAGAGGATAAAGGTGCCAGATTATAAAGACCGGAACGTGTTTGGAGTACCACTGCAAGTCAACGTCCAGCGCACAGGGCAGCCTCTCCCACAGAGCATTCAGCAAGCCATGCGGTACCTCCGCAACCACTGCCTGGATCAGGTGGGTTTTGCTGTACTCTCATCCCACACACGTGCACCACCCAAAGCCCAGCCCAATTTTTATTGTTCCTGGGTCAGACTGGAAAAGTAGACTCAAAACAGGACAAAACAGATAACTAATGCAAGGAAAGCTTTCCGTGAAATTAGAACCCATACATAAGAAGCTAAAGAGCATACTTACATGTCAAATTTGCTGGACTCATTGGAAATGTATTTACCTTTCTATATATATTTAGGTTGGACTGTTCAGGAAGTCCGGAGTCAAATCAAGAATTCAGGCTTTGCGACAAATGAACGAGAATTCAACAGACAGCGTCAACTACGAAGGCCAGTCTGCTTACGATGTAGCAGACATGTTAAAGCAATTCTTCCGTGATCTTCCTGAGCCTCTCATGACTAACAAACTCTCCGAGACCTTCTTACAGATATACCAATGTAAGTACTGAGATTTCTACAGCAGATGGCAAATGGTCGTTTGTGTAGCAAGGGTGGGACTTTCTGATACTACTCCTCTGGGCACTACACGTGTTGCATACCTTGGTCTTTGCCTTTCTCTAGCAGCCATTATAGTTCAGGCTACCTCACAAGGAATGGATTTTTGCTGTTCTAGTTGTATAATGATTTATAGTACGAGTTCTTTTCATTTCACCTTTCTCTGTAGTTTGGGAACAAATATAAATCTTGCATCACTTGCTATAAAGTTTCCTCTCTTCCTTGAGCATACTTGATATTACAGTTTGAAAGTAAGCCACGTCTGATGTGGCTAGGTAGCGGAGCTGTGCAAATACTACACGAAGAGAGTTGGGGGCTTTTGAGGGGATTGAAATCCACTAAATTACTGAGATTTTTTTGTAAGAGTAAGGCTGCCAAAAAATTTGTATTTTCTTACAATTCATGTTCTTCTGTCCTTCACCACAACTTTTGAAAACAACCTTTAAGTTGAAAGCTTTTTTGTCACTGGCTTGAAGCTACTTTACTGATAGGTACCATAAACAGAAAGTACTTAGAATAAATTGCATCAAAAATGGAGTTTATCAATGCACGTGAAAAGAAATAATTAATCTTTCTGAGATGGCAGGTTCAACTCCAGCAAAGGAGACATTCTCTTTTGTAAGCTAGATAAATCGAGTCCTGTATAGCTAGTTATTTCGTGCTGGATCTTTCCAAACGACAGGTTAGCCTTCAAAAGTTTTCTTCAACATTGTTTCATTGGGAATACTCTCACTTTATAAAATGGCTGAGGATGAATTAATGTTTGGTGACCAGAACCCCAAAGCTTTTGGAAATATTCATGGGTGTCCAAACTGATGCACAGTGGGCACCTTGCTGATCCTGTAGTTTCTCTCCCTAACACCGCTCCAGCTCTCTCTCCATATATTCCTCCCATGGTAGCACAGCTACAACAGAGCTTACTGCAGAAATGCTTCGAGTCCTTGTCATATTTTGTGCCTTCCTTATGATGATGCTTGCAAAAGTTTTATATCATCCAGGAACTTCCTTCAGAGCTCCGTAGGTGGAGGTGACAGTTTAAAATAAAAACATACATACTGTTATTTCAGTGCAAGCATTTTTTTTTGTTGTTTGGATTCCCAAGAAGGTTTATGGAGAAAATGAATCAGACCCTCCACTCCCTTACGTATCAAACAGCAACTCTTTGTGGATTTAGTACCAGAAAAAGTTTGACACAGCGTTGCAGAAGTATCTGTTCCTTTCCTTTCGCAGGCGGTAGGTCTGAGGAATCCCCAGAGGTGGTCGGGAAGTATTATCTCTGCGTAAAGCAAAGAGCCTTAAAGCAGCTGTAAATTTTGCTTCCCTGCAAAGGACAAAATTTGCCTTTGCTTTGGTGTTAGGCACCAGGCTGTGCACTGGAGTTGTCCGCACGTGGCTTAAGTGTGCTTTGAGCTGACTGAGGGGAGAGTGCAGAAAACAGTGGATGTTTGCTTAAAATGGCTCGCTAAACTCACTTGCTGGCCTTACGAAGTTGCTGAAGCCCAAAGCAAATACCAATTAAATATCTGGTTAGCACCACATGTATTGTGAGACGTGCAGTGAGGGCAGTGTGGTGCTAATGGTGATATAAATGCTCCAGGACTCAGGCTCTGATGTTGTCTGCAGAGATGGCTTGTTGGAAATCCCTTTATAAGAAGCAGATCTGGTCTGGGTTATTTCATTTTTTTGTTCCCTTCAAGTTTGGAGGAGAGGGCCTTACATAAAGACACGCGTCAAATTTTTCCAATGGATGTTTGTTGTTAGTAACCAAGGTGCTGTTTAATGGTATGGGGCTTCACAGCGTTGACTTTCTTTTTCCACCGCATGACTTTGAATGATCTGCTCAATAAAGCAACCTTCTGTGTTTGGTAAAGCACTTTCTGGGTATTTTATGACATCATTGTTGAAAAGGTTTGCTAGCCAATTTATGTAATTAATTCACCTATTCTAAAATGCATTCATGTTTTGAATTTCTTTGAAAGCCAAAGAATTTCTAAATTGGCTGGACTGTGTTTGCTTGTTCACTGCCTGACTCCAGGCTTCTGTCATTTTAGTGCATCTGCGGGAGCATGTAGCTGTTGAAATTAAATCTAAAATTAACTCTGGCCTAGGCACAACTTCTTCTTGCTTGCATTTCTTGTGAGGCAGGAAATAGCTGAGGGTAGTTAAACTAGTGGGTTAAAAAAAAAAATTCCTTCGTGTTTCCTACGAATGGTATGCATCCTGAAGGAAATCGCTTCAAACTCGAGTCAAATATTTGAAGCTGGAGTTTGCTTTGGGATGTATTCATGCTGTGTGTGTGGAAAATCAATGGGCTGATGAGAGAATTACTAATATTATGCAGATGTGCCAAAGGATCAGCGTCTCCAGGCTATCAAGGCTGCCATTATGCTTTTACCCGATGAGAACAGGGAGGTCCTCCAGATTCTTCTCTATTTCCTGAGTGATGTCACTGCTGCAGTGAAGGAAAACCAGATGACACCAACAAACCTGGCCGTCTGCTTAGCACCTTCCCTCTTCCACTTAAACACTCTCAAAAGAGAGAATTCTTCCCCAAGGTACGTCTCTGGGGAGCGGGGCTCATTGCTGTTGGTCCCATACCACAGCCAGCAGCGCTGTGCAGTTCTGATCACCTCGAACACCTTGGAGGGCACCGGGTGCAGAATGGTTATGGGATCCTACCTTTTGTTAGAGATTTGTTAAAATAAAAGCAAGTTCATAAATGGGAAGAAACAGGGGGATTCCAAAGAAAAAGTTTAGAGAGAGTAGCGAGAGACGTTGGTAACACCATGCCAAGATTTGGTCCCAGGCAACACTGCTCTAAATCACCGGCAGATTTGGGAATCCTACTGTTTTCTTACCAAAGGTCTCTCTTGTTCTGCATTAAATAACTGGATTTGTGTGTGTGCTTTTTTTTCCCTGTGAAGGGTGATGCAAAGAAAACCAAGCCTGGGAAAACCTGATCAGAAAGACTTAAATGAAAATCTGGCTGCGACCCAAGGGCTGGCTCACATGATCGCTGAATGCAAGAAGCTCTTTCAGGTAAAACACCTGTCTGCAAAATTGATGAGTGGAATATTGGCCAACATGGCTTAAGGCTGCTGTAAAATGGAAAGCTATGAATGTCTCTTTATTTTAATAAAGTGTAATACGTGATAAATAGCTTTTTAAAAAACTTTGCATCCTAATCTGGGTGCATACATGAATTAGAAGTGGTGCCGGAAGAAAAGAGAGTTGTTTTGTTGGCGCTGGCACTCAAAAGTCATGAGGCAGTTGTGGGGTTTGGGACTCTTTTGTTGAGTCCAAGCTGCATTTGAAATATGTTTTCAAGCTTTTATTGTGCAGCCATGAAGATCTGTGAACTTCAGCTATAATTACAAAGCAAGAAGCCATTTCCAGGAATTTCAGTGCTTGTTTTATACTTAAATTCCCAAGAGTTAGCAAGACTAGGCCACAAAAGCATCCTGGAACGTGACACTGTCAGATCGTAGGTTGAAGGGTCCATAGGAACTAAAGCATGCTCCCTCTAGGGCCCAGGATGGAGAACCAGACAAGTCTTGAGTCCTGGTTTTCCTCACTGTCATCGAATCTTTTCCGAGCCCACAACTGAAGACATGCCTGTCTCTTTTCTTGCAGCTGACAACTGACCCCTCCTTCCTTCAGTCTGTAGGATAAACTGTGCTGTGGGAATGGGTCTGAGTTGTGTAGCAAAGAGGGATACTCCACAGAAAAAAATAAGACACCCCATAAATGAGAGACTAATTTGAGTTAAATCGAAGTCACAAACTTAATTTTGGCATTTCTTCACATTGTTTGCTTGACCTGACACATACGTGTCCCACCACTTACAAAACTAGTGTCCCCATCTTTCTGTGGCTATCAAGCTGCTAGACTAACTCTGTGATTTGGGGAGAGAACTGCAAGAGGATAATTTCACCCTTGTCGCCCCTCAGATACCCGAAGAAATGAGCAGGGGTCGGAACTCGTACACGGAGCAGGACCTGCGTCCCCTCAGCCTGGAGGAGCTCCGGGGCGGCAGCAGCACCGCCGAGCCCTCCGACTACCACTGCTACCTCCAGGACTGCGTGGACGACTTGCTCAAAGAGATGAAGGAGAAGTTTAAAGGCTGGGTCAGCTGCTCCACCTCAGAGCAAGCAGAGCTGGCCTACAAGAAGGTATGCACCCTGTCACTCACGCCACAGCTCCGGTTTTTAGCTCACCTTCTCGAATATAAGCAGGCTTTTGACATGGGATATTACAGAAGGTTCAGTGCACACCTTTACTTTGCACAGATTTAAGAAAAAAACACGTAATCTTTTGACATAGTTGCACACCGTCTAAAAACAACATGTCTTTCAGCAGTAGTCAGCTAACATGCATTGAATTGTGTTCTTCTGTTTATCCAGCCCAGGAATGTTCACTATATTGCATTTACACGCGTTCACTCACGTGTGCAAAGCCTTGGCAGGCTGAGTGAAGCCTCCAAGCACTGTCACTATGCAGGCAGTAGGAAAGAAGTTTCTCGGCTCTAATTTTGCACAGCTCAGAGCTAGCACAGGGAGTAGTGTTTCAATGAGATGACTGAAGATATTTAAAAAATAAACTTGGAAAATGAGGATATTTTTCTGTAGCACTACAATTTAATAGTGGCCCGTACTGGAGAAGATAGCTGTAACTTAAAAATAATTTGGAATTCAGCATGCAGATGTCTTTGGCTGTTAGAAAAACAGCCTTATGACAACCTTAGTACAATATATACATACATATGTGTGTGTGTGTGTATTTAATTTGCTGTATTTATCCAACACTAAAATAGAAAGGAAAAGAAAGTGTAAGAAAGAGTAAAACTGAGGACTCTGCTGATTTTCCCCAGGTATGCGAAGGTCCCCCACTCCGGTTATGGAAAACTACCATTGAAATCCCAGCTACACCAGAGGATGTTTTAAATCGTTTACTTAAAGAGCAGCACCTTTGGGATGAAGATCTTATAGATTCAAAAGTAATTGAACCCTTGGATAGCCAGACAGATATATACCAGTATGTCCAGAACAGCATGGCACCTCACCCAGCCAGGGACTTCGTAGTCTTAAGGTAAGACTTTTGTACATGATGGTGTTTATAGCCTACACATATGGCAACCTTGCCTACAATTTCTCTAGAATGTAAGCTCTATAGGTAAATATCTGCTTGTGTATGATTTGAAGTCTTACTACATGTTTGAATTACTTTTTGTCAAAGATAAGTGGTTTTTTCTCCTTTTTTCTTAGAACATGGAGGACAAACTTCCCCAAAGGAGCTTGTGTGCTTTTAGCAACCTCAGTGGACCATGACCGTGCTCCAGTGGCAGGCGTGAGAGTCAATGTGCTCCTGTCTAGGTATCTGATTGAGCCCTGCGGGTCAGGAAAATCTAAACTTACCTACATGTGCAGAGTTGATTTAAGGTATGACTTTCCACTTTGTCCTTTTGTGGTGGTAACTTTTCTTGTATAGTTTCCATGTAGTCAGCACAAAATTTAGACGGTTGAACAGGCTTTGTCTTGGCCAGTAGTATGTCCTTCTCAAAAGCATGCACACAGGTCTCTGAGATGTCACAGAAAATTGGCTTCAGTGCACATCGAGCAGCAGGTGTGGTTTGTTGCATTAGAAGCCTCCAGTATGTGCTCCACCGTAGCTATTGGTATATAATCCCACCCCTTCCTCTGACAGACATATTTGGATGCAAGAGGATGTTAATTTTAGTATTAAAGTTAGTAAAGAGGACCAAGTTCTCACAAAACTTCTCATAATTTTTCCTCACTGCAGCAAACTTGGTTTTGAGCAAGTCTATATATGACTAAGGCTGAGCTGAGCAATAAGCAGTAATAAGGAGATTTCCTAGTCGGGCATTTAACCAGACAGATATGTATTTGATTCTGACTAAGAAAATGCATGCAAAGTTACTGGTACCTACTTCATCATTACTTTTTCTCCACTCGTCAGGGGCCACATGCCAGACTGGTACACCAAGTCTTTTGGACACTTGTGTGCATCTGAAGTCGTTAAGATACGAGACTCTTTCAGTCATCAGAGTCTTGAGAGCAAGGAAGTAAAATCCAGGTGACTACTGAAGAGGAAGAGCCATGCGCTCCACACCTCAGCAACGTAGACATTACCCAAAACTGAGGCTCATCCGCTGCAGACCGGACTAGTGTACCATCTGCAAGTCATGTCGTGAAGGGATGACAGCATGAGAACTTGACTGTGAGCATTACTATAGGACTGTGGCCATACCATACACTTTAAAGCTGCTTCCTGTCTGTGTAAGGTCTATAGTGTAGGCCTCGACTGGAATACATAGGAGGACTGTGCAAAAAAAAAAAAAAAAAAAAAAAAAAATGTATTGTACTATTAGATGGTTTGAATTGCTTCTGAGAAGCAAAATTCTTTAAATGCGAAATATATTATGAAATATGGTGAAGGCTCATCATTCCCATGTGAAATACTTAGCTTTATGTACATACCCATGTCATTTTATTTGTAGTGCGTTGAGGGACTGGTGTATCCACTGGAATAGTTGGTACTCTTCAATGTGTTCTCACTGAGATAAGCAGAGAAAGGTTTGCACAGAGTTTAAAGTGTGAATGAGTGTGTTAATGGTTGAAAGGATAGCAGAAGTCGAACTTGAAATGTGTCTGGTACACTGATAGGCAACCAGAATGGATTTTAGTATGCTGGATACAGTTCAACCTAGAATTGGACTCCCCTGTGGACCAGGAGTAGCCATCCTTCCCAGGTGCCAGTTCTGCATTTTCCTCCACTCTAACCTTGTTAAAAACCCTAAGCAGATGTTACAAGAGGCTTGCTCCGATTACTGTCCGCTCCTTATCCAGATGATCTTTTAGGAGTGATTAGCAATTCTATAGCAATTTTAACTGAATATACTTTTGAGCAACGTAGCAGCTTAGAAGTGAAATGTCTATGCAATGGTGAAGAGAGCCAGTAATGTCAATTGTTAATTCGCCAAAAAATGTTTGTTGCTTTTACTCCTACCTGCGTTAACTGTAAGTGTTTTAATGAGCTTTTATATATTTTACCGTATTCTAACGGCTCAAGAGGAAAAAGTCAACACTGGAGTTGCGGTGCCGGGACGTGGCAGGACTCCTGCAGCAGCAGGTGGGGTGAGGTGGCTACGGAGAGTCGCACGAGATCGCTCCCTTTCTCTCCCTCCTTTGCCTGTTTTCCTAAAAGCTGCACGTTAACACGAACAGAACCTGGATGTGAGGAATTTGGAGGGTTATACTTGGGGGCAGAGAGGAGGGTAGGGTTTTGTCTTGGGTTTTGTTGGGTTTTAAACCCTTTGGGATATTCCCTCCTCCTTGAGAATCAGCTTGTATGAACTGCAGGAAGTCTTGAGGTCCTCTGGAAAGGTGTCTTTCTGTAGGTTTTACTGTAAAGGTAAAGATTTGCTTTCGAGGTGCAGTATTAAGTGATAAATGTATTTTGTGGCTAGGGTATGAATGAGTTGCAAGATGGAAATTTGACTGAGACTTTGTTACCATTGTCAGTATTATTTTAAGCTTTTTGATGAAGATTTTTTTATTATGGCAAATAATGTAGTACTTCCAGTAACAATGTTCCTCATCAGTAGGAAAACCTTGTATATTCTTCTACATCAAACACTTTTGAATTTGTAAAATTGTATGTTGTACATACCATTCTATTGTAAACATGTATACTTGCTCACAGTGTACTGTCAAAACATAGATAAAGCATGATAAAGATTATTTAAAATATACCTGTATTTATACCTCAGATATTCTTTTTGGGTTTTTGTACCTCAAGTATGTTTTCTATTGTAAATGTGCTTTACATGACTTATGATCTACGTGAGAGAAAGGAAAATGTTTAACTTGCTATAGATGTCTGTACAGAATATACTCAATAAGTGCACTATTAAATGTTTAAAATTGGAGAAGCGTAATGTTTTTTATTTTATTCTGCATTCTTCCTTCCACTCTTGTGCCCAGAGGAGGAGGAGGCATTTTTCTTACCACCGATTCTTTACATACCGCTACCAGCTGCGTAGCCACCCCTGCCCTATCCCAGGTCAATATTTTTAGCATCGTTGAAGGCAGGTACCAAAGCAATTCAAAATTTTTGGAAGACAAGCTTTCCTGATGGCAGACAGCTGGACAAAAGTACTCCCCAGTCAATCGCTTCATCCCTTTAAAAGAACAAACCTCTGTTTTGCTGCTGTCTTGTGGAAAGCTATTCTTGAACATAGCATGGAACAAAGCAGACTCCTACTTGATAGGCAGCTGTATGCAATGCTGAAAAATAATTCACCGCTTTCCTATTTTCTACGGGGAGAACGAGGGCATGACGAGTTGTGGAGTCATAGGTTTGCTTTAAAAAATGCAAGCGTGAAAGTAATTGGAGAAAGTTAAAGCACACGCAGCAGTGAAACGAAGCCAAAGAGAAGGCCAGGAGGATACACAAACAACTGACTAAGGTGAAAAACGAAGCCAAAGACAGCTGTTAATTCAAGCAACTTTAACAAGTTTTTAAAGCCTTAGCCAATAGAAATATAATTTGGGCATCTGAAAGAGGATTTTGATTTGTGAGGCTTGTCTGACAGAGTAGCTGGAAGGAGGCCTGCTGCCTTTCAGTTAGCAGCAGCATCGTATTCTTTCTCCGTCCGAGCATCCCGAAGTCCTGATCCCTATCGGTTCCCACTATGTTCCCGAGGGAGCAGTGAGGGATGGTGCTTCACAGTCTGGCAAAAGCAAACTTCTTGCTGTCATATAACTAGTTCTCACACACCAAAGAGTCTTTTAGAGAACCTTTCTGATAAGGGACTGTCGTTTGTTTGGCTCTTATAGGATCTTTTTTCTTTCCAAGTCAATACTAAAAATAACACAACTGCACATTTAAAAAAAAAAACCAAAAACAACCCCCATCTCCACCCCACCCCCCCAAAAAAAAAAAACAACAAACAGGTTTTTGGAACAAGCAGAGTTAGAATTAATTTATTTTTCTCTGTAATGATGGTTTTGTTTGTATTTTTAAGCACACTAATGCACAACAGCCTCCTCGGGCACTTCAAGGATTTACTCTGCATTTTGTTTAAAGTGCATTTAGATTACTTTCAAATCAGCATTTTCCTAAATATTTCTAAAACATGAGTTAATTTTTGACTCTTCTAAATAGCCTCAATCTCCTGAATGTTTGTTTTCTTGGCACCTTCATTTGCAGGTGCCCGTATTGTGGTTGGACAATAAAATTCAAGTTTCCATGCCTGTGTTTCTTGTCAGGTGTCACTCACGGCAGCGCTGGCTCTTGCTCGGCCTCTCTCTTGCTCGAAGCAGTGGTTGCCGCAGAGGGGCGCAGGCTGGGCCCCCCTTCAGTTCTTTCAGGGTGCTGGTGTGGCTAAACTGCGTACGCGGTGTCCCCGGTGCAGCACGGGTCCAGCCTGCCGCGTGCATCAGTAATGCCGAATGTCAGTACTGCTTTCCAACAAATCCAAATGGAAAAAATTCATGTTTTTACTGTCATTCCTCAAGTAATGCACTCCACAGTTAGGTATTTATGAAGCTGTAAATAATCAGTGGCCTTCATCTTAAAGGCCAGGCGGCAATGCCACTAACACACACGGGCCGTCTGGGAAAGTGAGACTTTGAAACGATGCAAAACGGTACCTCTGCAGTCTGGTACAAGACCTTGGAAAGGGCAGGACCTAGTGTATACCCACAACAGTCTGTGCCAGGAAAAAGATGATATGAAAATAGTATCCATGACTCGGGCTACATAATGAAAGACAGATATTTACACTTCAGACATACAAAAATTAAATGTTATACACAGATCTTCTGCTAAGTGCTGGAAGCAGTGTCCTACAATCATAAGGAATGAAATCAAGATACTGTTTTAATAGAGCAATACATTAAATTTGCAAAGACAAAATGCTAATTCCTTTGACTATGTTACACCATAACCTGTCAATATAGCCATTGACTGTGTCCATTATACAAGGAAATATTAAACATTTCTGAAAAAATTACTTTAAACTGTTTATCATCTGTCAGCCCAGAGCCATATCATTTCTCTTGCAAGAAGAGGTAACAATGTCTAAAACGATGACTAGCATAGCACTAGAGGTGAAGGTGAAGTACCGTTCTTATTATTGATGCTAATATGCAACTTTTGCATCCGTGCTTCTTTTGTATCCGTGCTTCTTTTGCACTAAGCACTATCCCAGGCACGGCTTGCTCCCTTTCCCCTCCTCTCTGCACCATCCTACTGTGTTTTTCCTGCATTGCCTGAGGCATCCAGAATGCTCACAAGAGATGAACTTCCTAGCTGAGGCCAGGGACAGTAAAGAGCAGTGAAGGATGGGAAAGAATTCAAAGACGAAAAACTTCCATCAAAAGAGATTAAGGCACTGAAGGGGTGCATTTATACAGAAAGAGTCAATACACATAATCTGGCCACTAGACAAGAGGGATGTAGTAAATGTCTACTAGCACTGGAAGGTCATAAAAACACAGAAGAAGAGTTCAAACTAGCTGAGTGGGTGTACAAGTTGGGATAAAAATTCGTTAATGGAAAATTTGAGGCAGAAGGAAAGGAAAAGGCATTTTCCACACAGCAAGAGGTCTTTGAGGCTGTGGGACAATCTCTCCCTGAGAAGCAGCAAGAGCATAAGTCATTTAAAACTGCGCAGGCTAAAACCCTGGAATTGTTCCTGCACTGGCTTCCATAAAGCATCACGAAGACCTAAAAAAGGTCCTCTCCTCATTATTTGACATGATTACAGGAGTTACAGGCCACCAGTTTTCACCTGGAAGTGTCAAGTAGCACTGCCTTGCCAAGTAAGAAACAATATGGTGTCAAAAATAAAGTTACAATTAGGTAACTCAGTTATTTTGGAAGCTGCTAATGAGCAAGTCTTTCTTTAAGAATTACATTGGAGATTGTGGAGTGGAGCTTGCTTATGTTTTGTAGATGTGGACATTCATTTAAACGAGAAGATGCAGTGCCTCCACGCTATGTGTCAAGGGCATGAAGATCGGCATGGGGATGTTACCTGACAACTGGGAGAGTCTTTTGCTTTTCTAACATTTACTCAAAACCCAGAAATATCTATAACTGATAAGCATGATTTCCCTATCATAGCAGGAATCAAATCCATTATTCCATAGGTTCAATTTTTTTTTGTTACTAAAAGGAGAAGAAAAGCCCTACAGCAAGCGTGTTGTGTATGTTTCTCCAGGTACCAGTCTTCTACTAGTCACTTCATTAGCTCAAGGAATAAAAGGGTGATGTGGTGGGTCCGAACATCACTGTTGCTCCTAACCTGCGCAGACATTCCTTAATACTTTATAACACTAAAAATGGAAAAGCCCCTTAGGAACAGAATTCTCAGCAAATGAAAGAATATTACTATTCAAAAAAAACAAATATTCAAAAGGTAGAGTGTTAAAAATGCCAGTGCAGTTATGTATGTGTTCCAGGGAGCAAAATTAAATAGCATTTTCCATGATATGATGAGATAAGCCTGTTTTAAGCACAAAGACAGGATGGTATAGCCGAGATGGCTCTGGTTTGAGGGACCTTGTGCCTCATTTATTAGAGAAGTTGGAAGACTGTTAGCAAAAAAAATGGGGATTTCAAGAAAGGGTGGCCTCAGTTAAATCACTTGAGTGTCATTTTAGAGAACTGATATTTTTTTTAAAAAAGCCCGCTAGTGGCAGAAGTAGATCACGTTCATAACACAGCCCAGACTAAGATGGTGTGGGTAGCAGAGGAAGGGTTCTTCTAAAAGGAAGAAGAAGACCCAGTTGGCCAAACACTTCTGGCATGTTTACTGACATAGCAGTCTGAAATACCTACTCAAAACAAACAGGTCATCTGGTAAGAATTCTCCTTTGTTTCAAAAACAGTGGGAAGAAAATAAATTTCGGTCAAGGCATTGTTGTGAGCTGGTTAAACATGTAATCTTCAGCTAGGCTATAATTCAAGTTTAGAGAAACACTGATGGTATGGTTAGCAAAGTTCCTATAGGCCACTTTTTTTACCCCTACCACTGGGGAAAGTTGTACAATAGAGCATATTTTAAGTAGTACATTTAAACATTTGAAAAGGAATGCAAAGATACCAAAATATTTGTTTTAACTCAATCATTTAGTCTCCAGTAGTCTGTACTCTTTTCATTTCTCTAAATACCTGCCAGCACCACAGCAGCACAACAGAATCTCTCAAGAGCACACATGGGGTTTTCCACTGAACTATAGGAATGCATTTTTTTTGCTGGAACATAAAAAGGGTTTAGGGAATTTTGCGGTCTTTGCCCCTAACATTTCTAAAATATACAGTCCTTACTCCTGCTGCCCACAGGATAAAAAGTCTTGTTGAAGCCTTTTTCACCTACTTCATTTATCAACTAGGGCTTCTAAAGCATACAAGAAGTAATAAAGCATTCAGTAATGATAATACAAATAATAATCCAAATTGCTTTTGAATATCCCACCTCAGCGACATGCCCACAAAGCTAGAACTACTTAAAATCAGTGCTCAAGTAAAAGCAAGAAAATGATAAAAGTTTACTACCCATGAACAGTTTTGTTCCCCAGCAGATAACAACAAAAATTGCTTTGTGGTATATGGAAAAGCAATTTTGAAAGCCTTGCCTGACCTTTTTAAAAGGAAAAGGAGGTCCATTAAGGTAAAGTGTCTGGAAAACAGCACCTGCCCTCCCTCTACACAGTCGCTATACTCCGTTATCTAAAGCCTGGGAGAAGCACATGTGGAATACTGAAACTGTGAAGTTCTGGTGCTGCCTCCTGTAAATCCCCAGCAATGGTGAGGCATCCACCTCCCAGCGAGGGGAGAAGCCGACGAAATCAGAGGTGGGAACTAACAGTGATTCTCTTCCCCCAAGGGCATCCCATCTCTGTGCCACGCTCCTCATCAGATCAAATGGCACATGCAGCAAACACATATTCCTAATAATGTGGGGCAAGTATTCAATTAAAGTGGAGACAAACCACAGTTAGAAGGGCTTATAATCACTCGTGAATTCCAGGACCATAACAGTGCACCTAGCATCACTAATACTACACAGTGCTTGGTCTGTAAGCTCCTTGATTTGGCTTTGGAGGCCTCTGACAACACATTAAATTGTGTTTGGAGGCCTTTTAAGAATGACCTTGAGCAAGCAGAAAAATAGAGATTTTCTAGCTAATGCCTGAAACATAGTCTAAAAAAATAAACAAATACATTTGCTTTCTTTCCCTTTCGAGCCTATGACAAGAATAAATGCTTGTGTATAAAAATAGCATATAACCTTCTAGGTAAAGCACTCGCCTTGTGGCATTAGTTGCAAACAAGATCAGGCAGAATAGTTATTGAACTAGGTTCAATTCGTCAGACTTATTGGACTGGGGACGGAGGAAAGGCTATGCCCCGAGCATCCTACCGGATAAAGCAAGATCGATGAGAAAATGAATGACCCATCGAGAGCGGCGATGGAGTTCAGAGGCCCCGCCGCTGTGGCGTACAGAGGTTTTAGCAGGCCAGTCACGGCTAACAGACTGCTAGGCATGTATTTGATAAAAACCTCAGCAACTGGCAGACCTTGGGGAGTTTTAAGTGTCTAAAGTTTCAGGCTTGAATGGAACCGTATCCCCAGCTTACTGCTAGAAACAGAGCCCAGAAGCACCAATTCAAAATTGCAGCAAGTTGTGTGAGGAAAGAAGGCAAAACAAGCTGATTTCTGGCACCACCAGCTCTGCTACAGAAGCAATTCTTTTCAGTATATCATTAACATTTGTAATTCATTACTAGTCTTCAGAGGTGGGGTTTTTGCAGAGCTTGGAGACAAATACATTTGCGGAAGTTCCTGCTTTTTTTCTCATGCTTCAATTTCTGCACTAGCCACTTGGCCTTACCGCTGGACATATTTTTCACAAGAGCCTGCATGAAGTTTCTCGTGTTGTTTCCTGAACAGCCTTGTAATGGTCACTGTCAGAGAGAGAGCGCGTTCATTTAAATTGATCAGCAGCACCATCTGGGACGTGACATGATACTTACTGTGCTCCTGTTCAGAGTGCACCATGCAAGAAGGCAAGCCCACCGTGCTTTTCTTTTTTAATTCCTTGAAAACTACTACATATTTTTTGCTGTTTAAACACTGTATCTTACTGATTTAGAGATTTTTGTATACGGCTTTATACAACTTCTTTTTTAAAAGCTTCTTTCCTGTGCCTCCTCTTCCTCTTTTGTTAAATCGCTAAAGCAGTTTCCAGAGCCAGCCGCTCCGTGCAGTGGTTTGCTGAAAGAGCTGCTGCCAAATTTTATAAAGAATGTTCCCCGGGGCACAGAGGGGAGGGAAGTATTCTTCATGGCCTCTGTTTTCTTCCCATATTGTTTAACAAACAAGCAAACTGCCCTGCAGTTGCTCTGACCCCTATTTAGACATATCCCTTTCAGGCAGCCACACAAATGAACTAGGAAGGAAGTGCCGTCACGGCCCTTAGAAAAGATAGAGGGAAATAAAGGCAAACATTGTGTGTCTAAACAAACAAGCTCACTCTGCTCTGCCCTTGTCTTTTGCCTAGTTCTTGCAGAAACTGGTCCCAGAAGTAGCAGTTGGGGCAAGAGTATTTCCCAGGTTGTGCAGGACTCGGTTCCCCACCCGCTCCGTCCCCACTGCCCTGCCACGTTTTGCCCCGGCCTCAGAGGCGAATGAATAACCCAAAAACCTTTGGCATAAATGGGAACTTAGGCCAGGCTCTTTGAGTGGCCCAAGCTCTGTCCCTCAGTCCGGTTTCCCACGTGGACCTTGTGCCCTCTGTGCCTCGGTTTCCCTAGTTAGACTTCCCCAGAACTTCAAGGGGAAAAAAATATTATTTTTTTGTGCTTTGGTAATCACAAACTGAAAGTGCAAGTTTTGCAAGAAACTGAAACAAAAATACCTAGAGGCCAAGCTGAGAACAAGTTTTCCTTTGAGCTGGTTCTTGCCTATACACAAGTCCAAAGAATTTCTAAATCAAATTACTTTAGATAGACAAGAGATGAAACAGATGTGCTCTTAACCCCATTTTGTGATGGGGAGCTAGAGCATGAAGGATTTTGGAACTAGAGATGCAACTAGAATATTCAAAAAATGACCTCAATGTTGCGTGCTAGTCACAGTAACAAGTTTTGACATATCAGAGCTGATAAACCTGGTTTAAAGAATGCTTAGATAAACTAGAAAAAAAAAGAAAATACAGTAATTTAAAAGATGATGACAATGATTTTTAAAGTATTTCCACATTTCTCTGGTAACGTCTATTCATAGTAGTCCCATCTTGCTGAAACCACAGATGGATGTTTACCTTAAAGCGGTTACTGAATCTGAAGTCAGCGCTGGCTGACAGGGACGTGGCGTTGCCATAGGACCATGACCCAGCACAAGCACCGCGTCGCCCGCACCCCCCCTCGGGCTGCTGCAGGTGCCCTCTGCTCGCCAGAGCTCTCCTCAACGCACCAAACCTTGGGGCCGCTTCTGCCCAGCCTGAATGAAAGACGGAAAAATCCCATTTCAAACAAAACGCTGGACTGGTTGTAAGAGAGTAGTCTCATTTGCAGTCTGCACTCGCGCTCTGTGGCTAACACGGATCTCTAGACTTTGTTTAAAATTTGCCAGAGGAGCGCACAGGAGAGCAACCCAAACATTTGCGAAGGATTTGTCAAGAGCGTTGCTTTGCCCTTGCTCGTAGCTCTTTGTCGATAGCGCCACACGGAAGAGCAGACAGAAAACAGAGCTGGATCTGGTCGTCATCATGCACAGACTGCAATATGTGCGCATTTGTGCCTGAGGAACTACCTATCACCGTGATGAATGGCATCGCATTTAGCTATCTCCTTGAAGAGATAAGACTCTGTAAGTTTTTGTTATCAGTTGTGCCCAGATTTGTAGCATTAAACAAAAAATTGGATTAATATTTTTAAACAAATCAGATTCATGTTTTATATCCATTATCATGCTCCAGGGGGTCATAAACTGGGATAAAAAATATACATAGTATTTGCAGTCATTTCAAGCCGTGAAACAGAGAATAGCCTACAAGGTGCCCTTTGTAAGGAAATGTTTCCTAGGGTGCTACTCCCTAGGTCTCGTCACTCTAAAAATACTGTTTGCTTTCTTTACCTTAATTGTTAATCAAGCATATTGTATGTGATTTAAAGACACACACTTCATTTCACAAAAGCGCCAAAAATCCACCAAATGCTTCCCACTCACAGATAAGGTGTTCCGGTCGCTCTCCATAAAACGTTGCAGGAGCAGGCAGTCGAGGCTGAGCAGCAATAGCTTCTGAAACCATCTGCTGCTGTGGCAGCCCTGCTGTTTTCTGTACTGCCACTCTCTGCTCTGCAAACCTCCCGTCAGAGCCGGCAAGCTCTCTTTTTGCAGCAGTTCTCCACTGCTTGTGTGTTTTGTCTGCTTGCGATGGTTGCTCCATCCCGCCAGAGCCAGCACTGCAGCCAGGTCAGGCTCAGTCCGTGCTCTCTCGTTTCCTTCTCCCTTTGCCTGCCCTGAGCAAAACCTTTCCCAGGCATACGCACGGCTCAGGCTAGGTGGCCTATTTGGCTTATAGATTGCATCATGTTCAGCAACGCTTGGAGGTAAGGGGCCTGTCATCACCCTCTTGGAGAGCTCGAGTTCTGAACAACCAGCCTTTCCCCTAAAATGCATGAGTTTATCCAAGGGGAGGGATTGTCCAGAAGTTTCCCTGGCTGGGACAAGAGGAGAACTTGATCAGAAATAATAAATAAGCCTTGCTGGTTATTTTCAAGTATGGAGATTAAGTTACTAAACAAGGCACCCACAAGTTCAGGATCATCAAAAGGTATTTGTCTGTTCTAAGAGATTTGACTATTTTTATCCGAGAGCAAGAAACCTGTAGCTTCTGATGTGCCCTATACCACGGCTCAGCTGCTCCTGGTGAGCTGAGACCCACTCTGGCAATGCACTGGCTGAGCATGCTCTTCCCTCAGCCTGGAAGAGCAGCCGTTGTAACTTGTGCCTAAGCCTGGTGTCTTCAGAAAAGACGGCTGCCTCGCAGCGTGTCGCTGCTGGTGGCAAGCATTGCACCCCGCCACTTTTAATCGGGAGGGAGATCAAACTACGACAGCACAGCCTCTCGCCAGAGCTGCTTTCTGCTGATACCACATGTCCAAGTGTTTGAGAATCACACATGAACACTTACCCACTGAGGAGTCAGTCACTGTTCAACATCGTATTTACGGGCCTAATAAAAATGAATTTGGCTTTCAGTCATCTTTTTGGCTGTCACATTTCCTGTGCTATAGCTATGAGGGGGGGGAAAGTACCTACTTTCTTTCTCAGCAAACATGAATAAGCCTAGGCCTACTGCTCCATGGATGGAGATGATGTCACTTGTGGCACCTCTTTCCAAATTGACTCATCCTGTGCTTTTGATGGTCACCTATCAATTTCCTCAAGGTCCTGCAGTGCCCTCAGAAGAACAGTGACAATCTGATCCCTTCATCAGGCTTTTTCAACAGCTAAATTTAACACTCTTCTGTGCATGTTCTAATACTGCAGCATCTTAGGATTCAATCCTGTTGCCTTTAAAATGAGGGGGAAAACGTGGGAGAGGACATTCGGTGCCAGCAGCTCTCCTCGGGATAGACTCTGCAAAAGCCAACCTTACATTAGGTTAACTTGTTTCCTGCCAGAGCCTCACTCACAGCAATATTTCTAACTTTCTTTCGTCAGACTGATATCTAGACACTCCAGTTCCACATTTTGCCCCACTGCCCTGCTCTCTTCTGATGTAGGAAACTCACCTGCAATTTGGGCAGATGCCTGGCTCCAGCTAAAAGCAGATCCGCCACTACCAGATCCCTCCTCTCGCTTTGCAATGGCCGTGGAGGTGGCGATCATGGGCAGCTTTACTTAGATTTAGCTTCTAAAAAGATTTATTATTTAAAGCCAGACGCGTACAATGACAAAGGAACATAGCTATTGTTTCATCTTCTGCTTTCCCTGCAGACAAACACTTTGCCTCAAGAGGCCAACAGCTGGGAGGCTCACCGAGGCACGCAGAATAGCCATGGAGGAAGCTGTTCATTAAAAGATATCTCAGACTCTCCCTGGGTCATTCTTCCTCATCGCTGCTCCACAGAGAATAAGAAATATGCCCCTATGAGAGTCAAATGCAACACCTATAAATTAATCCCAGTCCAGATAAACCTGCTGAGCTAGCTCAGAGGGTATTTATAGCCGAGACACAGCTTCCTCAGGGAATTACAGTCTCCAAATCAGTGCAGTTGTTCCAAAAAAAATCTGAGAAAAGCTGCTTCTTTCTCCTTCTCCTCTGGTATAGTGAGTTCCTTTCACCACAGATTTGCAAGTATGAAATTCATTCTCAAATGCAACCAGCTGGCTGAAATAACTTCTTGTTTGTGTGGCTGCAATGCCATGTCCAGAAACCCTGACCATCACTAACTACACAGTCATATTCACATGATAAAAATATGGTGGCATTAATAGCTTGTGCTGGCATGCCTTCCCAATTGTCAGGGCTTTACATAAATATAGAACTTGGTCTATAGATTTATTTCAGAGCCTTTTTATACCTGATTATGGCTCCAGGCAGATCGTAGTCTGTACAGACGCAGTAATTAAGGATCAGTAATTCTGTCCAGCGGCCAATATTCCCTACAGTGAGAGGCATACGATGGGTTTTCAGCTGCTCGGCATTTCAGAAGCTGACTGGAAGTCAGCTATTAGAAAGCTGCGCTGTACGAGGACAGAGCACCAGCCCCAAAGGAAAACAGCCAGCAAGCATTTCCATTTCAGCATCTCGGCAGGAGAAAGCAGACCTCTCCGGGAAACAGGTTTACTTACACAGCTCCACAGACGCACATGGAAAGCCGTGGCTCCCATCTGTTAAACCGGGGACAGGCGCTGGGAGCCAGCACTTCCCTCACGCCTCCATCTCAAACAAGTATGCAGCAACACCGTTTCTTGGGAACGAGCTGGATACACATAGAAAAACAAAGGAGGGTTCTTAAATTTCTGAAGTATGTATCATAGAAATGGCAAATACATAAAATATCATAAATAAAAACATTTTTCTGGAATGATTTTACGGAGGTGAAAATTTCAACAGCAAAACAAAACTTGACTGCAGCAGATCCCAAGTTTTATTCCCACACTTCACAGCCAAGGTTTCTGTTAACGGGGAAGAAAACACAGCTGAGCTAGAAATCCTGGATGTTTGCGAACAGCAGGAAGAGAGTGTGGCGTAACAGCAGCACCCATTCCTGCACCGAAGACATCAGTCTTGAGTAGAATTGCAATTTTAACACAATATCAGCTCATTTTGTTGGGGTTTGGTTCCTGTAGGTTTGTTATAGGTCAAGTCCCCCATGAGCAGTCCAGGCTCATCCTGAGAGCATCGGCTGCTTCCTCCAGCCCTGCACTGTCAGAAACCAATACCCCTATATAAATAAGCTCTAAGAACCTTTTGGCTGAAAAATTTGTGTGGGTTTGATTTGAAACACATCAGACTAAAGGAAGAAAAGTCTAAGACTTAAAGAAGAAGTATGCAAGAGCTAAACAGCAGTTAAATCACTAAAAAACTGAGGGACAGAGGGAAAGGTAGTGCTGAACTACAGCCTCCAGCTCATACAGAAGAGTGTCCCCTAAGACACATGTGACATTCAGGTCCCAAACCTCCCACATTTATCTTGCCAGGAAAAACAATCTCCTATCGGCTTGCAGCCGAGCTATTCACAGACTCGCGTCTTAATGGAAGGATGGCAGAAGCCAGTTCCTGGTGACCTCCAAAGCACAGTCTCTGCTAGATAAATGGCTTTAAAAATTGCTAGCGCAGGTGTGCTATTAACAGTAGTTGAATATATTCCTTGGCAATCAAAGAAAAGCATCTTCTAAATCAGCATGTTTCTGGGAAGAGGCTTCCTGTGTCTAATCCAGTGAGGAAACTCACTGTTTACTATAGTGCCAGGGGCAAAAGGAGACAATTTTAACGTTCTTTATTGACTCCTGAAGTTACACTACAAGGCTCTTGGTGTTGGGGGTTGAAAGCACTCTGTGAAGATAGGAGCTGCGTTTATTCTCATTTTACAAGCAGGGAAGCTGAGCTGAACAAAGATAGAATCATAGAATAGTTTGGGTTGGAAGGGACCTTTAAAGATCATCTAGTCCAACCCCCCTGCAATGAGCAGGGACATCCTCAACTAGATCAGGTTGCCCAGAGCCCCATCCAGCCTGGCCTTGAATGTTTCCAGGGATGGGGCATCTACCACCTCCCTGGGCAACCTGTTGCAGTGTTTCACCACCCTCACTGTAAAAAATTTCTTCCTTATATCTAGTCTGAATCTCCCCTCTTTTAGTTTAAAGCCATTACCCCTTGTCCTATCACAACAGACCCTGCTCAGAAGTCTGTCCCTATCTTTCCTATAAGCCCCCTTTAAGTACTGAAAGGCTGCAACAAGGTCTCCCCAGGGTGAAGATGGGTGAAGAGAGTTGCTGAAGGACAGTATATAGCCGTTGAACTCCTGGATTCCAGATCCTCCTGCAAAGCCTTGCAGCTGCTTCCAGGACCTCCTGGGCTCCAGTGCCACGCTGCCCCCTCTGCCAGCCCCACTGCTGGCAGGCAAGAAGAGAGTGGTGTTTGTTTTCCTTATAACTACCTCTCCTCTGGCACAACTGACGATTCACCCCATCTTTTGAGATACAGCTCTGGGTATTTCAGAGGGAAGAAGAGCAAACCAAGGAACCTGCAGGATTCTTGTAGCTGCCGTTGAGTCTGTCCCTTCTGTGCATCTTGCAAAGCTGCACAAACAGACCCACAAAAATATTCTGTTCTTTCTCCATCGTACATAGCCAGGCCCCCAAGCCAATACTTAAACAACAAAGAAGAGCAATAACAAATATCATAACCTAATTTTTAGATTGGGGAAAGGGTTATGTTAAAATATGTCTTAATAATTCCTCTACCAGATTATTTTAATAACATTCCCATCACTGTAGTGGCCACTGGGAGAAACCTAATGGCTAGGTGAATGGGAGAGCTGCGCAGCTGTGAAAAGGGGCAGCCCAGCACACAGGAGTAGTAACCTGGCAAATACTACACTGATAAATGAAGAGCAGAAGTGAAGAGCGTGTGAAAGAAGGGGGTTTCTGCTATGTGGATTCTGCTGGGGTAACACACCGCCATGGATTACAGAAAAAGTTGTTAGCAGCAAGCAAAAATGCTCTCGATCTGAGGAGCAGAGCCAGGGATCGTGAAGATAAGACTGACGCCAATGCCAATGTAGAAAATACAGGCTGTACAATAAAATACCACATTGGTGGTTCTTTTTGGGTCTCAACTGTGCCAGATCACACAGCCCAGCAGCCACAGACCAAAAGCAAAAGGCCAAACAAACAGCTCTTTGGGCAGCCTGGGGAGCCCGTCCCTCGCCCTGCCACCTTTATGGGCGTTGCTCACCATCTCCTCCAGCGAGGGCTTCATCTTGCTGGAGCACAATTAGTCTTTAACCCTTTCCCTGGTGAACAAGGGGTATAAACTGAATTGTTATCACAGAGCTGCTGCTCTCTTTTAACAGGTACCTCTGACTTTTGCATCATGGCCCTCGATCAGATTTTCTCAGATCGTTGTCCCCATAGGTACCCTGCCAGTCTTTACGGAGCTGGTGTGGAGAAGGACCCTGCAGTTCTCAGAGTAATGGTTTTACAGAGCCTCAGGGATTAACAGTCTTGATTTACACATGCTAATGCATCTACCTGGGCACCGTGGGCAATGAAAGAAGCTGCAGCCCATGTGAATGTAACCTGTTCAGAGCACCTGCACATGTGAAACGTTACTAGAAACTGTTTATCTGGGACAGACTCACACAAGACATGGGCTGTTTGGTTTTTATGAAGCTGGGCTGAAAAATGCTCTATTTGCATTCTTTCCTCTCATGCTTTCTGTAGCATCCCCTGGCTCACTTTGTCCGGTCAGCGAGTTTTGCTCTGCACCATTGTTTTTTCCTGTAGACCTTTTGGGTGCTGCCCTCCCCACAGCAGCTCCGATCTGGCCAAGTCTGAGGCAAGGAGTGGCCGTCTTCAATCGCCATTACGGCCAGTGACGCAGGGCCAAGGCTACCATTAGGGAGAGTCATGCCTGGCTGCCCTTTTGGAATCCCTATGGACACACTCCTCTCGCTGCATCTGTCTTTTCTTCTCTCCTCCCTTTGACAATTGTTCCCCAGTTTATGTCTCTTGCACTCTCAAGATCTTTCCCAAGGACGTTTCCATGCCTTGCACTGTGAAAGGTGCTGGGTATTTTTAATGCAATGGCCGTTCAAAGGCTCAGTGCTTCAGAGCTTCCTTGGAAAATGTTGGATTCTGCTTTCCCTTGCAAGGAGAGGTATCTGAGGCACCCTCCCCTTGAAAGGGTCAAATCCTGCTGCTGCTGGCTCAGGACCGACGTGAAAGAACCAGGCGGCGTCTCCGTAGGCAAGGCCAGCATCCCCCTTCTCTTGCTTCCCGCTTTCCGCTGTCCCCCGCGTTGCCTGCTCATGGATGCGCTCTATCAGGCTGGGCGTTTGTGGGGTTCTTCTTGACTGCTGTTAAAGGGAAAATGTAAAGGAAACAAGAAAACATCCACAAAAGTCATCCATTTGGTCTCATTCTTTCAAAATACTTCTGGTTGGTACTCGCAGAAAATAACTATTTTTAGAGCAGCTCTGCAGCTGCATTTTGCTCTTGATTCTCTTCTGCAGATAGATCCTATTTAGCCAAAGAAATAGATTGACTGACACCTAGTGGAAAATTGAAGCTTTTCTTTCTCTTATTCTGCTGAGTGGAACATTTTAGGCAATATTTAAATTGACTTAGTACACATTACCATTATTGTAGAAAACAACAGTATTACCAGATTGTCTGCATTTTATCTCTATTTTGTTAGTGTCTACAAATATTCAGTATAATCACAGGCAGGACAATCAACAATTCATTTTCAATATATACAGGTTCTTTGGTTAATGGAGTCTGGTATTATTAGACCACAGTACATTCCTTCTTCACATTGAGCAGATCAGTAACACATAGGTCTGAGAGCCCCTAAAGTGCTAATAAATTAAATAAATACATACATAAATAAATAAATTTCTTCTCAAAACTGACGGTGTTCTGGAGTTGTTTCTACTGAGCCAGAATTACTGACTCCCTTATTAATGACTTATGTGTAAATAAAGAACTGAAAAGTAAATATTTTCCTAAATTTTTATTTTAATGGACTTTTAGAGAAGTTTGTCATATGGTATCATTTAGTCTGACTAAAGATAAGAATGTGAAGATGATTTTGCTTTGTCATTAGGATTTGTTGATGCTTTAGACTCTTGTCTCAGTAGTAGCCTAATATTCAGCATCTGTGAAGGGATTTTGCAATGCAAGACAAATGCCAAACATAGCTTAGCTGACTGCAGAGTTCCCACAGACTGATGTAGGTACCATCACCCATATGGGCTTGTGACTAATAGATGTGATATTGGTGCAATGCTGTGCTTTACAAGCCTTGCTGAGAAATCACTTTACAAGGTCCAGCTGGAGAAGAATTAAACAGAAGGGATTCTCTTGCAGACAAAATCTCTAAATATAATTCCCTGGTAGTGAGAGGCTTTTGTATTCACTTCCTCAGGACAGCACATCCGTTCTCCCGGTACCTCCGTCTGTACTTTCCAAAAGAAGTTATATCTAAACTGTTAGATCCTGACTCAGAAAATCCATGTTCCTCTGCCTTGCTCCTCTGTCTCAACTCAGTGGGATGTGGGTGTTTAGAGGTAATGTGATATGTAATTTTTGATGAAGACTAGATCGTATAGTAAGTAGCTGAGAATAAAACTTGATACTACCAGCAGTGCCATTCTCACCCAAATCCCAGACATCTGAATGTTGGGTTTGATAACAATGGTCTAGAGGGAAGCAATGCAAAAAATTGCACACCTTGATCTGAATAGTCACCTTAATATATAAGTAGGTCCTGAGATGTTATTTATAAGCCAAGCCTGTTTAAGACACTGCTACCCAAAAGTTAAATTTCCTACATAAAATCCCAGACTAACGACCCCATGAAAGCTTCTGCACTCCAACCACATAGTGATCTAGGTCTTACTTCTAATTTTGCCTATCAAAATAATTAAATAATCACATCATTACATTATAGAATCAGTTAGTCTCTGTGTTCTCATTCCAATTTGTCATATACAATTTTAATAAATTCAAAGAGTTGTACTGAGTCAAATATGAAAAATTCAGTAGTCACTTAAATGACCATTAAACGCTTCTGACTATTTATATTCCTACAAAGAAAAGCAAGGACTTTAGATCATAGCTGTAGATCCTGTGTTTGTATTTTGTCTCTCATAACACTTCGCTACTTTCAGTTGGCCTCTAGCAGGATATGGGAAAGTCATCTTTTTCTGCAGGGTTTTGGGTTTTTTTCAGTTTGGCTCATTTACCATCTCTCATTTTCCTCTGTCCCTACTTTTGGTCTCTGGGAACAGCAGAAACCACAAAATGTTTTTGATTATCCACTTAATCCCCTCAGGCAGTGTAGTGTCTTTAGTCTAGACTTCAGTGAAACTACATTTATTTGTTGAGCTTTTAGTTCTCAATTAAAAAAAAAAAAGTTGAGAAACTTCCTGTGGTCCGTTGTATAGACTCTTGGCCAGTTTGTATGAGAAAAACACTGCCTTATTTCATGTTCATATTTTTTCTTCCTTTCCCTTAATATTTTTTAAACTACTTTATTTAATATTTCTTTCTTAATTGTAGCATTCTCCAGCACTGTCAGGAATATTCCTAGTTATGCTTTTCCATCCTCTCTCTCTCTCTCTTCCATTTCTGAATCCTTCCGACTTATTCGTTTAAACCTTTGCACTTGTTCTGAGGGAAGGCTGGCGCACGATTGCAGGAGACTGCTATGACGTCGTTAACGATGACCTTGGCCTCCGCAGGAGAATGTCACTTCGCGTTATTCTCTGCACACACCCAACCAATCCCGGAACAGCCAGCTTTGGTACATGCAAACTGTAGGGATCAAACCAGCTGAAACATGGCCCCAGACCGTGTGCTGGCATTGTTGGCTATGTTACCTTTCTCTATAATCCCCTTGTATTTAAGAAAGAACATGTGTCTGTAGTTATTAGAGGCTGCAGCAATTATTTTCATACTGTCAGCTCAAAGTAACCAACGTGGCCTTCAGTGAACTAACATCTCAGAGAAGCCCACCCTACCAAATACTCCTCGACAAGGATGCAGCTCACATACGGACCATGCGAACGGTTGAACACCATCGTCATTCATATTTCATTCCTCGGGATGTGAGGAGAGGACCATGAGTGTCTCAGAACTGCACCATTCACCAATACTGACATCTCTCCAGTGATGTCCAGTGGGTCAAGTTTAGAAGTTTGGGAATGTGCAATCATCTCCGCTTTGTTTGACCCTCCTTCCATTCCATGGTTTCACATAGGCATCCTATAGCCTGTTCCATATAGGGAACAACCCTTCTGACCCAGGCGCACAAAGATATAACCTTCCCCTACTTCTGTTTCATCTGCCAATGATCCATTTCCCTGTCACAATCCCTGAAATCTCCATATTTATTATCATCAAGTGGCTATCACTGCACATGACTTTATTTCAAACTTCATTGTAAGAATGTTGAAACTGTTTACGTAGCTGCTGTATTAAATCTCTTTTTGGTATTTATCCACTTAAACATCTTTTTTGATACTCTGTCTCCAGTGAGTTCTCATTTATGCTTCCTTACTCTCAAGAAGCCAGAGCCTAATATGTTACCACAGAGACATGATCCAGTGCCGATTGAAGGGCTCATGTGGGTAACCCGCTCAGAAGCACTAATGGTTTGTTTAATATTTCATAGATATGTCAATTATAAATTCAGTTCGTATTTGAAAGGCTTCTTTGCACAGCACTAAATCACTTCACGTTTCCTGTAAAGTCTTTATGATGTGAACTAAAAGGCAAAGGTGAATCTGAGGACACGCAGGGTTACATGCAGACATTTCCCTACACTGGCCCAAAAAACCCCTGCATCTCAATAGCAGGCATGCACTCTCTGTGGCAAAATTCCCATTTAGGAGCTTGATCCAAACACCAGCAAAGCCAGTGGATGTAACTCAAAGCAAATTCAGGTACAGAATCACATTTTCTTTGCACAGATAAGTTTGAAAAGTTTCCTTTTACTCCATAATTTGTTATCTCTGGCTGAGCCTTAGGTATTTTTCATGGTAGCTAAGAATACAGATGCAAGGTTTTGGTGCTTTGAACATCCAGCTCAAGGAGCAGGTGAGAACATGTCACAGCCCTTCATGCTTGGATTTTGATTTCCTCGTGTATGTCAGGTAGATGCTGGAAAGAGAAAGGGAGTTGGGTGTGCCAATGGCTCACTCTTCAAGGGACTATGGAAACACTCCTGTGTCACTGAGGTCAAACATTTGTTCTGCTATTAAACTGGCTGATCTGCTATATATTTAAGCATAAAGTAAACCACCCAGGGATCTTCATTTCTCCTCTGAATCAAAGAAAGGAAAATCCCAGGGTAAACGGGCATTTCTGAGAACAACCGGTACAAAGACCAGGGAAGTCAATGGAAGACTTTGAATCAGATTTTGACATAATTACTCCCAGAATCAGGTCAGACTTTGCAGGCTTGATCAGTTTTCTGTTACTCTCTTAATGTGGTTCTCCTAGCAACCTTCCCTTCTTCCCTGCTACCCCCTTCCAAACATGCCCTGGCCGGCAGCTCATTCGTACTGATGGCTTAGTCCTTTCTTCCTCGTTATCAAATGGCTTGTTTACCTTTCAGAAATTGCACCAAGCACTAGTTACCATTGTACTGTAATGTAAGTAAAACCTTTAATACATGCAGAAGGAAAAAAAAAAGAAAACCAAACAAAAAAGGTTGCATCAAAATATATATACATGTCTATTTGTATCTGTTCATTATTTAAAAGAGGAGTTAGAGTAACCTTTTTAAATGGTCCAGTGGTCAATGTTGGAACAGCCAGCCTTCATAAAATGGAGAGGGCCAGATCCCAAGAGGCAGTGAGTGCTCTTGACTGTTATCGATATCGATAGGAGCTGCTACTGCTCAGTACCGGCAATGACCTTCATCAGGCTATGTCATTGAATGAAACATCAATTTAAAGCAGCCTAGAGATGCTGCGTGTGACTTGCTCTCTATTAATTTCATCACCGTCTCACCTCTGGTGTTCCCTCAGACACACTGGGAAGCAGCTTTGGCCAGCAAGCCACAAACCAGTCTGTTTTCCCTCTTTTTAAGTAGAAAGGTTTAACCTCGTATGTGCTTTCTCCACACTAGAGCATTTGTTCTGTCCAAGTGGCTAATTCCTCCTTTCACAGGAAACACTTTATTTTACCCAGTCCAAATGTTCAGAACTAAATCTGACCGTCCTGCCAGTCCTGTGGTAAGGAAGCAGACCTGTGAAGGGTCAATTTATTCCCAGTAATCATGACACGTAGCATAGCCTCTTCTCTAAAGACACAGAAGAGAGAAACAGAAAAGAACATGATGTTGCCGCATCAAAAAGCCTCCCACGAATGACTTTTATTTTTATCCTGTGCAAGAGGAAACATCAGCTTTCAATCTGACTGCGCACACACAGACTTCTTTGTTAGCACATTGGTTAGAGGTGATATTTTCAGCTATAGGGTGAACATCTGCTTCTTTACCTTTGTCTCTTTTACTCGTGGTGGTTTCAAAATGACTGAGAGCCATAGAGCAATCCTCTCTTCGTTCAGGAAAGAGAATTTTAGATGCTGTAAAAAGAGTAACAACAAGCAGTTAATATTCTGCAGAAATTACCCTACTTTGTCACAACAGAAGAGGGCAACCTAATACCATCTCACTGTTCCTGCGTCCGCTGTCCTGTCCACATACCCCTCATCAAAGCAGAGTGTAGCACCTTGGCAACAGGGCTAAAGGGGAGGAAGAATTTATATCCAAGAATCTTTTCAAAGCTAGGAGCACCACTCATAATACCTGTATTTTCTTTCTTCTTCCACATTTCCATTTCGGTTTGGATATGATCACAACCGCTGAAGCCCCTCCTGCTACGTTTATTTTGTTGGTTTTGTTACTTTGGGGGGGGGTGGGGGTTGGTTTTTTTTTTTAAATCAGATTATTTGGATTCTATTTAAGACAACTTTTCTCTGTTGGGCACTTGGAAAAGCAGCAGGCGCAGGTGCTGAATTACCACAACAGCAACAGAGGCATCTGCTGTCCTCAAGAACCCCAAGCTCTAGGAGGATGTAGGCATAGCTTAAAGAGTTCAAAAGGAAGGTACCTGAGTGAAAACAATGATGAACAAATAACAGCTGAGAAAAAAAGCAGGAAAACAAGAATAATGTGTAGATGATACCATTATGTTTTGCACTATTAGAGATTTAAAGTGCCCATAATCCCCTAAATCGATCATTGTAATGAGGTTTGCTATGATGCTTTGAGGTATTAAGGGTGGGGCTTTTTTCACTTTTATCTTCAGCTGTCAGAGGTAGAAGTATGAAAACAGCCTGGAAGTATCATCACAAGTGGAGATTCAAAGGTAAAAATGAGAAATACGTACATATTTGTGTTAATCCGAGGTGCTACTGCTGTATTTGTTGTTTGGCTGTATCTGTCTGAATAGAAAAGAGGCGGGCTGAGGTGGGGAGGCTTTGGGAGGAAATGCTCAGAAAGAAGAAAACAAATGAAATTAGAAAGAAACAGAAATGCAATAGAAATAGTGGAGCCCTTGGTTATCAGTCAAGCAAAGGAAGGCTGTGCAACAACATTCATCTGAATGCAGAATGCTAAATACATTTACATTACGTATTGAAGCAAACCAAGTATCTAGTAGTTCACTCAAGGCAGATTTTGAAAACTATCTAAGTACCAAAGATGCAGGTACATGCCTGGTACAGTCTTCTACAGCATCTACATACCTAACGCATTAAGGAGGAGTCTCAGAGCAATCCTTTCTTTACTCTGGGTAATATACCTTTGTTACTGTACAAATAATAACAGCAAGCCACTGGTATCCATTGACTGCTGAAAATATGAACCTTTTTGTGCCTTAATACTTGTTTAAACTGTTCCTACAACCCTTCCTACATGCAAAGCTTGTACCAGTGCAACTCTATTGGTAGAAGAGGTAACTAAGTAAAACAAATGCAACCCCAGATGGCAGGCATAGCTGAGGAAGGTCAAACCAACCAGACCGAACTGAAGCACTCAGCAAGAATAAAAGGAATCAAAACAGAACATGCTGCAATGAAGTGATGGAGATATAAAGGAAGGAAAAATTGTTAGCCCTAACCAATCTTCCTCTGCGTATGCCTAGCCTTGGAAGTGTACAGGAAAGAATACTGAACTCCAAATGATGGGAAAAAGGTGTATTCCTCCCTCTGCACAAGCTCTCAAAGTAAGACAGCAGGGCGATTTCAACTAGACCCTCCAGAAAGTACGAGCAGTCAAAACAGGGAGCTCTGCATATCCTAAGAATATCCAGCAGTGCTGACCGTGCTTTCTCTGCTGTGATTGCTCCCATCTTTGCCATTCCCCTTCATTTCTCTGTGCACTTCCTATCTTTACTCTTTTTCCTTAGCCTTTCTCAACACTATCAGATTTAATTCATTCCCTCTTCACAAAGACCATTCCATATCCCCCTGAAATTACATTTGTTACCACCCTATTGTCCAGCCTGTGCTCATACTGCTTTCCCCAAATCTAAATACTATTAGGTTACATACTCTGTACTACAGAGCATGTAGAAATACTCATCTGGAGAGTGCTTAATTAAAACTAGGTCCTTAGTTATTACTATAATAAACATGTCAGTAGAATAAGTGATCACTCTAATTGTACAAACACAATAAATGACCACTACAACTGTAAAAACACTTTTAACATGGTATAGCTGTAACCTCACCAGGCAATTGCATAATTTTAATTACATTTTTTTTTCTTTTCTGATTTAAATTGGTGCAAAAAGAACGTTGACAATTCCAAAGAAATACTTCAATGTTCTCTTATACCACAAAGCTTAGTCCTGGATGACTGTAAATGGATCAGAAGGAGCAGGAAATGTAGCTCCGTAGCAATTAATTCTGCTGACCATCCTGCTTTTCTATCATCCACAGGACATATAGTACCGACGTGGTTAAAAACCACATTTCATCACCTTTATTTACCTAGTTCAAATAATCACATTTATGGCTAGGTTGACTATGGTTGTCTAAAGACAAGACAGGCTCTTTGGCTTCAAAGCAAATCACTCTGCTTACCTGCTCTGTATCATGTCCATGTGGTCTAGACTAGGGAGTAAAGAGCACCAACAGACTTCTCAAATTCGACATTCATTAAGAACTTTCCCAGACGCAGAGTTTCCAGTGGCTAACATATTTATTAACTCATCTGAAAGCACAGAAGTTCTGTAGGAAACAATATTTTAACCAAGTAGGATTCATTTTCTGTCAAATATGAGAGAATAGGTTCCATGTATGGACAAAGAATTGACTACAGAGCAGTACCTAAGCATGGGTTTGACCAGCAGACTGGAAGATAAAATCAACGGTAGCTGCCAGAATTCATATACTGTAAGAATAAGAAATGCTGAACTCACAAAAGAGATACACAATTGTATATATTTAACACTGACACACCTCATTTTCCTGGAGTAATAAGTAGCCACAAATCCTGTAAAAGTGCTGAGCAAGAAAAGTGAGTAGACCAGTAGATTCAACACAAGGTCGATACTAATACAGCTCAACAGCGATATGAATGCAGTCTGATGGAGACATGACACGGCAGAGAAGACACAGGATCAGAGTCATTATTTCTATTCAGAATCTACTCAGCTGGTTCACTAACAATATTCTGCTGGTGGAACATACACAGCTCTTCACTCAGCATTTTAAACTGTGCACATAAGTAACTTGTATATAAATATGTACCAGAAAAAAAATCTGCTAGGATATTTATAGCTTTCATTCCTCACCTGTGCTTTTAAAATTCCTACACCATAAGCTTGGAAGAAAGTAAATTAGTCACCATTAGTACAAAAGAAATGATACTTCTGCACTTCTAATATAAATATTTTCATGTATTAAAAAATGGGACAAAATGTCATTTATCAAAGGTTACAATTGTATTAGTCCTTCAAAAATAAGTCTGTTCAATTGTCTCTCTTTTATTGCAATTGTCCATTTGGATTATAGTCTGTAAGAGCAATAAGGTAGCAGCTTTTGTTTAGCCAGGTCAGACTGACAATGATACTAGTAAATTCAATTGTAAAAAACCAGGACATCTTTTCTCATGTAATCGAGACTTCTCCATGTGCCACTTAAAGCCAGACGAGCAGCTTAGGAGCAATCCTGGCCCACTGCAGTCAGAAGCAGGTTTGTTACTGGCATAACTGGGGTGAGAATATTGCCCATTTGTCAGACAATAAATACAAGAACACATTTGCCTTTTACCTTACAACAGTCAGATCTTGTAGTCTAGATATTGCTGGGAGCTTTAGCATGCAAGGACAAATGGGTTTTATTTATTTATTCATTCGTTTACTATAGACTTTTCAATGGTATACACACTTCTCTGGGCACATTAAGTATGTCTGTAAGCTATTAAAGATTGGGATCACATGGATTCTTCTGGAAATTACATTTTGCTTAAGATAGGCCTCATCAAAAGAGAAGCCAACCAAGAGAGACATTCACCATGCTCTGAATGAGGTAATCTGGCTTCTTATGAAATGATAAAGCCGTTACAGACCTAGGCAGCCTCTATAAATAGATGGGAGACTGCGTATGGGAATAAAGGCTTGCTGTGCAGACCTCACATTCATGACTTCAGCTGACTGATCCCCAGTCTATAAAAATTATGTTCCATGGTGATTATACGTCCTCAGAGGAAGACTGAATATTTGAAAAGAAAGCAGTTTACCAAACCTCCCTTTTCCTTCCCCCAGGAATTTATAACAGTACAATCCAAACTTGTATGTAATGCAACGTAATGGCATCAGCTCAAAAGAAGAGAAAATCCAATACAGAAATAAATAATTGTGAAAAGCATCCCCAGGCAAGATTCTCAAACCAAACAATGCATGGAAAGTCTACAAACACAAAAACAGTTTAAAGTCCCTCAGTCGCTTTGAGCTGATGGCTCTTCTTCATACAGCTGATAGAGCAGGAAGCTTTTACAAGGGCCTGAAACATAGATTCAGCCTCTTACAACGATAATAAGTCTGTTGTAAAGAGAATGGAGGCCTTTTCTTTTTTAGTTCAGCCCAAATTTTGTCAGCCTACTTGACTACACACCGAATACTCCACAGATAGACTGCAGAAGTGCCGATAACAAAATTCCTTCTCCCAGCTGTCAGTTTAGATTAATAATATTTTATAAATGTTTTTATATATGTGTAATAGAGTTTCTGCATGCTGGAGTGTAGGGATGAACTTCCAAAACTGGATATAGGATGATAATCAATTACCTCCTTCCTAAATACGGCCCAAATTCCAGAGATGATGAATATCCACTGACATATCTTATCTGGAAGCAACTGAGTTTTATTTTAAAATCCTGAAGCTCCACCAGAAATTCCCAACAAACGAGGCAGGCCTCACCGGTCTGACATGAGCACGTTGCAGATGAGGTGTGGAGCTCAGCGCGATCCACGCTGGCTTTGCAATACGCCAGCATGGGCATTTTTGCACTGTGCTTCTAAAACTGGAGCTTAAGGATGCGGCAGGAGCAGCCCCTCAGCCACGAGCAGCAGGACCCAGCCACGCAGGGAATATTGCCAGTTTTCTAAGGTAAGGCTCGGACACAGCGTCTGAGAACCACAGCCCCGGGCCGTGCTGAAAGTAATGTTTAGAGTGGAACAGTATTTCAGAAGTCTCAGATGCATGGTTCTTTGACCATGCTTTTATTTTCAAAAGGCAGTGGGGAGTGCAAGTGGTACAGACCCAGGAAGGATAAAGTACAAGGATCGCAAACTATGAGGAAGACAAAGATGATTGTTCTCCAGGCACCGCTCCAATAAATAAATCTATAATACATTACCATGTGATAATTCTCCTGGGCAGCTACATCTAAAATTACTCAGCAGCATCAGGGCTTTCTACTGAACAACGTAAAATCCATCTACTTACACAGCATACACTGGAAAACTTCAGTATTGCACTCCTGTTGCTTTGTATTCAAAGTTATTTGCTCACTAATAGGGCAGACATCTTAATTACATGGGTGTCTAAAACTGCCGTATCAGAAGGGTTGATCTCTGGGGTGAATCTGACCATTAAAGATCATGAAATCACACCAGCTGAAGATACGCCCTACACTAAAACTGCTGACTGTCAATAAAACCTAAAAATGGAGGAACTTAGCGCTAAGAAGGCAATTAGCCCAGTCCAGCCCTGTTTCAGTTAGTAGCAATTACAGTTTCACTACTGATCTTCAGAAGCCAGGTGGATTTTATCCACAGCGCATATAACTTCACATCATAAGCCTCCCACTGAAAGGGGTGAGATTATTTGGGTGTAAAGAACTATATGAAGGCAACTGCTACAATCTAGTACAATTGGATGATGCCAGGGCATCATGTTCAGCAAAATTTATGTCTTACAGGGAATGGGAAAGTTGTTTAAGCAACTTATTTAATCATTTAGGTCTCAAAAATACATTTAAACCGCAGAAGACAGGAATTTGTATTCTATGTACAAACTGGACTTGCATCCTCTTCCTATCTACACTATTTAACACACCATTTAATGTATATTCTCATGTCAGTGAATGAGGAGAGCAAACATGACAGCTGACCAGATATGCACTGAAATTTTATTAATTTTATCTTAGCTTCCCAGGCTTATCAAAAAGATATATGTCTCTCAAATATTTGATATTTTGTAACCTTTACATAATACTGATACTCTCATGAATCCCTCTGACTTCTATGTACACATAACCAATGAAAAACTACAGCAAAGGAAATTAAGATAAAGTATTTGTGAGAGCTAACACATAAAACTTAACCTGCAGCTGAGACACAAATTAGATTCTTTTTAAAACAAAAATCCAAAATACTGTTCAAAATTTGTTCTCTTATTTGCTCCCAAATACAAACCTCAAATGACAGACTATGCAGAGCTTGTTTTGTACATAGTTTTTGCCCGTTAACAACTCTACTCCGAACTAAGTAGCACTGGGACCATGCTTGCTCCCAGTTCTGCAGCATGCACTCTAGCAGTACGCAGTCAAGTATGTTTTTAAATGTGCCTATGTCTTTATATATAGGACTTCAAGAACAGGGAGTAATGATGTGACACATTTTCAGTGTTTGAAGAACAAAGCCTAAACTTTCTACTGAGAGGGTATTTCTCATAAAAGATGCCCTGATCCTTGTCTTATAAAAACGTTTTATTTTTCAGTAGAAAAGTATATTTAAAACCACAATTATTTGCTAAAAGCAATATAAAACTCTCCAGTTTTAACGTCATAAAAGTTTAACAAAACATAAATATTGTTTACCACTTACATTCCTATATACAGGCTTTGCATTAGATAGTTAAATAGGTAGAGAGATAACAACTCAGAAATTAATGGCACACAACTACATGAGATTCAAATTCCATGTCACACTGCACAATCACAGGAACACAAGGGGCAGCTTAAAATCCTCAGTGCTTTTACAGCTATGTTCCTCTTTTTTCTGCAATAATACACCAGTTTCCATGGTCATAGCAGGAAGAAAGTATCTGAAGCTCAGGCACGTTCTCTTCTACCAGGGAGCACAGCTCCCCTTCCCGAAAAACATGATAATAACGCATGAAGGCTTTTGTATCCAACGTGGCATCAGTCTGGTCCCCAACAGACACTGCTGAATCCAAAGCAGAGTCAGTGGAGTCAGTTGTTGAAGTTCTTTTGAAAAACTTGCTGGCATTAGACTTACCAGCACCATCTTTATTGCAACCGCAGCTGTAGTCCCCGTCTTCCACTGGGCCATTTATAAATGAAGCTGCTTCACTCTTGCTCTGAGCTACACTTTGGTGTCCTCCATTTAAACTTAAATCCTTCAGTGCATCTGTGGCTGGTGACCACTGTGGTTTTTTGAGAGGCAGGCTTCCCACGAACACATCATCATCATCTAAGCTTTCTTCTTTTAACAGTGCCCCATGGTGACCTAAATCCAAACTGCAGTGTCGCGAATGCTGAATGGGTACGGTAGTGTTTGCCCATTCTCCTTCATTCTTCAGAGGCTTCATTTTGTCAGTTTGCTTTCTCAGGGCTGATTCATCAAGCGATCTAGAGAAAAACCATGAGCGGAAAGATCTTCCTAGAGCACTGTAAAATCTGTTTTCTTCTTCAGAAATTTTCACGCAGCAGGCTCTGGATAAGCAATGGCTCGTGTTGTGGGAATGTTTTGAATCAGTTTCTGGCTGCAGATTGGTTTGGTAGCTGCAATCAGAGATGACTAGCTGTGCAGGGTGTATGTCTTGGCTTTTTACAGCATGCACAAACTCACCCTTATCTCCAGATTGGTTCGATTCTGAAAAATGCCGTGAGCACAAGGCCTTGTTCCAAGGAACAAATACGTCTTGTTTCTCAAAGCGACGATTCTTTTGTTCCATAGCCCAAACATAAATCATCATCTGGCCTCCGGGTATCAATACCCTTGCCATTTCCTTTATTGCTTTGATTCTTCTTTGTTTAGTTGAGAAATGATGGATCACTGTGAAAAAAGAAAAGCATTATGTAGCGAATATTAGTAAGGCACAGCATTTTCATTTTCAACCTGTTCTACGTGCTTAATCATTTTAGTTGCCATATCACAAATATCAGCACTGCAAGTCAGCAACAGTGCTGAATGCATTGGTACCACAGTGCAAGTTTACCCCAGAACGATCTCTTTTACATTTCTGTTCAATGGATAAAAATAGGCAAATCCCAAAGAAGGAAAATAATTTCATTTCAAAATAGGGATTCAAAATAAGTCAGGCATATAAGCTGGAGGTTTCTGTTTCTCTGCATCACTCACAAAAGATCACAGCATGACTAGCGTTCACCTAGATGCCTGGTCTTTAGGTGAATTAGGTAAGATTAAGTTTGACTTTAGATTTGGGACACATTTCAGACTTATCTTACTGGAAACAGAAAATCTGTTCACTATGTAACAAATACAGCAAAAAGTAATATCAGTAAAAAGATACTCTGTATTTTTATAGCAGTGCACTTTCAAAAGAGCTAGTGAGAAAATTTAAACATAAATATTTTCCATTGCATTAATTTTGTAGAAATGTGTTGCCTTTATAGAATATTTGGAGTTAAAAAATGAAAAGAAAGTATCTCAGCCTACACCTGCATGTCTGAGAATGATGATTTTTTTTTGTTACATTATGTAATGCCACTAAAAAACAAAAAGTCAAAGTAAAAAATAAAGCTATTGATCACTATATTTGAATTTTCTTTCCAGGATAATTTCCACATTGTCAAATTCCACTGCAATGTGAAATGAAGCTATGTTTCAAGATTTCCACGCTGTTTATATCTTCCTACTCACCTGAAGGAACCAATTCTAACAGAGACTGAATAGCTAAGTCAGCTCTTTGCTCTCTAAACTCTCAAAAATATTAACTTGTACTGAGATTGGTCATGTTAGTCATGTTGTTTGTATATGTCATCAGTACTAGATTTGGTTCAAATCAATGATGTAAAGAGGACTGATTCCACGATTTGTTTCAAGTGGACTTGGAGCCAGCCACTTCTACATGCAAAACATTCAATCTACCCATATAACAACATATAATAATCGTATATGTTCTTAGCTGAAGACATCTCCGTACCTACACAAAAATTAGATTATCTTTATACGTGCCACTTGACAGTAGCCAATTCTACTTGTAGAAACAGTGTTATTTCAACACTGCAGTTATAACAAGCGTGTCCAACTAGCCCCGACTTTATTCAAAACAATGATTAAATTACCAAGGGGGAAAAAATGTAGCTTTTTTACCACAAGCCAAGAAAAGCATTCTTGGCAGTTGCTATTAACTAGGCCCTCACACGCAGCTGAGAACACAAGATAGCACACTCTGAGAAGAGTTCCCCAGTCTATACGGTCAGTGTTTGTTTCCAGGTACTCCTGGCTCCTGTCAATATTTTCTTGAACTTTGCAAAAAAAATATAAAATACTATTTCGATTTCTTGAACAAGATGGGTAGAAAGGAACGATATTTTCTCTCATACTGGAGTTAGGCCATATATCACCACAGAACCTCCTGCAAAATAATATCAAAACTGGCAGAGACAGCATAAGCACGTAAGCTTAGTTCACCAGAAAGAAATGCCAATCGACCAACAAAATCTCTGCAAGCTCTATCTAAGCAATTCATTTAATGGGTTAGCTATTCTTCATGGTTAAAATTGTATAATCACTCTGGTCGTTCTGCAGAAATAGAAATCCTATAAACAGGATTATACCAGCAAGGCCAAGAAGAGTATTTGACTATGTACATAAATACTTGCTATTCTCTGGAATGGGATGAAAAACACTTTATTTAGAATTAGATGGACACAGGCATACCATGTCTCAATTCAAGAGGGATTAAAATCCATTATTATTAAATGTACAGAAATACCACGTGACATTTTAATCTTGTCAGGCCTATAATTGGTATAAACATTAGACAGGCACGCTATCCTTCAAAGTCAGCTGATCTGATAGCACTGAAATTATGCTACAAGACCTGAAATGTGGTTAGGGCTCACAGGTTAACTAGCCAACACGAGAGCAAAGTAATATAGATACTGCTTGCATATTAGTCACCCTTTCTTTCACCCTGCATATGTGAAAAATACATTTTAAAATACATTTCTATCATAGTTCAAGTAGTTTGCTGCTTGGTACCAATAATAATTATCATGCTTTATACTTTTGCTGATACAGTGAAACAGCCTGAAAGAAGTTCAAGCAAGAGTAGAGCTAAAAATGTGGACTGTAACTGGGTACTCTATTCCTCATCTACCCTTTTCCAGTTTATACTTCTCAAATTATGAGTAATATTTTCAAGAAGAGAGGTCAGAGGAGTTAAGATGCTGAGATGCTTGACTCATTTTAGACAACAGGCACTTGTATGGCTCTAAGTTCTTATTTCATGACTACTCTAAGAGAAATTTGAATTCATAACACATAATAGTTAACATGAGTTTTAAGTTCTGCTACAGAGAAAGCAAGTTTTCATTTCAATGCATTTGATGGTCAAAACAGATCTTAAGGAGGAACCAAGAGTTTATCTTGACCACCTAATCTGTTTAAACTGCAAGCAGACATGTTTATATTATTTTTTACTTGTTTAAAATGCATGCTGGAAGGAAATCTTTTCTCTGCAGGGTGAACAAGACCACACATAAACAAACAAATTATCCACATACTTCCCCGGTCAACAGCACCTCTGTGCAATGGAACTAATTTTTTTTTTTTTCATGCTTACTACATTCATTTCAGTAATATCTGCTGTGATTCTAAGGAAATTGTTTCAAAACAAATTTAACTGAAATGAAGACACATGGAAAGAAAAGGATCCCCAAAAATTTGCATTTGCTGCGGGCCAGAATGCATGTATGTTGTCTTACCTCCAATGGAAATGACTGCATTGAAGCACTGGTCCCTAAAGGGAAGGTTAAGGTTGTCACATACCAGAACTTCATCATCTTTCTTCCTTGCAATCTCTACCAATGGTCTGCAGTAATCACAGCCGAGAGTATACACCTGACTGTTGACACCGAGATACTTTCCAGTTCCACAACCTAAAAAAAAAGAATACTCTTTACTAGATCAGAAGTCGTATGTTCCAAACACTTGCTATCCCTCCCAAAGCAGTGAAAATAATGGGGGGGCTTTCCTAATGCTAAGGGTTCCTGGAAAACAAAATGAGAGCTTGCTCCTAGTAGCCTAACTGCTGCAGGCCTCACTTGAACCGTTTGAAATTATATGTTCACACCGTTAGGAGTGTAATGGCACCAACATCACCAACAAAAATACTCATTACACAGCCCTGTGTAATAGCAGGTTATGCGTATTTCTTTGGGGAAGGGCAAGTGCGGGTGGGAGGAGGAAAGAGTGGTCCTCTGCTGCCACTATTGCCTATCTTAGAGCAAAAAACCAACCACGCGGCTTCATACTGAGGCTTTACATAGCTTGGTATCCTGTTTCCAGCAATGAGCATAAGTGGGCACCCAGGACAGGGGTAAGCATTATGGCCCTTTTCCTCAATACCCTTCCAGCTTCCAACTACGTTCTGTTCAGGGGATTTCCTGAAGCCAGGGTGTTTTGTCTTTTTAGTGACCTGCAATAGATCTCTCTTCCAAGTACTTCCCCAGTCCTTGCTAAACCCCCCGCAGTACCTCCCCAGTGCATCCCATTTCTCTCCAAGAAGTCCCAAACTACAGCTGTCACTGACACAAGTCAGAGAGGAAACTTTTAACTTCAGATACAGACTTGAAAATAACCGTGAATCATAAAAATTCCTGCCATGTCGCAGGCACGTCCTCTTTCTGTCTTTGTGCCAATGCATTATAACGCATGTATATGTAATGAACTGTTCCAGAATGTCTTCACCTAAAAGTATGTCTTCTCAAGGACTGTGCTGTACTAAATTGAAATCTTTCAGAGTGTTCTTCAATACTATATGCATAACAGGCACTTTTCAAAATTAGATTAGGAAACATTCACTGCAGTTATGGGTCAGCAGTGAAGAATAATTTCTGAAAGTTGACGGCCAAGCAACGGGGTAGCAGCTTGGCAAAGAGAGCCATCTCAGTATTGGTAATTCAATTTAAAGGCCTGGAGTTATCTTTAGAAACATCACTGCTTCTTGCAGCGCTGCTGCTCTCGTTGATGTTAATGTGCACCATTATCTAGAGAGACAGCACAGGAACTGTTGGAGAACAGCACAACACTTCAGTGGTGAAAAAAGAGCATATTTCTAAAGCAAAAAGCAAGCACTGTTTTTTGAAGTAACACTTGAGAGAAATGGAAACGATTAATATTGTTAATGCAGTTCACGGAATATATGCAATAAAACATGAAGCTCTGCATGTTAGTTAGAAAGTGTAAGTTTTAAAATTAGTATAAAGTATTATTAGTTACTGTGTTTGCAGCAGGAACACATTTAGTCAAACGTACATTAATTTAGAAGATTCAGCTGCTTAATACATGGCTTTTGGTGGAGTGCTTTTTAATCACAGTGAGTTTTTGGAAGTATAGGGTCCTCTCTGTAATGAAGCTAAATAGTAACAACACTCCCAGTACTCTAAAAATCTACATGTGCAGGAGATTCACTTTTAAATGAGTCATCAGGAGGGTGGATTCCTTCATGAAGCTGTTAACAATGGCCACGCTATTATCATTTATTTTGATGAATGAACAATAATAAGGCAATTAGGCAAAATGATATTTTATTCTGCTACCATTACCGTGCATCAGGTCAAGCTAGCAAACAAAAATATTTTAATAAAAGGTGGTATTAAACAGAAAAGGAAATTATCAATTGAACATCTCATTTTGAAAATGTTGGTGCCACTGGGCAACCCTCCTCCCAAAATACATACCAGAAATAAACACATTAGTCAGATACCTGTAGATCTTACTAAACCTCATAAAAGGAGGTACCGTGTGTGCCTTGATGGGAACATTCTTATTGGCAACTGTAAGCATTTACCTTCTCTCCAGATGTATCACATGCACTTAAATTATTTCAGCTGAAACTGTAACAGGGTGATCTAAAGCTTTCAGCAACCACTGTGATGCCTGCTGACAAAGCCTCAGAGAACTTCAGCTAAGCTTCAAATGACTTCTATTGAGGTGACAAAAAATTTTGGCTGAGAAATATCATGTTAAGCTCACTGTTGAATGAGTGTATGCCACAGGATATTTCCTGAGATTATTAGTGAAAATGGTGCAGATATATAAAAGAAGATATAAATTCAAAATACAAGCAATCCAGTATTTTGGGGGGACTGCTCAACAGCAGCAGGAGAACTGTATATTATCTTTTGATTATGGCCTACAACATCTTCAAATAATGTTTTTCTCTTACATGACAAGGCAGATGCATAATTTATTGTGTACATTTATTACACTTTGCTGTGTAAAAGCATTTTATTAGTCTAAACAGTGAGGAAAATCCAATGGTGCAAAGGAGCATCTGGTTTGCAATGATGCGCCGTATAGGACTGAAGTCTCAAGACAAACAAAGCAAACACACCAGGACCTGGAAACCCCTAGAAAGTCTGTAGGTGCAACAGAAAATCAAGGTATAAATTGAACATGTAGGGAAGACAACGCCAAAGCAGCAAAATGAGGTTTTGGTGTCCATATTCAGGGTCATAGGGAGATTCTCAGATCACAACTTTTTTTTTTTTTTAATAGCAATCACATCAGAATATTTCTCTTAACTTAAAGCAGGAGGAGTTTTAGAACAAATGAAAAGCAATAAATTGTAGACCGGCAGTACTTAAACCAAGAAATCTAAAGAAGCTGAAATATGAAATAATTGAGCTATTAACACTATTTTTTAAAAAGGGCTCCAGGGGAATGAACAGATCACTAAGCCTGTGGGGAAACTCATAGATTAAGGCGTAGCTCAATAAAAATAAGGTAAAAAATGTATTTACTGGCTAGTGGTATATGGCGTCTAATATGGGTTTTAAAACAATTTTAAAACAATGTTCAAAACAAATTTAAATGAGTTTTAAAAACAGTTGCTCTGAAGGATACATATGAGTAACATATAAACTAATAAAGCTTATAGACAATCTTTCACTCCACCTCAAGGAACGGCTTACCTATGTCAGCAACGAGACTGCCAGGTTTTTGCTCCAGCAGAAAGTTTCGAACACGAGGCCATGCTTTGCTCTGCAGATCATTAAAGTAGGCAGCTGTATTTTCATACACACTATGCACGTGCTGCTTTTCTAGCTGGGTAGCCTCATGTTCCATCCTGAAAACATAATGAATAAAGATTATGTACAACAAAACACAAAGTGTTGTAGCGTAGACTTTACATTTTATAGACATGCATAATTCAGGACCTTGTAAGTTTACATTCATAAAATCACTACACCCATCTAACAGCCATCGTATCTATAAAATGGTCTTTACTCAAAGGATCTGATTTTATTTCACAAAAGTCAAGACAAAATTTGAATGTATCATCTTGCCCGAGGACCGTTATATAACTGCATGAGCCTATTCAATAATATGCACATCCCTAAATAAGTTCACCAATGCAGTAAAAGCTTATCTGGTGCAAAACGGAGCCTGTATTCAGCAGGAGCCCAGAGTGATTAAGAACAGGAAGTTCAGAATAAACTTTCCAGTTGTAGCTAAGGTGAGTAGGTGGGCAACCTATTAGTGTGTTATTTGAAATATAGCCTGGACCCTGAGACCAAAGCCCCTAAATCATACGTAAATTATTTGTGGTTTATCTACCCTCTAGAAGTGATGAGTTGGTTGAAATTTTTCAGCACCAAAACCATGATTTCCCTGTTCCCACTCCACTGCCTTCATTTCTTAGGAAAGTATTTCAGTTTAATGATTCATTTGAAAAGTGGTATCTTCTTATACTTTTAATATTACTCCTAAACTCATGTAAAACATCAAGTGGATGCAGACACTGAATCCCTTTATACAGAATCTTACATCTTCCTTGAGGTTTCCCCTCATCCAAGCACCAGCCAGGTCAGATTTTAATATCTGATGGAGGCTGATGAGATTACATTTCACAGTGTTAAGGCATTCTTCAAACTAATTCAAACTGCTTGTTTATTCAGGAAATATTCCTTCCCATTATTAAAACAGAACTTATTTAATTGTCCAAGTACTCAGCAGAGATTAAAGCCTGTTTCCAAACTTCTTCCAAGAAACTAAGCAATATATTATGAAGATGAAAGTCTAAAAGTGACTCCTTTGGCTGCATTTGAAAATGTCAGAAGCAAAGACTTTAAACACACACAGCAAGTTCTTCTTTTGCTTTCTGTGATTTTCAAATAATATGCATTTTCAAATCATAATGAAAAATGTTTCTTTCTGTCACTTTTACTGTTGAAATAAGTTATTATGAGAAAAGATTTAAAATAAAATATTGCGTATAATAACAAATAATGTGAGCTCTTCAAATCACCTGTCCTACAAGTACAATCTTTTTAATTTAGAAAATGGGAGTTAATCCTAGTGACTGAAAAAAAAATCAAAGTACTTCAAGTTAAGTGTGTGTGAGTGGCTACAAGAATAGTATGGAAGAGTTGATCCATTTCACTGGTTTTATGTACTCTGCTATGTAAGAGGTCAAGCCAAATTGTCACAATTGTCACAGTCTATTCTGACTGTAGTATCTATTAATATCTCTCTTCAAAACATTTATGTTCATTGTTTTCACAATCCTTACTTTCTTTTTTTCTGGCATGATCCACAATTTTCTTTTATGATGCATTAGCTCACCTTTTAGTAGCTGAAAAAATATATCTGTATCTATATCTAAAAAATTCCGTAACAGTATAGTAAATTCCTAGCAGGCACATTTCCAGTGTCATCTTGAAGAGTGGAAAACTACAACAGACGGAACAACAGAAGTAGACAGTATTGAAACACAGACTTGAAATGATATTACATGTGCTGGAAGTTACTCAATCAGAACTTTCCTCAGAATGCCATTTCAAGTTACATTGTCAAACAGGATGAGTTAGTTGCAGTAATTTCAAATAATTATTCCTTAGAGTCAAAAGCCCATTCTTTTTTTCTTATTTGACCCTTAAATAAAACAAATTGGGTGTTTCATGTCTGCAGCTAGCTTTCTTCTCTGCCTCAAAACATACTCTATTTTGTTGTTCAACTGCCTAGAAATCCTCTATTTATAGGTAGAAATTCCAAAGACTAACAATAATTTATTTTCTTTTGTCATCTGATATGCTCCTTGCTCTAGTTTATATTTCATGTTTGGTTACTATGTGGTTTAGTGTTTCCAAGTGTTTTTATCTTTGTACTTGAAGCTCTTTGTTCAATCTTCACAGTTCTTAAAAAAAAAAAAAAAAAAAAGGAGAACGTTTTCAGTCATTCATACTGAATTCCAAATGCTACAGAAATTCCAGTTTATGCCAACTACAGAAGTAGCTGTCTGAACTGATGGTTAATTTTAATATTTTAAATAAACATAAAAGCCAACTTGGACTTGACTTAGAAGATGGTAAGAATTTTCCCATTGATACAATGTTATTCTTTTCCTAAAATGTCCTTATTGAATTCCAATGTAGGCTGAAATTTGGCTTAGTTTCCTAATGAATCACCAGACCATTAAGTTTTTCGTTTAACTTTCTCATTCACTGGGACTGGTACCGAGTTTTCTGCTACACAGGACATGCTAGAGACTTCCATGTATACAACACTGCATTAGAGGTCATTATTTTTAGGTACACTTAATAAACATTGTCAAGATAATAATTTGGTTATAATCTTAGAATAACAGTAGTTTGCTAAAGTACAAGATATTTCATGTACCATTTCATTACAATTTCCATTCCTGCTGATTGTTTATATTTTGTCGATAATTAAGTCACATGATGAAATTAGACTTGCCAGTTTGACTTTCCAGTCAAGATCCATAACACTATCAGGTTTTACTTTGCAGCACGGCAGGAAACGTCCTAGCAACAAACCTTTTCATTTCGATGTTTACGAAAGGCAAGAAACCTGCGGAGTCTGACATGACCTGACCTGCAGCTGTACCAATTTCACACAAGCCTAACGTCACTGAAAATATCAGTGACTTAGAACTATGTAACTTTACAAGCCAAACTCAATACCTCTATTTCTTTTTATAAGCAAAAACAACCATTACAACTTCTTTGCCTTGAAAGTACCAGACAGTGTCTCCGTTGCACATGAATCGTAGAAAATGTTCAGTTCATCCAACTTCTGGATTGTAACTTCCAGGATAATTGTAAAGTCTGTTTTGCAAAGGAGGTAATGAAAATCCAAGGTGTCCAGAAATCCCACTGCTTCAGCATCTGTTCCAGTTTAAGTTACCTGGAAGCTGTCTGATAAGCCAGCAAAGAGGAGAAGAAGAGCAGAAGGTGGCAATTATGGACACACTTTCCCCATGCTCAATTCTTCTCTTCTTGTGCGGTAGCTTATTCTCCCGTCAAAGGGTTCACGCAGAGACTTGGTGCAGAGGAGGGAGCGCGCCGTAAATTGGCACCCAGCTGTTCAGTCACTCTGCAGCAAGTCTTGACAAGTCCCCAAAATGCGGATGAAGCTTAAGAAATGTCAGACTCCTGCAAACAAGCAGTTTGGATAACAAATGAAGAGTGGGATTCTCTTCCTTTTCGATGTTTCCTGGTTCATCGAGGTTCGTTCATGAGACTACAACCAGCCCTTGTTGTAGCTGATCTATGAAGTGAGAAAACTGGAGGAAAGTTGTAGTGTAATTTCTGCTGAACTTGCGGGGAAATGGATCACCAGTCCATCACATGTAACTGTGGTATATGAACAAAACTGTTTGAAAGTAAATAGTTTATAGTCCATTGACTCTTCCCTACATTGCCATTTTCCTTGTTAAAAAAAAAAAAGGCAAAATAAAAAATAAACTAAAATATTAAAGCTTTCCAGGAGGAAAAAGGAATTGTACAAACATATGATATCATGTATTTTCATAGCTACATATCTCACTAAAAGTTCCTTGACTCTGAGGTAATCTAATTTATTCCTTTTCCGTTAACATTTTGCAACGTTTTAGATAATTAACTTTTTAAGGATACTGCTTTAAGGAAAGTCATGTTGCTTGGGTATTTTCTATTGCTGCTGAAGCAATAAATACATTTAACCATGTGATGTTGAAATGACAACAACCAAAAATAAATAACCCTAGTTTCCATAAGTTTAAAAAAATAGGATTTTTTTTTTTTTTGGGGGGGGGGGGGGGGGGCGGGGAGGTGTTCAGACTTTTTGTTTGTTTGGTTTTGAAAGTGTCTGGCTTGCAATTTTGACTAACTGTATTAAATATACCTTATCCTCAAGTGGACAAAACAGTTGCTGGCTCCCAGATGCAAGGGGTGCCTGGCACTGAAGCACAGGAGGTAGTGTTCAGTCCAAAAACTGCCTCTACCACAGCCTACCCAAAGCTTTGCACACCTTCCTGTAGTTCTTCTGAATCCCTTGCAAGCCCTCCTCATCTACCTCAAGTTATCCCTCCCATCCACCTAAGATTTTCACATCTTCCTCCGTCTACCTTAGCATACGCTATGTCACCACCACTATCTTAATTTGATGTATAATACTATGAAGTAGTATGACCTGGCTCATGCTCAGTTCCTCCTTGCTTCTATTTCCAGGCCAGTCACAATACCTGGAACATGTTCCAAACTTTTTGTCAATGGCCTCTTGGAAGCACCCTGTGATTTTCACGGTAGTCATCAAATCCTGCCTTGCTCCTATTTGTCTTCAAATCAATTGCTCTTGATTAATTTGAGCCACAGGCTTTCCTTTTGTCTTCTCTCTTGCAGCTGCCTATTTTCTCTAAGCCTTTGATGAGCAACAGGAATTTACTCAACTCAGTTTAAGAGTCAGATATGCAAGATTTCAGTCTGTTAACGAGGGCCCCTCTTAGTTACACTCTTCACACACTGATGGGAATTCTCAATACCATTTTGGATTAGGAGAACTCCTACTTCAAAGATCTAGGAAATTCAGCACAGTTGTGTCTCTCTACGTTGCTACAGCAACATAAATCTTGGTTACACATGCAACTCCAGCTATGGATGCAATAACCTAATTAATCACTGGCCTTAAATCGAACAGTATAAACCACAAGGGCCAAGTCTATGCCCCACAATACCCTGCTCTCCAGGAATAATATGTGCAGCTGTGGCTGATATTAACAGCGAGGCAAAAAGTGAGGTAGTCCAATTTGCATTCTCTCTCCTCATCTACAGAGCAGGGAGAACTATCTATACAGTGAGCAATACTTTCAGGTCACTTCCAGCTTGCTTCAGACTTACCAGTCTTGTCATTCGAATATAAGTAGCCATGGAAAGCTAAGCTAAAGCCCTAATGGTCACCTATAAACCACAGTCTTTTTTTCCAAGCAAATACAAAAATCCTATTCATCTCCAACTGCAAAACCTCATTGCAGCCCTTCTCAAAAACAGACCTAAGATTACATTATCAGAACTTTGCTTACCCTTAGGATTGAATTTATAAATCATAGTAACAACATCCATTCTGATTGACAGTGCTCTCTCATTTCATTAATGAAGGCAACAAGGAGTATGATGACATACTAAATTGCTTCCAGATAGGAATCATTACGTAAAACAGCTTTATTAATAAATAAAGGATAATGAAACAAAATAATAGGAATCCTGCCATGAATATTTAAACTAGCTGTAATGAAAGTTTAGCAAGAGGATATGGATACAGTAGGAGACGATTTGCTTACATAAGGCTAACAACTCTGGTAATTAATTTCACCTACACATGAACTGTTACAATCCCATGCAAATGCGCAGCCTGAAATCAGAGCAAGGGGAACTCTCTGCAGTATATTTAAAACCTTACTGAACTGAAGTCCTGATTCAGAGCCATTCCTCCAGTAAAATTTGGGAAATTCTGAAGTGAAAAATAAAGAGCCGAGACACATTTGACAAGAATCGCTGTTATTTGAAATGCTCACTGCGAACCTAGCATTTTAAAGTAATTTCATTAATTGAAATAAAGTCACTATTGTAATTTTTCTTACTATAAAATAGAAAGAACCTTGCCCTAATGAAAGATTGAAAGCACTGAGGCTGTTTTTTCAAGATCTTGGACTAAATAAGTTTATGGTGCAAGCTCTAGTTACTCAAAATTACAACCATTCACCGTCACATTCATTTTGTTACCTTTATTTTCCAGTCCAGACAAAACCTAGTACTATTCGCTGCACATCCTATTCTTGGATCAGTTAATCATTTAATATTCCCCTTGCTGTTTTGCATTTAGGGTCATAGTCTACGTAGCTGAAAGGTTGCACTGTAAACAGATTTATTTCACTAAGTACATAAACTCCATTCTGTAGATAGGTAACATTCTGCTAAGACAACAATGCACAAACATGGACCCTTTGCCATTAAAAAAACCTGAAAGTAACATACTTTGTAGAAGTTGCACAGTCCCTTTCAGTGTCTATTCATCTTTACTATCACATCAAAACTCATAAATCAGCTCCCAGCAGAGGGTCCCTTCCTACTGGGGTCCCACACAGTCAGAAATCCCTGGCGCTAGATGTGCACTGATGTGCATCTTCAGGTCCTGTACGGAAACACTCTGTACAGACGTTAGAAGAGCAGGGAGGACCAGGAAAAATTTGGTCAACTAAGCAGGAAGAAAAATCCAATAATAAGTGGTGCTGAGAAGACCAAAGTGTTTAGGCTTTCTTCTTCTTCCTCCTCTTATTCTTCTTCTTCTTCTTCTTCTCCTTCTCCTCCTCCTTCTCCTTCTTCAGATAGATCAGTGACAAAGGGAAAGGAAATCAGGATGGAATGGGAAAGAATAGGTTAGGGCTGTTTAAATAAGTTCAGCGTTTTCAAAACAACTAGTCTAATAAACAGTACTTAGGGAACTGACTGCACCAACCTCAGATTAGCCAGTCTCAGAGCCACCAGAAATTAGTTTTGAGAAACTGTGGGCAACAGGTACAGTTCCCAGTCTCTTGATAGAAAGTTAGGGACAGTTGGTTTAGATGAAATTGCAGTAGAAGTTGGTACCGTTTGGAAGAGAGTATTTAGAGTGTGGTTATCAACAATTCACTATCACACTGGAAGCATAAGAGAAATTTGTTCAGGAGTCTGTTTTGGATACTCCTCGGTGATTTCTTTGCATGATGGATCAGAGAGTAGCGTTACATCTGCAGACAGACCAAACTGACAGGGGTTCAAATGCACTGCATGACGGTATTAGAATTCAAGTGTTTTGACAGATTGAAAAAGTCAAAAGCAAAGCATTTCATTTAGGTAAGAACAACCAACGGCACAAATAAAGGCTGAGGGAGGCAGGATGGTATGACTGGCAGCAGTTCTACAGAAGTGGATCTGGGCGCTATAGCATTTCATAGATTTAACACCATACATGCTATGGTGTTATGGTGGGTTTTGCAACATACTGTTGCAAAAAAAACCCTGAATACCAGCACATAGAAATAGGGCAGATACTTGCAAGTTACGTAAAACTGTCCTTCTACTACATTTGGCACTGCTGATATCTCAGTTTGAGTATTATGTCCGATTTCAAGCAAGAACTATGTAGACCCACTGGAAATATTACAGAAGTGAACAACAATGATCACAGATCATTGTCAATCTCTAAGAGATCAGAAATCAAGTAAAGCTCTGGGAAATATGTTAGTTTCTTGGATGGATGTTGTCCTTTCAGAACAAAAGAGGACCATCTTCCCATACAAGAAGGGCTGTTGCAAAGTGGGAGGGAATAATCTGTTTTCCAAAATGAAGGGTAGACAAAAAATAGTGGGCTTAAACTACAGCAAGGAAGATACAGGTGAGGCATTTTAAAAACAAGGAGGAGGACAGAAAAACACTGGAAATGATTCTGCACTGGGTAGGTCATGGAGCCTCCATCAATGGGGTCTTAAAAACATAAGTTAGCTAAGCACCTGTCAGGAAATACACTGATGTAACTGATGCAGCTTCGGGGGAGGGAGATGATGCTCTGGCATCTAGCCTTGTGACTCTGTGTGTCTATGAAGTACAAAACTTAGATTTTTCAAGTTATAAGCAAGATTTCAGTGACCTGCTGTAGAAAATGAAAATGAAAGGCTGAAAGGCTGCTTCACAATGTTTATTACTCTTTAACACAGGGGTTGTTTCTACAGCTAAATTAGTACAGATATTAAACTAATTTCCTCCTGAGTTTCAGCAGGTTGGTTTGTTTCCTAAGAGCCCTGCATCAGTATCTCAAAGCCCCTGGACATGCTACTCTACTCATAAGCTTTAAATGTCGCTACTTTCCCTCCTTGGTCACTGTATCTCTCAAATACTTGTGAACAGTTATCTTGCCTTCTCTCCCTTATTTACCAGCAGTTAACCAAGCATTAAATATTTAGCACTTTTCATCCTCCCCGATGAATCAATCTAGGTGGTCTTTTACAAGTATTGTTGTCATTCTCTGTATCCTCTCCATATGTCTGCCTTCTTCATGCCAAGCTGTATTCATAGGAGTATTTGATTCCCTAATGTCATCCTACAATTCTGGAATTATAGCTTTCTAAATTCCTTCTGTTTCCTCACACTCTGGCTTTGCATTTAGAGTACTGTTTCCAGATGGATTAGTTTTAATTTATACAGTATAATTCTCCTTTTTTTCCTACCCATAGAGCTCATCACTGTCAGTACTTACATTGTACTTGGTGCTATATACAAAGCCTCCCCAATTAAAACAATTTACAAACTGACTTAAGTAAGACATCCAATTACTTGAAAATACATCTTCTGCTGAAACGTAATATCTTAGTGACAGAAAGATAAGCAGCACATTATCAAATAGGATCCCAAATTAAGGCTGTCAATGGTTACCTTTGATCCCAAGACTAAATATAAAATATTGCACAATCAATTACAGTAATTACAGAAGTAGTAAGTGGATTCTCTTGATACCTTTTATAAACTACTTTTAATTATTGCATGTTTATTATAACTGAACATAGAATTTCCTATCAAAATATTCATATTTGTTTTCAGTATACAAATGTATTCAGTGTCCAGTATACTGTCCAAATGCAGTTTTAAAGGAACAGGTCTTGTGGCAGACAGTATCAGGTATTAAGTTATGCTCAGCAGATCACCATCAGAATGAGAGCAAAGACAGTATCACATTTTTATTATCCTACAAAACTCAAAAATCTGACTGATTAGCTTTTACTTTTTTGTAATTTTTAGTCATAGAAATTCATGTATTTATACTTGCTTTCTTGAAAAAGAAAAGGTGTCTTACATGTCTTTGAGGTTAGTGCTCAAAGGTTACCTTGAGTACTATCTAACAGTAATTGGGTGCTTACGCAGCTGACAAAGGCATCTGAAGATACAAGAGTAATCCTATCAGGACTCAGAGTTAGACTTAGACTTAGACACGGAAATATTGCATTATGTTGTTACTAAAAGGTCGAGGTGTAACCCTCCATGAAGTGTCTGGCCACTGCCAGAGACACAGGTTCTTCCCGTTGTAGCTGCAGTAGACTGAGCAGTGTGAAGGCTCAGCATCCCTGTGGTCAAAATCCCTACAAAAGTTCCTTCATTTCCACAAATCACCAGAGTTTCACTGAAAGATTGTTTCATTTTAAATGCTTTATAGCATGAGTGATATCTTTTTACATAACTTGATATTTCTAAGCCCTCTCTTTTAAGGCAAAGAAAGGCCTTTACACAAACTATTTTTTCCTGTCCAGCACAGAAAGGAAAAGCTCCCTGAGGGAGCTGAAATTTCATAGAAACACCACTAAAGATCTCCATTTGGAAAATATTTTAATACCATGGCCTTTTTAGATGTAATTTTTTTTTTCTTAAATTCAGTATTTTCCAGAAAATTATTGTATGATGGGGAACAAGAGTTGATACCTACAAAAATTAGTATCTGGAGCATCAATAGAAATATTTTCTTGGAAGAACTTTGGTCCACAAGTAATTCATTTTTCTGAAATCATTACCTGTAGATCTGAATGTAAAGTTTTCTTCAAAATGGAATATTTTTCAACAGCAAAACACAAACCAAAATATGCAGTGCTTTTGGTCCAACTGTGTTATGTCTAAACTTTTCTGAGGACAAAAAAAGTCAGGCAGGACTCTGTGCCACATGAGTTTTGGTCAATTACATAAAGCCTGGCTATGACACAAATATTTATTCTATTTTTCAATAGGTAGACTTTTTTTCTCCCTGTAGTTCAGTTGATATTTCTATCTTCATTTATGAAGGCACATACATAACTTTGGAAGAACCAGTGTCTTTACCGTTAAGCACTTTTAAACAAAAGGAGTTCATTTTTCATTTAAAAGCTGTTTAAAAAATTACTTCATAAGCATATAAAAGTCCAAAGTATTTTTTCAATCTCTTTAATCTTCACAAATTAAAGTGCTGTGCAGCCCTCAAGCCATGGTTTTCTGCCACACAGGATTATTCTCTATCTATTATTACCTATTAACATGACCACGTAGATCCTGGTATTGCAAAGACACGGATATCTGCTTAACTTTATGCACCATAAAGCATTTTACTGACCTCGGGTAGCCTGTTAATAATAGCTAAAGGCAGGGATTCAGACATAACTTTTTTCAGAACAGAGCCTTATGCTGTTCGTCCCGTCCCATATTCTGATTCATCCATCCAGGATGGATGGCAGAATACCTGCAAATTTGAGCGTTTGCATGGGAAGGGTTTATCATCTGTTCCTTGATGCAGGGCTGATTTCAAACTCTGAATTGGCTTTATAACTTCAGTTATGGACTAATGATTGTTTTACCTTAGAAAATGCAGAAAATGATGAAGTTACTTGTATTTTTTCTTCTCACCAAGTTCAGTTTAGCATTATATGTACATCTGAAAATGTTTTGTGCCTTTGAAGATCTCCTTCCCAGAGGCGATATTAAAATGCACAGCCAGTTACCTACATGTGTCTAATTCGCCCAAAACACACATCTCCCTAAGTTAAACAATAGCAGCACCACTGAAATATCTCAGCATGCAATCCATTACAAAAACACAATGTGAGAAAGAAAACAGTAAATAAAAACACACTGTTTCAAAGAGATGCTCTATAAATAGCATATATAACTGAAATAAATATACTGATATACTAGACTGAAAACAAATTACCAAAATGAAACCCAACCCCCCGGGGTCCATTATGGGGCACTAAAAAGTCCCGAGAGGACCTTTTCTATTGCTCATGTAGAGACTGCCGCATGTTTTTCTTATCTGTTTCTCGAGTTTCATGCTCAAAATCATAAACTCCAGAAGCACGCTTCACCTGAACAACTATATCAGCAGGGAATGTCATCCTGTGCACTACATCAACACAGCAGTGCTGCTGAAGTAATTCTGCTCCTTCTTTCTTTGCAAAAGAAAAGGAGCGGGTGACCTGACTCCCTGAGCTCTGGCTGCTCCCACTGACATTCACTGGGAGTGAAAATCCCATTACAAACATTCATTAAGCAGTGGACACTGTGCAACGCTGAGGGCTCTATGTGGATTTACAAAGGCAATACTTAGGTATTTCGAATTTTCTAGGAAAGGAAAAAAAAATATTAACTATAACGGCTTAGGATTGCTCCAGATCATTGCTTAGGACTGTTTGCCAATGCACAGCGTGTACTTAATTTTTAATTAATCAGGTGACCACAGAGAAACTTATTATTTCTGTTGCAAATTCCCCCCACGTCTCTTAAAAACTACCCTTCCCAACTGCTACGCCAAATTCGGCGCCAGCATCCGCGCTAGCTCCTAGGTCCGCAAGCCGCGGCTCCGTTCAATTAAAATGGGGAGGAAGGGGGGGGTGGTAAAAAATTAGTTAAATCTCCAAATCCTTCCGTCCCGGGGTGGGTCAGCGCCCCAGGGGCGACTCCCGGCTCGGCGGGCAGCGTTTTTAAGACGATCATCTCAATTTGCAAAAAAATCGACCGCCGCCAGCCCTCAGCGGCGCTTTTTTGGGGGTGGTTTGGGGTTTTTTTGCTCTCTCTCCCCCCCCTTCCCCCCCCCCCAAGGCCAGCCTTGGTTGAAGGGGGGAGGGCTGCCCTCTGCATCCTCCCCCCCCGTGTAGTGTGGCCACCTTCCCCCCCGCCAAGCCCCGCTCCTTACCTGCACCCGCGGGGCGGCGGCGGCGGCTGCATCCCGCCGCGGAGGCGGCGCTTGGCCGCGCCGGGCCGGGCCGGGCCGCGGGGGTGGCCCCCGGCGGAGGGGCGCGGGGAGGGCTTCGCCCTCCCCGCGCCCCTCCGCCGGGGGCCACCCCCAAAAGGGCCGGGTTATCAATTCCCCTGTTAACTCTTCTCCTTGCGGTCTCGTCTCATCCCTTGGGCGTCTTTCTGCGAGGAGATGAGGAGGGTGGTGCTGATGGGGATGATGGTGGTGGTGGGATGCTTCGTCAAGGGAAGGAGGTTGGGGGGGCGGGGGGGGGAGCAGCAGGGTCCCCGAGCTCCTCTAAACCGAGGTTGATGGGAGCCGTGTTGTCTCTGCTGGTGCTAAAAGCGGCCAAGGAAGATTAGCCCTTGCTCATTTAAAGCTTAAGATCGAGCTAACCTTTGTGAATAGGTCCTGCCTGCAAAGCTTCCCATCCCGAGAGTGTTGAGGGTGAATAATTTTTCCCCCCTCTACTCTAGCACCGATTCCTGTTAAAGCAGTCTAAAAATGGCAGATTGTTTCTATACTTTCATACATTTTATAGCTGTTTATCAGACAAGTCCACAGAACCCCAGCCATGCGCCAGGACCCCGATACTGTTAGTGCTATAAACACAACCTAAAGAGATAGTCCTGTCCCGAGAGCTTATAAATTATGTATTACAGATTACAGATAGAGAAGAACACGATGAAACAATACCAGCCAGTGTGACAGGCAGGGAACTCGGCACAGCATCGCACAAAGTACTGGAGGTACTGAACTATTCACTGTTACGTGTAGCCTTTTGCTCAGATCAGCGTTGAAGGTACCTGGAGACAGGATTATGGGGAAACAGTGGGAACATGACTGGGTACTGATGGGATTTTCAAAACTGCCAAAATGACTCAGGAACATGCATTCCTTTTATTTTGACAATCCCACCTGAACTAAAAAAAACCCACAGTGATACATGAAGATTATAAGAATAAGCTGAGAAAAACTACTCTGAAGACATATGAGCCTAATATTCTATTAAATATACCAAAGTTATGGAGTAATGAAGAAGCTCTTGGTCTTTGTTATCAAGGCATTCAACAGTCAGGGCTGTTGGCTAAATCATAATTAACGTTCTTAACTCCTTCAAAGAGCTTTGACAGATCTGTAAGACATGACTGTCCTTTACAAATATTGTGTTGACTTGTCCATGTTATTCCATATGTCTACGTGTGTCTGCTGATTTAATTCTGTAATGCAGTGTCAGCTTAATTGGCTGGTGCAGACAAATTAGGGTCTGCCATTCCCACATTCTCTCAGAGATCTTTTTTGCAAGATGCCATCATATTTGCCTCATTCTGCCTTCGGGTACCAAGCCGATTTCGGCAAAAGGCTACATGTAACAGTTCATAGTTCAGCACCTGCAGTAACTTCGTACCTGAGTTTCCTAAAAATTCCTCAAGTGTAAATACCATCTGGTTCATGTTATATATTGATATAATTATTAATTTGTCTTAAAACCTCTTCAGTTTGAAACAACTGCCTCAAATGTAACCCTCTTAGAAAAAGATTCTGACACAGACTCTCTTAAAATTCCCCCATGGTGAATTCACGCAGCCTTTCCCCTTACAACCTAATCTTTTCTGGGTGCTCCTTAAAACCATGATTATCTACCGGTCCTATAGATTCCCTGGCAGACTTCCTGCTTATAATCCGTTTGAATTAGATGTTAGTCATGTAGCTTAATGCACTTTAGGAAAAAAACCACAGGTATTAAAGTCTCAGCATGGTATACAAATTTATGCAGAATAAAAATAGAATACCTTTTCCTTTGAAGTACTATGCATCTACAATTACATAATAAATTGCAGGCCTTAACAACCCTTCCTCCCTAAACAATTAAAAGACCTCATCAAAATCAATTTTTTTCCATATTAAAAAGGATTTAGGTCACTAAATTAAGTGACCAAAGGTTGGGAAAACCAGAAGGCTACCCACGAAACCTTAATTCAGACCTCTTGTGCCTGTGCATTGCAACCCTGTACTTAATTATGAGCTCGTCTGCAGAACACCAGGCTCCATTTTGAACATTTGAAATTACGTAGTGGCAAGCATGTGAGACTGGCTAATTACGTCTCCTCCTGCGTTCCCATCCATTTATTCCTTTACTTTCTAGGGTCTCTTTTCTGCTTGTCCCTTATCATCTCTCATGTGGAAATTTCTCTTTCTCTAGTCTGTCTGAAACTATTACCCTTAGATAACCACTTTAGTAGTGAATCAGGTAGAGATTTTTACCATAGGGGTGCAGAGATTGCTAATTATTCCTCAAAGGTTATTTGTGATTTTTCTCCAAAGGTGAGAAAAAATGAAAAGAAAAGGAAGGAAAACAAAGACAGGAAGAAAGAGAGTGAAAAACAAGGAAACAAAAGTTGCCATGTTGAAGCAAAAGGGAAATAAGGAATAGAGGTCAGTCTTCATGGTACCATAGAGCTTCCTTCTTACAAAGGACCAGCTCTCAAACTACAAGCTTTACAAAGAGAGACAGTTGTAGATGAAAGCAAAAGGAAGGCATTAAGTTGCCTGATGTCTTGGAGAGGAAGGATCATACCGTATTTATAAATAATGCTGCACCGTCTCAGTAGACGTTCTAGAAAACTGACAATTTTTTTTTAATTTGTGACAAAAACTCTACTTTCTATCTGCTTCTCTTGGAAGAAGGCCTCATCCGTCAAAGCCATTGTTTCCTCTCTACGCTAGAATAAGCACTTTTCAGAGGCTTATTTTCTATGGAGATGCTTGAGATGTAACCATGAGCTAATAACTTACATCTTCGGTTGGTGAATTTGGTCTTTGCATAGAATTAGTATGTTACCTTCAAACTGTAGTGTTGTTTTAAAAAGTTTTCCAGCAGAACTAACAAAAAACTGGAACCAGTGTTGTTTGTGACAGTATCAGTAAATGAGCATTATTACAGTGGACTAAAAGCAGTATTTCCACTTCATGGGAAATTTTACACCTGAAACAGCAATAAGCTTTCAATATTTTTTTTTTCCTGGAACATGAAAATTCAAAAAAAATTTGAGCTAGAAAAACATACTATTTCCTAAATGAAGTGGGAGTCTCTGAAGGCTTAAGTTCCCCAGTGAAATTGAGTATAAGCATATTTTGCTTGCCAGTCAATCTCAGTATCACAAAACTCACATTTTCAAAAGAAGTGGCTAAAAATGGTAGTTACTCTCCTGAGTGCTTCAGTCTTTAGAGACTTTCTGACCCTTTGCCATACACTTTATTTGCAGTCATTGGCACTAGAAACTTGATTTCTTAAATAAAATTAAGATTCTCTGCTTCTTATTTGCTTCCAGGAGTTTTAATAATAAAAAATATCCTCAAAATTGTGATAATACTGTGTGCTGAGCCATGCTGCAGGGTATGATGGATTTACCTTGAATGGTATAAGAAAGCAGAACTAATTTATTGAAGGCAAGGTATGTTACAGTCCAGTAAAATTAAACACTCAAGACTTCGGGGATGTAACTGTGCAGATATTTTTTCACACAGGCTTAGTATGCAGGCAAGCTCATATTATGGGAGATTTTTAATGTGTGGCCTTCATAACCTACCATGCAGAGCTGCTGTGGGGATTAACTAGTTAAGATTTGTAAAGTGCTTTGAAGATTATAAGGCATTAAGTTGCATAAGTGCTAAGCACTATTATTTAATACTTAAGTATTATAACCAAGCTTTACAGGCCAACTCATGTTCACCTCACTACTATGAGCCTTTGTGATTTGAATATAGTTGTTGCAAGAGGTAAAGCAAGCAGAACTGACCACAAGAGAGTGAAATTCCCTTCTTGTTTCACTATCAGAGACTAAAGTGAGACACAACTGTAATGGTGTTGCAGAAAATTTAATTGCAAAGTAATTATTATGAAATGCAATAGTAGATCCAAAAAATCCACATAAAAATGCAGGGGTCCTTAAGGTGCCAGTTCTGCCATACTTACTTAATCTATGTCCTATCTTTCCCAAGCAGACCCACTGACTATCCTCCAGGAAGTACAACTCCAAACCCCAAATCCATAGAAGGACCAAATACATCAATTATATCAGCTGAAAAATGTCACCACGTGACAGTAAGGATGGGTAAAATCTGTACACTGGTAAGTTGTACTTCATACCAATTTTAGCTTTGACTTAAATCAATTAAAATTATTTAAGTCAAAATTTTGGAAGAAAGATGAACACAGAGAGACTGTTGTCTTTATCCATCAGATTGAGAACACCTTTTTTTGATACAGTTTCTTTGCTGAGTTTCATTTTGGTATCCAAATTCCTCTCCCATGTTTTGTAACGTCTGTTTTCAGGAGCAGAAGTAGTTCTTGGGGGTTTTTGTGGTAGTGAAGGGATAGAGCATTTGTTTATAAAATAACAATGCCAAACAGAAACAACATAACATAATTTTGTGCCTAACTATCTTGGAGACAGAAGAACACAAGCGTTTCGGGACTGATGACACCCACGCACTGTAGATGTTAGGGTGGCATATTGTCAGACCCTGAGCTGCATCCCAGCATCCTGAAGCTGTAAGACCCTACTTGGCATGCAGGGAAGGAGAGTTGGATTTATTTACCTTACAAGGACTAATTATTATTCAATGACAGCCTCTTTGCAGGCCAAAGCACTCAGATCGTACTTAAATTTCTTGCCTCTGCAAAAGCGCTGCAGACATTTCATAAGGACAGGCTTTAAAGTATATGCATTTCCTCTCTGTGGCTAAGAATAAAGATTATTTTCCTATAGTGTTTTGACATTTTGATCTGAATTGAAGCATATAATAAAAATGCACTTCACTTCAGTATGAACTGAAATTCAGCTGTAGAGACAAGTAAAGGTAAAAGAGGGCAAATAGAGTGTGAATAGTGCACTTGTACAATAAACACAGATCCTTGTCCTTGCCTGGGTCAAGGAAGCTGCAGGCCTCTAATGCTCCTACTTCTCTTTGGAAAGCATAAACTTTGCTTCCTCTATTAAGTTCTTAACAACCATTGTGTCACAGCAGATCAAATTATTTGTCCCAAAACACACATAAAGTCCATGAAAAAGCCAGAGCTCAACTTAGGTTTCTAGACATTGATCCCCATCCCAGACTGCTTTAGCCATTCAACTTGGAAACAGCTTAAAACAGACTAGAACAGCACGGTGCGCATTATTCACAGAAAAGATTTGTCTACATGTGGTGGCAAATTTGACTCTATGCACTCTCTTAACAGGGTCTTACCAGTCTTTTGACCAGCTATCCCAGGAGATGCGGGAAACTGGAGGTAGGGTACTTCATTCAGGCTCAGCTCCTTAAGCTCAAAAGCGTTCACGCGGAGATTCAGGGCTGCTTTGTTCTCCTCAGGTTTTGTAGGTTTTCCAATCCTTTATCTGAGGCTCCACTCACCTCCGCAGTTGCTCTCCCACCTCAGCGTCACAGCTAAAGCAAGAAAAGCAACTCAGCTGTAACATTCTTTTCAGGAACTTTTTTCTTGGATTTCCTTACCGCTTTCCGTTTTGTTTAGAGAGTCTTAAATCATACAATGGCAGCTACTCATTATTCATTTTAGATTCAAATTATGGGTTACTTATGCTGTTGCTCATACCAACAGTAAACTACTCGACCTGCATTAGTATTCTTAATGCTTATTTTGGCAGAAGTGAAATTGTGTTCCTGAAAGGGCAGATATTTACCAGGTGCATTGCAAATCTAGTTAGAATTTGAAAAAAAATACAGCTGGGTCTTCTGATGTCTCAGTTACTGAGCTTGAAAGATACAATGACTGCTATCAATTTCATGTACTGTGCAGACCATGACACACACAGTTTGGAAATAAATGTACGTGGCTCAGTTTTCATGTGTGTTTAGTATATTGAGCAAGACCAAAACACTGTAAAAATAGGACCATCAACAAATGTTTTTGAATGTTGCTTAAAACCAGCATCTGGTGTACAGAACAGAAAGAAATACAGTAAGTGAGCATCCCATCAGTCCCTCCATGCAATGGATCATGCTCCACTAAAAGGCAGCGCATATGTGTCATGCTGGCAGTACCCACATGCGGCTACACAGTGGACGGTATTGAAAGATGGCACGTCTATAGCCTCCCCATGTTCACAGCAGACCGAGATCCATTACAAGAAGACCACGTGCATCTTTTTCATCTTTTTCTTTCTTCAGATGGCAGATGAGTTCAGAATATGCTGGGCCTCAAATATTGTCTTTCTCTGCTGAACTATGTACCAGAAGTACTGTGAATATGGTATACTCTGACTTCTGGTGCCCTGAGCTCCCAGCAGAAACCATTTTCCTGGGGCTGCAGAGTCCTCTGTCTTTTCTCCTTAGTTCCTGGGGCTCCCGTTCTTCCCATACATACCCACATCCTATAACTGTCAGGACCAAATAAACCAAAGCGTTCATCTCGACGCAACTCATTGGGCTCTGTTTTCTCATCCATCAATCCATTTGATAGGGGTGGGGAGGGTGGCGGGGAGGTTAGTCTAATTTAATTCCTTCTGATCACCAAGAGGCAGAAAATATATGGAATACACTTCAGTTAGACCCTCCTGTCCAAACTGTATCAGAGCTAGGAAGAGTCTCGTGTTAGCTGCATATGTGTATAGCAGGGATTTCTATCCCAAGTAGAGAAAAAAAGGTCTTTCTTGGCAAGAAAAGTTGTTAACATCAAGGAGTCTGAATTTAAGTTCTTAATATTTCTAAACTTATTCCCACGGTATTCCTCCTGCATGCTCACTCCAGTGAAATGCTGAAAGTGCTGCTTCTGCCCCTTTGTATTTAAAAAGAGATTGATGGAAGGGAGGTTTTTTGGAAGCAGTTCTTAGAGATGGCTTACAGATCTGTTTTATTCCAGGACCTTTTTTTCTATTCCTTTACCTTTGCCCATTTTTAAGTTAAAGCAACAGAGTGAAATGTCTTATGCTTCATTGCAAATATCAAACTGATTTTCTCTCCCTTCTTTGCAAGTTTAATTTAGTTTTATGAAAATATATTTGGAAAAAAAAAATGAACAAAAAAAATGAAGAGAACCTTACTAAAAATAAATCCAAGCAAAGAGCATGTGTTGAAAAGTTGCAGAGTCTTCCCAGTCTGGAACAACAGACTTAATCAAAAATGTGTCTTTTCCTCACACCCGTAACAATTAACCTAAAATTAAGTAGGAGTTTCTTAAGATCTGGGAAAAACTCCTATTATTGTTATGGGTCCCCCAACAGGGGGATGGGCAAATATCTACCCACATGTATCACCTTCTCACCAAAAACTTCTCCCTCAACCACTTCATTCCAGAATCTACCTTCCTGCACCTCCTATGAGCAAGAGGAAACTCAGATGCAGCAATGCAAGTGGAAATGGAAGTGAGTGTTGAAGAACAATGATGTGACGTTATGGAGAGCACACCTAAAAGATCTTAAGGCCATCTCTAACTTCAAATAATATGTTCTTCACAAAAGAGGGTCTCCAGCCAATGCTGTGATAGCTGTCTGATTAAGAGATAGGAAAGCCACCAAAATTTGTGGAACTAATGATTCTACTAGTTTTTCTAGACTAGGGATATTGCCTTTAAGAGCTTTGGGTGGGGTAGAAGAACAGACAGTATATCATGTTCTACCCAAAATCAGCTCTCCTAAATCCCTGTCCTTCCTGCCCTGTGCCTCCTCCCCAGCCCACAGAATTGCAGGTGTGCAGGTGTATGAAAGCACCCCTAGGCTGTGCTCTGGATAGGAATTAAGTCAATTATTAGGTCCTGGGAATCTTACTCTCTTTCCCTATCTGAAACTTTTCAATATGCTGTCCAGGAAGAAGAAAAATCTCGGGGAAAATCCTAACAAGCTGGTTGCAGTCTCAGGCTACTTGAGGCTTAGGCACAAAAGAACACAGCCTCACTCAGAAATTTCTCTTCTTCATTCCAGGCAATAGCTCCCTTACAGCCTTCCCTCCCAAGAAGACCCATGCTGAACAGGGGGACTCACTGCAGTTGCAGGGAGCAGTAAGTACTGAGTTGCTACCCTGCTGGTTGCAACTTTCTCAGGTGGTGGTTTTAGTACTGGGAGAGGGAATTATGGAACTAACTGGATTTTGAAGGGAGTTGCCTGTAATTTCCAGCTGCGTCTTTACTAGAGGTTTCCACTTATTTTTTGACAACACTTTTTTTTCTCTTTTTAGAACAAATCATCTTTCTGAATTTCACTTCTCATCTTGAAAACGCACCTTATTTAGTTTGCTAAAGCTGTAGGTTCACTTTTCTCGTGTCTCTGAAGTGAGATCCTGACACCAGTAAGATCACCCAAAATGCACAGCAGAACTTTAACAGACTTTGAAATGGTTAACCATTTTAGACTTACCCATACAGCTCACTTTTCGAGGACTTCCAGATTTCTCATTTGGAAGTAAAATGTTGTTACACTCAATGCCACCAGCGGGGAGGAAAATTTAACACATTTCTCTGTTGATCTCACTTGGAGCTTGTAGGCCTTGACAGAGTGACCACCGGCAGGAAAAGCACCTGACATGAGGAGTAGAAAAGTGTGGTTAAAATGTAGTGTCCCCCCCGATCTTTAAATCAAAAAGATGCGTAAAATGTTCTTCTTGAGCATTAGTAGACTTCAGGTTAGCATCTGCATGTTTTGACAGGAATCACAACAAAGATCTGAAGGGAAACGGCTGATCCGTACCCTGGAGGGACAGCAGTTAGAGGACCGAGGTATGCTACGCTACATTCAAATCGATGAATCAAACAGGCCACAGCACCCCTATGCCCTGACCATGACGCCGAGTGTTACTGCATGGGACAGGGAGCAGGGAACTGCCTTTTAGGAAAAATCCACAGCCTGCGCTGTCCTCTGAGCCAAGCTCAGGAATTGTCTGGCGAAATCTTAATTGGCATCTGCCAAAATATTGCAGGAAGCATGCGAACAGCCAAACAGTTTGGACAATCGGAGAATAGTGGTTGAGCCCAAGCTTCTATTTCTTTTAATCCTTGCCAGTATAGATGTAGACCAGGTCTTAGGACCTGAAAAGAATCTTATGCCCTGCTATCATGGGCAGTGGCTTCTCTGATACAGCTTCAGCTCAGGCATGCCCACCTCTCATAAACAAAAGCCATGTACGATATGCCATAAAACAGATTTTTCTTTCCAGATGCCATTGAGGCAATTGCTAATGGCCTTAACGAGAGATGACAAGCTCTGAAAGCTGCTCACCTGTGGAAAGCAATGAGTTAGCTGAAAACCAGGAGGAGGAAATGGAGGTGGATTAAAGCTATTGCTATGTGCGTAAAAGAACAGTGTGGCAAGAAGAACATTCCCACTCTACTTTCCTATTTTCTACAGATAGAAAATGTGTTTCTGCTTGTATAACATTATGATTGTGTCTCATTCACAATCCTTGCAGCTATCTCATGACTATCTTCATACTGTAATGCAGCCTTTACCTTCTCTGGATATGCTTACGCAGTAAGTTGTTCTGCTTCCACCAGTTTAACCACTACCAATCACACTTGTCACATAGCTGTGCACTAGTTCTGCATCCACAGTACAGGTTTTTAGAGCTTGATAAGCACATCCCTGCACTTACACTTGGACAACATACACAATTCCCCCTAAATCAGACAAATGGATGCTCCTGAGCCATCTGTTTGAAGGTATGTTTAGTTATATAACTTGAATATTTCCTCACAGATGAAGATATCTCAGCTTAGATGGCTGCAGAGAGGGGTCTGTGTACCTGAAATATCCACACAAGACTGAAAAATACAATGCAGGAACTGTACCAAGACCTGTGCCCTTCTGCAGCAGTTTGTGGAGGCCCGGCAGGATCCCCTAGGTCATCACAAATGGCATTGAGGTCTATACTTAGACCACTGAACTAAGCCCTAGTATCTTCATTTGAGTGAGAATCTAAGATCCATTTAGTCAATATGAGATCTACTCAAGATCTATTCAGCTGGAGTTCAGAGAGCAGATCAGATGGCAAAATATAGGGATGCTTGGATTTATGAGTCCTAACCTTTCCAAAAAAGTATATTCTTTTTGGCTGATTCAGAGTAAGAATCACAAGACCAGACTCTGTCCCAAATTTGCACATGCTACTAATGTGAGGTGCCCATTGAGATTCTTGCGCTGCTTTAATAAATGCTTACAAGCAGCCCAGCTAGAAACTTGACTTGCTTTCCTCGGTGTACTACATACAGATTAACTTTACGTATTTGTGGAAGCATGTGATTTGTTGGGGTTTAATACAATTTTAGCCATCTTTACTGCAGCATTAGTAGTTCACTTGTATTACTGCACAGTTTTCTTTATACCATATGTATATGTATGCCATATCATAATAATGGAAACAAATACTCATCAGAAACTTTCAGTGTTCTTCTCCAAGAGTCATGATACTTTGCCTAGCTTCTGTTTGGTATTGTTACAAATGAAATGTTTTCGCTTTGTATATGTGTCTCACTTGTTCATTTCACTGTATTTTTCTGTTCTAAACAGACTCTCAACCTGTACTCATCGCCTAAGCATCTGAATCACTGTTCAAGTATATGAGTAGTATTAAGGGTATAGCATCAGTCAGCGGTCCCACAATTCTGCCTTGTCTATTTAGCTCTGCCCTTGCACCCCAACTTCATATCTGAGACTGGAGATGAGTTTAGTGGACACCCCAGCCCAAAAGGCCCACTACCTCAGGACATAGCAGCTGAATTCAGCACTATGGCAGGAAGGTATGGTGAGTCCCACCTTTTAAGCATACCCTAAAGTCTCTAAAACCTTTCCTTGAGCGTGAGTGACCTTATTCAGGAGTCTTGTGAGAAAGTGGTTCTCTTGTGGAGGAAGATCATGTGAACAAACCCTTCCAGAACTTGTGCTGATATGCATTCAGGACATACAGTTGTCAAGATCAAAGGATCACCCTGAGGTGGATGCAAATTGTGCATTCTGCTATGTACAGGCCTAGATCAAAAATGACTGACTGGCTGGTCCCAATGAAGACAGCATATATTTCTGAGGTGTCTGTACACAGGGAAATGGAAACAGGTTCCTGCATTACACATCCAAGCCCCATAAGTTTGATCTTATTTCTGTTTACTTCTGAGGATTTTCAGAGCTCTGCAGAAAAAATTATATTTCGTCAACGGCTATCTGTTTCTCTACTCTGAGTAGGAGAGATGGCAAGTTTCGAAAGAATTTGCTCTGCTCAGAGAAAAATTATTGATCTGAAACGCAAACCACTTGTTGGACAGTGGCAGGTATGTTCTTCACACAACACTCTCCACTCTTAGTGACCGTTATCCTGATAGGAGATCCCTGATCTCCAGAGAGCAGACTGTACGTTCTCAATCCAAGGCTGCCACTGCTGTAGGACATTGAAAGATAAGGGGAGACAGGGACAAAATTTTCACCCATGGAGAGACCCTTCTAATCAACATCGTAGCCTTTATAACACCTTCACAAAGGAAGCCACAGCAAGCAAATTTTGATCCTAGCTGCTGGCAATTTTTATCCACCTGGTCCCGGTTTGGTCAGTAATATGCCACTGTTGCGCTGCTCCCCTGATTACCCTTGCTTCCACAGAGGAAATGTAAGTGCAAGTGCTTATATCTAGCTGAGCTTCCTGTCAGAGATAACAAAGCTCCATGGGGAGGAAGACAACATCAAAGCAGCACAAGATCATCAGCCAAGAGGAGGAGAACTGCCATTCCTGTGACAACCAGAGCACCTTCTCTGAGAACCAAGGTGCAATATCTGATACCTCCATCTATCTGCAGTTTCTTCTTACAGAAGCAGCTCCTTCTTAGCAGGAGATGCCTCAAATCAGCATGTAGCCAAGGACAAGCCATGAGCTATAAAATTTTATTACAGAACTGAGTGCATTCCTTTCTACTTATGCACATACTTGTGATGATTATGCTCACTTCTACATCAAGGAGTAACTCTTTACCATCTGGAGTCAGGTAAACAATTAGTTTCAATATCTTTGATATTTTGTGCAAAGTCTGGCGGAGAACATCTGAAATATAAACATTTACGTTACACTTATAGCTGTTATTGCTTTCTCTCTCTTATGTAAGAAGGCTTTATTTGTAAATATTTTCATTTTCCTTTATCTCAGTTCTTTCAAAACTATAAACACCTCTATATTAGAAGACTCTCTCTCTAGAATTTCAAATTTAAATACAATGAAGGCAATATAACCCTTTGAGTTTTTCTCCAGCCCACACAAATTCTCAAGCCTAATGTTTAAAGACCTGTTCCTTTTGGCAACATGGAAGCATCTCAGTTTATTAGCCTTCTCATTCCAGGAATTTCAGAGAAAGGATTTTAGCAAATTAAATCCCATAAGCACAAATCAAAAGATATTTGATTTGCCATCTTGGTAAAAGTTTTAAATGATGAATGGAGCATTCTGTTTACTTCCATTGTCAACAATTTTAATTTGTTAAGAATTTAAGAGAATACTAGCAGACTCTTTCCTTAGCAGTTTATTTGCCAATATTTTGTTATGATATAAAAGTAGGATCTTACAGGTTCCGATTTTATTTCTCAATGAAAAAAAGGCTATCAATCATCTCTGATAGATTCATCTCTGTTAACTTGGTAGCTAAAGCTACCTGTCTGACCAGGTATATTTACCTACCTAACAGTCCAGACTCCCATATGGATAGCAGAGAAAGAAAAAGAGAAGCAGACAGCTCCGCAAGGCAGTTTGTCCCCCTCTAAAAAAAGTGGGATGACTTGCCTTCCAGAGGTGCCTCGTACTGTCTGCTAACAGGCTAATTCAACAGACTGAATCGGAGCACACGCTTAATGTTCAGATGGCTATGGTCGAGTAAGAGGAATATAGCCCCAACAAAGCTATATGATTTGACTAAAAGGGACAACCAAGGGCAAGACCACTGTTTTATACCTCTTCCAAACCCAGAAAGATAGCAAAGAGCAAATGCAGGGTCAGATTTCACTGTCACCACTCACATTCAGTAGCACTTTCTAGTTGAATAAGTAGTTACTGGCTACCAATCCAAACCTGCCTAAAGAAATTCAGCTTAAGTTAAGCAAAATCAGGCTGTTTGAGAGTGAACATATATTACTGACATGTTCTGTCTTTGGATGATTAAAGGGAGGGACCAAGGTGTTTATCCAAGGACCAAATTGAGACTGTTTGCCAATGAGAGTTGGCTACATACTACATCTGATGATCTGGACGCAAGTCTCAGGTCTCCCTTGCTGTGTATAGTGCTATATACCTGCCTGATTACAAGCCTGAAGAAGTGCTTCAGCTAGTTCAGGTACTTAAATTTTAAATCTAATGTTCATATGAATTTTTAACATGCCATGAAAACCTGGGGTTCATAAATCATTAACAACAATGCATGAAGGCACTTGTTGCCATCTCTGACCAATTCATCCCTCAGATCAACGAAAATCCTTTCAGAACTTTGAGATAAGCTAAAATACATGCCTTTGTAAAATATGCCTCTTTTGAGATCCAGAAGAGCTGGCTCTGCTCTGTAAGAAAAACTCACATAGGCTTCCAGCCAAGAAAGAAGGGGAAGTGGTAGATACATACTTCTTAGGAAGGACCATCTCAGAAAATACAACCACCATAAAGGCTAGACAGAGGAGGTTATTTTCCTTGACCATAAGAAGGATGCTGCTGCCTGACCTAAAGAACAGTCTTTGCTGTCATTACTGTTGATGTGGCAAGTTTGCTCTATTCTTTTGTCAGAAAGAAAAAACATGTGACCAACAAATTTTTCTGTTTGTGAAGAACAGAAACATGGGGAAATATTGCATTCTTTGGTCATTATTGTTCAAAGCAGTTTAATCAGAAAGATGTCACCTACAAAGCTATCTACAGATGCATGAGTAATTTCATTGTAGACAGCTACGTTCACTAAGTATAAAGGCATCAGTGACAAACAAACAAGAGAAACAGTGTGTGAGTTTTCTCATCTTCTAGCAAGTTCCCACATTTCTCAGCAACATTTCTGGAAAGAGCAGCAACTTCAGTTGTAGCTGCAGATAAAAATGCCTATTTTTAGGCTCTGACAGAACAGTTCTGTTATAACTTCCCTTCCCTCTGGTGGTTTCTGAGGGACAACCTCTTGTCCTACAGTCTCAGGCTGCTTTTTTTAACCCTTGCTTCCTACCACAAACATGCAAGGTTGCATTTTCAGGAATGGCCATTGCTCTTGGGATCCAAGTCATTTGTTTTTGCATTGTCTGCCTGTCAATATGTTTGCAAATCCCTAACGGCTCTGACACCAGTACCTAACCCCTGTTCACCATCTTGAGCAGAATTTCAACACATAGGGCTTAATTTACCTACCAAAGAGATCCACACTCATAGGTAGACGGCATTCAACACCTGAGCTAGCTTCACTTAAATCCCAGTCTAGGTAAGTTTGCACTGCACCTCAGCAGGCACTACAGACATAGCCACAGTGTTTTCTTTTTGGCTCTCTGTGACAGAGGAGAGTATTGAAAATCAGCTTTATTGAATCCCTAAATACAAGGCTGAATTTCTGAAATAAAGGGATTAGGCTTTTCCAGGAAATTGTCTGTGAATAAAGAGCCAAATAGTTCAAATTTGGAAATCTAACTCCCAGGGAAAGGTAGAAGTTTTTCTAAAACCACACAACCCATTATTCACATCTTCTAGTAGATAGCTGAGAACAAGATTCATGTGCTGTCTTCTATGAATGCCATCCTTATGTGCTTAAATCTCACCATACAGATGAGCTTTGGCAGATGCCAAACTGCTAGTGCCACGAGACAGATGAATGTCTGAAAGAGCGGGGCTTTCAATGATGACCCCTATGACACCTACATCTGCCTCAAGGAAGCAACCCCTCCATACTCTTAGCCGAAGTCCCTTTGTTAAGGGACGCTGCCTTCTGTCTTGATTTCATACTGTTCTCTGCCAGAGTATTAGTCTAAATTTCCTGTCCTGCCCCATTACATAAGCTTCCTCTTAAAGCTTACTTTAGCATCTTAGCAAAAGATACATCTTTTTATAATTGACATCCAGCAATTAGAGTTTTACACTTCAGTCTCATTTTATCATTTCTGTAAAAGTATCTGCAAGGGTTAATAAGATTTAAATATTGTAAACAAAATACGAAGCATTAATTATCTGCCTTATTTCATGATAGAAATTATGCACCTAACTAGAATGGAAAATTATCTACCAGTGTATCTATCTGAGTCATTTTCCATGATGTTATCAAAGTTAGTAACAGCCTTACTGAGAATGTCCAGGGAATAAGAAATGCTAATTACATTGTCTGGTTCTGACTGGTCTGATAGTACTTTACAAAAATAAAAAGCTATTGTATGTAGCCTATTTAAATCTAACATAATTGGGCTGCATGAACAGAAGTTTAGAAAAACCCTAATGTGGGGTTTGCTATTTAAAGAATCTTGCGGGCTAATTCAAACAAAGAATAATCATTCCAAAATGTGTGTTTGATCATTTCTTCAAGCTTTCTGATTGATTTGGCATGCAAGGGAGTAATAGAATTGTAACCACCGTGACGAAGTTGTCTTGAGCAGAAACTGACATTCCTGACAAATCGTTTTGGTTTTTTAGTTTTTTTCTTAATGTTCAATAGATTTTAACATAAATATGTAATTTACTGCAGAACAAATGATAGTCCTTAGACCTTTTTATGAGACTAGCCTGGAACTGATGGGCTAACGGGACTCTAAGATTTATTTTTCCTTAAACAAAAGAAGAAATCATATCTTATATATCATCTGCCATTCAAGCCAATATTTCTTTGCCCTGTCTTAACCAAAGCAGACAGAATTGCTAATCTGACTAATTTTCCTTGATAGCCTATCTGCTGCATACACGGCATTTTTCACAGGAGAGCAGTGAGGAGGTCTTTGCATATAAGTTTTTTTTTAGAGACACCCAAAAACCTCTTGACAAGACGTATGACAATTACTAGATATATGCAGCAGCTTTTTCTGAAACTGAGGGAAAGGGTCTCAACAGGTTATACCGCAAAAATCCTCTGGAACTGAGAGAGCTAGAGTGCAAAGAGGCAATGTTTATAAATACAGGAGGCAACAAAGATGCTGTAGCTGATTGGTGGAAAACTGAACTCTACAGGGAGACAGGTCTCAACAGCTACAGCACACCTCAGGTATGAGCTATATGTTCCTGTTTTCTGTCAGCTCAGGGTCTGCTGGAATCCTGCTAGCAGTGGAGACTACAACAGGCTCCTTGCCTTTAAAGGTACAATAAAGGACCAAATTTACATATTACATTCAATCCTTACATGAAAATATGTCATAGCAAGAAAAAAAGATGTCAGTTTCGCCGTGGTTTGTGTCGTAAAGTTCTTGATAGTATTCCAAATGTGCTTTTTACAATATTTCATCCTATTCTCTGTGCACTATTTTAATTTTAAGAAATCCTACGGTTCTCTCTCTTCGGATGTTGTCTGCGAATCACTAACGTGTTCTTATAAAAGTTTTTTATAACATATCCTAGGGGTTCATTGAAAGTCCTGAAAGAAACATGGGCAGTGCTGGAGCTAAGCAGCAAGGCAAGCACAGGACAGCTACATTTTACACAGCCTCAGTGCTCGTCTTCATCTGCACCTTCTCTAGTCTCCAAAAATGTAAGGAAACCCAACGGCAATGGGGTCTCAACAGCATCTCATGCCATTGATTTCAGTGGCTAGCTCCATGAGAAGAAAAGATCTCCCACACAACCTATACACAGAAGCCAACTTACTTTCTCAGACTTAATACACTGTGCTTAAAAAGAATGAATACATTTATTCTAAAATATTTTAGTTATAAAAAACTTTATCTTCTACCCTGATCCACAACCAATGTAACCAGCAAACCCTTTCCCTCAGTTGCTGTAGTATTATTGCCTCTTTAATAATCTTTTACTTCTTACCTACATAGGAAATTGCCTGGATAGCTTCAAGAGTTCAGGATGTGGGAGAGATGTGCATGAGTAATGCACAAAGCCAGTGCTGCAGAGTCACTTGGGCATCCCTGCTTTGTATTTCCCAGCACACTGACTGGGGCCACAGTGCTGCTTCCAGCCTGTTCTATGTGTTAACACATAAATGTCTAAGCTAAAAAGCAAAATATAGAAAAAATAGATTGTCATCTCCTTTCCCTCCAAGGGTATGGGAACCACTGCCACTTTGTTCTTGTCCCCCTCTGAGCTTCAGGGCTGTCACTGTTGAACACTCTGTTGGCAGGTCTACAAGGGCCAGCCCTGAACTCTGGCTAAGACTCCAAGCTGGAGCGAGGTTAAGTTCATTCAGAGACATCTGGGTGTCACTGTGCTGCACCTCTCAGTATGCCTGGCTTTGAGAAGATGTTTGACCAGCAAGGAGCCAGCTAGCATCCAGCTGAGCCTCACGGCTCAGGCTCTGCTCCAACTCGAAGCATCTGTTCTGCTCCAGATGAGCTGTCCCTCAAAGCAGAACAGCTGTACTCCTGTGACAGTCATCTCGACTGAAGCATTTGCACAGATACACTGCAAGCCAACCCGCCAGTGAATAACAGAGGCAACTGTAACGCATCATTTCATCCCAACTCCCTGTTGTCACATGTTTCTGACATATACATGCTTTAAAAAGAACTGGCCTCAGGCTACCTTATGGGATTCAGGTCCCATTTCAGGTTGTGTCTAGACTCACTATACACAAATAGTAGACTCTCATGGCCTCTCTCAGAAATGTGTATGTCACAAAATGTCTTTTTCCTCCCACAGATCCAAGAAAATCTCCCAAAGTGAGGAAACTCACAAGTTGAAATGAAATACTGTGTCAGGCTTCAGAACGCCTTCACTGAAGAAGTGGGCAGGAGGCAGCAGATTCCTTCCCGCTGCTTCTCCCAGATGTCACGCTACACTCCTGATAAGTGTACTGCAGTCCTACAGCATGGACACAAGGCCACATTTAGTGATAAGAAGAAAATACTATATTCCTATGTCAAAACACATCAGCAAATATTTTGCTGATTTTTGTACCTGAAAGCATTAAGGAAGGAGCAGAATTAACCTTTGGAAGTTTAGATTTACTCTCTGTTCCTCTTCAAATCCCTTGAAGTCGTAACTACCAACACTGAAGAAATAACTACCAACTTTAAAGGACTAAAAAGTTTCAGAGTTATGATCTTAGCTCTCTAACTGTTGAATGAGAGCCACTGTTCAAGTGAAGCAGCTCACGTGCATGAAGATTTTCATGTGTGTACATTTTGCAGAATCATAATTCATTGAGTGAGACATCCTAGTGAATAGCATCACCTGTTAAAATGCTTCCAAGCAGCTGCGTGAATGGCTGTTAGCATGATTGGAGGACAATTCCTCCATGAGTTATCTTCAGTGTTCTGCAAAACAGAAATGATATTACAAGAAGATAGGAAAAACATTGTGAAAATGAGTCATTAGACCTAAAGTTGCAGGCAATGTGTGCTGAAAAACATTTGGATATTTTTCTAGAGGGTGCATCATGATTACTGCTGCCTTCCTGGGGAAAAAGGTGATTCTTGCAGAATAATTAAAACTACAAGAATCTTAAAGTTACTGGTTCTTACATTACTGTGATTCTCCCACACGAGTTTTGAAAATACCCAGTATTCTACTCAGTTATATAAAATTCCCTTTTAGATGGTGATCTTTAAAAGACTTCAAGGGAAGAGGGGTTTTCTGAAGCCTGTGCTTACAGACATGAAAAATGTTTTGCCGCATAGCTCTCCTTTAGCTGCACTGCTTAATTTCAGGGCTCAATGCTGCTATTATCAACTAAATTGCATATTGTATCTACTTTAATAAAAACAAATAAATCTTCTGGAATGGAGATATTCAAGCACCTCAAAATTATCCAGGGTCTTTGTTCTCATTATACCAACATGGATCCCTTAGGCCTCCAAATACGGAGAAGAAGTAAGGCCTAACATCCGATATTCCCGTGAGTAGATCCTACCTGTTCCACTGTAAACCAGAGAGAACTGCACTGGGAACAGTGGGGCTAAAATATGACCTTCCACTGCTTCTACTCCATCTGTGAGGTTAATTAAGAATTTACCTTCCAATAAAGACTATATATCTGATCCACAGGCATTTTGCCTTTGTCATAATATCTAATACAATTTACACAAATACATGTTTTGAGCTGTAGATGAATAAATGTTGCTGTTGCTGACCTCCTGCCACTTTAAAAGACCCAGAGTTCCATGACAAAAAAATGTCAAGAGAGTTATTCACTGTACACCAGTTTCTATGTACTGCACCTGACAGCACATTAATCGTCTTCAGTTCCTCTACTGGCAAAATTATTCAGTTATTTTCACTGATGTACATACATATCTTCAATAATCATCATAAATCCTTGAAACTCTCAAGGCTTCTCTATTTTTATTTCTCATACATGAAAATACTGATGATATCCATAAATACAGAAATCATCAAGTAAAATCCAGAGTAAAGTATAATTTTTGCAAACAGGTTAAAGAATGAGTTCATTTTCAATAGACTTCCATGGAGACTTCACAGAAACTGAAGGACAGAATACTTCCAAACACTGCAACCATTGGCAATAAATGCCAGTTTAAATCGAGGGATCACTCATTCCTATAGTAGCTCCTTGGCTGGCATAAAACTAGTGGTTCCATGACCAGGCTGGAATTTGGGGATCAGGACTTTCCCAACACTTGTTAGGCTTACAAAATTTCTCTAAATCAGCTTACATTTGGCTCAAATTACTCTCAGACTGCACAAATCTTACACTGAGGTCAACAATATTTCTAAATGTGTTTTGAACAACAACACTGGAAATGGTATCAAATATAAATGGGCATGGTACATTATTTTAGCTTGGAAGCTTGGCATTATCTGGCAAAAGCAAACGGCGTCTTCAGTGCACGTATCCAGCACTGTGCATGAGGCACAGTAAGCAGCAGTCTGTGGAAGCCAAAGACAAGCTGATTTGTTTCTTAAATTTTCTACCTGTACTTTGCAAAGACTATATTCTTTTACCTGGATAAACTGTTATTGGTACAAGATTGAAGATCAGCAGGAGAAATGGCTTTAAATACATTAAGATGAGAAAAAAAATACTCATTAATTTTATTATTGCTACTTAAAGCATCAGCCATAGTAGACATGCTATGTAAGGCTAACAGGTCATTGCACATTATCTGTCATCTTCTTGTTTAATACGCAATTTTTATGTCACGTGGATGTAAATAAATTAACAAGCAATGATAATCTAACATTATTTCATTCTAGATGATGAAGACTTGGTTCACTGCTTAACACATTGTAGCTAGTGATATTTATTTTCTTCTGACAGGCAGAGATTCAACTAATTCTTTACATTAATTTAAATATATTGGATAACACTTGAACAAAATCACCGTCAAGTGGAAATTTAAATCCAGACAAGTCAAAGAATTAAAATCTAGCAGATCATAATGAAATAATCCCTTCTACAAGTATTCACTACTGCTCTACTGGCAACTTCAGCTGATCAAAAATTCCTGAAACTATCCTTTCCCATTGCAAAACTACTCTCATGCCCCATACGACGCTGGGGTGACTCAGATAGATACTACTAATAAAGTAAGTTGCTTCAGATTTTCGAGATTCTATGTATCTTCTAATTATTTTACATAGCTTTTCATTAGAAATCCACATGCTAACAGGAAAAGTCCAATTTCTTCTTTTATTTTAGATTACCATGCAGTATTAGAGTGGAGGAGAGAATTTTGTGCTTCCAAGTCCTAGTACCCACAAGTTGTTTTATGTTCTGAGTTCATTCTGTCACATACTTTCCATTGCAGGTTTTTGAGGGGTCCTAGATGCCTAGGGAAAAGCTCACTTTAAAATATTTAATTTTCAGTAATTAATGAATGAGATTCTGGTGCATTCAATTAAAATGTAAACTTCTTTTGACTTTAAAGGAGACAGATTTTAGCCTAACATAGAGGACACGGCAAGTAATTCCTCTCCAGTATAATCAGAGAACAGAAATATAAACTCCAATAATAATTAGAGAACACTTACACTCAAAGTCAATTTGGTCGCACTAATATGCTTCTACATACAAATTTATCATTTAAAATAATCAAAGACAATAAATAATACTAGCTCTGAATGTTTAACAATCTTTTTGGTTCTGCAGCAGTTTGTAAGAAGTGAGAAAAAGAGAGGGAACAGGTTCAAAATTACTATGGATGTAACACTCAAAAAGGACGGGAAGCAAAGACCAAATAAATCTAACAATTAGATGCTTTAAAGTGACTTCAGAGTGAAGAGGGAATTATGCCTTATTAGGTTTATTTAACATTATGAAAATGTACTAAAATGTACTAAAAAACACAGGGAGATTTGCCTTTGGCATCACAACTACAAAACATGTTCAGCCTGTAAGAACCATAACAGTTAGAAAAATAATGAAGACACAAGAGTGGAAAGGAAAGAGCTGAAAAACTGAGAGGGGGAGTTTTAGCTAATCTCCATTCAACATCAGAACATCATGGGTATTTTGTTACAGCATTACAAGTCCTGGACTTCTGTTCAAGTGTGATAGTTGACGATAACTGAGCTAGCCAAGAGACTGTACGGGCAACCTCAGATTAGATTGTTTCAAAAAGAGCATCATTTGTAATACCATTCACCGTGTGATTTCCTTTTCTCAACTTAAAAGCCCCCCGCCTAAACAAAATCCTTTGCAAGTCACCTTTAAGTCCATCATCAACTCTTGTTCTAACATAAGAGTTTTGTGTAAGCCTAGCTTCTTCTATCAGCTATCCTAAATAAGTTCTCTCTCTTCTGGAAGAACAAGGACAATAGATGCTTGTATATTCAATGACGATTTGCCCTTAAGTTTCACAGTAGGGAGACTCTGAAGTTGAAGTTAAGGAAACTGGTTTTAGTTTGATTGGGAATGTAATGGTTATTAGACTCCTTATGTCTTCTAAAAACCTCCTGGGCTTCCAACTCTTGTGTAAGTGGTCACACAAAATGTACAGTCAAGATTAAAACAGAGCATCCAAGCAATGCTTGTTGGTAGGCCCCATAACATCTAATACTGCAACGCCCTGGTTAGATGGTTGAGGTAAAATAATGCATCTGCCTAGGCCCAAAAGTGGTTATGCTCAGATTCTTCACACCACAAAGAAATGCTGGATTGTAATCACATTATATTCTCTGTAGGTCGTAGTCCACCTTTGTAATTGGATTTCACGCACACACCGCTCCCTCAAGGACACGGACTAGTTCAAACAGGAAATAATTCAGGACAGTCCTATGTCTTGTTTTATCCAGCAGACCAAATGACATCATTACAATAACTTCATTGCCATCTATCCAACTCCATCTATTCTATCAAAGCTGTCAATTCAGCTGCTGCAGCAATCTTTGTCTTGAACTGGAAATTTCTAGGCTGAAAGTCTCAGCTGGAGTAAGGCATTTTAATAACAAGAATTACATATTTATTCTTTTTCATGCAGGAATAACCACCATGGTTACACTAGTTCAAAAATCACAAGCTGAAAAATCACAAGTCTATTAAAAATATACATTTAATGTTTTCTTATTTATTTTAGTGTGTTTGAAACACAAGATGCACCTCAGAACAGAAGCTTAAATAACTGCATAGTACTTAATGTCTGAAGTTGCCACGTGGCATAACCTGCAAAGATATGTCAATTACTTGTGAAAATTTTTATCATTTTTAAGAGGGAAAATGTAGTTACTAGAGTCAGACTTCAAGATTTTGAAGTTAAAATGGATATTTTAGACTATACATTAATATGATGATATATAGACACAACTGTACTTTCCCATTTTTAATAAAAGATATTACCCCACTATGAATGTGGCTTTCTTTAGCATCCTGTCAGATAGTTTTCAGCCCTTCTGGATGTGTGGACCATTATAAAACTTTTCAACTGAAGCACAAACACCTTTAAAAATCTTTTATGACATACTGTTCAGAGACCACCAGAAGTAATCTGATCACACCCCTCTGGACATCACAGGCTAAATAATTCTATCTACTTCTCTAACAAGCCCTATTACTTGTATTTCACCAAATCTCATACTTCATAAAGCATCCAGTTTGTTGCAATATTTTATCATCCCCACTGATTTTACATCTGATTACAGGTTTCCTTGGTTTTTGTTCCCAGATATTGGTTTTTGTGGTGCTATTTTTTTAGACTGAAAGAGCATATGACTACCTGATGATATTTTCCTGGAACTTATGTGCCATAATCAAGTCACTTTTCAGTTATCTTATACTCCTTAATTGCGCCATTATAAGACATTTTCTCTAATTTTCAAATAATTGTTGCAGGTCTTCTCTGGGGCCTCACTATTTTTTTCTGTGTAAACACTCTAATTCCATTATTAGTTTACAATCATTTTACCAGTCAGGTAGACTTGTTGACTTTACCCACTTGAACTTTCTCAGGTACTGCCTGAGTCCCTGACTGTGAAACTGTCCTGAACTAATCTGAAATAGCAAAAATTTGCGGCAGAGAAACAAAATAACATATGTGCAGTTGATCGAGTGCAAAGGGATATTAGGAGTACACACGAGTCAGCAACATTAAGAAGGTGGAAGATAGGCTAGATACAAGTCCTTCAGTATGAATGCTCTTCAGCAAGAAGCATTCATGACTAAGACTCATTATATAAAATTCAAATCCCTCTCTCTTTTGTGGGAAGTATTAAATGTCACATACAGAATTCATATGACCCTCCTACTCCTACTTATTAGTTTACTACTTCAAAACTTCCCCTAGTCTTTTTCACAGCATCAGAATTGGAGCATTCATTGTATTGCTCATCTACTACATCTTTTTAAGTGTTACTATTTTTCACACTGCCATGCTCTAGAGAAGGCCTGTACTGTTTGTACCTAGATATAAGATCTTGCATTTTTTTGTATTAAACATTTAATTTTCTTGAATAGCCCACTTGAGAAAATAATTCAGACTGTTTTATATCAATTATTGTGATATCTGCTTGTTTCATCAGCAGTGATTTCCGGATTATTAATGATAATATTGAGTAGTCTATTACCTACCCTTAAGGAAACACAATAGGAGAAGACGCATTTAGTAATGACTGCTGTGAAAGGTAGCTGAATCGAGCGAGCTTTGTGATCCAGGGGATTTCTCCTACCCCTGCCCAATAAATGCGAGGATGCTGCTGGAGTTCCACGTCCCAAAGTCCAGCTGCTGGCCAGGCTGAGCAGGTATGCCCAGTAGGCACATACACACACAGAAACAAACTATACGCACACAACTGACTCCATGGACCAACAGAGAGCAGTGCCCTCATCAGCACCCACACAAGCACAGACGGTGCCTCACACAGACATGAACAGCACAGGCAGCCTGATCCGCTTGCAGATCAGGATCGCAGGTCACCAGCGCTCACATGCATGCACAGCGCAGCTCTCGTCAGACACCAGCCCTAGACACTCAGACTGCACATCTGCTGGCCTCCAGACCCCAGTCTCCTGAGTTGTTGGCATCCGGACCTACAGACCCCAGAGGCTCCCAGCCCCAGCCCAGCAGCTGGCAGTCTCACCCCTCCTCCTACTCACCGCTGGTCCAGCCTGAAGCTCACTAGCACTCACACACACAGGCTCAGAACAGAGAGTGCACCCACACAGGAGACAGTTAGAAATAAGATTAATAAGAAGTTAGGACAGACTGAGGTGATCAAGTCCAGGGCTCAGCCAGATAAGTCCACCAAGCAGCCGCCCACTTGACTAGACCCTTTTATTTCATTTTCCCTCTATTTTCCTACATTTGTTCATTTCGAGGCCACCTTGATCACTCCCTTCTCCTGCCTTCGGTCCTTCCCCTGAACAACCCTTAGAAAGTTTGACACATTCCTACAATCATCTTAAATCATACATTTTACTTAGTCCCCAAATTCTCTCTCCCTGCTTCCCACAGCAAGTCCCATACCCTTTTAGGCAATTGCTCTGTTCAGTTTGCATGGTTTTCTAGGAGGAGAGTTTTTGATTGATTCCTCTGCATGGGCTTCAGGCCAGGGTCAATGGAAAATCACTCTCCTTTGATGATCTTTAGGAATCAGCTGATGCAGGATGTTCTGTTTCCACTGATCAGCGTTGCAGGGTTCCTCCACCCATCATTGGTTCTCCCATCCTTACTGGGTTTTCCTGTTTGATGTGGTCAGCCTTTAGTCGGGGAACCTAAAAACTCCTATTTGAAAATGATAGCTACCACAATTATCACTGTATTTTGAGTTTTATGTCATGAAGATGCTTTTCCAGTTTACTCCCTTTTAGTCCAACGACCTCCAAGATCACTGTTTTTCTGTCAAGTTCTGTCTACTTCTTTTGGGTTTTTTTTTGCCAGAAACTCTACAAAATTTCCCATTAGAAAAACATAGCAATGGCTGGAATGAAACAAACAAAAAAAAGTGCTTTTCAGAACAATGAACTTTTATTTCAGTCTATTCTACTGACTTATGGACTTATGAACTTGTCACAGCTGATAATGTTTTGATTCACAAGTCACAATGGATCCATTTCTGCCCCACATATCAGGCTGAAAAGACAGTATGAAATTATATACTGCCAATGAATTCCAAGAACCTTTTCTTTTGAACAAAAAATGTATCAGGATAGACTAATAAGCTTGGGCAAAATAGCTTTGAATAGACATATTCTGAGAGGTATTTTTTAAAATATACAGCTTTGTCACATTGTATAAAAGCAGGAATAGCATGACAGGCAGACTACCTTTAGATTTTGTTGCCCTAGGCTTTTAGCAAACTTTAAGAGAATGCGGTAAGGCTAAATTACAAGCTATGTTTTTTGCTAAGAGTATTAATATATAAAACGGAAAATATGGAGTGCAGATAAGCAGGAGGAGACGTCAGTCTCTGTTCTCCTGCAAAGCTCATAGGTAATTAAGGAAAGTAATGTTTTTGGACTTATACTTCCATTTCAAAAGATACTTTTTCCTTGTTCCGCCACTCTCCACATGCCTTGTCTCTTACTCTCTACCTTTTAAGCCCTTCTCCAGTTTCTATTTAGCACTCTCTTGGGTTTTTTTTCTGCCACCATCTTCTTCCCCCATTATCCTCACATTCTTTCTTTCTTCCATCTCCTTCTTCTACACTGCGTAGCTAAATATAGCAGAGCAAGCAGGGACCTTCCCCTCCCATACATCTCATGATGGTGGCACAGCTTGATTCCATGAAGTATCATGCAATACCTGGCAAGACAACGGGAAAAATGGTAAAAAACAATCACTGATACCCATCATCCAGGTGTCTGATGACATCCTTCTTTTGCCTTTCCCCATAGTCTCTTCATAGTCATTTTCTGAAGCACTTGTACTCTTGTAATTGTTTTTGTTTGCTTAGAGATTTAGCAGAGTAAAAAGTTTTTCATGGTTATCCCAAATGCTGAATGGAAGCTGTATGATTCTCTTCTGCTTTAGTGCAAACTGATTTAGATTCTTGCCTGTGTGCTACACCCTGAGGTATTCTTATGGCTGGGGAGATTTTTTTCTTCAGAAATCCTTCTACATCTGGGGAAAATATCAATAGGAACACTGGATTGACACTCTAAAAGGGGAGCTGCATTACTAGGTCACTTGTGTGCTATGTAAATTGTCAACTCATAGCAAGTGGTCTGTGCCTCAGTTTCTCCATCTGTAAAATCTGTACGAGAGTACTTCCTGTCTTTGGTGATCTTTCAGATTAAAAGCACCATATTTATAAAAAAGCAGTGACTTATATCTTCTCTAGATCTCCCTGCTTCTACTACCAATTTGCATACCAGTCCAGAATGAAACAAGAGTAGATTAAAGAAAAGAAACACATGCACACACAACCAATTTTGTTCATTTTCAGGGCTACCATAAAATCCTGTCATTTTCCCACTCCTCCTTAGAAACGGATAAGAAGGTATAGAATTGCTCTAGAAATAGATTAAGAAGTACATACACCTTCTCTGGAGATATTCAAAACCCGCCTGGACGCAGCCCTGTGCAGCCTGCTCTGGGTGACCCTGCTCTGGCAGGGGGGTTGGACTAGGTGATCTCCAGAGGTCCCTTCCAAACCCTACCATTCTGTGATTCTGTGATACATTCTACAAGATATTTTCTATGCAGGTTTTTTTTTTTGAAGCAGAATATGTCAAAATCATTCAACATCAGAGCTGACCATGTGCTGACCATTACAGTCCATGCACCTGTTTACCCATTTTCCCAAATTCTTCAATGATCGACAGATTTTCAGTTCAGACCAACCCCTATGATTATGTATCCCATCTCCACCCAGAAAAGCTCAGACGATTTCATGAGTGATTCCTGTCTCAAACCCTTGTCTTCTGTGTGTTCTCCACAACTCTGACAACTTTGAATATACAAGGATTCAGATTTGCAGCTAGTCTGAAGAGAAATGCTTTGTGCATTGCACTAGTCGGCACTGGTGTCAGAGATACAGCTTCTTGTGTTTCTTACTTTTACATTGCTCTGCTGCCACTTGCATTCTGAGGCGTCAGTACAGTTTTGTTTATAGACTTTAACAGCATCAGTAAATGTTTAGTGTCCCAAAAGCCTTTAGCTACCATGTCCCATGTTGTGAAATTAATGCCACACAGCTAAAGACTTGTGTTGAATTTGTCCTTGTAACATTTCATTTGTCTCCCTCTTATTTTAAGGTCATGAAAAATAGTTTTGGCAATCTGTCATTTGACATATGTACCAGCATAGTTAGCAGATGGCCTAACCTAGATGAGCCTGCTGGAGCATTATTTTTATGCTGAGTATTTAACAGCACCCTAAGATTTTACTGTTCAGGATTTTATTCTGCCAGCAATAGACAATGCAGCAGCACACTCTGTTTATGCTCAGTAAAGAAGAGAGGTAAATCCTTTTAAAAGGCAAGCTTGTCGCTATAGAGCATTAGATTTTACTGTGATCTAGAACGATGGCATTACTTGCTCGGAGGGCATTACCTTCCAAAATTAACTTATCGTCTCCTGGCAACCAAACTGCTCTCGCTAGAGTGCCAAAGAGCCTTCTGCGGTGACCTGACAGAGTAGGTGATGCTAATTCTCTTTATTTCCATCTTGAATTAAGGCCAGTGAAAATACTGTAACTACTTCCCCAATTTTTTTTTCTTGCAAAAGAAATTGCTAAAAGTGTTACACAGTTTCTACACTGTATTGTAACGCAGAGAAAGATCTCTTCCTCCCCTGGCTCTGTATCAAACGATGTGATGTAGTATCTCTGTATATATTCCTAACTGTATTAAGATTATCAACACCTGCTACGACACAGGACAAGCCTTGCTGTTTTCTATCCCATTTGCCTTCAAACTGGCATTCAATATATGTCCAGGTTTTCTTTATTCAGTACCTATAAATGTTGATATCGCCCAACTGATCAGAATCTCCAATCTATTGGTGAGAAAGCACATCAGATCTCTAGTAGACCTGGAAGGCCAGATAAAGCTGATGATGATGGCAGACAGATGATCCCAGGAGAGAAGGAGGAGGGCAGAAAGAAAGCAGCAGCTTCCCTGCTGATCCTCTTGAGGATGCTTTTGAAACATTGCTGAATTTTTGGTTGGTCGTTTTGGACAACCCTCTGTGCTGTGTTCTCCTAACCAGTAACACCTGCAGTATAAAATAGGCAAAGGATATTGAAGCCTTTCTGCCGCTGTACAAAGTCTTAGAGAACAAATCAAACTGATGAATATGTCAGTAGTGTTTAGTAACATAATTTTGTTTCACTGCCAAGAATAAGACTTGTGGCTTTTTAATAATCTCACAGGACTGCACCTTGAATATTTTTCTTGTGTTGGTAAAAAGAGGGGAATGGCAAAAGTTTTTCTACAACAACAATTTAAAACATGCACGCACACACACATACACACACACGCACAAAAGCTAATATATCCTGGACAAAAGCCAGAATTACCGGAACTGAGCAAGCAGTTACACAATTTTCTGAGAACAGCTCTGTAGAGCTCATACCCTGAGGCTATGCCATATATCACAGCAGCCAGAGATAAGGTGCTACGGATCAGAATAAAATTCTCAGTATCAATATTAAAGTTTTCGCTGTTTATCTATCATGTATAAAAATAGCAGTAGCTCCCAGGGCTGACTTAATAGCTCTGTCAAAGGACTGTTCACACTTTCCAACAATGCTATTAATATAGAAGACATTAAATTCTATTGCTAAGTAACTGGATGTACATCAGCTGAAAACATAACGCCTCTGTGCTGGAGATGATAAACATCAAAATACATATCAGAGTGTGATAGAACTAAGTATATGATTTAACAAATATTTTCCATAAAGGAAAATCTACTAAAAGGCCCAGAAGGATATTTGTATAACTTGCTGTCATGCGTTCATTATCAAAACTCGATCTCTATTGCTGAGCTTCCTTTGCTTTTGCAGTAAACAAATGAACTGACAAAAAACGTGGAAATCTTGAGGATCTTTGAAAGCCTCATTCTTTTTAGGGGCCTATATACTGATTATAAACTTCAGCATATCTGAAAATATTAGTTTGCAACATGAGTAGGAAATTGTAGCCTTGCTAACCTTGATGAATTCCCCAGGAATCTAATTCAGAGCACTGAGGACAGCTTCAAGGATCAGTCTGCGCACAGAAAATTTGAAGCCTTAATATTATATTTACTTTAACAGTGTTGTCATTAAGCATAATCAAGAACATTTAAAAGATACAGCCATTGTTACTTGATTAGTACATCATATGTGGATCACCCTAATTCCAGTTTAGAGACTCCCTTCACGGTGCACAAAGGCGTTATCCAGGTCTGGGTGAGGCTGCACATCCACACAAGCAGGGTCAGAAACACACACAGGCTTGTATTCTAACTGCTGGGCGGTGAGCAGGAACGGGGGAAGCAGTCAGTTGTTAGGGTAGCAAGAAATGCCAAAATGGCCATTCCCTATCTCCTCTGAGGGGAAGGCAGCAGTTCACCAGCCAGACTATGCTGACCTAGAATAGCCAGTGAAAGAAAGTTCTTGAGAGCGCCACTGCTGAGTGCAATTTAAAATATGACATACTTCTTGGAGCATTGTTCACATGACTATGCTGCAAGATCTATCTCCTGTGGCACTGCTACCTGAGGTTGCCTTCTTCCACCGGGGACCCCAGCCAGCACGGCCATGTAACATTACCACTGCGCAGTCTGGGGGATGCACTGAAATATCTGACCAGGCAGGCACGGCCAGAACGCGTCCATACCACAAAGAGAAACATATGAGCCCATCCATGCTGGTGAGCTCACCAGCAGTCTCTGCCTGTGTTCAGATAACACGACGTAAGGCGCGCCGGGGCTTAGACACAGGCTGAGGACTCACGTTTAAAATACAGTATAGAAACACAATGTGCTTTATTTCCATAATATGAAGATTTTCCCACTAAGGCAGCTACAAAGTTAGATGACCTCATATATAACTGTTTGTCTTTGCTATCTGTCAGGTTCCCCAAATTCACTTCTATTTGCAAAATTGCTACTCACAGAAACAGATTCATCACTTGAGCACCAAGTCTTTGGCAAGCCACATGAAGCCATTTAAAAGACAAGCTGTTCTAATTTTTTATTAGTAGTTAAAAGTGAATCTGGAGAGATGAACACTACAACCATCCATTACCTGCAGTTGTCAAGGTAACAGCTGCTTTAGGATTAATGCCCAAAAGATAGTTTGTCTTTCATCACAACCGCTACAAACATTACATGTGTTAGCCAGCTGGCTACTCGCCAGTCCTTCCTTTCTTGGTGCTCTTCCCAGGACAGTTATTCTATTAGCTTTTCAAGAGCAATATAGTACTAGCCCCAAATCAGGAGGGATTTTTTTAATTGCACGTTTCTACATCATTTATTTATTTATTTATCCTTCAGCAGGCATATATCTATTGCCAATTCACCTCTCAATTTCCTCATCCAGAATGGTTCATTTTTCTTCCAAGAGAAATATATCACCTCTCTAATTGAATTCTGTGAAAATACATTGCTTCTCTCTATCTCGAGAAATTTCAATGAACTTCTGTTGTAGTCCCAAAACATCTGTCTTTTTTTTTTTTCTTACGTTGTACTCCCCTAAAAGAGGGCGTTATATTTTTTCTTAAAGCAGGACAGATTTTCCCCAAGAAAGAATTTCTGGCACTGAGAAATTAGACTTGCTCTTAGGATTTTCCAAGCATCCTACAGGGCATAGCCCTGACGACTGAACAGAGATTTAGAGGAAATTGCCTTGGAAACAATGAACTCATTTCTGTATAAATATTAAAAAGACACCCCTAGCTTGGTGTGCATAATAGAAAATCATTCATCAGACATATTGGCAGTTGGTGTGAACTCTGCTGACAAAAAAAGCAGTCTCTAGGGACTTCAGTGCATTTGTTACAGGCATCTGAAAATATACTGGGTTTCTTCTTTTTATTGTATTTCTCTCCTGTAAGGATCTTCTATTAGTCTTGAACAGCGCTGTCATTTTGTGCCTTAAAAATTGTCAGTGCTAATCAATGATGCAATCCAGCATCCCTATGACCTTGCTTTTTGTTACACTCCCTCAAAAGAACTCACTAGACTTGATCTATATACACTATCATCCAATACCAGTCCCAAAGTAAAGGAACACCATCATTTTTTCTAAGAATACAGGCAGAAGAAATACGTTAACTTCTGTAAGCCAAAACAAAAGGTGCTAAAGGAGTATGTTTGACAAGAAAATTCCAATCATGGGAAACATCAAACTTGGCATATACAACATTTTTTCTTCTTCCAGGCAAGTATCACGCTGTAATTGCTCCTTCCAACACCCAGCTGAGACAAGCATGTGTTCAGGAGATTCTGGCATTTAGTCTCGATGTCATTCCACACTTGGACCATCCTGTGTAAGCTGAAATACAGCATTCACCTGGCAGTTACTGGCTCTCTGTTTCAGAGTCAAAAATTCTATGACTAATGTCACGTCTCTAGTGTAAGACCTTCCACTGAATGCTTGGAGATATTTCTCATGTAATCCCCCTAAATAATCATAGCAAAAGCTGGGCTGTCACTCATATCCTCAAGATACAAAGTAGTGCTCCGAAAGCTTCTTCTGTTTTCCTTCTCTATGAATGAAAACAACAGCTGAACCTGCAAGAATACTTTTTTTTTTTTTTTTTAAATCTAATTGCTCAGATGAGCTCTAATAGATTGGACAGAGTTCATTTCTCTTTCCTGCTACTCAGGCTGCGCAACCATCGTGTTGACATGAATTTATGTAAAAGAAGGCAACAATTACAATGTCCCTAATATGCATAAAATTAATTAATCCCTTTTATCATTAATCACATTAATGTGATGTCTGAAACATCAACTTGATAGGATGATGCTTATCTCTCAGGATATAAATGCCTTGTTTGTAAACAATGTTGAGTAAATCTTAGTGACACACTGGCAACTTTCTGAAAATCATGCCGGATTCTTATGAATTAAATCTGAGGATATGACATCAATACTTCTAATGGTTAGAGCTATTTCTAGAAGTAAGGTAATTAATCATCCATTTCTTTAAATTTGATGTTAAAGAACAAATCTTGAGGAAGCTGATTAGATCAGAAAAGTCACTGCATTAATTTCAGACTGCAGTAGAAAGGATGGGGAATGTTTTAGGTGTCCTAAAGGTCAATCTGCTTGGGAAGTTAACCTTCATATCCTAGTTCACCATTCCGTTGTAACTCTTCCGTGTAGGTTACTTTGGAGGGCACTAAACAGAGTAGACTACCTTATGCAATGGCCTTTTTAGTAATTTATTCTCAGAGTTAACGCTGTCAGTTATTTACTCTCAGAGTTAATATTGTTCCGACAGGAACACAACCTGTGAATGTAAGAGCACTGCAACATTCAAGCTAACCTGCTGTGCTGAGGTATGTGCAGGCTTATAACGGTGGGCTCCGATTTTAGCTAGAAACAACTCATTTACTACCTTGTAAATCATTATAAGAGGATCTTCCATTTTCAAGACAGCCTTCATTGTTAAACAGATATCCAGATACTGCAGTTATGAGGCCTGCCTAAACCTCTACTTAAATAATATTTCATTCCTTTTATGCTAGCTTATCATAAAGACAAAACTCTTCTTCATTTCCTGCATTAGAAATAACATCTCTGTGCTCACAGCTGTTCTATCTGGACCACTGGGGAGAAAAAAATCAGCCAATTGCTTATCATCAAATTTACATGACTTCTGAATATGCCTCTGGGTGATACATTTAACAAAACAAGGACAAGAAGTATGGTATTATTCTTCACAGGACATTCCTCATTAAGCTAGTTGAAATAAACCAAGTACTGAGATGAGCTACATTGCACAAGACAGTACCCCTTTAAAACTGGAAAACAGCTGCCTAGCCGTAAATTTGGTGTCCGTTGTATTAGCTTGCTGTCACTGAACAGATCTATCCAAGTCTGGAAGTTTCTTCCTATTAAATAGGTACACTAACTTCACAAGCTACAACTATCACAGAAAAGCAGTGATGCTAAAGACAGCATACCAGGAGACACGAAACCAAGATCACTAAAAAAGGAGATGGAATAAGCCCACAAACTAGGATGAAATTCAGCCCTATGTGACTACCCTGACTAGAACAGAGATTATGTCTACACCACCGAGCATGCCTTCATCTGAGTCCCAGGACCTGCCTAGCCTGCTAATAGATTCCCCATTTTAAGTCCCTGCACAAATAATCGTAACCTCACTGTTTCTGCGTTACTGGGACATCCCATGGTCTTTTGTACCTCAGTGCTCAAGTGTCTTACCTGGTAAGTTATGTCAGCAGTATGAGAACTTATTTACCCATCTGGAAAAATGACAAGAAGGTTGTTGGAAGATTTGCAGATTTTTAGGTAAGGTGAGCATGGTTTAGCCTGAGCTAACAAACTGCTTTGTATAGCCCAGCTGGAGTCTTTTAAACAATACTGAGAGTATTTTAATGTAGAAAAGACCTTAAAAAAGGGACGCAGTCATAGAATCAACAGCTTGTGACAGTAAGGACACAGAATGACATATGCATATACAACAATATTTGATTAACTGCTATTTATAGACAATCTTTTTACCATTACTGCTTATTTATGATCATTAGCTTTTAATTAATGTATATTTGCTTCCTTTTTCTGATCTTTATGAATGCTGTGCTGCCCATCTCAAATTGAATTTTCCATCACAGTGCCCGTGATCTTAGAGATTTCCTGCAACTAAAGAAGAAGAAACAGAGCACACAGGATGCGATCCTAACAGCACTGCGTTTGGCTGCTCATTTCAGAGGAAAGGCAACATTTTGTCTTCGTCTGAATGACAGTTCCTAAAACACTAGATACAGCCTTAAAGAGCAGAGGGTGGGTGACAACTCCGACTCTACCCGCTATCAAGCCTCCTCAGGTTGGTTGACTCCATCCTTAGCTGCCAGCTGAATGCTGGACAATGGCTCTAGTACGCAAGCAGGGACCTCATGCAAACCGTACAGAATCTATGTAGGTCAATCTTGGTAAGCAATCTGATAATTGCACTAGTATAATATTTCCTTCCACTCTACTCTGGACATAAAATATGAAAGTATGTGATGCAAAAGATGCTAAAAACACACAAGCAACTTCACTGTTCAGTTTCCTGCTACTTGTACCACCCTGGCCATTCTGAGCTTACGATTCTTCCTAGAAGAACTGTGATTACGTACTTTTTGTTTATATTGAGATTGATTTTTATATAAAGCCACATTAAATCTCTAAACTGGAAGAACAGGTAGTATGAAAAAAATAATTCCTATTTGGTTATTAATAAGGAAACCAAAGTTTGCTGACTTTCTCTTCTTTATAATAAGAACCAGGCAGACTATTACCATTCTCAACCCCATCAGAAATTTTACCACTATGACAGCAAAAGAATGCTGAAATGCCTAAGAAAGCATAATTGTGATTCCATACATCAAGAATTGTTTCATTCTGAAATGTGAATCCCCTAAAGGATTATATGTTTGGAGTTTGCAGGTCACTGGTGATGGAAAGGATAAATAGAAGTGACATTAGGACACTCACACAGTTCTACCAAGTTACTATCCAATATATTAAAAGAATCCGGACTGTAAACTAGAAACTTGCTGTTATTAAAATCCTAGCCCACAAAAGCAAAGTAAATTTTATAAGCTTAATAACATCTTGCTGCTGCTGTTTTTAACTTCATAGTAATAATGGCCTTTCATATGATACATAAGCATTAACTGACATTAATGACATTTTTAAATGTCCTTGCTGATACTCCTAACAGTCTTGCAGGTTATTGTTCCCTAACAGATTAGATTACCATAGAAGCCAAAGGGCCCAATTAAGATCAAGAGCCCTTTTGTGCTAGGCACAGAGCAAACATATCCTGTTCTGAAGAATATATAAGCTAAAAACTGAGAGATGCTTGATGAGTGTTAACAAAAGAAAGGTATAACCCAATGTTTACAAATTATTACTGGTACATTAAAAGATTGCAAAATATTCACATCTGCTCCTTTAGCTGCCATAATTCATTAAAACAGAAACATTTGAAAATCACATTTGTTTTTTGTCCTACCTAATATTGGTTCATTTGTTTTTCTTCAATTTGATCAAAAAAGATAAACAGTTTAATCTCATTCTTGCTTTGGCACAATGTTATTCTGTCTAAAGCATGACAGCAGAAAAATGAGTTTATTTAAGACATTTTCATCAAAACATAAAGAGAACATGTGAAGATATTTATATACGTAAAAGTGCAAGGAACCAAAAGTGACTACTTTGTGACATTAGCGAAAAGTAAAACGTGTTTTGCTGAATCAGGATCTTAATCGCATTATACCAATAAATTAACAAATTAATCCACAAATACCAGCTAGTTCCATATACCTTTTTCTTTCCATCAGCACAAACTTAAGGCAACCCCACATTGCCCAAATCACTATACCAGAACAATTGTTTGTAGGCTGAGGTGACAAATAAGATCAATCAACTAATCCAGGTTTGAAGGGTTTGGGGTTTTTTTTATTTGCAGGGTTATTTTTCACTTTGGTCAGCTCACTTGTTTTATGTAAAGTGTCATGATGAATTACATTCTTCAACAGATTTATGAATCTATATTATATATAATATACCAATTACTGTACATAAACACTTCCTCAGTAATCACTCTTGGTGGCTGCAAGATTAAGAACTTACTTCCATAATAGATTTCCAGTTTCTATATTATTTAAACGTCACTTTCACTTTTTTTAGGCACTCAAAAGGTGAAATGCAGCTCTTAATAATGTTTGATGACTAAGCAAGTTCTCTAAGGAGGGTAGTGTCATTTCTAAACTATTTTTAAGATGTTTCTCCTCAATGGAATAAGCCAGAAACTTGCATTTTTCCTTGATTATCAAACCTGCAATGATTTGACTTTAAAATAACAAGATTTTAAAGATTTCATAATCTTAAAATAATTAATATGCTGTGTATTTATGTATGTGGGCTGTAAGGATGTAATAATAATCCATACAATAATAATATTTTATAATTAATAACTTTATATTAATTAATAACATGAGAATATGTGGTGATCTTAGTACAATATTAATTTTCTGTGAGTGAAAAATGAGGTTCCTTTATACGGGATGGTGGTGGTCTGACTGGTGGTACTGAGCAGCTGCCCCTGCAGGGCTCTGGAGGATGCTCTGGTGGCTGGACTGTCACGTCTCTTATGATCGGTCCTAGCTCCAGCCTTGTGCAGGCCACCCACTCCCAAAGCCATGGTACAGTGGTTCAGATGCCAAATCACCAGCACTCACTGGTGTGGGGGGGGCATTATCATCCACCAGCTGAGGAATAACCACTATTGGGCCCTTAATATCTGAATGCACAAGGCCACTGCGTGGTCCTGAGTGATGAGCTGGCAGTAGTTCTTGTGCTGCAGCACACTCCTTTTTACATGTCCATCCTGTCCCAGAAGTGGGTCGGTTTGATGCTGGGAAATCTTATTACACCACTCATTTGAATCCATGGCACAAACAGCTTTGTGTCAGTAAATCCACTGCCAGGATCATCACAGTGGAGCTGTGTGAAATAATATACCATCTGGGTACACCCTGTCTGGAGGCTAAAACATCAGAGCCTTCAAGCCAAATCATATGCCTAAATATATCAAGATCATCAAGACGACACATTTCCAATCTGGTGTTCCCTGGAAGGGGGCTTCAGTTGTCATAATCGCAGAGAGTAATACTCCCATTATTTTGTGTTGGGGTTGTTCAGCCTGGAGAAGAGAAGGCTCTGGGGAGACCTTATAGCAGCCTTCTGGTACCTAAAGGGGTACTGAAGAAGAAAGCTGAAGAGGGACTTTTTACAAGGGCAGGTAGTACTAAGGCAAGGGGTAATGGCTTTAAACTGAAAGAAGGTAGGTGGATTTACATTAGATATAAGGAAGAAATTCTTCCCTATGAAGGTGGTGAGGCACTGGAACAGGTTGCCCAGAGAAGTTGTGGATGCCCCATCCCTGGAAGTGTTCAAGGCCAGGTTGGATGGGGCTTTGAGCAACCCGGTCTAGTGGAAGGTGTCCCTGCCCACGGCAAGGGGGGATGGAACTAGATGATCTTTAAGGTCCCTTCCAACCCAAACCATTCTATGATTCTATTTTCCATGGCCTCACTAACCACTGCAAGTACAGTACCAGGGCCCCTTGTCCAAGTGCTTCCAAAGCCATCTTCCCAGCACTCCAGTGGGCTTGCCCGCAGCCCAGCACCCAACACTGGAGCACAGCCTCAGCAGTCCAGCTCTGAGGATGGAAGGTGACGTGCAACACCACACACATGCTTTTCCTGAGCACACATCACAATCTAGCACTGCAGCTCTGAGCACTATCTAGGTTTGCTTTGTCTTTCACCTCAGAACTCAGGGATATAACTATACCAGTAGATTAAAAGTACCCTTTACTGTTCCCTGACATAAAGGCCAACTGGCACTGAATGGCCCTCTATTACTGTCTCACACCCTCCAAAACTGTAGAAAATGGACAAAGAGGAAAAAAAAGCAAAGCAACATTTGGGAAAGAGAAAGCGAGGAGAGCAGTCAACATGCTGGAAGTTATGGCTGCTTTTCAGAGGGATTTTGACAGGCTGGAGAAAGGGTCTGGCAGGACCTCATGGAGTTCAACAAAGACAAATGGCAAGTTCCTCACCTGGAGAGGAATATCTCTTGCAGTAATACAGCCCAGGGGCCAGCTGGCTAGAAAGCAGCTTTGCAGAAGAAGACCTAGGCATCCTGGTGCACCAGAAGTTGAATAGAAATGAGCAGTGAGCCCTTGCAGCAATGAATGCTAATAACATAAGTGTGCTTTAACAGTGTGGCCAGCAAGTCAAGGGAAGTAATTATTCTCTGTCATTTGTGAGATTGCACCTGAAGTAATTCACCAAATTTGGGATTCCTGGCACAGTAAAGACATTGACAACCTGGAGTGAGCCCAGCAATGGGCCCAGCAAAAATAGTTAGGGGGCTGGAGTACATAACATACAGGGAGAGACAGAGAGCAGCGTCTGTTCAGCTTCAAGAAGAGACAGCTAAGGGGAGATCTCATTGCTGTACTCAGCTACATAATGGGGGTTTTAGAGAAGACAGAGGCAGACTTTTCTCAGAGATGCACAGTGAAAGGACAAAAGGCAGTAGGCACAAGTTGCAGCAAGGGAAATTGTGGCCAGATATCTGGGAAAAATAATTCGTGATGAGGGCAATGAAACACTTGCAGATCCTTCCTTTTTCAGTTGTGCTCTGCCTCCTGCCCATCAGGTACCAGGAAGATGGTAGGAAAAGGCTATCGTTGGCATGGTCTGGGGCTCATGAGGCTAATCATCCCAAATGACGATCCTCAGTTATGTAAAGACCGATCACAGACTTGGTCTGATGTCCAATGGTGATTTAGAAGTGGGAAGAAGTCAAAAGTGTGCTCAGGAAATAGGCACCTGTTTGAGAGCTGGTGTCATCAGTCTAACGGTTCATCTACTGGAAGTGCAGGTTCACAGCCAAGTGTGAATGTGCAGTGTGTTTCCCTCACCCCTCCCAGAAATACCCTTTGGATCAGAAGCTTGCTAAGAAAGGATCCATGCCCTGGCAGGTATGCCCAGGAGCAATGCATATCTGCAGCTGGATAAACTTCCACCACAAATGGGAGCTGTTGTCTTTGAGACAGCTGTAGGCCTCCCTACAGTGGGATGGGGGGCTACTGGGGTAGCCTCTGTGGGAAAAGGTCAATGATGGCCCTGTGCTAGACACAGCTGGCTCCACAACAGACCTAATGCAGGCCACAGCTAAGCCACTCAGAGGAGTTTGTGGCATCTCTGTGAATAAATATTTAAGAAAGGTCAGGAGACACCAGACAGAGAGAGAAGGAAGGAACAAAAAAGTAAGAAACAGCAGAGGGAATAAGGGAATAACAAGGCCAAAGGAGAAGGAGGTGCTCCACAGTGGAGGCGGTACGCCCTGAACGGACTGAAGTCCATGGAGGAACCACAGCAGTGCAGGCACACCCCAAAGGGACTCCAGCTGGTGAAGGACCCACGCTGGAGCATAGGAGGGCCATCAGAGAAACCACTGCCTTCTGACCCCAACCCCCTGCACCACCTGTCACCTCACTGAAGGGACTGAGTGTAACCTGAGGCAATAACAAGGTGTGAAGATAGGCGTCTGGAGTGCAGGAGTGGAGACTAGAAGTGGGGAGAGAGGTGTCTGAAGTGAAGTGGAGCCTAGGAAAGGAGGAGGGGTATTTTCTCCCTAGGTGTTTCAATGTTTGGGGTTTTTGTTTCCCAATACCCAAATCGGGAATTGAATATTTATGTTAATTGGCAATAAATTAAGTTAAAATTCCCCATGTCAAGTCTGTTTTGTCCACGACAGTACTTGGTAAGTGATTTCCTTGTCTTTACTTCTACCCACAAGTCTTCTCGCTCCTATTCTTTCTATTTTCTCCCTCCTGTCCCGGGGGGGGAGGTGTAAGTGAGGTGCTGTGTGGGTGCTCGGCTGCAAGCCAGGGCCAACTCCATAAATATCCACTTATGCCACAAATGGCAGGTTCCAGGCTACTGGGTTTCTGGCAAGACCTCTGCACCCTGGTGAACCCAAGCTTGTTGCCTACTCAGAATTTCTGCAGAACGTAAGAGGAAAACTTGACAACAACAAGGAAGCCTTGGGTATGTTTCAGGGAGCTGAGAATAACCAAGCTGAGTCAGGGCTCCCTGAGCCAAGACAGGCCTCAATATAATGCTGTTAATCATCACAGCAAAGTGCCGGGAACTGGTAAGTCAAGATTGGCTTTGAGGTAACTTTACCAGCCCTGCACAAACATATTTGGCATTGGGGCAAGACAAGGACTAACCAAACGCTGGTCACAAGTGTGAGACCTTAGTATATCTACAAAACCACAGAGGAAATGCTGAACTAAAATAAATCAATTTAACAAATTGCTGATTGTAGGCCATTAATAAAATACAGGAAAATATTGCAATAATGGTGCAGTTAAGGCAGTTGTGGAATGAGGGCAGAGGGATGGTTTCATGGAATCAGCACTGCAGGGAAACAGCTGCAGGATGAGGACACGGTGACCAGAGGACACGGTGACCAGTTGTCTTTAGATTGAACTGACTCAACAGAAGTAATGAATAATCTCTCTGAGTAGGTACAGAAGTACGTACTTGTCATGGTTTAACCTCAGCTGGCAACCAAACACCACACAGCCACTTGCTCACTACCTCCCCCACCCCAGTGGAATGAGGAGGAGAATCGGAAAGAAAGGAAAACTCGTGGGTTGAGATAAAGACAGTTCACCAGAACAGCAAGGAAAAAGAGAATAATGATTATATATTAATAATGATAACAACAATAATAAAATATAATGATAACAGAATATACAAAATGAATGACACACAATTTCTAACCGCCCAATGACCCGACGACTGATACAGCCCATCTCGAGCAGCGATCACAGAGTGAAACCGAGAGTGATCTTGAAACGATCCCGAGCAGCGATTTCAGAACAGCGATTTCCCCAGCAGCGACCTCGGAACCACAAGTTCCAGAGAGAGAGAGAGAGAACAAACAGTCGAACAAATGAACGATCAAAAGCACGAACAAACAGAAGGCGCCCAGCCCACCGGCCGACTCCCACTATATACTGGGCATGACATCTATGGTATGGAATACTCTCTTTGGCCGGTTTGGGTCTGGCTATACCCCTCCCAGGTTTTTGTACCTGCACATTAGCAAAAGCTGGGAAGCTGAAAAAAGTCCTTGAAATCTTAGCAACAACTTAAATCATCAGTGTATTATCAACATTCTTCACATACCAAAGCTGATACTAAATCCAAAATACAGTAGCTACTGGGAAGAAAAGTAGCTCCATCCCAGCTGAAATCACGACAATACTGAGAAGTACAGAAGGTGATAGGTCATGGCACCTTGAGGGTATAAAAAGACAACTTCAAGACTACCAAGGTAGGATCCGCAGAAGAGGATCAGCGTTGAAGATCCCAGCATCTAAGAATCAACGGTTACAGTGATGAACAGCCACCTAGGCCCTCTCAACATGCCAAGTGGGACATCCCGAGGACTCTTGTGCCAGGAGTGTGGGCTCTGAGGGCCAAGAGAGGGGTATTGAGGACCTTAGTGGATTGCAACAATTCAGGGATTTGCTTCCATAACCATATCACTGTGCTGCTCATAGCTCAAAGACTAATGCTGCTAATGTTTGTTACAGCTATCCACTGCCATTTTCATAGTTATTTCAAATTGTTATAGTTATCCAATGTCACTACCAGTTATCCTACAGTTATCTCATTTGTTCTCCCTTAAGTATCACATAGTTAAATATTGCTAAGACATAATTGCATCTGCTACTGCCATGCTTGAGTTCTCATACTTACACATTACAGTCTACATAAGCTGTGAAAAATCATCATATATAGACCACATAGTTACAGTCTCTTTCCTTGCTGGCTATCACTGCTGCATGCTCCTGTTCTTCCCCAGTAACAAAGCAGCATCCAGTGGGTGAGAGAATATGGGCACCGGTGCGTGAAATGATGTTTTCAGCTATGCTTTGTGGACCACCGAGATAGGTGCTAGAAGACTTGGTGTTCTAGGTGGAGGCATTTACAAATGCAGATCATCAGTACCACACATAGATGGGCATTAAGGACTAGAAACACTTCAAGGAATATCAGGTGGGTGCTCTTATGGAAAAACTAAAGATATTCATGTGACTAATATATTTGGAGAGCTGAGGAACTTGGCCTTAAAAGCACTGACAAGGCTATATCCCTACAGAACAAGGTAGTTGCACACCTCATTTACTAGAAATAAATTCCATTCCAGTAAGTTTCCATCACAGCAAACAGTCACGAGAACCATTTTGCTAAAAAGAAGTTGTATTTTCATATTGTTACTATTTCATGAAGGCCAGTCTTCCTTTATTTTCATGGATCTGCTTGTCCAGCATTCCCATTTTAGTGTCAGTTAATTCCCATTTATTATACTGCCAGTTATCTCAGATAGCTGCTTTTCCCCACACTCTGTGCAGCATGTGCCAATGCTGATAAAAAGGCAGCACGTGTGTGGAGGAAGGAGCAAAGGAATACTTCCGACGTCTGAGACTGCTAATGAGGCTAACAAATAGCGCAGTTTATGTAGGCAGCTTAGTGAAGCAGACTTTTCTGAAAACATTTGGTTTGGATCCAACCCTGGCTAAGAGCAACTAGAAGTTATTGTCACCCAATGGCTCTTCCGTAATCCAGATACGGCAAGGCACTGGAGTTCAGATCAGTTATTTCCAAAGTGCAGGGATCCTGTTCACGCAGAATGCTGCCACACTAGTCTACCTGCCCCCTTTTTTATCATCTCGGAAGCACTAGCAAAAGCATCAGAAATGTGTTCTAAAGTCTAAATTGACTGACACAAGAGAGTTAAGACATGAAAAATGGGAAAAATTTTATGGGATTCTAGCTCCTGGATCTATCATTCTTTAAGGTCATTTCACTGAATTGTACATAAGCCTTAATGACCACTGTGTTATTTCATTTTGCATGTTAAATACATTTTTCTCTGAAAATTCCCAGTACTGCTATTTGTACTAGGCTGATGGAAAAATCTATATTCTGCACTGGTAGAAAATCTGAAAAAGTCATATTAAACTGACAGACAGTAACAGTTCCCAATATCTCACAGCTCAAGGCTCTCATTGCCTTACTATTTCATGTAGCCTTACTATTTAACAAATATGGAATAGCTGCTTGTTTCTGTAACTCATTAAAGAATGTTATATGGGTCACAGGAAGATGGAGAGATAATATATAAAGCTAATCAGGAATTTTTCTTTGGAAAAATATCAAAAGTTAGTTGTGTCATTTCAAAGAAATTCTGCTTCAGAAACTAAAAGAATTATTCACATTTTCATTCTGGGCTAAATTTTAAAACTTTCTAGGTTTGTCTCACTTCACCATGGCAAAATTTTGTAAAGTTGCCACATTTGCCATAATACAGAAAATTTAAATTCTACCCAGCACCACAAGTAAACAGAAAACCAACTTTGCTGAATTCTTTTTCTCTTTCTCTCTCTCTTTTTTTTTTTTTAAAGAAACAGCAGTCTTTGTGGGATACCAGTTACAGAAAGTGGGAATTGAGGGTGCAATTAAATAAGAAGCAGATTCTTGTCATCTTTTTCATTTGAATAACTCCAATAGCTAGTAAGTCTTAATTTAGAGATTATTTTCAAAGGCACAACTATGGTATAAAAATGATGGGTGATACTGTAGTATCCAGGCAATAACCTGGAGTCAAGTATTACAAACGAAGTTCCCTTTCTATCACAGATTTTCTTGTGTGACTGCGTGCAAGTTATTTGCGTTTCTCGGTACCTAATGTATAACAAACACCACAAGCCCTGGGATGAGGAAAATATTAAATGACTATAAGAAATTGAGGAAAAAGCCATAGAGAAGCTGATGGCTGTGTGACACATACCTACCGCTAATGTTTTTAAAAAAGCTCCTTTTGCAGATTAAATTTATGCTTTGAGCACAATAAAAGTGTGCTATATTAACAAATATTACTAAACCTTACTATATAAAAGAAATAGACTAATTATCTGAATATGGAAAATAATAAACTATGCATCCTCTACAAGTTTGAATGACTGACATTATATAAAAATTGTGACGTTTATACTATAGAATGGTAAAACATAAATTGCCAATGAAGTGATAAAATTAGTCTCTTCCCACTTACTTATAGAGCTGCTTTTCTGCCCAAATTCATTTTTGTGAACTAACACGAGCAGACCTGTACAGCTCATCTGGCAATTAAACATGACAAATTCAGCCCTATTTCCTCCTTCTGTCGATCCAATCCCTTGTTTATGGACTCCCTGAGCTCTGAAAAGGTGTGGATTGATTGTGGTCTAAGGGAAAAACACACCTTCAAGTCTCAAACCCTGGCTGTATTTGGGTTCTGTTCTTTTCTTCAATTAGTATTCCTGATACCAGAAATACATTACAAATTGTATATATAAGTTTACAAGAACTTTATTCAAGATAATGATATAAAAGTATGAAAGGGGGCTTCTGTCATTGAATGCAGATGACAACTCTATATGAACGATCATTTGAAAAGATGGTCTCTGGGTAAGTAGTTCTGTGCTTTTTTTAAGCCTGAGGAAACTGATCTATCCTGCAGCTTGTCAGAACACCAGTGAATACTGATACGAGCATTTCTGTTCATTTAAACAGCATAAATGAATAAACATGTGAAGGGAATGAGCTGAGCTGAAGAAAATGATGCATTATTCATGCAGCTAACAACACTTACTCATGCCTAGTATAAATTGAAACCTAAAGTGCAAATCTAGGACACTGAGTAGATTTTCAGTCATGCTGAGTTATATTTAAATTCAATCTATGCCAGAAATTCTGAGTTCATGTTTTCACATCAGTGCAGAAGCATTTCACACTGTACAACTTCCTTTCACTGGCACACTTTGGGAAACATAAATTATGAATGTAGCAGTTTTTGCGAATGAATGGTAAAAAATGCTAGGTAGGTTTAACTTGAGATATAGTGGACATGAAATTAAGTGAAATGTATAGCACTGTCGACTAGTTTAATTCCATCTGACACGCTTCTGAAGAAAAATATTTAAATCAAAACAAAAGTGAAAAATGAGCAAGTTTTCCAAGCGAGAAAAAAGAAAGTTGTATTTGCAGTTCTATTTTCTTTAATGAAACATCTGTATAACACCATTTCTGATATGCTCTGTTAACGCAAAATTGTGAAGGGAAGACAGTAATTTCTAGAACATGATACCTGGGTTTTTGTAATCCATGTTGGTTGTAATCTCTCAGCAATTCTTATTTTCAAAATATGGAAATCATGCTGAACTCAAACACTGAGACACTGAAAAAGCTAATTGGCATTTGCAAAGTTGAAAATCTTCTTTTCTGTTTTGCATAAGCAGGCCTCTATAATGATACTTATCCCAAAGACACCTAAAACCTTCACCCTTAAACTTCACCTCATCTTAATTACCAAAGGAACACATGGCGGGGGGGGGGGGGGGGGGGGGGGGGGGGGGAATAGATACAGCTACTCTCTTGAAAGAAAAACTTCATTCAGTGGGAGAATCTGGATCTACAAATTAGGGAAAGTAATTTGACCTCTCTAAATCTGCTTCTTTCTATCCCTGTTAGATTTTTTTAATCTGGATTTTAAGACAGTTTGGAGCTAGAGTTGAGCTATTATAGCACCTGTGACAGTATAGCTTTTGTTTCACTTGGAATCTACTGGTACAACTATAAAATAATTTTTATCAAATGCAAATAGTTCAGCCATTTCCTCTCCTCTTCCGAGCCTATGAAACAACAGAACCACATAAGAAAGAAATTTGAAACAGCAATTCTTTTTCTTACTCTAAACGTATCACAGTTTGCAATCAACCTCACAGGCCTTTGCGTTCCGATATCCATTCCAGGATACGTGTGCACAGCAGACGGGAGCAGAGACAGCCAGCTAGCTTAGATGCAGCATAAGGTACTTTAGCATAACATTGTACCTGGACTAACTTTGCTGTCACATAAACTATCACTACTTTTGTAAGAACAGGGAGAATATGTATCTACTGTGTGTTTTTTCCAGTGAACAAGCCAATTAAGCTTTATGTAATTGCCATTAGGAAATGGTCCTGCCTATGAAAAATCTGCAGACAGATCCAAAAGGACTATTACCAGACTGGAAATTCTTTTTGCTTTTGAGATTTTCCAGTTCTTAGAGAGGAAAGCTGTTGTAGCTGAGCAGTTATTTTATTTACTACTACACTGTCCTGAGGACTGAACAAGAACTCTGAAAGACCATGAATGAGATGGGGGCTTCTGAGGCTGGAAAGGATTCAAACCCTGCTCCAGAGGACTTTGCACAAGAAGTTGGCTACAGTTTGTCTCCCAAAGAAGAGTGTTAGGCAAAAGGTCTGAGTCAGAAAATGTGTTATAGTTCCAGAACAGTGAAGTAGGCAATAGCAAGATTTAAACACCTTATCGTGGATTAGAGTCACTCACCATTTGAGTGACTTGAACAGGCAAGTCTGAATTTCTCTTGTATGGACAATTCCTACACAACTGAGATCCATTTCTGAACCTGTTTCAGGTCCGAAAGGATGTGGTGAAAATATCATGACACTTTTTGTTTTCTAAACAACTCCTATACCAAATTTAGCCTGGCCGAAGTCTGTTTGCAACAGCAAATACAATACTAGTTCATCCAAGGTTTAAGGATTTACAGCTTCCTCATCTCCAAAGAAAAGCACATACTGCGGTAATATGATTACAGAACTTCCAGCAGCTAGCACAGCGTTCAGACGAGCACATTATTGGCAGCAGCTGCTCAAACAAGTACTCACCTCACTGTGCTCACCATATCCCAGCAATTGAAGGAGTGAGAAATTATGTCAATGAAATCAGCCTTTTCTGAAAACTTGCACAGTGTGCTTCCATATCAATCCAACTACTCACTGAGCAATTAAAGTTGCCAGCTTGACAAACTATTTAAAGGTTAGTTAAATCTATCGAGGTTATTTGATCATTGGAAAGAAAATATTTTAATAGTCTGGATATTGCCAAGTTAGCACTTAAACCACTAACCTGCCAAATTACTAGGCATTTCACCAAGTTATCATCCAGCCTAAAATAGGTGAAAATTACAGCTGTCAAATGTTAAGATAAGGCTTTTATGGTAATTAGTCTGACACAATTTAATTATGCATATACATATAAGTCTACTGTAGATACAGTCCAACAAAACAGAAGAGACCAAAGTCTAACAAAGCCGAGGCTTAACAGCTTCTCTCAGGGAGTTTTCTCCAAGGCCGTTTCTCTTAGTTTTGCTTGATTGGATATCTTTCACATCTTCCTGCCTTAGAAGAGATTTATACTTGTCAGCCTGCTGTCCCAACATGTAAAGGATCAAAATCTAAAGCATCTCATGATTATATAGATAAATTACACAATAAAAATTAAATGTACTTGAATGGATTAGAAATTCCAGTAATAATATCAAAACTCATTTGATAGAGAACCACCTACAAGAAAAAAAAAAAACAGGGGGCCATAAAAATGCATCAAATTACCTGAAAGACCATGGGTTAAGTTGGTAAGAAAATAGTTTGATTGCTACAGCTTTTTAAAACAAATAGCTATATGAAAATACTCATTATGAATACACCAATTATTACATGTTAGTAAATTCTGGATATAGCACATTCCTTTACCATTTATTACATCAGCCAAGTCTAATTTACAACAGTTGACTTCTAGTCTGGGCTTTATGCATCCCTGCACAAGAGGGAAAATACAAAAATCAGCATTTGTGCTTTTTTTGGCACAGGTTTCTACCATAGACATATGATAGAAAAAACAAATACTTGAAAACTCTCATATTCTTCTATTTTTGCACATTTGTATTTTGTAATCACAATGTATGTATAGCTATATAATTTCTTAATCCTGATTCCCCATTCTACCCATATAATATTGGAATATGTCAATATACTTATTTGAAATCCTGATCTCAATTTTGATGCATCTTCCTTACTAAACTAATTCTAGATCAGAAAAAGCTGTTTATCAGTTATTTCTCACAACAGTGATGGAATTTTAAAATACCATTATCCTCTGAGATCTTCACATAGTGCCAATAGAGTTCCAAGCAAGTCAACGTAGCTGCTCATTAATATCATGTGAATATCTGGCCCTTACATCAGTTGTAAAAATTCAGTAGATCTAAACTTATGCCTCTTCTTTGTTCATGGCCCTTACATGTCCTAGCTGCCATGATTCTACTGGACCAGCACAACAAAATTTCATGCAAAACATTCACATATGCCATTCCTCAATCAGATCACCACTGCAGAGATGCAAGAATAATGGACACAACAGAAAAACAGCAATAATTTCACTGACAGTTTCAGTGGCCAGCAAGCTACATAGCTAGATCTGTCAGATCGTTTGGAAACCTCAAGCCAGTCCTGAAGGTATTTTTGATGCCAAAACGAACGCTTAAACTACAACGTGATGAAAAATCTAAAAGTAAAGAAAAAAAAAATCAAATTAGAAATCCCTCCCTCTTTCCTCTTTTTCCAAGTCTCCAAAACAGGCAATTGGACTAGTTCAATCAAAATTTTAAACCAGTAATTTCATCACGTCTTTTGAGTGTCAACCATTTTTCATTGCAATTAAAACAAAACCACTTTTCAAAACAGCAATATTGTAAAGAAACTGAAAATAAAACAAGTCAAGAAAACAACTTGGCAGAATCATCCTCTTTTAGAAAAAGTCTTTGCTCGTCATGAATGAATATTATCTGATGATAAAGCATTTGCCACAAGAATTCTATTTGACAGGAATTTTCTATAACACGATTTTGCCATTGGGGATGAAAATCTGGAATGATGGGAACGCAAACAGAAAATCTTCTAAGATGCCTTGTAAGATTCCATGGGAATCTGTTTCTTTTTAATCGCCAGGTGATGATATCCTACATGTTGATTTTTTTAAATGTAGGCACATAAAAATCACTCAAACATTTAGGTCTAAGATCCTCTGTTTATCTAGAAAAAGAACTAGCTGCCAGTATTGTATGCTGAGTGCATCCAACATTATCAACATTCTTCTGCTTCAGCAAATTACTTTATTAAATTTTCCTGGCAAGAGTTTACTCTGTATGAAAAATGGATGTACTTGATGCACTTCCAAATTGTTAACTAACTGACACATTCTTTATGTTTCTCTAAAAGATTTCAAAGGACAAAGATACAGTGTGGATCTTGAAATTGAAAAACTAGCAGAATTTTTCACTAGGCTGTCTTTGTTGAGTAAAACATATTACCATAGATTATTTCAGAGCCTGAACTGGTTTGTCAGATGAAGACATAGCATTGGCCTATGTGGCTTGGAGGAGAGGAAAAGGTGTGATTCCTCTGTTGGCAACATATGGCAATTAATGAATCCTCAGAATACTGGCATTTTTATAAAATACTGTGCAAGTATTTCCGAGTTCCAGTTCCATTGGCTATATTTCACTCAGAGTCTCTTTGGGGGCTGTTGTTGCTCTTTCGGTGTAATAGCAATAAAAAGATCAGCGGAGGTATGCCAATGAACTCATGAAAAAATGCCCACAAGACAGGCCTGCACTTTAACTAGACCGAGGTGCTGTTATGTCCTCATGCTATTGGCAAAGATAAATTATAACTTGAAATACTAGTTGGAAGTTTTGAGATTTACATTTCATTTAATCAGAATTTGAAAGCATGTAAACACGAACCTCTTAACTCATTCTGACATTGTCTATAATAAGGAAACCGCACGGTAGCAGCTTTAACAATCTTTGTCAATGTCATTATCTAAGTTGAAGCTGAAAGGTCAAACCTTGAAAATCGTGTGCAGGCTAATCAGGTAAATCAGTCAGAACAGAAGGTTTTAGCAGAATAATTTTCAGTTAATCATGTATACTCTTGTACATTACACGGACATCCAAAGTAACCACAGCCTAATAGTTCAGGATTCTGACTTCTCCAAGAGCTTCAGTTTTAGCATGGTTTCTCCTGTACAGATGGTAGGTGGAAAAGTAATGAAGAAAGCAATGTTTGGTATATCTATTATTTATGATTGGGGAAAAAAATGTAATCAAAGACAAATTTACATATGCATACAGAAGATTGACTTAAAAGCAGATTGTCTACAAAGATATACAAACTGCATCACACATACTGAAACTAATTTCAGGAACTCAAAGTGACAGCTTCCTTTCCTGGATTTTTGAAAACAAGATCTAGTAATTAGTCTGAGATCTAATCAGTTACAAAGTTCCCCTAAAAATAGGGCTGATCAGCACTTCAAATTTCCACCTCACAGGAAACAAAGGCATTTCAAAATCTGACCTCATTCCAATTCAGAACAAATCTGAGTACTTTCAGTATTTCCTATGAAATACAATTAAAATGCTGTGTAAAAACTGATTTTTTCATGCTTATATTTATTATTTTTATCTTATGCTATTACAGGCACATAGTATACAAGTTATTGGATGTTATCAATGCATAATATGATTTATATTATGTCAAGTTGACATATTACATCATGAAATACCAAATAGTATTCTGTTTTTATATTATTTTCATTTAGAAGCAAAAGCAGTTGCTATGCTGTTTATAATGAAATAGCTTATTTTCTAAATCAGGGCTGCCTAGCATTTTAAGAACTGTGGTTTGGTATGAGTTCTGGGACTCCTAAAAATCAAATTTATCATTTCCTGAAGATGGATAGGCTCAGCAGCATTTTGCAGAACTAGATGCTCAGCATAACTGTATCAAAATTATACAGACCTGAGACAAATTCATGCTTCAGGCCAGACAGTTCACAGGCTAGCAGTTCAGCAACCTTGCTGTAAATCAGATTGGTTTTTATTCATGCTGCAATGAGACAGTGTGGTACTTTGATGCAAAATTTATTGTTTTACTTTCAGGGCCTAATAGCATTATGAAGAAAACAAGCTTTTGATCTTTCTGAATATTCCCTAGACACATTTTTCTTTGAATACCCTAGTCTTCATAAAATCATCTGTTATTTTGTCAGATGCTCTTTATTAATCAGTCCTTGCACCCACAGATAAAGAAAAGACTAGAGATATTTCTCTAGTGGCTGAAATATGTGCATAACAGATAATCAGAGGTGTACATGGACTTAATTTATATCATCAAATGATGCAAGCTCTCAGCTCTTCCCAAGATCTTGGGCCCTTGATGACTCATACTGCATGCATCCGAGTTCTATTTAGGCTCTCATTTGGAGCAAACTGACTAGTTCCTTTAAGACAAAGCTTAGGTGCAGTCCAGATGTAATTTTTTCTGAGGACTTCAACCTAAATGTAGTACAGACAAGATGACACCAGGGCTGGCTCTTTCCTCCTTACGTAGTCCCCCAAAACTATTTCAATAGACTCATCCTCTGTAGACCAATACTCTCAAACATGTCTCTACCACCCTCGCATATCGTGCTCCACGCAGGCACTACATGACCCTGGTATCATCTTATAAAAATGTCATTCTAGCAGTCCCGACACAACCCTTACACGACTGCAGACATTTTCAGCAGAACAAGCACAAGCTAAAAATGTATGTCCCCAGAGGGACATCAGATGCAGCCAGTGAGATCCAGGGTGAATATTCTTCTATGTGGATGTAGATAGTCCTGTCTAATGGAAACAAACATTAACAATACACTTCACTATTTTTGGCTTGGAAGGCATGGGGTTTCTTCCAGAGATATTAACCTTTACTCATCTGTCATCATGATAACTATTCAAAACCTGAATTTTCCTTCTCTGATATGAAGAGTTTGATTTTGCAGGTACAGTTGGAAATGAGAGACGCTCTGTTCTGGCAGATCAGAGTTTGAACAGTAGCTACTGGAAGACTGTAGTCCCTGCTGGGAAATAGGGCATTTTCTGTGAAAGGCAATGGTAATTCTGACATTAACAGAGAGGAGCAGGACTTGTATAGAAGAGTACAGGTAGGTTATGTTAAATATCATCAAAATAAGGGGGGCTTTTCTGAATATTGTTTCAATGAGAGGGAGGTAGAAAAAGAAGAACGAAACTCTAGAAGTATAAAGGAAAGGTAACATCGAAATGCAGTTATAAAAGCATTCCGGCTGTAATTCCATGCTAAAAGCATTCCTGCCTTGTTTCTGCTGCCCCCAGCTGCTCACTCCTATCTGCATCTTTGTTATGTACACAGCATGGCTCCAAAAACACAACTTGAGAGGGTGGGCAATTGTACAGAAGGGCATGAAACTTTGAAAGGGCTTTCCCACTGAACAATGATCCTGTAAAACTGTGATCTCATAGGATTACCATAAGAAATGTCTTTTTTTTTTTTTTTTAGTTTAAGCGTTGACTGGAATTCTTGAAATCCTAAAAAATGAATTTATCTTCTTGTGAGTAAGGAAACAGTTATGTTTTGGTTTGGTTTTTTTTTTTTAATTCTTTGTCAATAAATGGGGGGATTGCCCTTAAGACACATGATTTCATGCTTTTCCTGACAGAGACAACCTGCATGGACCTGAATTTTGCTTCAAAATAAGGTAACCGCTGATATTGTTTGATGCATAAACTTTTATTTTCTTGCTTTTGCACATCTGCATATAATACATAAAGGAACCTCATTTGCCTCACAGCATAGTGTGTTTTATGTATTAGAACCTACATCTAAATGCACTTCAGCTATAAGAGATGATTTGCAACATTTCATTAGTGCAAAAGCAGTGCTGCATCATCTTTAATGAATAGCTTTGTTGATTACAATTTTCAGTATATTCTGTAAAATAACTTAATGCAGAGCATAATCAGTAAAGCTATACATAAAAAAACAAATACAAAAACTTATTTTATGGATAATTTCAAAGAGAATAAGAGGAGCAGCTCTGTTTTTTCTAGGTATGTCCATATTACATATATGCATGCTCCTGAGCTGGTTCAGTTCTATGTAACCATGCCAAAAATAGAAGCATAGTGCAGACATCTGAACTGAAGCTATATTTGCAATTCCAGAACTGGAAAAATGATATGACTCTGTTTTAAGTGCAACACAGCCGTTATTCATGGCCACAGCGTATTCATTTGCTGTGAATGAATATTCACTTGGCTGTGAGCAGCCAAGTGCCTAACCAGGAGAAGGTAAATGAAATCCAAAAGGTTCCTCCCTCTTTTAGTGCCCCTTGGCACAGACTCCTGAAAGGACTGGGTAAATATAATAGTAATTTCATTCCTAATGATGCTAGCATTAATAGGCCTTTGTATAAATATCCTAGAAAGCGCTGAAGGGAAATGAATAGGGATTTATATCAAGAAAGGTGCTTAACTATAAAAGGGATAGTTGCTGTTATCATCAGAAATAATTGGTTTTAATTGAAACAGGAAATAATTACGTACCAATAGCATCAGTGTTCCCGTTACAAGAGAATCTACAAAACCAAATGTGTTTGCTTTATCACATACTATATTTGATTAGTTGATTGGCTTAAACTCACTGTGCCCTGATCCAACATGTAATTCCAAATAGCCTTCAAGGAGGAGAGCTACCTAGTGCCAAATTAGTTTGGGGACAACACAAGTACTGGGTAAACAAATTAATTACTGACGAAATATCATCTTTAATGGGAAATACATTTGCAGAAAGACAGACTGCCCCAGGAATGTTTTGGTAGTGGTTCTCATCTAGCAGAGAAAACCTTCTTTTGCTCTGACCATTCACAAGAATTTTAATCAACATTAAAAAGTTGCTGCTGATGTTTCTAGTTTTTATGGTTCTGAAGGAAAAGGTTTGGGACGTATATCCCTTGAATACGCACACAAAGATGAGCCATCCACAGTAATTTTTAAATCCTAAAAATGGCCTCCAGCACTGAATTGCTTGCAGTCCTTGAAGCTCTGAAATACTGGCTAGATTCCAAAGCAACTCAAGTGCCAAAAGACCAAGTGGAATTACTTTCAGATTATTATTAAACTCACAAAGCATTTACAGAATTTCTGCTTTTTGATGAACAGCAAATTTGCCTCCCCTGTTAATGAAACAGCTAAAAGTATAGATCTGATGCAGTATGTGACCTAATTGGCTGAAAATCTAATTTACTAAAAAATGCATTTACTTAAAAAACAAAAAGCAAACAATAAATTACAAAAGCCCATAGCAGGTTAGACCCTTTCTGGATCTAATATGACAAAGCTGAAGAATGGCAAAGCATGAAGCAAAATATTGTTCTCTATGACCAAAGCAGCCTGAAAATTCTGAAACTGCTTTAGTGGTCAAGCCACTTCCAAATATCATAGTGGCAGCCAGACCAGGAGCTAACCTATTCCTGTTACAGCAACTTGACTGAGCTCTGGAACAACAGAGAGTGCAAATCAAACATTTAAAGGAGATTTAAGAAAAAGAGTAGAAAGAAATAAGAATTGGCAACTATTGTCATGTGGTATTCTGGTAGTTGAGTTCTTCTGAAGTTTATGCTGAATACCAGATGCAGCTACAAGTGCGTGCTATTTTGGGCAGTAATACATTTGACAGTGATAGGATGGAGAAGAGTCAGTATTTTCATGCTATCTTAAAGAGCTGTATGTTTTCGTAGATAAAAAACAATACAAATCAATCAGAAAGTAAGTCAGATAAACAAACAAACAAACAAAGAAATATTTGGAAAATAGGTAACCTGGTAATATTTCTGGCTTAGGCAAAGCTCCTAAATAATTTTAGACAAATAACTGTTGATAAACTACACTTGTAACATGCAATGTAGTTAGACTACATTGTAATACTACCAATAAAATTGAAATGTCTACTGGCTGAAAGATAATCAATGAGATATATCTCATAAATCAACTGAAGTTTTACCAGAAAGGCACTTCTGTTTTACAGGATCCAGTAATCATACTTGGATTTACCTCTAAATTAATTTTCATTTTCTCAGTAATTCTCTTTTGGATTCCTGGAAGCAATATTCCAAGCCTACAATAAGCATACTCTCAAATGAAAAAAACCTAATCTGGGTATGTACAGAGGTTTCTAGAATCTGTTCAGAATACTAGTGTAATGCCCTGAGAATTTAACGTAAACTGAGGCAAACATTTCAGTTATCCATCAGTCAAGATCTGGAAAGTAGGTAGGAAAGACTACGAACAAGTTATAAATTGTTATGTGGACTAGTACTGCTACTACTATTTCCAAGAAAATTTATGAGGTTGGATAAAGGATATTAAAGACAAGGGCAGGGCAGAGAAGGGAAAGAATATTGTATGACCCCACGTAACTGCTCTTGCTGTATTCTATTCTTCCATGCCTTCTGGTAAGCTTATTTTCACCCACCAAAGTAGAGAAGCTTGATTATGAAACACCAGCAGTCCAACTTCAAATTCTATTTGTTGCATGCACGGAAGGAAAAAATACTATTCCTTACAAAGCTGCAAATAGTAACCCCTGTCAGTGTTATTTTAATAACAGGAAGAATGTAAAACAGCAAATAGATGCATTTCAGAATGAGGGAGCTGCTTATTCCCTGATTTCAACAGATTGGACTGTATAGGTATTATCATTATATTTGATACATTCAGGGAAATGTGAAGCTTGTCTTAAGATTCAAATTTCGGGAGTCACATGTATCTCAAATTTCACCTTCAAGTTAATTTCAGCTCTTCTTAAAAAACGATTTAACAAATAGAAACCCGTAATGCCCTACTTTTAACATAAAGATGTGTTAGTTTCAACACTTTTGTATGGTGTTTTAATTAACCAATATAAATTCATGCACATTCTTACTAATTCTTTCTGCTTAGATTACAAATTATTTTCTTTATTTTTAAAATACCAGGACAACTTCCATCTTGCTCAGTTCTGTCAATAAAACTACTCTAGTATACCACCAAACAATCAAAAAAAACCCCTAAGACTTCATTAAATGAGTTTCAAAGCTTATGCACTTCGAGAAGAAAGGAAAGCATCAGGAAAATATTAGATAGAAATGAGTCTCCATGTTTTCGTCTATCTGGAACGGAGCTCACTCATGCTAAAAAAATGGTTTAGGAAAGCAGCAAATCCATTTCAGGTACACTGGGACTGAAAGAAGGAAAAATCAATCACATTTCATATTTCAGAAATTTCTTTATTATTTGATGAAAGCCAACACAAAATAAATTATATAACCGATTTCTGTAGTAAGCAATTCAGAGAAAATATACATAATCTGTATTCATATGTTTGTTTTGGGAATCATTGCATGGTTGTCTCAATTTGGAGCTGAAGCAAACCCATAGTTTTATGAAAAATTAATTATCAACAACTCAACAGCTCTCATCTGGAAGTGTCACAGGTGTACATCCAAAATAAAAAGTGACAATGTAGAAATCTGGAAAAGGCATAACTTGAAATCTTGGTTCAACCATACTTTATCCTAACCATAGTCAGTGTTAGTTGGATCAAAACTGCAGAGGAGCACCTTGTTATTCACTGCTCATGATAAGTACTTAATGCTGACACTACATGTACATATTTGTCATAAACCAGATCTGACAGTGATCTCTAACACAGAGTTTCAATCAGTGAAAGTTCTAATGATATCGCATTGTTCCTGAAAAACAATACTCGCGTATCAGCATTTCAGCGTACTCAGAAAGGCTGTCTCCTGTCTGCAGACACAGAAATGATTCAAATACCTAGCCCATGAGGCTTAAAAGATGGGGACAACACCAGAGTGTCCCATGTGGGTGGCAGCTTCTGACAGTGAACAAACGTCGCTTCTGACAGTGAGCGACTTTCTGCGAAGAGCTGTAAGGTTCCTTTGCCAAAATTTGGCCTTGAACTAGAATATAATGTTGTTATTGGTCAAAAAAAACTTTCACATGTAGGGAATATATGGGAAATATATAGGGTCATATACAGGGAATAGAAATGTCCATTTGTCTCCTATTACCAATTATCACATAATTAGCCCTTCAGCCTGCTGCTGAAGTTACCATTATCTGAGTTCTGCTCAATACTAGTATTTGTTTCACCACTCTCACACAGACCTGTGAAATTATCCTAAATTTAAAAATGGAAAAGTAGCATAAGGTAGGTAGGGTAAAATCCCCATCATAAAATGAATTTTTTTTTTAAATTACAAAACTTTAGCAGATAGAGCAATCAAGTAAACTGCTACTGTAGCACAATAAACAGTTGGGGTGGTAATTGCCAGCAAGGAGGTGAAAATGCACAGTTGGGAAGGGGCCAGGGTTGGTATATGGATCAGCCACTAGTACAATCATTTGTAAAACTACAGTCTTAGACTGACAGAAACCAAACAAGCAAACAAACAACAAAGATCAGTCACTGAAAGGAATAAGAGAAAACAAAACCAGAAAAACAAGATCATAAAGTGACAAAACTGTCAGAAAGACTCGAGCCAGTATTCCACAACTTTTAAAAGTCATTCTCGTGAGTCTAGATTTACTGATTTACTGCTTACACTGAAGAATATTATTAATAAGAAAAAACCAATACATTCGTGTCTTCTCCTAGTTGCTGCCAGTGACCTTTTCCCAAGGATGTGTAATGTAATGGAATAATCTACTACTGAGAAGGAAAAGCTCAAGTGAAAGAATGACTGAAGAGTTAATCCATTCACCCTATTTATAGCAAATAATTTCCTCGGTGTCTGATAATACAGCCTATGAATAGGCTAAAAAAAGAGAGAAAGAAAGAAGCTGCAAAGCCTCTTCCCTCCCTCTCCCAGTATATCACAGCAGTAAGCCTCAAACAGCTCTTTTGTCCGAGGGAGAGGATGCCCCTGCTCTTGAAAGCCTCTTCGAGGCTCAGAAACCTGGCAGGGCCAGAAAGGACACTGCAGCCATCCCCTGGGCCTCTGCTGATTTGCAGCTTCACTCAGCACCACACCGTGGGAGAAAGGCAATATTGCATCTTCCCACCGGCAAACTAAAGCATGCAGCTATTCGCTCGTATTTCTTTTACTCGTTTACATCTCTTTTCTTCTTATTTCCTTGTGAGTGCTTTCTTCCACTGCTTTTTAAACAAAAAAGATTATATTTATTCAAAATATATTGATTCAAAACACTCTTCTTACTAATCTCTGGCTTCCAACCATCTGTTATCTGCACCGTGTGATTTGCAAGACCCACGATCCCCAGAAACATACCCAAACATACGGGGGGCACCTTCTGCCCCTCCATTGGCACAGCCTGGTGTGGCACGCACTCCCGTGTGCAATAACGTGAGGACTGGGAGGGTGCAAAGCCCTCCTGTACCCCTTCCTATCGCCTCTCTACACCAGTCGGATCAGGACGTGTTGTAAAACTGTGTAAGAAGTCCTACTGATGTCATTAGCACCCAGTATGGGTATAAAAGATCAAATCTTCTATACTGAGATGTAACAGGTTACCACACTCAGAACCTGATCTATTTATTTTGGAGAGTAGTAAGTCAACTCCCACCCCAGTTCCATCTTGAACTCTCCTACTCATATGCTGAGAAAATTTTAAACTCTCCCTATGACGCACTGAAATGACACCAAAAAGATCATTTCAGTAGAAATGGAAAATGTTATTTCCATTATATGAAAAATTCAATAATTTGTCCACTACCCTTCACCTCTGCTTTAGTTAGCTTCCAGAAACAAAGATAAAAGAGAGTAACCTCAATCTTAAATCGAGCTCCTTAAAGAAAAAAGGATTCAGTCACAGAGATATCTATGCTGAATTCTATTGTCATTCTACTCTTTACTAGATCAAAGCTTCACAGAAAATAGTCACTCTGCAAGTAATTAGATTTCCCAATCTTTACTTGTATGGAAGTATGCCTTCCTAGTTTCCAGAAAAATCTACTGTTCATCTTCATAGCTGTCTCCTCCCGTAACAACTCATATAACAAGAAAGCGTCCTGGATGCTTGTAACATAAGCCCATGTCTGAGGTACAGGATATGACTGTGAAATCTGAGACAGACATTGAAACTGAGAAATTTGAGACAGCTGAAACATTTAATGCAATAAAGTAGAAGACAGCTTAAGGTTGCTAATCAAACCCTGGCTGTTAACAATATCTAATACTTTTTATTCATGTAGTCTGTATCCCAGCTTAGCAAACCTTTTTTTTAAAAAGCAATACCTTAAAATGGGTTAGATAACAAGCAGTAAAGAGCCGCAAAGCTCACATACGTGCCGAGGTTAAATAGATGTGTATCTTTGTATTAAACCATAGACATCCTAATAAAACATTCTAAAGAGCAATTAAGACCTAAAATGTTTCTAAGTGACACTGTGCTGTGATGAGGCCAGTGCCCAGCCTATTCTTACCCAGTCTACAGATAACGGGAGACCCTGGCAGAATGCTCAATACCAATGTGCCTTGATTTTGAATACCTTCACTGGAGAGGTTCAAAACATGCTGACCTTCAAAACATGCTTTCAAGCTCATCTGTTTGCTCTGAAGTTTAGAGGGATTGAGGCATCTGGGTAAATTGGAGGGGAGAAAGAGGTCTCTGTAACAGCTGAAACAGCCTTCTCAGGTCTGATCTGTATTCTTTTGCTCTGTGGTGGAGTTCTTGCTATTGTCTAAACAGATATTAACTGACAGTCTTTTTATACAGACAAGTGGTATTTTATATTTAAACATAACTAAAACGGACAGATTCCAATAAGAAGCATTTTGCAAATGAAATATCACCAGCCCTGACATATACTACTCTCAAAAATGCAGTCATTGCAACAACAAAAGGAACAAAACCCTAAAAAAAATTAAACTGAAAATATCAATCTAAACACTTCTTAGAGGTACACTAACGTGGCAGCTGTCTGACAAGACTGTAGCTGTTAAACAGTCCCAGCGTTCTTCAGACAAATTATACCCATTCCCTGCACAACTCCAGACAGCATCGCTTGCATCTCAAGCATTTGGCTTTGCCTCAAGTCTTGAAAACACTTATCACACTCCTCCCCCCGCCCCGCCAATTCATCAAAAGCAGAAGGCGAAAGCGGACCCCCACCCTGAGGAGGTTTACTGGTGCGTGGTGGGCAGCCGTGCCGTGCCGAGCCGAGCCGCGCCGTGGGGACGGCGGGCAAGCACAGCCCGTGGCCAGCGGGCGGCAGCACCTTCCCGCCCAGCGCAGCCACGGGAAGCGCCTTCAGCCCAACCGCGGCCGCTCCCGCTTCTTGAACAGTTGTCTTCATCAACGCCTATTAAGGTTCATTATCAGCCTCCCTCCTTCCCTTTGATTATATCCCCTCTTTGCAGTTCCAGAGGGAAACGCATATTATGCATGAGTGTGCAGATGGATTAATTGAAAGCTTTAATGATTTTTTCTCTTGACTAAGAAAACTAGCCTTGAAATGATCAGGCACAACCATGAAGTACTGCTACTTCGGGTACCACTGCCAAAGTCACGTTTTCAATTACGAGGCAACATCTTCTGAGAAAAATGGCACGCCTCCACAAAATGTTTTCTAGTTGCATGAAAGCCATCACGTCCCTATTTACCCTGCAAACAAAATGCACAAGTCGGGACTCCCCCACAAGAAACAGAGCTAGATTTGCTCGGAGGGCAGGCACCAGGGATGTTGGAGTGATGTACGGATTTCTCAGGAGGTTCAGCAGATTCAGTAGCCATTACTTTAAACCTAATAGTATTAGTAAAATACATAGCGTACCTCATTTCAGTATAGACACACAAAAACCATTTTATTGTTCAAATTCCAGGAAGCACCTATATACATATATATACACTTTTAATTTAGAATAATTTTTAAACAGACAGGAAATACATGTCATTTGTAGACATTTCTACGCATTTGTAATCCTTTAATCACTATCAAGCTAAACCACCTTAAGGGAACTTTTCTTTTGCAATGCAAACATGTCTTGGCCCTTCTCTAAATATCTGAATTGCTGAATCTAAAACCGATTTATTTTCAATGTGTGATTAAACCTGTTTTCTTACATATGCACAACAAATTCATTGCAACAGACTAAAAAAATGATCAATTATATAAAAAACTTGAATTGTAGGTTACTTATTTGAATGCATGCTGAAGTCACAGCCAAGACCCCTACTGACAGCTTCAGTAAAACAAAAAAAGCCCAAAGGCCAAGCTCCCTCACTCACACATGTCACATTTATCCCCCTTCTGTCTTAGCTATTGATCCTCTTCTCAAACACTGTTTTGACTCATTCCCCGAATTCTTAACCAAGCCTTCCCAATCAAAAGAGGCTACAGGTACTCCAGAAAGCAGATCTTAATCGAAGTCCTCAAACCAGAAATGGGGCTCACCCACAAGTATAAAAGCCACAGTCCTTTACAGACTTACCCTGCCCACAGGGCTAACAGGCAGGTAAAACAATTAGTTCGGTCCAGGCTTTTGACATTAAACACCAATAAGGTCCTAAATTCCAGTAGTGAAAGACAGTGGGACTCTCCAGAAGAGCATGAAGACTTGACTAGATATAGCAGGGTTAGCAAACCAGGCAGGAATTTGAGAGCAGACCTAGGTAAATGCAGTGAGACACGACACAAATAAGGAGAATAGAAAAGTTGAGCTCAGCATGTTTCTGGGCCTTATGGCACTCATCACCTGGAGGAACAGCCTGAGAAGAAAGAAAGGGCTACCTGCTTTGGCTATCCTTTGGACACTTTGGAGACAAGTGAAGAAATACTCACCCCTCCACCTGACTGCTGTGTGTATCCTCAAGTAGGTAGGTTCAGTTCCCTGGGATGCCACGCTGGGATTGCACACTTTCATCCCAGGAATCCTAACATCAGAGGCTGCAAAGAGGCTGGAGACTTGTGGCATAAGAAAAGCTACTGCTTGTGACTGTGGGATCTCCTGTGGGAGACCTGCATCCCCCACCTTTTTCTCAGCTACCAGTTCTGCAGGGATGTTAAATTAGCTTCTGCCTCTAAACCTGCCTGCAGGCCTCCCCTTGCCTCCTCCATCTCTACTCCACCAAACTGCTGAGATGATAACATCCTTCTGTCCCACTGCTTGGTGCTCACCAATGACTGGCTTAGCCTCCAACACCATGAACAGTCTGAGCAGAAGCTCAGTTGCTAAAAAGAGCGGATTTGTTCTCTTCAGAAGGGTTAGTTTCCCACAGGATTTCCATGATCTTCTTCAGCTGAGTGAGGATGACTCATCATAAACATATTGTTGACCCTTGATACTGCTCAGCAGATTAATCAAATGCTTGGTGCTTGTGGAGGTGGTCAGGCCTTCTCTACTTCCTGCAGTAAATTTGTCTCCCTCAGCCCTGGTGGCAATGCCAGCTGGCTGGCAGAAGTTTCTGGGGAGGAGAAGTCATTTCACCATAGCACTAGTGATGAATGAAAAACCTTCAGTGGTCCTACTTTTCCCTGAGCCCTAGGTAAGCTCATGCTCATGCTCTCAGCTGGCAAAGGCTGATTGCACAGGGAGTGGTCAAAGGTAGCAGTTACAAGACAGTGGAATCTCTCCACTTGAGGAATTGGGCTTTCTCTCATCCAGCAGGAAGATGTATTCAATCCACTGACCTGGACTCTGGCCTGATCCTTATGATTCTTCTAAGAAGTCACAACAAGCTGGGAAACACAGACCACCATGGGCAGTGGCTACAGAAGAGCTGTCAGGCACTAGAGTGAGACTTTTGTTTTCTCGATGATAAAAAAGGAAAAAAAAAAATGTCACAGAAAAGTGAATGGAAGAAGTACTTTGTTTGAGAGTAAGAGCAAAACTGTAATGAAGTGCCAAAGGATTTCCAGTGTTTGTAACCAGCAGACAGAACTGCGGGTTCTTTCTCCTCCATGCCAATTCATTGAACAGTCACCTTTGAATCTGGCATCACTGGACTGCCAACGGACCCTTGCAACCAGGTTCTGCTGGTGGAGAACTCATCCACAGCTTCCAGAGCACCTATGCGTGTGGCAGAGGGCATGGAGGGAGAGAGACCCAGGTCATACAGAACATACATTTCAGTGGAGGAAAAACGTCTCTAAAAGAGGAGGCCAGAACCATGATAAATAATGACAACAATCACTGACACAGCTTTTAATTTTGAGAAGAAATAAAAAGCTTAAAGTTTCAACAGCCTCACTAAAGCAATTCAATAAGAAACTGATTTTATTTTTGAAGATGGACCTTTCTGTTGTATGCAGTGGAAAGTGTATACACATTGTTATAATTACCATTAAAATAACTTGGAATTTGTGAATATTTCATTGCTAATTGCTATGAAAAATATAATTACTTCCATGCTGTAAAAGCTTAATCTGGCACTGATTTAATTATTTGTTTTCATTGTTTTTCAACCACATACATAACAAGGAGCCGTCCTCTGATTACACCAATTTCACCAAATTTTTTGTAGACTATTTCTCCAAATCACAAACTTGTTTAACATCCATTGTTAATAATTTCCTGATTCCCCCTTGTATTCATTTCATAGTATTGAAACTGCAAAATGTTCCAGATATCACACGTTAAAAGTTCTGACTTCTGAACAGAGTATCGGTAGTGGAAAAAAACACTGAGACTTATTTGCCTATTACATCTTGAAAAGAAATTGTTCCATCTTCTCCGCACTTTGTTGCCATAGTTAGAATCTGCTGGCAACTCTACAGATTTTCTGTTAACTAAGATAAACCATAAATATGCATTAAACCGAAAATCAATTCAACTATTTACATTATAAAAGTAATACACTTGATTTGATTCTTTAGCTGCAGTACACCAAGTTTGCACAGGGCCTTGCAGGTCTACAAATATCTAATTAAAGAGATAGTAAACTAATTAAACACTAACAACTGAAAGAGGAGGGGGAAAAGAACCAGAAATTCATGACTGATACTAATGAGTTCCTCTTAAATGTAGGCGTGATAAAAAGGATTTGGCTGGAAGTTGATCACGTTTTTCACCCTCAAGTTTTTGACACACAGAAATGAAAATGCATGTGCAATGGAATGGACACTGCTAGTCCAAATATTCTGCTTTTGAGCAAACTAGAGATCTTGGTGACCATTTTTTATTATTCTTCCACAAATGCCCGAGAGATGCAACAATCTATGCAAAATATATCACTGAAGTTCAAACTCAGTTTAATCAAAAAGAGTAAAAATTACTCCAGTTTGGGTGAACTGCAGCCTTGTTTGTGAACAAAGCAGACTATTGGTAAAAAGTATTTTGAATACTAATTTCTAATTCTTATAGTTCTGGCTTCTAAGGATAAAAATATGACTACAAAATTGTTAATCCACAAATCCAGTACATGCTGGTACTGGCAGACGCATTATCTTCTCAAGAAGGAATTATCAACAATGTGGGGAAAAAAGGACACAGCTGTATAATTATATGATATCCAAGGATAGACAGAAAATCCTCACCTTGGCCTTTCCTATCTCACTCGCCACAAATCTAATGATGGCTAGCCCTATAGCAATTTGGGACTAGATTTTGAAACCTCCATGAGACTGGGCCACTGCTCATTGTGCATACTCATCCAGTGGTTTTGAGCCACATTTTCTAGTATTTGCACATGATATGAGAGGGATGGGAGGATATGGAGGAAGTGCAAGAGCAGAGGGAAATGATTAATTGGTAAGCCTCCTTTTTATCATGGGGCAATTTAAAGGACTGAGTATCAAGCAAAGACTTCATGGGTTTCTTTGCCAAGCTTGATGGCAGCTTGTTATAGCTACTGGTAAACCTTCATTCAAAGAAAATATTTTTAACTGGCTAACAGTAAGTAAGCATTTTAATTTTAAAACACGTACTTTTTAAGAGGAAGACCACCTTTTCATAAGATCTAACATACCTTAAATTTCTATTGCTTTGTATTTGTGGTATGTAGGACTTTGCTTGAAGTTCTTCATTGGGATTCAACAAAGAATCTCAAGCAAATCTCTACCACAAACAATAAATATTCTTATTCCCACAGTTAGTATTTCTGTCTTCTCTTCATAAAAGGCTTTCCTTCTCAGGAGTCTCTGAAAAATTTCATGGATGCCAATCCCTTTCTTCAGGGCACAGACACTAAACAAAGGAGAGCTCAGTCTTTTTATTTTGACTTCCACCCAAACAAATGTCTGTAAATGACAGTGGTATGATAATGTAGGATCAAAAAACAGAAAGCTCTTGTCATCCTTTCCTGTGCCATATGAGAGCATCACAGAAGTCTCTGCATCATAAATGTGCCCTTATTTTGATTTAAATGGATTTAAATTTTGATATAATGATTTAAATGGAATACTTAAATATAATGTACTTTAACAATTTTTCTTGTTAAATACTACACCATGCATTCTTGAAAGAATATCTGCTAAACTATGATAAATAGAGATTAACTATGACAATATGAGAGGATGTGGAACCTTCCAAAAAGATTTGGCAGTCTGAAAAATTTTCTGTCGGTTTTGAGGGATCTTCACAATGCTTGGCAGAATACAGGCTCATAAAATCCATCTGACCTCTTCCTTATGACAAGCATTATGAAAGATGAATGTGTTTTAGGACCAATCCTGTTTGCAACATATTGTGCATTAGTATCAGATAAAGCAACACGTGACAAAGCAAGCCTCATGATTCACTTTTGCACTGTAGGAGAATATTTAACCTTTCCATACTATTGGATATAAATGACTGCATAATGGTGGATCATTTCTATCAAGCTTTTCAGTTGCTCATACATAAAACTTCAGATTCTGCAGACAGTTTTGGATTAACAGTTTGCAGAAAACGGAATCTGTCTATCAAATAGCTTCTTCCCTATCTATCAGCAGAAATGAACTCCTAATCACCCAAGAGTTTAGTTTTCTCCTAAGCATTCTGCCACAGTGATGGACATACTCTGTCACATCCAGAAAGCTACCTGAACCTTTGGCAGACTTACAAACTGAGCATGGAATCAGTGCTGGGAACTGCTAAACAGGGATGAGGTTTGGACACTGCACAGAAAGGCACATCCATCACTGTAAATGTTCTACTAGAGACACATTTATATCCCTCTGTACGGGTCCTGAGAGCATACTCCTTCCCAGAGGTTTGGCTGCCAGGGCTTGGGGCCAGCTTAGAGACAGCGCAGTTGAGGGAGGTTCCCCTCCTGCTGGCGGCCACGGACAGAGGCCTCCAGACAGCGTCGTGGGGAGGCCTCCGCCAGGGATGACTCCACTTTCCCACACAAACTGCTTTTAAGCTGCGCCACTACCACTTGTCTCCCACAGGAGCCATGAATCCCGCTGCATTGCAGCCATGCCTATGCCTGGCCATCAGCCCAGTTGACTGATGCCCAGACCCTGACACGCAGGCTGACTTTCTGGCCTGGCCTCGGCCCTGCCTCCTCACTATGGACTTGCCTGGTGATGCTGGGCTGTGCCTTGCCCTGGGTGCTCTGATGAGACCCGCCCTGCTCACCTCGCCCGGGCACCGCAGCCCTGCACCCTGGCTAGCGAGGCACTTCCCTCAGCTGGCCTTGTAACCATGCTCGGCTTCTGGCTCACCTTCCATCGTGGCGCAGCTGGCCCTCGCTGCTCCCTGACACTTCTATTAATTGAGACTGTATAACAAACTAATCACAAAGTTACGCAGGATGCCAACTTTCTATAAAGACCTAGGTCCAGCTATGTGGCCTGGGTTTATAATCGCATGGATGATACATAAAATACCCAAGTTGCTCTTATACATCAAAACAAAGCATGAAAATAGGACGTGTGGTTTCTTGACTGAAGTGAAACCCAATGGGCAGCTTTTCTGAGATTTAAACTGCAAATAAATATTGGTGAAGCAAGATATTTGTAGAAAAACAGTGATTTAGCATTTTGTAACTTGGACATATTTCCAACCCCACAGATGAATGCTCTTCTGAGGCTGTAACACTGTGCCAAAGAAAAATTACAATAGCAGTCCACCGTGAATCCACAATGCTTTTTCCAATCAATCTTCAAATTCTTTCTATACCTAGAAAGCCCACTTTGGCCAGCCATTTCAGGGTTTTTTTCCAAAGACTGCAAATTTCTCAACTCTTTGGCATATTGCAGGTCAGCCCCACTCCCCTTCCCTACGCTTACACACAGCAGCATCATTGCTCCCGTCTGAGGAATACCTCCACCATGAGTCATGGCACAGAGTCAGAGCCTCAGCAACAGAGCACAGTCAGAGGAGTGCTATTCAGGTCATCACCATTTTCAGTCACCGTCTCATTCTGTGGAAAAGAAAGTAATTACAGCTGCATTTTGAGAGAGAATAGAAGCTGTCAGAGATGTATTTATTCTGACTGAGCCCATACCAGAAGGAGACCCTACAAGGTGCCATTCTTTTCTGTCTCAGAGACTCGGTGCGCTTGGGGAGGAGCAACACACCCAGCTTCTTTGATGAATGTTTCTGGGTTTATACGGGACCAAAGAAGTTCAGAGGAACAGGCAAACAATAAGACATTTCATTCTTACCAAGTAACAGAACCAGGTGCCCAGCCTGAGAATACACAGAAGGTGCTGTTCTTTCACAGAGTTACACTGGCTGTTTTGGGAAGCAGTTACATAAATTGACCGTGTGGAAAAGACATTGTTCAATTAACAGAGGTTCACTGGCACAGAGCAAAGCTTTTGGCAGAATGCAAGTGTACCTGGTCATGTTGCAACAGGAAACTACACCTTTTCTTTGATCAGGCCATTTTTTTAGTAATTCAACCTATTTTCTGAGTTACTCTCTTGAAGTTTAATAGGAGCTAAAATTGTAGGTCAAGTGAGACCATGCCACTGACTTCCTACATAAAGCTTTTCAATTGCAACTTGGTGCAATTTTTCAAACTTTAATGATTAACAAAGAAGAAAGACCATCAAAAGTCTTCAGGGAAATTATTTGCTCTTCTGCATGTGGCAAGGAGCTGCTTAAACTCTGGTAGGAGAATTAAGCCTTCAGTCAATATTTACTTTCAAACAGGTTCTTAAACTAAAAACTATATTATTTGCTATGGTCACATGTAAAATAGATTTCTGAACATGTAATAGTTATGAGATTAGTAGGCTAAAAGATGTACATTTAGATGCAAAATATTTATAAAATATCTCAACATCTCAAAAGAATATGCTGTTTTAAAAGCCTTTTAAAATAAATAAAGCAAAATATGAAATAGTTGTTACCGACAGCTTTCCAATACATGCAAGTTTTCCTGAGTATTGCAGGGTTAATATTTCAGAGCAAAAATTTCCAAAGTTTTATTCATTATAGGACTCTTAATGGGTGGGAAGTCAGACAAGGGGCTGCATAACAAAATTGAAAGTGGAGCATCACCATAGTCCTGGTTAACTCTAGCAGAGGCATTGCTGCATTTTTTGCTGTCATAAAGACTAATAAGAAAGGCTGGAGAAGCAGCTGAGGCATGAAAGATATACGTCCAATCTCAGGATGACATTTCTTGTCAGACACTGCTTCTGACATTCATAGCTCCTGTCCTGTGAAGAACTAGACAACTAACAAAGGCCCAGCACTGTCTTGGTTCTGTCCTGACAATGACCACAGTTAAAGGCTTGAAGAAAGTTTGTTTCAAGAGCCCCTGCTCAGTATGTCCACTACAAATATAATCTTGAGATTATTATCTTTTTCAGATAAAAACCCTAAAAGGTCATCTTCTATGTAATAAAAGAGGCTACACAGCACAATTTTTCAATGACCCTGAACTGAACATTGTCATGGTATCTCCAAACATGTTTTCTGAAGATAGAATTTCCTCTTTTACCAGATTTATAATCTAAGTTTTATAAAATGTACAACTTCCTATTAAAAACTGATAACAAGTAATAACTAAAGCCTATTTGCATCCTTTAAAAACATTATAAAGAAAATATGTAGAACATTAATATAATATATACACCACAAAGCTGGTTTGAAAGTTTGTCAGCAACTGTATATCCCAAAAAAAAAACCCATCAAACATTTTTATCCATTAGGTGACTATGATCCCTTTTCATCTATATTAAGATTTACCTGTTGTCTCATGTAACCAAAAAGTACTGAAGGGATAACAAATGGTGCTATTACTATACACGTTGTCAGTATAGCTTAAGTTTAGATCTTTATCCCCTTCCCCCCCGCCTTTATTCTCTGATTCTGTTAGCTAGTCAACTTTTGCACTTGTTGGTGTGTGGAAAAGATTATATGCATAAACCCATTAGAGGATTGAAAGTGCTTTCCTCCTATAAGCTATAAAACTAGTTTACTCGTAGTGAATGATCTAATTGAGTACCAGCAAGGTGGCAAGCTTTATATATACCACGAGAGACAACTAGAATAGTCAGGCAGACAATCTAATCTATTACATAAGCATTACGCAAGGACATTAACTGGCTCCTTCCTGCAGCAATGTCAAATTTAATTCAGATGTGCTCTGGGTTTCATTATATCACATCCTGTGTTAGCAGTTAATATGCAAGACATAACTGACACAGGTTATGTGTTAAGTGCTTATGCCAAAGAAAGCGTATTTCTGAAGAAGATGTCAAGGTACTAAAAGCTAACATTGTAGTTCAACTACACTTTGCCTGAGGTCAAAAAAAGATTATGAATACTGGACTTCCTCGAGTAAATCTTTATCAGTGTAAGTATTTACTCAAACATTTCAAAAGCAATACTGTTCTAGAAATTGATGAACCTCAAAAGATCGAGAGATTTGGTTAGACTGGAGCTTATTGTCAGAGATCAGCTGATGTATCAAGCCCATACTTAGCTCCTGCCCAAAGTGAATCTTCCTGCGATACGTCACTAATATATTAACAAGTAGCTCTTGTACAAATGTTCCCCCTTAACCTCTGCTAAACCCTGCTTATCCCTAGAGCATGTCCCTGATGACAAGGTTGAGCAGCTGGACAAATTATGCATCTGTTTTTCCATTTAAATTGAAAGATTTTCAAAGAAATAATCAGACAGTAAGGCAAACTGCACTTGCTGGGCATGTTTTTCTGAAATCTATGGGATAAAATCATAACTCTCTCAATGTCAAAGGCAGAGCTCCCTTGACGAAAAACAATAGCAGTGGCCAGGGCAGATTGGCAGATTCAAATGCAGATTAAAAGGAGACAGGAGAGGAAGCAGCCTCCAAACATGAGTGCGATATCAATGAAATAGACACATTTTCCACCATCTGTACGTTGGCTTTGCAAGGTCCTAGTTCCTTCGGAGCTCTACCGAATAAATTGTGTACTCATGCTTTAAGAGAGACCAAAAATCCAGGATGGGAGCAGGGATGGTAGCTGGGCTTTGCTTTTGCCTTCCTTTCTTTTTGTCATACATAGTTTTAATCCAAGTTGTTTACCATTCAGCCTTCCAAAGAAAAATTAAATACATTGATTGTGAGGAGTGCACTGTCCAGGGTGAACATTAGAGAGCATTAATGAGGGAAAAATGCTCCTATATTCATTCTAATTCCAGTAAATTGAGCCTCCAATTTTCATTTGGTGTTAGAAATCAGATCAGACAAGGATCTAAGATCCACGAGACTTTCTAGCAAAAGGAAATGGGAGGAAACGGGCAAGCCAGAGCTCCAATTTAGCTACAACTGCCCTAGAACTTACACAGTAATAGAAGCAAAACAAGCCTAAAAACACAGAAAGCTCAAAGCAAAGCAATGTAGTGAGTCAAGGATGCAACAAGCAGTGAGCATAGGCATGTTGTTAAGGCCAGACTCAGCAGTAAGCACCAGTTCAATTCCTTAAAGAGTGACACCACTTTGGCCAAAGGCAGCAACAACAGAAATGGCCACGTTAGCTAACCTCTCTCTTGAGTGATGATCATGCTGGATAAGCAGATCCTAGGGATTACATCTGGTTTAGATCAACAACAAGAGACAAAGGAATTGTCTAGTGTATCTAATGGGGTGTGCATGAGAGGACATAATCCATTCCAGAAGGCTTACAGCTGCTTACATAAAACTATTCAATAAAAAAAGTAAGTTTCATGCCACACCACAGTGTGATTTTTGAGAAGGCACAATCTCACTCACACAGCAAAATAAAGGTGAATCAGCAAATTATTTCAGAACAGCCCTGTACAGTCTAATCCTGCACTGTGATTATGGAAAGATGAAAAAAGTATTAACAAGACAGAACATGGGGCTGAGAGATAAGCAATTACTAGAAAAATTCCCAAATGATCTAGCACACTAGAGATAGTTAGGAACATGGTTCTCCGAAGTCACTATATAAAGAAACACCACCTTCTGAGGATGCCCAGATACAAGAGGGAAAATATTGCAGAATGTCTAGAAACAGTACCCCCCTAAACCAGTGTACTGGGTTTGCGTGGCAAGGTTTTGGTAGCGGGGGGGCTACAGGGGTGGCTTCTGTGAGAAGCTGCTGGAAGCTTCCCCTGTGTCCGATAGAGCCAACGCCAGCCGGCTCCAAGATGGACCCGCCGCTGGCCAAGGCTGAGCCCATCAGCGACAGTGGTAGTGCCTCTGGGATAACACAGGTAAGAAGGGGGGAAAAAAACTGCTGCAGAAACATAGCAGTGGAGAGAGGAGTGAGAATATGTGAGAGCAACAACTCTGCAGACACCCAGGTCAGTGAAGAAGGAGGGGGAGGAGGTGCTCCAGGTGCCAGAGCAGAGATTCCCCTGCAGCCCGTGGTGAAGACCATGGTGAGGCAGGCTGTCCCCCTGCAGCCCATGGAGGTCCACGGTGGAGCAGATATCCACTTGCAGCCCAGGGAGGAGCCCACACCAGAGCAGGTGGATGTCCGAAAGAGGCTGTGACCCTGTGGGAAGCCCGCGCTGGAGCAGGCTCCCAGCAGGACCTGTGACCCCGCAGGGGACCCACGCTGGAGCAGTCTGTTCCTGAAGGACTGCACCCCGTGGAAGGGACCCACGCTGGAGCAGTTCGTGAAGAACTGCAGCCCGTGGGAAGGACTCGTGTTGGAGAAGTCTGTGGAGGACTGTCTCCCGTGGGAGGGACACCACGCTGGAGCAGGGGAAGAGTGTGAGGAGTCCTCCCCCTGAGGAGGAAGGAGCAGCAGAGACGACGTGTGATGAACTGACCGCAACCCCCATTCCCCGTCCCCCTGTGCTGCTTGGGGGGAGGAGGGAGAGAAATTGGGAGTGAAGTTGAGCCCGGGAAGAAGGGAGGGGTGGGGGTAAGGTGTTCTTAAGATTTGATTTTATTTCTCATTATCCTACTCTGACTTGATGGGCAATAAATTAATTTTTCCCCAGGTCGAGTCTGTTTTGCCCATGACAGTAATTACTGAGTGATCTCCCTGTCCTTATCTCAACCCACGAGCCTTTTGTTATATTTTCTATCCCCTGTCCAGTTGAGGAGGGGGAGTGATAGAGTGGCTTTGGTGGGCACCTGACATCCAGCCAGGGTCAGACGACGACAACCAGTACAAACACAAAGGGTTCCAGAAAGGAGACTGTAACATGTAATGAAGAAAAGAAATAAAAGAACAAAATAATCCCAATAGTATCACAAACAGTGACAGTTAACAGTTTTGTCCAGCAAATGACATGTCGTACCAGAATTGCCTTTAAAAAAAGGGTATACTGCAGTCTGCTTATGTAAGCACCCAACAGGAGCTGCTTTTCAGGAACAAGTCTCAAAATACACATTGCATTTTCCTTCAGCCATGAGAGGTGATCAGCAAGAACTAACTATGTCTCTTGGGAAAATATGAACTAGATTTCAATACAAAATTGATTGTAGAACTGTGAGATCAGAATCTTTCCACAGGAAAATAAAAGCACCGATGCTTCCAAGCCAAAGCAGATAATGAAACTGCCAACTGTATCCATTAAGCTTGAACTTACAAATCTGGACATTCTACAGTTAGAAGAGAACACTATATCCCAAGAGATCCATATATACTATGCTTTACCTGGATGTTGAACAATCAAAATGCTAAGCACTATTACAAGGAGAGAATCAATGGAGAGAACTCTTAAACCAGGAGGAGATTTCCAAAATTACTCTTAGGTCTGTGGACAATAGAGGAAGAATTAAAGCAATACCTTTTGTCCTGTCATCACAAAACAATGATTCTTTCTTTTCTTTCTTCTACTGCTAGAATGAAAATAGAAACTAGCCACATGAAACAGACATACTAAGTTTCTTAAGAGGTAAATTAAATTAGGGATATGCAAGCATGGTAGTAGTCACAACAGCAAACTGTAAGAATCAAAGATATTCACTGTACTGAATCAAAGGTAGCTAGGCTTTCAGAAACATCAAGCAATGCCTGCACATTATGGCACTTCCAAACTTACTAAAAAAAAAAATCCTCCAGTGCAATTTCAGCTGATTCCTCACACTACAAACTTCGTATATTTTCTAGTTGGAGAGTGTCTAGTAACATATGCCTTAACAACACTCTTCCAAACAGAGCAGCACTGAGCACAAATAGAAAAAGCAGTTAAACCAGACTTGCATATGTTTCAGGCATTTTCTGGTAGGCTCTGAATTTCATATAGGGATTGACCTTGAACTACCAGTCGCTCTTCCATATTCAAAATCCTAGGTGACTCATAACATGAGATAAACCATTTTCATAACAGATGAGCTTTCAGCTCTCAGTTGTTTATTTGTCTCAAAAGAACCTCATCATGGCTGATAAACTCTCCACCTCTGTGACTGCACTTTGCAAGGGGTGGAATAGAAAAGAGTTGTTCATGGAAGACATGATAAATGCATTACTTTTATATTATTTTCATACTACAGGCAAATGCTTACAAAAAAAAATTGAAAAGCAAGAGCAGATGGAATACTGAGACAAGTCATAAACTACTGCAAAAAAGGCAGGACAAAGATAATGATCAGAATAGGACAAAAAAATTTCAGAACCAGTTCTGAAAATACATGGGCCAGTTCACTGATCAAATTCTAAACTGCAAGGAGAGATCTAAATACTACAAAAAGTAAGAAAGAATTAGGAAGTTTGATGTTTTTGCTCTCACAAGAGTCAGTGTAATTAATTCTTCCTAACATTCTTTCAGACAGGCCATGGTAAGAAGGAAAAATCTATTTTCTATCTGGCTAGCACAGCTAATTTTCATAATTTTTTTTTTTTAATTGCTGCAGTAATCAGGCCATTCAACACTGTTGATAATGAGGTGCTGATAATGAAACTTTTTTTTTCTAGTCTTCAATCACAAGAGCAAAAAGCCTCTGACAGTTGTCTTCAATTTTTCTTAGACCTTTGATTTTACATATGCCACATCCAATCACACAACTTCTCTGAGTATATTCAGTAGATAAAAACAATAAAACAAAATAGGATTATTTATAAAGCCTCATATTTTCATTTTGCCCAGTTGTCTTTCCACCTAGATTCTTGTCTGATTTCCCCACATCTAAAAAGAGAAGGAAGATCGATGTTTGAGGGAAAGACTGAAGAAAAAACCAACAGTGTCTGAGTAGCAGGAATGACTTTGTCCTCCTTGGTTAGCAAGCAAATGAAAATTAGCTATCAGAATATGCATTTCTTTGAGGTATCTTCAGACAGATTTCCAATTTTTCTCTCTCTGTCATGATTAGCTTGGTAGGCAACATCTCACCTGCCCACACAAAACCACCAGTATGCCCTCCAGATCCACTCCTGGTAAGGCGATATCCAACTGATATCCAACACATTCTTTTTGGTCTATCCATGACATTGAAAAGCCAAAATAGAAGTAAATAATTTTGAAGCACAAAGTTTTATGCAATCTACCCAACCCTTTGTAAGGCCACTGGTTTTGTGTCACTCTTCAGGGTTTCATCAAAAAAACCCATGTAGGCATTAACTGTGAATGCTTGACATCTCTTTTTTTTTAAATCAAGTCAATTGCAATGCAGCATTGCTCTAATAGGAGAAGACTCTATGAAAACAGGAAAAACAGACAGTCTCACGTTCATTGCAAACACAATGTTCTGCCCACACATCCTGAACATACCCTCTCCTCAGTCCCTCCAAGCCTCACTGTCTGCAATGCTCTACAGGATTTCTACTCACTCCTCTTCCATGCCTCCTCCCATTCACTGGCTGCAAGATAAACTTCAATTTAATCTCCATGAGATAATTCAAGAGACATTTGTTAAGATCCAGGATCTAGAGATTTTGAAATTTAGGTGTCTCTAAAATAAAATGAATGGAACAGCTTTCCTATCAAATCTATTATCTGAGCTTTGCAACTGCAGGCAAACAATATAGCAGCAATTTATATCCATGGGAAGGTGATGGAGAAAATAATCCTGGAAAACATTTCCAAACACGTGAAGGGCAAGAAGGTTATTGGGAGCAGTCAGCATGGGTTTGCAAAGGGGAAATCGTGCTTTACCAAACTGATAACCTTCTACAACAAGGTGATGAGCCTGTTGGATGAACGGAGAGCAGCTGATGCTGTTTACCTCAACTTTAGTAAGGCTGACCCTATAACATCCTCATAAACAAGCTGACAAATTAAAGGCTAGATAATTACACAGAGAGAGATTGAAAATTGACTGAATGGCCAGGCTTGGAGCATGGTGATCAGCAGCACAAAGTCCAATTGGAGGCAAGTCACTAGTGGTATAATCCAGGGGTCATTACTGGGGCTAATACTGTTTAACAACTTCATTAATGGCCTGGATGATATGACAGAGTGCACCTCAGAAAGTTCACAGATGATCCAAAACTGGGAGGAGTAGGTGAAACACCACATGGTTGCGCTATCATTCAGTGGGACCTTGACAAGCTGGAGAATTGGGTCAAGAGGAACCTCATGAAGTTTAATAAGGGGAAATGCAAAGTCCTGAAGAAGACTTTGGAGAGGAATAAATTCAGGTACTATATACACTGGGGGCGGACCTGATGGAAAGCAGCTCTGCAGAGAAGGCACTTGGGGCCCTGGTGGACAAGCTGACTGTGAACCAGCAACACACCTTTAGAGCAAAGGCGATCAACACCATCCTGGATTATGAAGAGCATTGCCCACAGGACAAAGGAAGTGATCCATCCCCTCTACTCAGCATTGGTGAGGCCACACCTAGAGCACTGTGTGACCAGGTCTGGGCTGCCCAGTATGAGAGACGTGGACTTAATGGAGTGAATCCAGTACAAAAATGATTAAGAGTCTGGAGTATCTCTCACATGAGGAGAGGCTGAGAGAGCAGGCACTCTTCAGCCTGGAGAAGAGAAGGCTCCGGGGGGATATCATCAATGGGTATAAAGGGTCAGGTGGGGGTACGGATCAGTGGCAGAGCATCATTCCTGCTAATTGGGGGGGGGCGGGATGGGAGGACAGGACTAGATGTCCTTTAAAGCTCCCTTCCAACCCAAACTATTCTATGATTCTATAGATACTTGATGGGAGGGAACAAGGATGAGGGAGCCAGACTTTGCAGTAGTGCCCAGCAACAGGTCAAGAGGCAATGGGCACAAATTAAAACATAGGAGAGTCCATCTGAACATGAGACAACACTTTTTTACTGTGAGGGTGGTCAAACACTGGCACAAGTTGCCCAGAGAGGCTGTGGAATCTCTGTCTGTGGAGATATTCAAAAACTGATGGCCATTGTCCTGGGCAACCGGTTCTAGCTGACCCTGCTTGAGCACGAGAGGTGGTCTAGATGATTCTCAAGCGTTCCCTTCCAAACTAAATGATTCCGTGATTCTCTTGATATCCAGTAAGACTAGGAACAGTTTTTTTGCAAGGGCAAGGCAATGCAGTCCCTAGTACAAGGAGATCAGTTGCCAGAATAGAGATTTTCAACCTGCATATTTGACATATAGACGTGAGTGAATGAGCCAAGGATATCCTAAAAGCAGAATTTGTTCTTCAGATGTATTCAGATAAACCCCAGGGCTATTGTCCCTGCTTATATGAAAAGGAGATTGGTAAGGACGTGCTTTGGAGAGTTCTATTACAGTCCTCATAGTGGATGATTATGTAAGTTGTATACTGTACTACTGCATTTTTAATAGGGAACAGACTGTCACCACCATCTTTTTAGGCAGCAGACTACAATCCCCAGGCAAGATAAAATCTGCTGTTTCCACCAAGTTTCTGCAGGCATTGTGGAGCAAGCTGACTTGGAAACTGCTGCTTAGTGCCTAGAGGAAGATCATTCTTGCAGCTTGCTTCACAGGTCTGGTAGGAACACAGCTGAAACTTGGGAAAAGCCAGAAGCTGCAAATTTGCTGATTGGTGTTATCTTGTCTCTTTGCTTTATGCTTATGCCTTGTCAGCAAGGCAGCAGGGTTTAAAATCATACCCAACTTCTTTTCCAAGCCTTTGAGAACTATGACTTTGATACTGTGGGTTTTGGCAAGACTGAAAAACCAGACAAATGCTTGATATTTAACTCCAAAACGTTATCTCCGCATAATCTAGAATATGAATTTATAAAAGGCCAGCTGTTATATGTTATGCAACTCTTACCCTATATTTAATAGAATTTAAGGAATTTTGCACCCAGTAGGGAGATATAAACTGAGACTTACCCGTACAGGCGGGCTTTACAGCAGAGCAGCTAATGGACGATAAGACCATACCCTAGATTATCACTTATAATTTAAGGAAACAAATAATTACTGCCAGAATATTGCAATACTTGTCTGATCATTCATCATCTGCTGTTTTATCAACAATGATGAAAAAATTAGCCAACAACCATAATTACTTGTGGATGTTTAGGAGGAGGTTAATTTCAACCATTCAAAAAGAATTTCATAATTAATATATTTAGAGATGTGAAGGAATCCTGACACTTCAAAAGTTCCTAAGTGATGTGCATAGGAAAGGTAAGAGATTGTATGTACAAGTGATGAGGTGCTCTTTTCCTACATAAAAATGGAGCTCAAAAGCTGAAGATTATATAAGTGGATTAGGAAAGCTGTAGATTCCTCTCCCATCTGCTTTGTTTGCAGATTTTACAGTGCCTTGATGTTACAGCAATAAATCAGGATGACTGTGTTTAGCCTAATTACCTTCTCTTGCAAGGACAAATCTTTGTTAACCATCTCTACACAGGGCAGAACAGAACAAAGGACCATTGCAGCAAAGTATCAACATAAGGGTTGGATAATTTAATACAAACTGTGTAGTCTGGCAGGAACTTCCAGTATCCAGAGTCGCATTTTTCACTTTCAGCATGGCACAGAACATAGTGCCCTGTTCTCAAATACTCATTTAACTTTATTATGGAATGCCAGTATCAGAACAAGCTGTCAACCACAGTTTTAAAACCACAGCATTTACAAAGTGATGTAACATGAATTCCACTTTGACTTCAGATTCACAACATACAAGAAGTCGTCTTATGTTGTCTGCTTTTAAGGCAACAAAATATTTTAGGTCATGACAGTTCCCTACATACACAACACATGCTAGAAGAAAACGTATGGAATTTAACATATGCACTGAGTGCCCTGCAACATGCTACTCCATGCTCTGTAACACATTACCTACTAAGAAACAGGCTATAATGGCAAAACACATGTAAAATGGTGACAGAGAAGGTGACAAGAAACGCGGAATGAGAGAGATTTTCTTCATAATTACTTTCACTTGAAAAGTGCAAAGATATCAACAAAGTAATATTGATTGCAGTACCGCTAATTCCCCCAGGGTTTTTACTCCCAAGTCTGTTCATGTTTTACCCCCCCAGCCCAAAGGAGATGGTAGTAAAAAAACATGAGGAGGAAATCAACAGCCCCTAAGCCCACATGGCTGGGTGCTAGGGAAGGGGCATAGCGGCAGCTCAACAAGTTTTAAAATAGCCTGTTTGGAAATATGATGTCATGATTTTGCTTTCCGATGATTTCTTTACCCTTAGCTTTGCTTTCAAACTAATTTCTTTAGGTTCATCATTAAGAAACTCTGTTCAACATGGAATTTCACAATCATAAAACCTCTGGCCTTCCACACGTAGGTAAGATAAGACACTGTCATTGACTAATCCTTCAGCATATGTAACTGCTACTACACTTAGTGCTATATATATAATGTGCAAAGGAACATTTATGAGTTGAACAGAAACAGTTCAGCAGAGCTAGACACCAGTGAGAAGATGAGGCATTTAATTAGAAGCAATGTTTTGAAGAAAACACAAATTTACCTGCCCATTACTGTATCACCAACTAAAAGGCATGTCTACCATGCAGGGAAGTGATAGGAGCTGGGGGCATTATAGCCCATGCAGCCACTGTAGTTTATCTATACTCAGATCAAGAAAGTTAAATTATAATGCCCAAGGATCTCTCTATACATACTAAAGTTTATTTCTGGCAGGGTCAATTAAACTTCACGAGCATCTTTGCTGCCACAGCTGGAGCACTTCAGATCATGAACTGTTTTATTTCAAGCTAATTTAGGTACTACGTACTACATTGCCTTCTGGCATAAGTTATAAAGCAGATAATAATAACAGTCATACAGCCTCAGCCTATGCGCAGCACTTAGTGAAAATGTCAGCAGTTAGTTACTATAGATACAGAAAGCAAACCATTTCCACATGTGAAAAGTGCTCAAGTCACAGCCCACAGCAGTAAGGTTGTAATGTGGCTCACCTACAAGAGATACTATAGTGGCATGATTAAAATGGTGAAAATCACACTCAGCATGGGCACAGGCTAATCCAACATAAACATGTCCTCACAGCAGAACTGCTGCATTCCATTCCTTCAGAGTGTCTGCTGGATGTTAGTGTTGCATGAACACTAATAACTTATCACAACTAAACACATACCCAACATTCCTCCCTTTCTTCTGTTGGTGACCGATTCAAACTAAGGCCATCTACTGGAACCGAGTGTCACATGATGACATAGCACTACCTTGGGCCATTTCTTTGCAAAAGGCGTCTATATCCTTGGCCACTATACAATGGAGTGCTGGAATGCTGCCCTGTCAGGACTTCTGTTACGGTTCTGTACAGCCTCAGCTTCTTTACAACGCTTTTATATCACGTCCACTCTGTATTAGCTCTTTATCACCTCTTGTGGTTTCGTACCTAATTTCCCTGCACTGTTCTTCTAATGAAGGAAGTGCGTGTCTTAGAACCTATGCCAAGGAACTTTTCTTTAGAAAGAGCCCAAAGTAATTTACAGTGTATGCAAACTGCGCTGAATGTTTCTTATGCCCAGGCAAGATAGCTATATGTAAAGAATGTGACAACTGCTTAACTTCGCAAGCATCAGCACAGGCCAACCTTGACTGGAAAGCAAAAACGTTCTAGGTTTGTAATATTTAACTCTCTAGGTATGAGCTTAGTCAGCAGACCCAGATTTGAACATTTTAACTTAAAAAAAAAAAAAAGGCAAAATTTCACTGCTGGGAAGTCAGCAAGTAGCACATTTAAACAGGACATGCAAATGAAAGCTATCCTTATTCTTTACTAGTTGTTAAGTTTCAAAGTGATCTTAGTATTTCACTGTAAAAGACAGGAACAATGAATTCTCTCAGGTTGAAATATAAAATAAATGGGAATATATCAGAGTATACTGTAATTTAGAATTTTTTTTCCTCTAAACTACACAGTAACTCCTGATTTTTCATTCATCTTTCCCTCTTCAGAGTTTTATAAAGCCTCTTCAGAAATAGTTTTGTGATTGTGTTTATTCTGTCTGTTGTCCAGTCATTAACGGATGGGTTTGTTGAGGTAACATTGACAGCATGACGTTTGACATTAGACAGTAATTGTAAATCTGAACCACACTATGAAAGAAATGCAGGTTGTAGATACACGAAGTATGGATAGGGTGGGCAAATAATTAATAAATAATTAGAATAATAAAATTATCCTAAGTGACCTAGACCATTTAACTGCCAGTGAAATTCATGGTATTTATTGTATTAAGAGAACTATCACTATCAATGAAATCAGCTGATCATTTTTGATTAACCAGACATAGCATCAATGAACTACTGAAATCATGTGTAAATGGTTCTTAAAATTTATATTAATAAGTTTTGCCAGATAAAATATATCAGTGCTATACTATCAAAATAATCTGTAAATAGTTCGTAAAATTGATATTAAAAAGTTAGGCCAGTGCCACGCCTGCCACAGTGTTCTAAGTGTCTTCTGTAATAAGCAAGGAAATTCATAGTTTAATTTACTAGTGTAGCATGCCCTGAGGGGAGAAAAATTATTTTTAACAAACAGAAAACATCTGCAAAGACACTTACTTATAGAGGCATGTGATAAACAGACTCATGCTCATTAAGTTAAAAAATAATAACATTCTTTTCTGATGAATTAACAAAGCTACCATGTATCATAATTAATCTAAGTTTCAAGACTTCTTATTTATGTATATTTGTTCTGCTTTGGTTTACTTTTGTGTATCAGTCAGCCTTCTCAGTGCTGTAACACAATTCACTACTCTGGTTTGAAAAGTAGTCAGCCATGTTTTTAATTTCCAGCACAAGTAAACTAAGCTTCATTAACAGGTAGACTGTTTTCTGTGTAGCACTTTTTAATCAAAGGTTACAAAGGTTATCATGAGGATTATCTAGGCAGTCAGAGGACTGAAGATCAACAAATTGCGTATTTTTAAAAAAATTTTCTTATGTAAGTATGGTGGCTGAGATCCAGTTCTCCTACTCTGAAAGCTACTCTGAGTCAACAATGCGGTAGACATTTCGGAGAAGTTACAACGAACTAAAAATATGAATTCTTATTGCTGCCTTTTATGCCTTACAGAAAGTTTCTTTTGAAAAATTTTTCACCAAAAATTATTTCAGAAAATGACATGTGAAAACAGAACAACTAATGAAATATGCTTTTTCCTTTGACTTTTTCTGGACATCAAATATGCTGTCAGAAGGCAACGGGCTAAGCAACAACTAGCAGGGTCATACATGTTTGCAAAAATAACATTCAGAATTGTAGACAGGAAAATAACTAGAGCAATTCAATAAAAATAAGGTAGATGATAGATAATTCTTAGTCTGAAGAACAGGAAAAAGTTTCTTACATGTCTGGACTTCTGCTAAGGGACAGTTTCTCAAGGAAACCACTTGCAGCTCTCATCCTGGGACATTTAAAGCTCAGAAGCTGAACTCAATGTAGAGCACAGCCCTGCATGGCAGAGAGAGGGACCGCGGGGCCCGGAGAAAACCCTTCTGTCTTCTGTGATTGTATACCAGAGCATTACTGGATGTGAGCTCTCACTCATCTCCCAGGTTTAATGAAGAATCGGAATCAACTGTTACATTACCACTAGTTCTTTTAGACACATTCCTCCTTCAGCCGTATTTTAGCCATACCATAGCCTCGCTGAACGCAGATCGCTTGACAGGAAAGTAAGGTAAGGTTTGTGGGACAAGTATTATCTTCTACAAGACCATCTGATGCAGTTGGAAAAAAAACCCCAAGTTTAGGGCACACAATTATTGTTCAGGTTTGAAAGGATAAATAAAGGTTTGAACAAATTGATCCCAGTTTATCTTACTTATTTTTAAAAATTGAACAATTTGAAAGAAAAATGTGATTCCCACATGGCAAGGGAGAGCCAGTGAGGTAATTAACAGGGCAAAGAATGACACAAAGGAACAGTACTGCTACTGGTAATATTAGAGGTTCTTGTGAAAGACAAACAAAGAAATGATGTGGAAATGATTAAAGATCTTCAAAAAATTAAACACATTTAAAAAATTATCATGGAATTCAAATGTCATGAGACACAAAAAATGATTACTGCTTCCAAGAAAATATCAAGAGAAGTAATTTTCTTGGTAATTCCATTCCAGATGAGAGTGATATATTATCACTGAAGAACTGTACAATAACTGAGCCCTGAAACCACTCAGTACATCTTTTAACAGAGTTTGGCAGATAATATCAGGAAATGTTTAAAAAAGTGTCTCTCCCCGCCCCAACACAAATCACTGTATTATAAGTCTGAGATCTGAAAAAATTCTTTGTGTGGGCTTTATTTGTTATAAAGGTGAAATGTTCCAAATTTGATTAAATTTCAAGTTGTTCAAACTTTTTCTACATTTTAAATTTACATCTTGTAATCTTCTTGTTTTCTTATTTATTTTTCCCAGAGTTAAGTAGTTGATCACATACCCAGCTGAAGGACATGGCATCTAAATCCAAGGTGCGGCAGGAACTGATGTAAGTAATTCATTAGGTAATCTCTGATCATCTACTCAATCAGTGTCAGAGAGTGATATTTCTACTAAAATAGTATTTCAGAAAACAGCATTTTTCAGATAAGACTGAGATTCTTGTCCTAACTACTTTTGTAAGTTTTAACGAGTTTTTGGGAGAGTAGAGATGCCCATTCCAATGTCAAGAGGTGAATCTCAAGTAAAGGGGTATTTTTTTGCCTCTCATATCTTTGCACTGTAATATCAACTAGACATTGTGCTTTACTTCTTGTCCCAACAAGTCATGTTGCTGACATACAGCAGTTTATTCCACCCAAAAGTGGGGGTAAAAGCCTCCAGTGCTTCAGAAATGATAAGTATAAGTATATCTTGAGATGAAAGGTACATACAAAATGCAAGATAAATACACATCTTAAAAAAAGGAATAATAAAAAGAAGTGTAACTTCTTGTCAACAGCTTGCAGTACGTACAATCACAAGTAAAACCAAAATTCTAGCTGTGTCTTCAAAGACTGAGGTCATACCAACACAATTCCAGCAAGTCCATTTGCACTACTGCTGAAAGCTGTATAATGGAGGTATTCTTCTTCATGGTAAATCTTACTTTTATTGCTCTGCAATGGCAGCATTTTTCAGTGCTGCGCTTACCAGTGTTATGAAGAGGGAATGTGCTACCACCATTTGATATCTTCTATTTTTGAAAGCATTTAGTACTAAATGTGCTGTGTAAGACAGAACAAGAAGAAACACCAAACAGCACCAAGACGAGGAAGGACACCTGCCAAACACATCACATTGTTTCCCTTATATACTCATCTTAAAGTGTGAACTCTGACTTTATTTATTTTCTGTTGCTGTAAATTAGTTTCCTCTAATTGATATGAAAAGTTGAAGTTTTTCTGTGACTTTTCTCTTTCCACAGAGCTTCACTCGGGCAGCCATTGGTCCATTACTAACATTATTCCACTGAAACCACATTATCATGGCATAAACATGAGCTGCCAGAAATTGTGGATTTGCACAGAGGCTCTGGAAAACCTGTGAGTAGGCTTTATTATATGGAAAGACAAACTGCACAAAGAAACACCACCTAATGAGCCAAAATTTAAGATCTTAAAAGTTGCTACATCTGAGCTAGTGCATGCTTTTTGAGAATACAGATCTCCAGGCTTTGCTAACATGAAAACCTTCTTTGAAGCATAGTTTAGCTATGATAACTATTTTATTATGAAAAAATAATGTTTGTTTTGTAAAGATTAGGTATTGATTAAAAAGAGTTCTTACTACAAATATAGAATACATATTCATATTACTTAAATAGTCTGTAAACAAATAATGTTATTTTCCTGACTGAAACCAGGTTAGATGTACTGTAAGGTTCCTGTAAAGCACTAGAGAATACCTCAACATCTCAATTCTTCTCTTTATTCTCTTCCAATTCTGCACTGAAACGCTCTTGCATACCATCCTCCTAATTGCCATCATTCTTTTCTTTATTATACATTTTCAGCTTGTACATCTCTCTGTAACTGAGTCAACTGGTTGCTAATACATACTTGCTCACTAATTTGGCAGTGAATGGACGCGGTTGCATTTTATAAGCTCCTGGAAAGCTGTGGGGTTTTGATGACCCAATCATTCATCACAGGTCTACACTTCCTTCGGCATTAGTTTTCTAACCAGAACTTGTTGGATAGGTTTCCAACTGGCAGAGTGAATTCAGATTGCAAAGATCACCCTGAAATTTGTGCTTGGTAGTTTGCATGTAATATGTGCTGGAGTAGACAGTATTTGTGTGGTGAAAATAGCTTACTCATTTGGCACAAAAAAATATGATAATGCCATTCATCAGAAAAACATACAGATGGCAGTTAGATTGTCTCAGCAAGGGTTCATATTCTGTATTCTCTCTCTCAAGTGGTCTTGTCTGGTTTTCATGATGATTCATCTGATGCTGCCTGGTAGGCAACTACAGTGCTAAAAGCCTAGTGGGGACAGAGAATACAGCCTGGAAGGCATTCCAGTACTTCGCTGATGTCCATATTTGCACTTTCAGTAAAAGCTAACACATTTCCAAATACATTCTTGCCTATTCTGACTTCCTTTCCTGAGATCTCTGTGACATCTTTCATTCTGTTGTCATCTGGAAACATTTTATGCTTCTGTTTGAACATCAGTTCATAAATCTCTTTTGAAAGTAGGATCATTCCAAAGACAATTCTTGAACTCACTATATCTACTCTCTTGCTTTGTGTATGTTCAGTATGTGATCAGGAAAATCTGCAAGACTGACTGATTGACAGACTGACAAATTCTACCTAATTAGTACTCACTAGAGTTAGCCAGTCATCGTCAGCACTTCAAGCAATGTTCTACCAGTGTCAGATCTTGCTTTTCTAATTCTAAATACCTGAAGGTTTGCATAAGTCAAAGAGAATTATTCAATGGTATTATGTCTCTCACCAAGTTTAAAGATAACTCAAATGTGAAGTGAAAAAGTAATGTGATACAAACTGTACAAAAACTAAGCATGAGATAAAAAAGAGAGGATGTGCAAGAAAAATAACATTAGGGAACACAATTTGCATTCTGGATGCTATCTTGGAAAAAACAGCCTTTGAAAGATTATTACACATTCAAAAAGCTACCAAACAATACAAATAAATGACTTATTTCAGATGGGTTCACTTCAGAAGCATTTTACTACCACCTGCACTACTAGACTAAATGGGAGTAAAATAAAAACAAACAAATTTAAAAAGCTAAACCATAACAAACAAAAAAAACCACTTAAGAAGATTTTCTCCCAGTTAGTTCCAACTAGAGTTTTTTTCTCCATGAAACAAAACCAATAACGAACAAAATTATTTTAATACACTGCCATACAACAAATAGATAATGTACCTACCAGCCACACACCTCCTTCCCCCCACACACTATATTGTCTGAATATCAGATATACACAAACACAATACATTTGCTATGGTTAAGACAGAAATTGAGCCACAAAGATAGCTTGCCCCATACAGTACAGGAGATCTACAAGAAAGGCAGGAATAAAATTCAATTCTTACAAGCCCCTGTTTTAACCGCATCATCCCATTTAGGAACTCCCTGTAGTAAAGAAATTTCTTTTGATATAGACTTTTTTCCTTTTCAAAAAAAGCTCTAGCATAAGAGAAAACACTGCCCTCTGATTTTTTTGAAGTGCTTTCAGATTTATGCTGGCCTAAATGTGAACAGAAGTTGCCCTATAAGTTTTAGAAATACTTGGCTAGACACCAAACACTGCACTTACATAAGTCCATATAATCACCTGACACTTGTAGCTGCCTCGCTGATTTTCCAAGAATTTTAATCCTCTTTTCCTGAAACTATCCCTTTAGTGAGCAAATATGTTTATTCTATTACTTATATGCTTGCTTTGGAGACAGTTTCATTTATCAAACAGGAGAATAATGTTTTCCACTCTCAAACATTAGAAATCAAGAGATTTCTTTGTACAGCAAAGTACAAAGCGTGGCTTGTCATATAACAGGGCCCACTCCTCAAGTGTGCACTCCCAGGCTGCTTCTACACATTTAAAAGCCTTTCCACAGAATAATGAAGCTTCCCAGCGCTTCCTTCCTGCCAAACAGACAGATCATCATGCCAGCAAGTAACGCACAGAGCCGGTGCACAGCCATTACGAGACTGTGCAAAGAGCGGACCAGAGATAGCTGCATGATGGTTGGAGGCAGAAGTAACTTGAACTTCCTATTATCATAGGTTCTCGTTTTATAGAATGTTTAAATATATAACTAGCCTATTCACTTTGCTTTAGTTTGTATTTTATGTCAGATATAAAATGCAATAGGTCAAATCCCTAGCCCCAAGAAGTCAAGGGAAGTTTTAACTACAGACTTCAAAGAAACCAAAATCTGTCTCATAATTACTCAAAATGTTTCTAATTAGTGACTACACAACTGGAGTTATTCATTAACAATGAATTTGGTGTCTGTTTTTTTGCATGTGTAATTTACACTTACATCCTTTGTAATAATTAAAGGTCGCTAAAGTGACAACAGAATGTATTAAGAAGTCTCTGAACCACAAATTGTTGGAAGCCAGAACAATACTCTAGGGAATTACCACTTCACTTTAAAACGGATTATTGCATGCTTTTGTTACAACAGACTAACAGATTGGTTGAGACTGGAAGGGACCACTGGAGATCTCTGGTCCACCCTCTGCTCAAAGGAGGGTGAACTAGAACAGGTTGTTCAGGCCATATCCACTCAGGTTTTTAATATTTTTGAGGATGGAGACTACACAAGCTCTCTGGGCAAGCTGTTCCAGAGTTTGACCACCCTCACAGTAAAAAAAATTTTTTCTTATTTTTAAGTATTTCAGTCTGCGCCCATTGCCTCTTCTCCTGTCACTTCTTTGCAGTGGTGTCACCTTGTAGCTGTATGCATATTGGGGGAATATTTGGAAATCTCCACTGTTGCAAAACCACCAGCGTAACTCTACTTCAGCTGTACAAAAGATCACTCAAAACATCATTCACTGTCAATCACTAGTGTGTCAAAGCAAATTTAAATTCCCACCATACTCCTACATAAGCACTTCCTACTATTACTCCTGAAAGCAGTTTTTCCCTAAAAAACAGATCTATCTTGTAACACTTCTTTACTGTTTGAGGTTCCAGAAACCAGAAAGGGCTTTTCATATACAAAAGGGGTGGAGGGTGGGTGAAGAAATGAGCTGTGCCTACAAAGTCAGAGCAAATTCTTGGAAAACAACTTCTGTAGCAGCATGATCCATAAAGTAGGAGGAAAAAGGGGAGAACATGAAATTAATGGCTGGGAAGAGCCACTGATGACTCCGCAGCAACTACCACTGTGTGCTTTCCAACACTTCCCTCCCTTAAAGTCAGCAAAGCAGCAAGAGGACGGGACTACAGGCTGTACACCGTGCTGCAGCCCTGGCACAGATGGAACAGACAGCGACTGCTCCCAGCAGCCTAATACCCTTGGCATCTTCTTCCTTTGCCTATGCCCAAAGACAGTCTTCAGTGGAAATTTCTCTAGTGCAAAAACAGCCGGTAGATTGTGGCTACAGCAGGTATTTCATTGTTCTAGCACTTGTGCAGATACAATGGTTGAGGTAAGAGGAGAGCAAAAGGAACAAAACAGTGCACAGGGACTCCTATAGCTACCTCATCCCATTCTGCTCTGACACAACACAACTGGAGATCACTAAAGCACGGAGTACGTAAGGAAAAAAGTCACTCACTTAAAAGCAAGTACAACTACAGGAATACTTTTCTGTGTGAATATAAGGGATTCCATATTCTTGCCTAATGCCTGAAACACCCACAATCTCTAATATGAATGAAGCTTTGGTGACCCAGAACTCAGCTGCCTTCCATAGGCATTATGCAGATCAAGTATGGAAACTGTCCTGTGGTACTCATCAAACTCTGACAACAAACCAAAAGGAATTATATATGAAGTTGCAGTTATGTATTAACATTCCTGCTTAGCTGAAACAGTTATGCATAACGGAATGAAAACAGATTTTAAAAAAAAAAAAAAAGTCAATCTGTTGCTCCCTGTTACTAAAAAACAGTTTGTTCTTTTTGTTGTTTTCGGTAACTACACCGTTCTGCTCAAAACAATCTCCTCAATAAAAACCGCAGTTTTTAAAACTTCACTACCGAACTTATACTAGGTAATTATTTGAAAGGTTGGCAACAATCTCTATTTTTGTCTTCATCTTCACTTTCCTAAAAGTGCAGTTCTTTTACATCCAAACATATATTGCTTCTGGGATGCATTATGTATGAGGGGAAGTAATTAGAAAATTGTTTAAAATCTTAGACCATTAGTTTTGTGCAAATAGAGCTGACTTCAGTTGCTTGCTTGAAAGATTTTTTCACAAATAATGCAGTTGTTAACTGCCAATTTTCTAATGGGAAAACTAAACATAATTTCAAACTATGATATTTTGTTTTCTCCATCTCATCTGAAACATTGTTCCCAACTAGTTTATTAAATACTGAATGTATCTCCAACTCAGCACACTGACCAAGTTAAGCAGGAATTCAAACTTCCATTCCTTCTAAGGGCCAAGCCTGCAGGAAAACATCAGCTGCCTGGAGATCTGTGAATTTTCTTCTGCATCGTGAGAAGTACATTCTGGCCAGAGAATCTAGCTTGTACAGCAGAACAGGCACATCAAGCCCCTCTAAAATTCCCCTGGGGTATTGACCTAAAATGGAAAACACTGAGAGTTGAATTTACGTGAAATAAAGCATGTTAGGTCAGTTAAAAAATAAATAAAAAGAAATCCAATTTTAAGGATGCATGTTTGTTTGTGTCTGTCTGTATGTTGACTGAGTGGGCAATAATTTAAAAATTAACCTTTGATCTATCTGGAATGAAAAAAAAAAAAATCAGACACTGTTTCAGGAAAAACATTTCCTAATTTCATTCAGCACTACCTAACTCCTTCCATTAATAGAATTTTTGATAAGTATCATGAATTTGCTTCACAATTAATTTTTAATTGCTCTTAAGCATCTTCAGAGACTTTTTTCATAGGGCCCATTCCTAACTCCAAGAGACAAGTAGTAGAACTACAAGATAGTGTCTCTTCTGCAGGAGAAATAGCGATGGCTTCTCAAAGCAATATGTACATTTTGATAGGGTTCTGTGGGCGGTTTGCAATATGAGCTAAAGCAGGAATACAGGTATGCACAGCTATTACTTACTAATGAAACTAACGCTGATTTCTTTGGAGGGAAGCTCAAACACATTATAAAGAGTTAAAAGATCCTTTTCTTTCCTTTAACCTGTAACATGCAGCAGCGATCCCGACCACAAGACCACCGTACACCAAGGAATGACCCACACAGCAGCTAACCTGAGCAGGTCCCCCTGCTGCGCTGTACATATCCCTTGGCCGCAGGATAAACCTCGCCAGCTCATTGCAACCAGCAGCTCCCGCTTGGTACCAGTGATTCCACCACCTGCGTTTCCTTTCCTTTACCTAAAAGCACAGCAAGGAGCTCCCATGTGAGCATCCCTTCTGTTTGACAGTAGAAGTGACGACTCGAGCTGTTTACTTGTAAGAAAAGCCTATAATAGCTCAAATCACCAAAAGGAGGCAAGCCTTTCTAAGACAGGACCTGCACAGCATACTGCATGCTAATTGCAGGGAAGATAAACTACTGAAATTTTTGGAATGCGGAAAAGCACACTGTATCACTTTTACAGAGGTACAAACAGGGACAAAAGAACTTTTTTTTTTTTCATTTAATAGCAGTTATTACTCTCTTCATTTAAAACGACTTAATTTTTGTTTCAGAAAACACCAAGCCTTACAGAAGCTAATGCAAATTGTTTTCAAAAATGTTGTAAACAGTTTGTTCACAGGTACATACATATATTTTCATGTATACATTTTAATAGGATAATGACATGAGACTTGTAGGAATGAAGTATTCAGTGGAAACAATAGTGGAATCTAAGGTAAAACCCAGTATTCTGAAAACCAAAATTTTCAAAAAAGTCAGCTGACTAGAACATCTAAGACAATGACATTGTACAACACCTTATTTAAAAACAACAATCAATCATTCTATAGGCATTGTTATTTCTTACGTAAATCACCTTAAAAATATGATTTTAAAGCAGGATTTCTTAACACAGTCATTCTGGGGAAAACGTGTTATTTGCAGTAAGAATTGATAAAAGCATTATGGCTTTCTATTGAGATCTACAGAAAGGTAGTCATTGTCTCAAAATGAAGCAGTATCAAGACTGAAGACTTGTTTCAGATTTACCGGCGCATGTTATCATTCATATTCTTCTGTTTGGGGCAGGAAAGGAAGGATCAGAGGTTCCTTCCACATATCATTGTGCTCCCAAAACACTGCAGACACAGGGAAATCTGAGCTACAGCACAATCTGAACACAACCTGTATTTTGCTTTAGGTGACACCAGAAAGTAGGAAAGTAGCCACATTCATCACTTGCCAGCTTTACACCATCTGGAAAGAGGCGATGTCAGCAAGAAGAGGGACAGCTCAGTCCCACTAGCGTAAATATAATCAAAGAGATTTGCAGTATGTCTTTGGAAAACGCAAATGATCTACCTCCCCTTCTCCTTCCACCTCCTTCCCAATAATTATTTGTTCTACCTAAATTTTCCTCTTCAAATACCTGATCTTTCTCTTACAGTGTAAGCCTTTTTCAATGAAAAAGCCATCTGGATAAATTTGCTCACATTTCACCATTCTTGACATGCAGACTCTGATAAACTGTAATCTATCAGCATACAGTTTATTTGGAAACCTTTCATTCTGATGTATTATTGTTGATTTAACCGTAACAGTTTACTTAGCTACTCTGCCTAATATATGAATCAGCCCTACAATCAGTATAACCTGCTTTTAAGCCTGGAATCAATTACTGGCCTGACTATTAATTTTGTTAATGGTGTTGCAGAACTCAAGAATTCTGAGTCTGTTAGCCCCCAGGTGTTAGTACTGTAAACATCAGAGTATTCCACTCACCATTTTTATCAAGGTAATCCAGGTACCAAAAAAGGCACCCTGGAGAGTAATTTTTTTAAAAATGAATGTTTCAATACAATAAAGAAAACCACGTTGCACCTTCTATTTTTACAATTAATAATAAATATTTACATCTAGTCTACATAGTTAACTTTTGGCTTAGATTTATGGCCATGAATTGGGGTGTTAAAGCAGTACCAGCAGGAAGATGAAATGTTACAGGAGTGATGAAACTTGACACAGTGAGCCATACATCAAATCTCCACAATTGAGAGCCCCAGGACACAAACGAAGTACTTTGTAACAAGAAGGCTCTGCCGTGTGTCACAAAGGAAAACAATGACAACAGCTTGTCAGGTTTTCAGCTCTTCACTGAAGGACAGGCATGAACTAGGTGTGAGGTGGGGCTCTCAGGTGATCTACCAACACCAGCCCAGCAAAATGCAAACGTGAAACAGATCCAGCATGCCAACAAACCCCTGAAAAACAGCAGGATAAGCTGTTCACTTAAAATACTGTGATTTTTTTTGATTAGAGGTAGAAATATGAAGATAAATAGACTATATTATGTGATTTAAAAAATATTCTCATATGCATGGGCTTATTGCAGTTTTTCAGCTCTTGTGAAACCCTTCGTGGAGAATCAGGAGCTGAGGGACACAATCATTAAAAAAGATGCCTAAAATGTAATGCTTATATATAGTATGACAAGGACAGAACACAAGACAGAATCCGTTTGGGATGGGCTACTTACCACAGAGCCACCTGTGAGAAAGGTGTGATCAGCCTAGACTCATATGGCTGAAACTTTGTACCACTGCACGGACAAATTATGTCCAATATAAGTTGGAAGGAAGAAAAAAAAAAATGGTTTATTCTGTTTTTTCAGGAATGGTAATGAAATTAAATAAGGTTTTCTTTTGTCTCTACACAGATCATATGTGGACAACAGCCAAAGACCAGATACTCATTTACCTTGTTGTATAAATACAGTGAAGGAGAAAGATAGGTCGGAGGAAGACTGAAACACTAAATGTTCTTTCCATAGTCATGCTGAAATGAAGAATTAGAGTGCTCCCTTCTCTCCTGTATGATCCTGTGCTCTGCTGAAAAAACTAATGGTCTCTAAATTCAATCCTGTCATCTGCTGTCTTTGGCAGAAGCGATATAAAGGTGTACATTTCCTGCGCTATGCTTGTAGGAAATGTTGAAAAGATGTGGCCATGATTACCCAGCCTACAGTGCATAATGTGCTGTGTAATGCTACTAATGTTCAAGAAGCAAACAGGACATAATTAATAGTAAGTAGGTATGAGACAAAGTAGAAAGGGGATATTGACCGGCATCCTGGGGTGCATTAAGAAGAGTGTGGCCAGCAGGTTATCCTCCCCCTGTACTCTGCCCTAGTGAGGCCCCATCTGGAGTCCTGTGTCCAGTTCTGGGCTCCCCAGTTTAAGAAAGACGAGGAACTGCTGGAGAGTCCAGCATAGGAGTACAAAGATGATTAAAGGGCTGGAGCATCTCTCCTACGAGGAAAGGCTGAGGGAGCTGGGGATGTTCAGCCTGAGGAAGAGAAGACTGAGAGGGGACCTCATCAACGCTTATAAAATACCTCAAGGGCGGGTGTCAAGAGGGTGGGGCCAGACTCTTCTCAGTGGTGCCCAACAACAGGACAAGGGGCAATGAGCACAAACTGGAACACAGGAAGTTCCGTCTGAACATGAGGAAAAACTTCTTCACTGTGAGGGTGACAGAGCTCTGGAACAGGCTGCCCAGGGAGGTTGCGGAATCTCCTTCTCTGGAGATATTCAAAACCCGCCTGGACGCAGCCCTGTGCAGCCTGCTCTGGGTGATCCTGCTCTGGCAGGGGGATTGGACTAGATGATCTCCAGAGGTCCCTTCCAACCCCTACCATTCTGTGATTCTGTGAATAGTCAGAATAAATTGTAACATTCACCTTGTTGCTAAGAGGTAAATTATTGCCAATTAGGCCATTTAATTAAATAAATGTTTTCTGCCACCTTGATTAAGTTTAAAGTAATCACTTTTTGTCCAGCTCAGATTTTCTTCACATAACACTACATTTAGTAAAGAGTACTATTCGTAGTCTTTGAATAAAATTCATGTATTGTCTGTTCTCATTGATGAGAAGTAGTTGCCCAGCGCTCTAAAACCTCTGAAGGATGCTCATTAAATAAGGAAAAAGCAGATATACATGCAAACTCTGTGGAACTCTATGAATGAGAAACATCCAAGACAAGGAGCAGTTGCTCCTCTGATCCTAAAGAGTTAATCTAAGAAGAATAAGTAAATCCAAATTTTGTAACTATATCAACTCCTTCTGAATTTTCAAAGACTGGTAACTTTATCATTAACTATCTGAAAACTCAGTGATTTATCCAGTACTAGCAGCACTGATGTACACTGTCTGGTTGTAGGCAAAGGTACTTGACAATCAGGGTCAATAGTATTATACCCCATTCCAGACTGAAGTCCAGTCCACTAGTAACAAGTAATTTTTTTCTCCCCTCACTTACCACTATAACTAGGCTGCAAAGTATTTTCTGATTTCTGTATGTTTCTTAAAATGTATTTTAATTGACTGAAACTCTGAATTTAATTCCACATTTATTATTTACTACCCAGAAAAGAAAGAGTTTTTTTCCAAGAGGCTAGCTGTCAAGCATAATAAGCTTTTTTCCTTCTTTTTCCCCTTGGTTTAAGATTTGGTTTTACAATACAGGCATACGTTTAATGCAAATATGATGTAATGACTGTAATTCTTCCCCCTTTTTTAATTGTATAAGAATGAACAGAAATAAATATTAGAAATTAAGAGAACTCTCCTATTTGGCAAAATATGCCAAAACTAAATATCTCTCAATATAATTTATCTCAGAGGATAATCATAAGTATAGAATCATAGAATCCTTTAGGTTGGAAGAGATCTTTAAGATCATTGATAGCAAGAGATGTATTAGAGAATATATATATATATCAGGGAACATATTAGAAAATATTAGTGAATACATAAACAGATACCAAAATAAATTGTTCTTTAGATATCCAATCATAACACAGAACACATATCCCAATCATTCTCTTTTGCTATACATTCTTTTAAAAATAACCAGCTTGTACTTTTTCTTTAATGTGAATCCACTAACACCAAGAAAAAAAATTTTAATATATGGAACACAACTGTTAGCCAGCAACTTTCAGCCGAAGGAAAATATCCTGATAAACTGAAAAAAATGCTGACTTACTTGCTTTTTGCACACTTTCTTAGTGAGCAATTTTTATTTAAAAAAAAAATCCTTATTTATTGAAAGTTTTTAGTACTTCCTTAGCTTTTATTCTGCTTTCTGTTCATTATTCAGTTACAGTCCTGCACTAAGAACTTTAACTTCAAGAATAAATAACTGATTATTCAGAGCTCTGTATCTCTTTAAATTTAGTATTTCAAGCTGTAAGTGCATTACTATTTGAATAATTACAACACATATTAATAGGAGCAAATATTCCACTGAATATTTAGCTATTTTATAAATGTGTTGATTATATGCAACTCTCCTACCAGGCAACAACAGCAGAAGGAAGCAGTCCAATCAGTCCAAGGATTCTCTTCCTAAAGAAAAAACAAGTATGACTCATGACATATCTGGAGCTAAATTACTTTTTTAAACTGGAGAAATTTCAAATAAAACCCTCTTGATCGCATTTTTAAGTTTGTTGTCCTGTACATGTAGAAACAATCAGCTATCTTTTGGAATGCACAACCACGTATTACCATATTTGGGAAAAGAAAAAATACAATGAACATGAAAACAGGGAAATGAGTGACTCCACTCATTGGTGTTTCCAGGCTAGTCAATGTCTTTCCACAATTCCAAAGTAAAATTATCAGATTTACCAAACCCCACTCATTAATGGCAGTTGATATTAATATCCATACAAACATATTCACATACATCCAAACATGCCAATATTAAGTGTGACAACTATGTAGCATTTTAGAAGGGGATACATCCAGTCCTGGTACAAGCAAAGGAACGAGTTAATGGGACACTTAAAATTACATGATTGCAAACTATTTTTCAGTTTTCTGTTTTTCCTTTCCCAACAAAGAATCTAGAACTCCACATGAAATACCCATGTATGCTATACAGTATTTATAATGAAGTTCAGTAGCGTCCTGAGGCGTCACGGTTTTCTAATGATAGCCTGCAAGAAATACAGCAGTGTTATTGCAACTCCTTAGAAACTTAACTCAGGCCAAGACACAGACACCTCAGCATGCTTACAATTCACAGCCTAGAGTCCTCTCTTAACTGTAGGATCCAATTACCATTCTGTTAAAAAAAAAAACAGAGAAAGGCTTGCTGTATTCTGCTAAATCACAGCCAGGATAGCAGAATGAAGTGAGAAAACAAACGCCTCCCCTATAGCAACCTATTGTTGCTGTGTATCCCCATTAAACAAAAAAGATTTGAGTCAACATATGGCAGAAAAGTGATCCTACCCAGCAAGAGACAGGGCTACTGAAAACAAAGATGACTCTGCTCCGTTCCTGTTAAAAGTTATGCCACTGTGAAGCAAAGAATTCTGTAGTCTGTAGGAATAGAAACGATGCGTGAGATTTATCCCAAGGAACAGGGCATTTAGCAGGGAGTGACACATTCTCATCTCTAATTCATGTTCCCAAGACAATTTAAATTCATGCAGTCACTCTTTAAGATAGATTACTTGGAGGGAGGAGATGGGTTTGAACACTCTTACACAGAACCAAACTGAATCTTCCAACTCTTACATCAGTAATCTAACAGATAGGTTGTTAAATAAAAGGTTATTCAATCTCCCCATCCTTCATGTTAAAAGTAAGCAGCTACACCAAACTAAGAATCTCTGAAGATGAATGTGTGCTTGGTGTGGCCTGAGAACACTGACAAAATAGAGCCCTTGGACACTTAAGCTGAGGATTGTAAATGGCTGAATGGGAAATAGGCGCTAAACTGCTCTAGCTGCTGCGTGCTGAATGTGCACAGAAGTAAAATCCTAGACACTAGAGATACAAATTAAAATCAAGGAAGAGCCTTCTGATTTTAGGCATCAGCTGTGCGAGATTTCTCAGATCGCATTTTTGGACTTAGGCACCTCAGTTCTCCCTAAATCCTGCTTTAGGTACTTAAGTCCTTTATTGGATCTAGCCAATAAACTCTCTCTCTGTGTCTTTACTCTACCTGGTTAAGTATATCAGATCCTATTATGTTTTGCCTCCCTTTTTATTTTTTATGAGATCCTTATATTTCTAACACGCAGTTAATTGTTTATCCTATGTGTAGTTTGGTTTTTTATACTCACTACTGCACACATAATTACTAAGTGTAACTAAATAATTTACTAAGGGCCTTATTTCAGAAGTACTGAGAATCAACAGCTCCGATTTTCTCAAAGGGAATTAAGATCCCTTGGAAAACCCATACTGTACAGAAATGCCAGAGACACTGGTAGCAGTCTAGCCCTATTCAGCTCACTTTAACTTTTGAGACTAAGCTTTGTGGACTCTCATACCTAAAAATATTTACTCAAAGCCAACTTCTGCCCAACACTGTGTTGCACAAAGATTTGCGTTTGTTTTACTGCAGTGATGCTGAGCATTTTTCCATTTAAAAGTCTGCCTGCCGGAACTATCTCACTAAAGCCCCAAAAGTCTACTAAGCAACAAAGAACAAACTGAAGCACAACAAAACCCAGTTGGTTCTGAGCATTCATTATTTCTTAGCCAAGTCTGAAGTGACTCAAACATCAGCAGCTAAGGTCTTCAAAAGCCATTCAAGAATTGCTTTTTTTAATATGGTTTGAGATTTCCTTTTTTATGTTTATTTGTTTTTTCTAGAAGAAAAGGTGTTACTGGTTTCTCAGTAGAATAACTAGTTCTCAGGAACACTCTGCTTTTTTTTTTTTTTTTTAAAAAAAAAAAAAAAAGAGTATGACTCTTATTTGCCTAATCTAATCTTTCTCCAATTAATTTTATTTTGCCTTTGCTACACATATCTTGGCAAAGAGTTACAACAGCTGGATAGCTAGCTAGCTACCTTTAAAGAAATAGAGGGAAAACAGCCAGAAAGCCATTACCACATTTCTCTTAGACTATAACTACTTTCTTTGGGTTAACTACTTTTTCATGGGATATATGCCAGGAGAAACTGTAAAAATGGGGCTCAGCTCCAGATTTCCAGTACGCAGGTATTAATTTTTAGGTCCACTGCCTGCCACTGCCTGTTCCCTTAGCCTGGGTTGGTTTTGCTTCATTTTGTTTATACTGCTGTTGACTTCCAAAGATCTTAAATCAGAATAATCGTGTATAATTTACCTAAAGCAGGGTCAAATACAACTTAAACTATTTTATTGTCATCTCATATTTAATTGGGTTGCACATACTACTTGTACAAGGAATTGCTTATAGAAACATCCATTCAACAGCTTAAAAAGCATAAGGAATGCACCTCTACCTCACTGTACTGAAGGCATAATACTTTGTAGGTACCTTTCTAAATGAGGACAACTAAGAATTACATAAGCAGTTGTAAAATACTGCTCTACAGTAGGGAAGGGAAAGGACAATCCCTGAAGTCTTCCTTAGAATGGCCCACGTGAACTGTGCAATGGCATGGTTTTGTTTTAAAGTATCATTTATCTGACCCTACAAGACGAAAAAAAACAGCTTTTTGTGTGCGCTATTTTTAATAGAGTGGTGGTAGAGCTGTGTGTGTTATCTAATCTAGTAAAAAGTTGCATGTCTTTTTTTTCCTCTCTTACATAACTATCTCATCCTGATGGTAACACAGTGAAAGATTAGAAAATTCAGGGGTTTTTTTCTTGTTTAGTTAAATATGCCAAAGGTGAAATAATGCACCAAAACCAAAGCTTGAAGAATCAGCTGTAGCTTAAAGATGTAAGAATGACCCCATTGGGTAATACCAAGGTGCAACTAGGCCCAGTACCCTGTTTCCAACGGTGATCAAAAATGAACCTATAGAGAATAAGGACAATGTGAATATACAGTCAGGTTTCTCCCCAAATAATCTCCCAGATTCCAGAGACCTGCGTCTCAGGGATTTCCTGACACAGAAGTGATTATTTTTATGTAATGGATTCTTTTCTATGAAATTCTCTATACTTTTCTTGAACCCAACCGTAGTATGCCAGGCTCCAAAATTACTTTATACCCAGAGGATTCCCTCTATTCTTGCAGCATACTGCTGGCATGTATTTAGGAACAAATTTGAAGTCTGTATCTTTAATCTAATGAACTTCAACAACTTTCTACAACCACACAGAATAAACTTAAGCAAAAATAAATCTTTTGTCTATCTGAACCTAGGTATTTTTTCTTTCTTAATGCATGGAAGCCCTGAGTTTCCAAGAGAAACCTAAGACAATAAGGGCAACTGTGAATGTAGAGAACAGCATGTATCCCAAACATCAGAGGGCAGTGAGGGCTTACAGTAAGTAGTGCTAGCAAAAAGAGAAAGCTCTGAAAAAAAGTACTAAATAAAGATAGATTTCTACAAATGGTGGGAGCCGTGTAAAATGTCAGGCTCCCTACCCATCTATTCATCCATCCTACTCTAACTCCCTTCTTTCACTGTTTTTAATTGTTTTGAAGTGAAAGATGATGGAAAAAACCTCAACTCTTCTGCTCCAAACCCCAAGGCTGGCAAAGCCATGAGTATTTTGTTCCTGTATGTTGTGAATTATGAAAAATAGCTGATTGTAGCTGACAATATTGCTTGAATCATCAGCATAAATGCTAACATATGAACTTTTATAGAAATCATTGGAAGTGGCAATGGTGGAAAGAAACAGGTTTTCATTTCTACTTGTTTTTAATTGTTCCTGCAGAAGACAACCTCACTATCCTAACTCCAGCTTTTTAAGGAAGTCTCACAAGCCCTTGAACTTTATCCCATTTTATTTTTCTTCTCCATTTCCATGGGTAATCTAATCTGAAATGCATAATAAACTACTGTTCTCTTTAATGATGGCCCACAGCATTTCCTTCTGAGTTTTACTTCTGTCCAAATTCTCTGCTTATCTCCCTGATACTTTGTGAAGGGTCAACTCACACCTGACATGTCTAAAACAGAATCCATAACCCATTGAAACCATTCAAAGTAATTCAAAGCATTTTACCTCATCTCACCATCATCCAAGTTCACACTACAGGCATCTCTTTTACTGTGATCTTTCCTTAGACTGTCACTTCCTAACTGACTCCATTTATTTAATGAATTACTCTAAGAGACTATCTTTCCTATCTCTTCATGTTTAAAATATACCCATGTTCTCCCTCATATTTCAATTACCATAATATCTTTTTTCTTTGGCTTTAGGAACTTGAAAGACACTGTAAAGGCAAAGGATGTGGTTTAGAGTGGTTGAGTTCAGACAAAACACCTGCATGTAATTCCAGATGTGTCTGGTTATTTCCACTCATGGCATCTTTGCCTATAGCCCTCTTAACAACCTTCACTATCATCCTCCAGCCTGTCATATGTGAAATACAGCTGAAGACAAATATAGCTTTGTTCCTTTCATAAAGCCATAAATTCATTTTCCTGATGTGTAAGCCTTGCCTGGAAGGTTTTAGAGGAACTGTTATATTTATCAGAGACTTCTGGATTTACGACAGCCTTCTAACTTAAAGAAAAAAAAAAAGGCATCGTAGCAACTGTAAATACATAGCACTTATGCAATAGTCTTTAAGTTTTCATTAGAGGCTGACATACATCTGGAAACCCTAGACATTTCCCCACGAAAATGCACTGTGACTACTACTTAATTTAGGTAAAATAGATCAGGTACTTCCCCAAAAGCGCTCGGCTTACAATTTTACACTTGTGGGAAACAAAGTTTACTGCACCAACTGGCTGTTACGGCACAGCACGCGCACAGCAGGTCTGAACAACAAACGCATCGGACCCCATCCTATGGGCATCCTACACGAAGTGCTGGAAACGGTCAGGGAAAGAGGGATAAACACATAACCCCTAAGGACAAAGCGCTTTTTCTTAAATCGTGTAACTTTCATCGTGTCCTCCATTAAAAAACTAACGCAGAAGGAAAACGGGCCAGTCCAAACTGCCGGAGACGCCTGTCAGCATCAGCCGCCGGGAGGGAGGGCGGCCGTGCGGGGGCTGCCCGGCAGGGACCCGCCAGGGGAAGCCTCCGGGGCCACGGCCGCTACAGACCCACGTCCCCCCCGAGGCGCCCGGAGACCCGCTGGAGACCCCTCTCCCCGCCCCGGCGGCACCACCCCTTCGCGCGGGGCTGCCTCCCCCGCCGCCCAGCCCCAGCAGCGCTGCTAACGCCCGACCCTCGCGGCCGCTCCTCAGAGCGGCGCCGCTCCCGCGAGCCAACCCGGCGCCCGCGGGCCTGTCCCTCTTCCCCAGCAAACTACCCTCCTCCGCCCGGCCCCGCCAGGGCGCTCCCTCCCCGCCGCGCCGCACTCCCTCTCGGCCCCGGGGCGGCAGAGGCGGCGAGGGCAGCGCCCAGGGCTCCGCTCCCGGGCGGCTGCGAGGGGCGCTAAGGGAACGACACTCCCCCGACCGCCGGCCGAGCCTTCCCGCACGGGCCCGCCCTCTCCCCTGCCCCCCTCTCCCCCCGCGTGACTCACTCCCTGGCCGCCCGGCGCCAGCCCCGCCCCCCGCCCCATTACGGCGCGCGCATGGAGCGCTGTTTTGTAACCTCCTTCCATCTTGCGCCCTCCTCCTGCCCCGCCCCTCCGTGGCGTCGCCCGCCGCCAATGGCCGGCCCGCCTGGCGGTCAGCTGACGTAGCGCTTTATGTAAGCCGGCGGGGCGAGGGCGCGCGGCGGAGAGGTTTGAAAGGGGGGCAGCGCTGGGCGCGGGACCGTGGCCTCGGGTCGCGCGCGCAGAGGCGCGCACGTGATTCCCCCCCTCCGCTCCCCCCCCTCACCCCGCCTGCGAGGGTGCCTTGCTTCCTCCTCCGCCTCGCGCCGCCAGTGCCTCAGCGTCGTGCGCGGAGCCGAGCCCGGCGGCCGGAGCGGGAGTGCCACACCCCCCTTGCCGGAGCCGGGCAGCCGATGGCGTTCTCTCCCGTGGCCGTGGGCTCGGAGGTGTCGCCGGAGCCGGGCGGCAGCGGGAGCCCGGGCGAGGAAGCAGATGGAGAGCGGGAGCTGCTGCCGCGGCTGGGCGAGAGGCTGGTGCCCGGGAACCGCCTGAAGGAAGTGGTGGGCGCGTCCTTGGCGTCGCTGTGCCTCGGCCCCCTCGCCGGCCCGCAGCGCCTCGGGACCCTCGTGGATTGCCTGGTGCTGAACTACGGCCTGCGGCAGAGGCTGGGCTGGAGCCCGGACGGTGGGGCCGCGGCGGAGGGCGGGGGCGCGGCCGAGGGGCCGCTGCGCTGCTGCGGCTGCGGCAGGTTCCTGAGCGAGCCGGTCACCGTCCCGTGCGGGCACACGTACTGCCGCCGCTGTCTCCGGAGGGAGCTGCGGGCCCGCTGCCGCCGCTGCCGGGACTGGCTGCTGCCGGCGGGGGGCACCAGCACGGCCGCTGCCCCGCTGCGGACCAGCGTCGTCCTCAACCAGCTGGCGGAGAAGTGGTTCCCGGGCGAGTGCGAGAGGGCGAGGACCGGGAGGCGGCTGGAGGAGCTGCTGGCCCAGGGCCGCTTCCGAGAGGCTCTGGGGGCCGCCAGCCAGGCTCTGCGAGCAGGTAAGGCTTGTGGCGAGCAGGCTCTACCTCCGGCCGGTCCCGCGGGCCTGAGCCGCAGCCTCCCGCCTCGCTCCCCGTCCTCGTCCCGCGGGAGCGTGACGAGCTGGTAGCAAAGCACGGCAGGCTCGGGGGGCTGGAAGTGTGGCGGAGGAGGTGGGTGTGCGTTTCCTTCCAGCCCGTCAGCCCCTCTCCCCTACTGCCGACGCCGTCGGTGATCGAAATGGACCGATAAAGAACATCCGAAGTTTTCTCGAGTTTGCTGAGAGGTCTCAAGGAGCCTCCCCACAGTCTGGTGGAGTGGACGGACCGATTGCGGGACGCGAGGCTGTTTGGACCTCAGCTAGGCGTCAAGCCTGGTAGTGGAGTACACTTCAGAGCCACGGAGGAGCGCCCAACACGGGCTTCTCCATGTCTGTCTTTTTTTTTTTCCCCCACATGCTTTCGTGGGACTTGTTTACAGAAGAGTTTGTGGGCTTCGTTTTGTTTTGTATTTGGTAATCGCTGTGCCTGGACAAGAGAAATTCTGTTGCTGTATTTAACCTTGTTTCCTGAGAGAGACCTATTTTCACAGTCTTAAGTGTCACCAAGACAATTCCCAGCAGGCCGGGCCCAGTTGCATAAGCAGACAGGCATGGAGGGGGACAGGTTGTGTAATGGCAGTGACATCATAGGTGGGTGTGGTTGAAGTTTTATAATACACTGTTGAGAGGGTGCAAAGACGAGAGGTAGAGGCACGGTTTTAGACTACCTTGTGTCAATCGCAAGCAGTATGTCTGGTACCATGAACACTTGAGATATGGTCAGTTTTTCAGAGTTTAGTCTTTGTAGAGGGAGACAAATTTGTGTGATGAATATACCTAGATGGATCCAGTGAGAGATTCCTTTGTTGTTTTTATTTGACTATGGATTTTACCACCTGGTGACCTGTGGGGTTCCATTTTCGTTTGTGCCATTTTATTTCTGTTCAGAAATTTAGCAATATTTTTATAGATGAAGTGTATTACGTTTGTACAGTTGTCTGCAGCGGAGGAAAAAACAAAAGCTTGCATAAATCTAGTCCTCCCAGTCTGTTCTGGGGAGATATGTTAGGTCTAGTTCCAGAATAAACTGTTTTCAATGTAGGTGGGATTGAATCTCAGATATATTTTACATGCCTTTTGGCAACCTAATTTAAAGAGGTTCAGTTGTGGCCTTCAATTCTACGTTATTTGCCAGGGGGTTTCTAAAATGTGGGATATGGGATAGATGTGACCTGAGAAAGTAGCTGATCTATTTTAAATCTTGGAACTGTAAGAAGCAGACTTTTCTTTGTGTGTTCTGAACGACAGCATTGACTCATACAAGCCACAAAGAAACTGAGTCAAAATTCAGTGGCCTTCAGGGTACAAACTGATGAATCCATTATTGATCACAAATGTTTACAGGAGTCCCGTTTCATGTTTCGAGATTGTTTTGAAAGAATAAAAGAGAAAATTAATTCCACAGACTCTAGTTAATCTTTCTTTTACGGATTTCGCAATACCATTTAGATAGCTATGGGGAAAGAATTTTAATTGCTTTTATTGTGAAGCTACATCTTGAATTTTGGCTTTAAAATTTGAGAATAGTTATCAGCTGTGATGCTTATCCACAATTTTATTATTTAAATTTAGTACCTGTGCTAGAAGCTCAGTTTAAGATCCTTTGTACAACTATTTCCTGTGTCTCCAGTTCTGAGAACTATCAATATTCCAAGCATTCTGGTGAAGATACTGAAGAACTTAATGAATCAGAATGCAGATGTATGTTAAATTCCAGCTTAGGGCTGTGGGCTCACAACTACAAATTGAAGGTGATTTCAGGCCAATAGAGAACTAATTAATAGCTGCTGGTACACTTTCTGTCTTCCTCCAGAATATGAGTTCTTGAAAACACTTAGAGGTGGAAAAGACGTAGCATAAGAAAGGTATTCATGTTTAAAATCATTCATGTTCTGTTTCAGTGTTTCCTCACTGCTAGTTCATCTCTGTTTCTTTTTAATGCAGATAGGGAGTTAAAAATTTGTGATAAGCATAAATCTTATGTCCTAAATAAGGCATTGGCAGTGAACCTTTACTTAAATGGCATCTTTTCATAACTTTCTTACATTGCTTGAAACACCTGAAAGAGAAATATTTGCCATGGTGCAAAAGTGACTTTTGAAAAACATGAGGAATGTTAACATTCATAAGGTTAATATATTCCTTGCAGGGGTTGAAATGAAATAGTTTAGTTAAAGGAAGTCTATTGGATTAAAATCCAAGTGCAGCTTGTCTTTAATCAAGTATCCTGAAACACACAGCTAATACGCTTGAGTTTGGTCTGAATCACAGGCTGGTTCCTGCTGGAGTGGGCCTCGGAGGTCTGTTGACCAATCAATCTCCTGTTCAAAGCAGAATAAACACTGAGTTCAGAGCAGTTTGCTTAAGGTTTTGTCCAGCTGGATCATGAAAACCTACAAGGGTGACGATTCCATAGCCTCTTGGGGCAACCTGCTCAAAGGTTAATTATCCTCATGGTGAAAAATTTTCTCCTTATTTCAAGTCAGAACCGCCTTTGTTTCAGTTTATAACCATTGTCTCTTGTTTTTCACTTGTGCACTTCAGTAGAGAGTCTTCTAGGTAGCCTCCTCTCGGATTCTGATTCTCCCAAGGTCTTTGGGAATTGTTTTCCACTAAACAAGCCCAGTTCTCTCAGCCTCGTCTCAGGGGTTGTGTGTTCCAACCCCTGGCCATTGGGGTGACCCTATAGTACTGTATTAATAAATACTGTGTCCTGAAGTTTTTCCGCGTAGTGGTTGTGATGCGCGTGCCTTTTATTTTGAAGAATTTGGTATATTTTTTAAGAACCCTATAAAAAGCATGCAGGATCAGACCAGAGATGGTCCATTTATTGGTATGTTTCTGCTGACAGTAGCCAGGAGCAGATGCTTTGGAAATAGTATAAAAAAAGAAATTGTATTGAGTGGGTTTTTGTGTGTGCGCCTTTGTATACTTTCCTATTAATGTAATAATAACTGGTACGCACAGTACCAGTTGAGTACGCACTCAAAGTACTTGGTGTCTTTTTTATTAAAACCATTTGTCTTTGGGTATGCTAGAAGTGAGCGATTTCTGTATTTACAATATGTTGGGTTACTGAAATTGAAAATTCAAGCACAAATTTTATTTATGCTCTGTTTAGTCCTTGGTCTAAGGATTTGAAATAGTTTTGTTTCTTCCCTTTAGGTGGCAAATTTTAAAATATATTGCAAATGATGCTGAAACATTGCAAAATGTTTTTTCACAATTACAAAGCCTAGAAATTAAATTATGGTTGCAAAATTGGACATACAAATGTAGATCTTTTGGTCTCGCAAATATTTAGGCCCAATTTGTTATACGTGTTTGATCATTCATTGGCAGTGTTCGTGTGCGTTCAGCAGCAGAGTTGGGGTCCCAGTTAAACTTCTTGGTTTAGCCCTTTGTTTTGTACCAGTTCAATTGGAACCATGCTTTTTGCTTTGAAAAAGAAATGGACAAAACGTCCACCTGCTGTAGACTTGAACTCACATTTTTATCTTCAAACTACCCCTTGCCCTCCCCCCAGAAAAGAAGGCTGAGTTCCTCAGGTCGGCAGCTACACTTCAAAGTCTCAAAAAGATGAGCTCCCCCTGATTATGTGCAAATAGGTAGCTTATCAGAGCACAAAGACCTGCACTTACTGCTACCTCTGAAGAAAAGAATTTAGTTTGATACTAACTCTGCTGGACACCAAAGTCAAATTCAACAGAAAAAACGGTCTGAAGAGTTTGATCTGAGCTCCTGCCTTACTAGGCTATAACAATCACAAAACCACAGGAAAGCAGGCTTCAGAGTCCTTCTGCTTGCAGAACTGGGTGTTTAAGTTAGACAAAGACAATTTCCCAGACTTCTGTTAATACAAACATTTTATTATGTCTAAAATAAAAAACAAACAAACTAGGTTTGGGAATATTCCTATTTGAAGGGAAACTGTCAGCTCAAAAGAAAAATCAGAAAGATGCTTTAGATTCAGCTGTGAAATCTTTTGTCAGTTTCGATTTTCTTAACCTTTTGTTTTCCATTAAGATCTTTTTACATCTAGCATTGTGGATCTAAATATAAAGCAATATGTTGGAATACATGGGAACATTGACCAGTCTGTCTTTTAAATGTAAGACAAGCTAATGTTGGAAATTATGAAAATTTAAACTAGACATTTAGAGTAGACAAAGATAGAATATTGAATTGAAATGATCCTCTCCCAAGAAAATCTTGTTGAAACAAAGTTAAAGAACTATTTAATTTTAGTATTGTTTACAGTAGACCAATGTTTGACCTATCTCATTCAATGAAAAACGCAGGTGTATCAAAAAAAAAAACCCAATCAATAGCAAAGCAGTGTGCAATACTTTATTCTGTCAGTCTCAATGTTCGATCTTTTAAAATATATTTTCTTGTTGCTGCAGGATACATTAGAGGGTACAAAATCTGATCTTTAGCTTGAAAGGCATGAGCCTGGAATTACTGCCACTTTTATTACCCAAACACTGGGGGGTGGGGGAGAATGTACTCCAGTAGTTTTGAAAGTATGGTACAAAAAAGTGTGGTTATGACATATCACTATGAAAGCATATCTAATTAAAAATTACACATTTCTGAATTATTAAAATGTTACTATTTTTGTCTTCAGATTCCAGTGACTTGATGCTAAGAATTTACAGAGCTGAGTCATATGTTGGCCTCCAAGAATATAAAACAGCCATAGAAGATCTAAATTTTGTTATTTCTAAAATGCCAAATTGGCCAGAGGTAAGTTGATATGAACTCTTCATTTTTCAAAATCTGTATTGACCTATAAAATTAATGAATTCTAAATTATACTTACACAAAGTTAAGAACCTAGATCCGCTACCTTAAATGTTATCTTATAAGATGTGCAAAATGCTAAAGGTGTCTCAAAATAGTTACATGAGACAGGCTACTGATGAGTACAGCAGGTTAGAGTTGATTGATGGAACTGTTGATTTAGCCTTCATCAAAAACTTCAGGTATTTTTATTTTGTATCACAACATGAGATGGTGTCTTTGGACGAAGGGTTAAGTGCAGGAGAACTGACTTCTTGGGAAGTATTATGAAGTACTTTTGTTCTGTCTGTAGTTACTTGTTATTGATGATTTTATTTCTTTATAAGAGCACTTCTGTGTGTTCTCTTAAGAAAAGTTATTAAATATTTACAAACTTAACTTCAGCTTAATGTTATTTGACTGGATGGTTGGCTGAAATGGTGCAGTCAGCTTTAATTGCTTGAAAGCAGAATTTCTGAGGCCTGTACATTTGGTAGGTTGATGTAATTGAGTTTTAAAATTTCCTATGCTATGTACAAGTTAGTCCTTTTAAAGCTCTGCATTTTCCTGAAGTTTTTATACTTTGATTGTATTTCTCAAAGTCAGAGCATTTTAAGCATTATCTGTTCCTTGAGAATATCACATGAGATGAGTGAGCACTGTTGCCAGTCAGGACTAGAATTCTTGGCTCTATGTTAAGTCAACATTTCTCTCATATTTCTTGAGTTTTACTGGTAAAACAGTTTGCTATATAAATAGGACAACACCGTTTTCTTTTCCAAATGCTACCAAAGAATGAAAAAATATTTAGCACAAGCAATAAGTTCTTTTGCAATAGTATTGGCTAAAAAAAATGTAAGTGTGCTTTTGGGGCCTTTTTTAGTGGCTCCAGTACTTGGAGTTGGGACAGTTTATGGTGATGTAACCTGTAACAGCTGGGATTTGGGGTTTGTTTTGTTTATTTCTTAATTTTTATTAAGAGAAGGACACTTTGCTGTTTTAGCTTGGAAAGTTTTTCTTCGAAAAGCCCAAAGAAACTCAGTGGGAACTGAGCTTTGCAAATAGTGCAGGCAGCTGGGGAGTCACTGGCCTTCAGAACTGTGAGATACTGCATATTGCAGCACTGTCTAAACTCTGAGCACAGCAGGAGCAGCAAGATCTTGCCACACAAGGGGAGATAACTGCTGCTGTCTCCGTCTCTCCTGTGTTCAGCAGTTCCATGGCTACTGCAAATTCAGAGAGCATCCTACTTTTCGCCTCTCAGCGCTGGTGGTATTGTTTACTTTTTTCTATATGTTTGGAAAGAAACCTCACTTCACTTAACTGAGCTTGGTTTGATGGATTCCTCTAACAATTTTCATCTCTGTAGGAAAATAAACTGTAAGAGGAGGATTATCATACTTTCCTTCTTCAGGATACATCTTAATGAAATTGCCCAAATCCACCAAAGATGATGCATGCCCTCATCTGACAGCCTTGTTTAACAGACTGTACTGTTAATACTGGCAGTTGTTCCATATAAACTGCGCTCCGGGTGGTTTTTTTGTTTGGTGTGGTGTTTTGTTGTTTTTTTTTTTTTTAAATTCAGCTTTCTAGCCCATCATCCAAAATCTCATATCCAACTAGATGTTGTTGTTTTATCTAACTTTTGCTAGATAACTGTTGTTTTTATCTAACTTGTATTTATATTACTGCAAATGCAACTTTTTAAAATTGAGATAAGTTGCATAAGGAGCTTCTTAGTTCCAACATCATATAGTAGGTTCCGCAAAATTCAGTAGTCTTTTCTCCCCTTGTTTTTCCTTCAGAGAAAAGAGTAAACAGATGATTTTTTTTTTTCCTAGCTGATGTCTAGTGTTCAAGAATAAAATATAGTTGGAGAAAGCAATTCCAAAAGTGCACTGTTTTGTGTTAAGAATATAGATTAAGATGTATGTAAGGGATGCATGGTTGTGTGGATTGTTTTCTTTGTAGTTACCCTTCTGCAGACTGGAACCATAAGGCTTTTAATGAAATTTAGGCTGGGTGGAGAAGGGATTGAGAGCAGCCCTGCAGAGAAGGACTTGGGGGTGTTGGTTGAAGAAAAGCTGGACATGAGCCAGCAATGTGCACTCACAGCCCAGAAAGCCAACTGTATCCTGGGCTGCATCAAAAGAAGCGTGGCCAGCAGGTCGAGGGAGGTGATTCTGCCCCTCTGCGCTGGTGAGACCCCACCTGGAGTACTGCGTCCAGCTCTGGGGCCCCCAACATAAGAAGGACATGGACCTGCTGGAGCGAATCCAGAGGAGGGCCACAAAAATGATCAGAGGGATGGAGCACCTCTTCTCTGAAGAAGGGCTGAGAGAGTTGGGCTTCTTCAGCCTGGAGAAGAGAAGGCTCTGGGGAGACCTAGCAGCCTTTCAGTACCTCAAGGGGGCCTACAAGAAAGTGGAGAGGGACTTTTGACAAGGGCACGTAGTGATAGGACAAGAGGCAATGGCTTTAAACTGAAAGAGGGTAGATTTAGATGAGATCTAAGGAAGAAATTCTTCACTCTGAGGGTGGTGAGGCACTGGAACAAGTTGTCCAGAGAAGCTGTGGATGCCCCATCCCTGGAAGTGTTCAAGGCCAGGCTGGATGGGGCTTTGAGCAACTTGGTCTAGTGGAAGGTGTCCCTGCCCATGGCAGAGGGTTGGAACTAGATGATCTTTAAGGTCCTTCCAACCCAAACCATTCTATGATTCTATGAAACAGAGCTGTTGTATGAGGTTATGTAATAATTTGCGTTGTGTGTCTCTCTTCTTCCCCTCCAAAGGCTCACAGAAGGGGGAACTTAAAGGCATTTTGTGAATTCAGCACTAGTCAGGTTTTTAACCCTTCATGTAAGCCAAAACAAATTAGCTGGAAGGAGACTGACACCAGCCTATCCTGTGACTCTTTTTCAAACAGTGTAGGGGGATGTATGTTAGATAAGGCATATAGATCATCCACACTGTGCACAGGTGAAGTTTGTTGAAGAGCTACATTCTTTTTGTCATGGAGGGTTCTAATTCTAACTCTGTTGTAATGCCTGTAGATGAATACTGCAGTTCTGCATACTTTCTAGAAATGTCTTCCTGGTATGTGTTTTTCAGGTCTACTTCCGGAAAGGAAAAGTGCTGCAAGACTCTGGCTTTGTAGGTGATGCCTTACAACTGTTTCTACAGTGCTTAGCCCTTGATAAGGACTTTCTTCCAGCCAAGCTACAAGTAGAAAGGGTAATTTTATTTATGAAACTGGATTACTATCTCTGACTTGATTCCTTTATACAGCTCGCATTATGGTAGACTTTGAGCATCTAAAAATCTTCAGTAGATACAGAGAAGGTTCAGGTGGCAGACTAGTTCCTTTCAAGATACACCATACTATGGTGAAGAGATAGTCCTAATGTACAAGTTTTAAGTACGCGTTTCAAAGTACGTATGCTTTTGAAGTTACTAAATCAAAATCTAGAAAACTGGAAAGCAGGCAGCAAGTTAAATATTCGAAGTTGAACTCTTTTGTGCCCAGAGCACAACAGTTTTTCTTTGAAAGTAAAAACTTAAATTGAAAAAGCTGCATGATATTGAATTGATAATGTCTAACTGTTCGAAGACCTCACTTGTAGTATAAAAGATTTCTAGATAAATTTCTTTTCAGAAATATAGGTATGTAGGGTTCTGCTTATTCTCAATTGTTCTTTCTCAGTTACTGCGTAAAGCAAGCTCTATCTATAACTTCATATAGATTAAATTAATATTTTTGGTATGTAGTTTTATAATAAAGCTATATCTAGATCCTTTTTCAATATTATGAACACTTAGCTGTTTGTTTTCTAGACATTGTGTGATGTGCTGTCACCAGAGAAGTTAGGAGAGAGTCTGAAGGAATCTGCTTGGAATTCACCACATATTCGAAATAAATCTTTTATACTTGGTTCTGAGGTGACTGAGTCTTACTGCAACTTACAGCTTTGTCCTGAGCAGGTAACAAAAACTATAGGGTAACTTTTCTCTTCGTCTGATAGACAAACATCAGACATTCTGATATCTTTATTTGTCATACTTACTTTCCAGCCTAAATGCTGACTTTCTGTAATTGGCTAAATTGGAAGAAAAGAATTGTGATTTGAGAGTAATGTATTTTCATTTGGAGTGTTAGACTCCTCATTCCAGTGAACTACTTCTTAGAAGGTGCTGAGATTTGATGTTAGTGACTTCAAAATAAAGAGAAATACATTCTTTTTCTTCTCTTTGAAGCAGATGAAGATTTTTAAATTGTTACTACTAAGCAAATTTGAGTACTGTCTTGACTTACCAAATTCCTCTAGTTAACTAATGAACTAACTGGGGGTATCAGTTTGGCTTATATATCTTTGCATGTTCACATCTTATATACTTAGATTTGTGTTATTCTTTAAGTACAGTTCAGTTCATCTTACTGTTACAGAGCTTAGGAGGATCAGAGGTACTGGAGCCTGTCGGTGGAAGCTTAAATCGTGCACAGTCTGCCCATGCTCTTAACTCAACAGAAGACCTTGCCAAGGAAGATGGCTTAAAGAGAGTGTCTTCTGAACCCCTTCTCTCTGGCCAAGAAAAAGGTGCTTTGTTGAAAAGAAAGCTTTCCTTTTCAGAACAGGATACAGTTGTATGTGAAGATGGAAGAAGCAAACACAAAAAGCAAGGAGGTAAACAGTCACTTACTTTGAAATTTAAAGTATTTACTGTCTTGTGCCTTTCATTGAAGGAGTATTTTGTCTTGCTTTTCCTTAGAAAGTACAAAAAGGGACATGACACTGGCTTTTGGAACAATTCCGGGGGATTTGATTGATGTATCAGATTTTGAGTGCTCTCTATGTATGAGGTAAGATTTCCTCCTTGATTCAATATTTCCATTATAGATGCTCGGCCACGTATCTGTTACACATATAAACTGAGGGAGTTACAGGTTGTGATGAGTTCTGATACCAGTCAATAATTTTCAGCCTTCCTCTATCGCTGCAGTTAAATGCTTATTTAAATGTGTCACTTGCTGTAGTGCTATGTAATACAGCTTTATTTGAATCAAGCTGCCTTTTAAATTAAACTTCACGTTGTTAACTGGTAACCTAAAGAGGACAAGATCTTTTGTAGGTAAATGTTAGGGCTTTTTTTCAGTCAATAAAGCTATTTAACTTCTTATTTTGGGAAGGCTAATGCTTAGAAGTATTGTCTGTGAACCTCATACTTGTCTAGGAGGTGTCGATACTTCAGAATGTTAGTATACTTAAATGTAGCTGATCTATTTGAAAGCTCTTATTGAGTCGTCTTGGTTTTCATAATAAATACCTTAAAACATGATGTATGCTAAACTGTCCATAGTTATGTTACTAGTGTGTAATACTGCTGTTAAAACAACTTGGCTCCTCAAAGAATCACTTAATTTTGTGTATTCTGAATCTCTGTGTAGTGAGACCAAAATCTTTGTACATTGGGATAAATGTTTAGATATTTAGAGTGTTGAAATGTGTCCAGATTCATCAGAAAACACAAAAAATGAGTGATGTCGTGGTAAATGGAAACAAACTGCAGTATAGGGGAAAAAGTAGAATAAGGAGACATGGGATTAATGTTCTCTGCTTTGTTATGGTATAACTAGTCTTAAAATTAGAGGTCAATCACTGACTTTTTTTAGCAAAACACACGCTTGCCATGGTATCTAACTTTCTGTAACTTTCTTCCAGGCTATTCTTTGAGCCAGTGACAACCCCTTGTGGACATACTTTTTGCAAAGGTTGCTTGGAACGGTGTTTAGACCATGCTCCTCAGTGTCCACTCTGTAAGGAGAGTTTGAAAGAGGTACTGTTTCTCAGTAGAACTTGCAAATACAAATATTGTATCATTTTAAAGGCCGTTTCACTTAAACCCAGCAACTTGGATTCACTTGGGTTATGAATTGCGGCTAGAATGGAAAAACTCGAGACAAACTTTGTTAATGCAAGTTGATTACATTTGCCTCGGGGTCTTAATGTTTCTGTGTTTGTTCTGTGTTTAATTACACCAATGTTTTCTGGTGTAATTAAATCCTGAGTGTTTGTAAACTTTGGTAACTATTCAGTAAAACTTCTCTGTGATTTCTGTACACTTTCCTTATTTGTATGGCTGTATAACCTGGGAAATCAATTCTGTCTCTGGTAAGCATAAAAATAGAAACTGAGTTAGACGTTAGAGTTGTCAGACACTAGGAACTAGAACAGAGAATCTCATTTTCAAATATTAGAGTAACATTCGGTGTTAAGTAATGAAACATAAGAACTTCAGAGCTGTAAGTTTTCATGGGTTTAAATTAATTTACGACACATTTCATATATCGTGTTTTTAAATAAAAGCTGCATTTTCTCAAGTCTTTTGTTAATATATAGGAAAAGAAATATCAATATATTTTTTTAAATTGCTTACAGTACCTTGCAAGCAGAAAATACAGCATCACAGAACTGCTGGAGGAATTAATAATGAAATACTTGTCTGATGAATTAGATGAGAGAAAAAGAATTCATGCTGAAGAAACCGCTGAACACTCAAAGTAAGCTTGCTGTCTTTTATCTAGAAAACTTGAGAGATTAGTATGGAAATCCTTTTTAAAATGTTTAATCATTTTTGTGATTATTAATGATGGCATATTATGTATGCAAGAAGGAGCATAAAGACATGTTAATTTGGTGTCTTAAATGTGTATTTCAGAAAATTAACAGTTTTTTAACTACTATGGAAATAAAAAAAAACACACTTTGATAGTAGCAATGTGAGGCTTTTAAGTCCTCTACAAAATAAATTTACGCTTCTGTTTCTCTTTCTGTGTGCACGGTCGTGGAGCCTCAGTTTTAGCTTTGCTGCTGTTAATGGAATTGCCCTCTTGAGTTGGCTGCAGAGTCTCAGATACTTCAATTTCTTTCAAAGCAGTTCATAATAGACATTAATCGTATAAGATAGACGTGATGAAAAAAATTGTTGGGATTTATCTTGATGTTTATATGCAGTAGAGTTCTTCAGATCTGTAAAGCATCATGTATTGTAGATATTAATGTTGGAAAACTATTTAAAACTATAGCTTATGCAACTTACGTAACAGAATCCATACATTAGAATTCTGTTTCATAGTCTGAAAGGTATTAAATACCTGGTAATGGTTTTAATGCTAACTGTACACACTTGATAAAATAGCATGAAAAAAATATTTTATTTTCCAACTAGGCCTCCTGAGGCATATTGTAAGGTAAAAATTATACCCTGGGTTGCATCTTGTGATCTGGAGTCCATCATTGAAAATAATCTAAATGGTGACCTGGCTACTCTGTAGTTACTGCTACAGCTTTCTAGTTCCAGGTAAACTGTCACTCTGAGGGCATAATGGCTTGTATGGCTCAAACTAAAACAAAAGGAAAAAAAATAACTAACACCCCCGTCCCCCAAACAAAACCCTTCATTCACTGACTAGATACTCGCTAACTGGGTAACTATGAGGCTTACTGTCCAGTATGTATTCAAATCAGTACATAGGTATTCAGTCACTGTTACTGGTATGTGTTTTATTGTTTATGAAAGTTATTACAATGTGCTTATTACTAAACTTTGAAAGAGTGCTTTATGACCTCAAATACAGCAAGCATACTGAGAAAAAAAAGTATTGTCTTGGCACAGTTCAGTGTTTAGATTTGTAAGCCACATATTTCTTTTGATGTTCTCTTGAAGCTTGACCAAGAATGTTCCAATGTTTGTTTGCACTATGGCATATCCTACTGTGCCTTGCCCTCTACATGTGTTTGAGCCAAGATACCGACTAATGATTCGCAGAAGTATGGAAACTGGGACTAAACAGTTTGGGATGTGTATAAGTGATTCTCAAAATGGGTAGGTTTACATCCTAATTCTAAGCTTCTCATCTCATGTCTTTTTTTTTAATTATAAAAAGCTTCCTTTCAGAAGTGTATAATTGCATTGCTGACAAGGTCTCTTTTCTAGTTTTGCAGATTATGGATGCATGCTGCAAATTAGGAACGTTCACTTTCTACCTGATGGACGGTCTGTTGTTGATACAGTTGGTGGAAAGAGATTTAGAGTTTTACGGAGAGGAATGAAAGATGGTTATTGTACTGCAGATATAGAATATTTGGAAGATGTTAAGGTATCCAGAATGCTGTCTAAATACTTACTAGTATTAATATCTCAAGATTTTTGCTTGATTTGTTCTTGAGGGGTCTGTTTCAAATTTTTAGGTCCCTAGCCCTGGAAGATTCAGTGCCAGCACGTGGAAGAAACGGAAGCTAGCTTAATTTTTTATTATTACAAAGCAACAAAGAAATACTGTGCTTTTTGTTTGAACAATAGTTTGAAGCTGTAACTTTTTAAAATATCACAGGACTTCTTTACTGTTCAGTCATTAGCAATCAAGGTTTAGGAGAATGCAAGAAATACATTTAAATATAGTTGAAATTGAATGTTTTTTTATTTTAGCTTAAACACCTTAGTAATTGTTTCTTTCTCTAATGATATTTTCATAACATTCCTCCTACAGGTTGCTAATGAAGAAGAACTAAAGAAACTGAGAGAACTTCACAATTTTGTTTACAATCAGGCCTGCAGTTGGTTCCAAAACTTAAGGAACAAATTTCGCACTCAAATTCTTCAGCACTTTGGGCCAATGCCTGACAGGGAGGAAAATATACAGGTGAGACATCATTTAATGTCAATTACTGGGTGCTTATTTCTAAAAATAAAAACCCTGTTAACAACTGCTAAACATTAAAAGAAAAAAACCCCACTTTTTTCCCCGACTTGAAAGGCAGTAAGGCTTGCATCTTGTTTCTCTTATGATGAACAACAAAAGGCAGTTCTGTCACTGTTCAACAGTTTTTGCAGAAAAGAATGATATGCTGCTGTGGAGATAAAACTAGTAAACTGAGAACACTTTAAGTTCCAGTAGCATTTTAAACTGTTGGTTTGTGTAAAGCTGCTGGAATTCAAATGAAAAAAACCTGTATTTTCTTCTCTATGACACGTGCAAGCAGTAATCTTTGGCAAAGAAGTAATCACAAATAACTCTGCCATTTGGAGCTAGTGCCATAAACAGCTGCAGCTGCTAGGATTTGACAAATGTTTCTTAAGAAACTAGCTGCAGCAATCTATTTTGATGGTTATTATAAACAATTAATGAAGGTTGGTGAGGTCCTGAGAGAGTGGAGGCTGGGGAAAAGTAGCATTTAAAAGTATGTAAAACTTGGATTTCAAAGTGGAATTTTATGAAGTGGGATCTTATGGGAGCTTGTCCCTCACCCATCTGCTGCATACTTTTATGAGACTATATTAACTGATCTGGGAGGACTGTAGATGCTGTGGAGGCCAGTGCATGAATTCAGAAGTGATTTTAGAACAATTTAATAAATCAGATTTAAAACAACATGCTAGGAAAGAGGAATAAGTGTGCAAAACCAGGATAACTAGCAGGACAGCAATACTGTGGGTGTATACCTGAGATTTCTAATAGAACACAAATGTGTCAACTGTGTGATACAGATGAAAGAGAGGAAACGTCATCCTGAAGTGTACCACTACCAGTAATATTTTTGCAAGTCATTTGAGGTAATTAATCTTCTCTGCAGTGATATGACCTCTGCTGAGGAGTATTGTGTCCAGTTCTGGGCATGACATCTAAGGCTTGGTGTAGAGAATTTAATAAAGTACGGGGAAAAAGTTACATAGTATGTTTTATCACCTCAGAAGAAACTGATTAAGTAGTCCTGCTCTGTCTAGGAGGTAATGAGAAGGGAGTGGAATTGGGAGGTGATAGAGGAGTCCTTCAAATATAACAAAGACAATAGTAAAGAAAACCTTAGGCTTCAAGATTTTCAAGTCCTAAGAATAGCATGACAGGTAATAGATTTAGTTTTTATCAGGGAGCTTTGTTATTAGGTGACTGTACTATACTTGGCCATCTTTTCCGAAGGAATCTGTGAGCTTCCTTTGTTGTCTTAAAAGTAATTGCTTTATCAAGCTTAGTTTAAGTGTACTTTATTTGACTTCTCAGTTGGGGAGGGATCAGAAGAGATCCCTTCAGAACCCTTCTGATCTCATGGATCTGGAATTCTCTAGTTAGTATCGAACTTTAAACTAGTCTTGATCGCTGATGACTTTTACTTTTGATGTCTTCATCGTGTTAGTCAACTACACTACATCGGTTATGGGTAACCAATTTATCTTTTATTTTTAGGCAATGCCCAATGGTCCTGCTTGGTGTTGGTGGCTTCTAGCTGTTCTTCCAGTAGACCCCAGATACCAGCTATCAGTTCTCTCCATGATGTCTTTAAAAGACCGTCTGATAAAAATCCAACATATACTCACGTATTTTTCTAGAGACCAGTCCAAGTGACTAACCGTATGGGTCTTCCCGAAAAGTTACTCTGTTCTGGTTGTCGTAGCAGCTGGAATTCTTGCTGCCTTTGCACATCTAGCGCTGGTTTGAGAAGTGTAATGGAACTGCTTTTTCTCTCTCATCCCCACCCTCCCGACTTCCTGAACCACGTGGTTCTTTGAATGCACACTTTTCTTCAACTATGAGAGAAGACCACTGATGATTGCACAAAGTCAATCCAGCTAGATATGTTTTTCACATTATCTACATGACAATTTGCACTATGTAGAAGAGAACATTTTTGAGACTTGATAATTTTAGCCACTGACTTTTTAAAGCTGTGGGAAGTGCAGGACTTAAGGCTGACAGTCCAAGTTTACAACACTGAGGAGGTATTAAAGGTTTTGCAAATGTTTGCCTCATATAACTGTTCTTTTGCTGTTTGCACAAATATTTGAAATATAGTATTGAATGTCACTGTTGGATATTACTACTCCTGTTGAATTATCTTGACCATGAATATGGCACAAATTTTTTAAGTTATCTTGTAAATGTATGCATCACAAAACAGGTGACATTATGAACTGTATGCTGAACTGAGAGCCAATTTTAAGGAACAAATGCAAAAAAAAAAAAAAGGTACTTCTGTCTAAAAATACTTAAACTGTGAATATGGTTTACATACCTAGGCCTGTACATGTTAAAGAGGAAACTTAAAACTACATGCTAGTACCAGTTACATTTCTACTGGGCTTTTCAGGCTGGCTGTTCTTCCAGAGCACACACCTAGTTTATAGAGCTTAGAAGATGAAATCTTAGAGTGTGTGCGCGTGTGTGTATTGGGGATTGTGCATCCAGGATTTAAAAGCTTAAAGTTTTATTTGAACTTTTTCAGTTGGTGCAAATGTGAGTTCTATGCCTTACTCATATCAATAGTAGAGCACACTGCAGTGGCAAGGTTAGCATCATGCTGCCGATAGGTACTTTTTGTAATTAAAGGTTTGCATATTTGTGAATATGTCCGATACTGGCTTTCTTGTATGTAAATCATTTGTAAAATATTTCTTAAATCTTGCTTTTGCTAATATATTTAATTTTCAATAAAAGCTAAAAGTTTGTAATATTTTTAACTTTATCAGGAACTAAAAATCACTTTCACTTTCCATATGCTTCTGTTCTGGGATCTTGAGTAAATCCAGAAGCAGCTGTTTAACCTACATCAAGGTTGTGGGCACTTCATGATGTAATTGATATGTACATTACCTGTTTGTGATTATAGTACCTGTCCCAGACTGGTTATTGGTCAGACAAGTTTTTTGCTGGTGTCCTGCTTTTGTATCTACTTTGTTTAAATTAAGGTGGTGTCAGGTATGAAGTTTGCGTTTCACAAAACTTAAAAGTTGTGGGAATATTTCACAGACTTGCTGATCAGATGCTCTGGCCTTGTTCTCTTCCGGAGTTTAAGGCTTGAGATTTTACAGGCAACCCAAAATCTACTGGATCATTTTTAATGTGGGCTTCTATCTAGGGTAAATTTCCCCTTTATTGTATGAATAAAGTCCCAGATTAGTATTTGGAAAGCTTTATTTGCGTAGTAAAAGAAGGGGGATCCTCTATTTCTCCACTTCAGTATGTTACAACTTTAGAGACTTAATCTTTGTATCACCATGATCTTTTTAAGAATGCAGGTGATGGGATTTTCTTTCTTTTTTTCTTGACAGTGAAAAGTCCCTGTAGCCAGGCTTGCAATACCCAAATAATCTAGTGGTAATTTTTTTTTTTTTCTTGCCAAGAGCTTTAGTTTTGAAATTGAGTATTACCTAGTCTACTGGAAGATGTGGCTTCCAGGTGTTCTTATACACCCCATGAGTTTTTTATTAAATAAAAATTCAGATAAGAAAGTGTCAGTTGGCTTGCACTGTCTTGTGCATATGTAAGTTCTACTTCTGGAATTGTAAACCATGTAAGAGAGAACTTCATTAAAAAGGAACAGCAACAACAGAAAAAAAAAAAGAAGGCAAAGTTACTGTGATTAACACGTGCTGCGTTAAGACTGATTGTAAGTACTACTGTTTAGTAACTATTCCACGCACATGATCACTGTAGGTGCTGTTGGGAATGATATGAAATTGAGAATGGAGAGGAAAGATTTTTAAGAGGATTTTTAAGTTGGAATTTTTTCAAGTGGTTGTTTTGTGGACCAGGCTTTGTCACTTTTTGCAGTTAGAATGAGGCAGAACAACAAGCTTGCCTGAATGTTGGCATAGACCTTTCAGCAAATACCTTGGAGAGAGATACCATGCTGTACTTTGTACATAGTGTTTTGAATTTGGGGAGTACTTCCTTATTCTTTTGATCTTTTTTTTTTTTTTTAACCCCCCCCCCACATGTCACACAACAAGGGTTCTTTAGATATTGGATGATAAAACAGCAACGGACTAAGGACCAAGTTTGATCAACTTTATTATAATAATGTAAGTTGACAATCGATGCAATTAAGCTTGAGCAGAACACAAGCAATCTAAGCGTGACCAAAAGGGAGAAGGGGAAGCTCACTTGCTGTGTAGGCAAGCTAGAACACCACTAATGATTAGTGTTACCTGCTCATGAGCAACAGTCAGGGAAATTGTCAACCTCTCACGTTCTCTGTCATGACATGAGGATGTCCGTCACTGGGCACCACCCCTGGACTGCCCAATGAGAGCTACCCCAAGTTACTGTTGGGGCGCCTTGTTTATGGGATTGCGCCTTCCCTGTTCAGTCGTATGACTGACAGGTTGATGTAGCCATATTCTTTACATAAGTGCGAGAACAAAACTAGACGTGTTGCGAAAGATTGGTGATCCAGAAATAGTTATACAATAAATTGGGTGTGCATGTATGTTAATACAAGAAAGGTCATAAACTTCAACGTGAGGGATTAGAGTCACTGTACTGAGACATATCTGCCCAGAACTGATGTGTATTTTTCAAATCTTCCTGGCAAGGACCTCTTCCCAGTTTTGCCAAATTGTGGCTGGAGGCCTCGCTAAAATTCTTAATTCATGATTAATATTCACCTCTAGTCTCTTTACCTTAATTACTGTTACCAAACAAACATGTCTTGTAACAACTTGATGCCCTGGGTGAGAACCAATGACCTTTAGGTTCAGAAACCTCACCTTTCTCAGTGTGAAATGGTGACTTCATGTTTCTCCATCTAACATTATTTTTTCTTTTGGAAAGGCTTTGGTGGGCAAATACACAAACTTCATCACATTCTTTCTAGCAAATTGTCTCTCTGTGGGCCTTTTACTGGTCCTAAGTTTCTTTAAGGACAGTTTGCAAAGACGGCTGTAAGATATGTTGGTGGGGGTGGCTACGAAACTTGAAGTGATGCTGGAACATCAGTAGGGAGAAATGTTTGCTCTGAACCCCATGAAAGACTGGGCTGTATTCAAACACTGCAAGAGGCTTTACAAGACTGGCAAGGACAGTATGCCCATCCTTTTGGTTTTATGAGTCATCTAATCCATTCCTTTGAGCTCTGTCCTGGTGGGGGTGGAGTAAATATCTGCTACATACTGAAATTTTACTATAGCCTCATTTGCATTGATTACAAGTGAGACAGGTAGAGTTAATTTGCACAACTGAGTCTTCTGAACAACAGCACAAGGGAGGCTTCCAGTCCAAGGTACTGTTCACTTGACATTACCAGTTGGGAATGGTTGTTCCCAGAGGGAATGGTTGAAACTGGCTTTGAGCAGGTCTTCAGGAGCAGTAGATAAACCACAACTGCCTGGCCTGCACCTGACCAAGGCTGAGATGTTGCTCTTTCAGGACTGTATTTGACTGTAGGAACCTGGCTGTCTACAATTCTGAGGGTGACAGAGCACTGGCACAGGCTGCCCAGGGAGGGTGTGGAGTCTCCTTCTCTGGAGATACTCAAAACCCGCCTGGACGCAGCCCTGTGCAGCCTGCTCTAGGTGACCCTGCTCTGGCAGGGGGGTTGGACTAGATGATCTCCAGAGGTCCCTTCCAACCCCTACCGTTCTGTGATTCTAATGGGAAGAAGGTTGTTCCAGTTAGTTGAGTAGACATGAGATACCTGAAAAAGATTATTGTATCTATGCCACTTTATCACACTGAAATCTGTCCATTACCCTCTCATTTATGTGCTTTTCTACAATTACAAAAAAAAAAAAAAAAATTGTAAAATGTTTAATGCTAGGATGTAAGTTATTCTAAAGCCTTTACCAAAGCAAAAATAAAGAGTTAGTGAGATTTGAGCCTTGATTTTGGTGAAGTTATACTTTCCTGGAACGTAATGATTGCAACTGCTTTTACAAGCAAAGGCCAATAGCAGGATTTCAGCATGGATTTAAAAACATAATTGCACAAGTGATAGTACAGGTGATGTAGCTTAAATGCAGCCAGGAGTGCCTATGAGGATGTGGCAGGCTCTCTAGGGCAGAAAGTTTTGAATGTTACAGAGAAAAAAGTTGGTAAAGAAGTCTCTATAGTTCTAGTTGAGGGTTTTCGTTTCGTTTGGTAAGCTGGAAGAATGTCCTAGATGGGAAGTAACCTTTAAGGCAGACTGAATACGAACCTGTGCTAGCTAGGAAGCTGGCTGGTTACTAGATGCTTAAGTGTGTTAGAAAAGGGAAAGGATGTAATGAGAAGCTGGGGACAGGGAGCTGTGCTATATTAAGACAAATACAGTCACTTTCCCATCCAAATCGAAATTCTCTGGAGCTTGGTGTCTTAAACTACTTAATTATGTCATCTATTTGTGTGAGCGTTGGTTCCTTGCGTTCAAGAGCTTTCTAGTCTGTCAGCTAGGAAGGTTTTCATCAGCATAAAGAGCCACGCAAGGTGCTTGGCAAAGCGGGGTAGCTTCTCCCTGCCGCTGCTGTAAGGTGGTGGTGGGTTTTCTCTTTCCCTTTTGTTCCTTTTTTTTTTTTTCCCCCTTTTCCTTTCCCCCTGCATCAGGCTGTACTTGGTTCTGACCTGCTGGGGCTGCCGCCCCCTGCCCCGTGAGGGTTTAGCCGACCTGTCTACCAGCAGTTTCGGCTAAAGAAACAGCTTTTTTCATCCTTGCTGGATCATGGAGCTCCCTGTTGCTGTGAGGCGACCTCTTCTCTGTGAAAAGCTCTGTCCTTGAAAAGGCTTGAACTTGATGCTTGATATTCTCAAGCATCCTGTTGAGCTTTCGGCAACTTGTCTGCTGTTCTGTTTTTCTATCAAGATACCTTCCTACTGGTGATGACATCTGTCATCAGGAGAGGAGGGAGGGAGAAAAGCTGTTGTAGTTAATTCTTACACCAAGTTCCACGCAAATACATCTTAATTCCCTCTCAAGAAGTTTTGAATTTTACCTTCTACGGGGAACAACAAATCTTCTGTCTTCTCCAAGTTTAAGATCTTCTTTACAGTCAGGGTATGCTCTTTAGGAAGTAAGTCAGTCCTTCAGAAAGCTCCCCAACTAGCTGAACTGATAATCGTTTCCACAGTGAAGAAAGATACCAGGATGTGTCTAAGGCCTGCTACAAGGCTCCCGAGGTGGAAACCAAAGCTCCAGAGGCAGCCGCAGCATTGCTGCGGCCCAGCCCCTCTTTCAGTAACTTAAGGAAACCAATTGAAACAGTGGGGTAGGAAGGGGAAATTAAGAATCTTCCCGTCCTACAGATCTCCGCCTGCCCGTGGTGGTTCAAGCACTCTCGTAAGAAGTAAGGGAAAAGTTTTATCCCTTTCCCGCAGTGGAGAGGGGATTAAGTTGCTTATGGTGACTGTTCTAACCTGTCAGGTGTGTATCATGTTCTGAGTGAACAGGTATGCTTTGAGATCCTGGCTTTTTGTATCCTGATGAGGCTTAGATGAGTAAGAGGCTGTTCTGTCCTGTCAAGATCCAAGATGCTTCTGCAAAAGCACAACAGCAGATGCTTAAGTGGTAGGGGAATTTACCTACCAAAAATGAACTTCGTGGCTTTAGGTCCCTCTCGATAAGGAGCCATTGCACAACAATTCTGAGGATTTGAGTTTTGAATGCACATGCTTAGATCTGAAATAGAACAGGGATTTGGGAACTGAGACTGCAACCCAGTTCTAGAGGTACTTAAGCTCTGCAGGAAATTCAGGGTTTGTGGGTTTATTGTTTTTAAATCAAGCTTCTATGAAACTTTAAAGTTCTCCTCTTGTACATCCCTGAAACAAGTCTTGATTGTTCAAAGAACCTTTACATGTTATTTTTGTCTAAGCCCAGAAACTGAGCATTCTCATGTGTAAGTTTTTGGAAGTTTTGAACAGGGAAGAGCGCTCTGAAAACACACGTGACATGCCTACTGCACTGTGATCCAAATACAGCGCAACAGGCATGTCTGGTTTTATTTTAAAACATAGCTCAAGATTTCCTTCCAACACTATTTCACAATTAAGTTGTGTTGCTAAAGAAATCACTGGGGCTGAGAGAAAAGGTTCAGATGCCCACTCTAGCGAGGGAACAGTCATGATTTTTCTTTGGGTATGAATTACTTTAATAGCTTTCAAAAAGAAAGGCTTCAAAACCAGGGAGTGCCTTAATGCCATCCCCAAGAAGTCTAGATCAAACCTTCTCCTAGGCCTTCAATTCCCTTTTTACAGCTCTCCCCAGGCAGAGGATATTAAACCCATACCTTCAGCGTCCTGGATAGGTGCTTTAACCTTTGAACTGTGGGTGGAGGACAAATCAGTAGGAGCCATGACTGGTTTTCCCCTCACATATTTTTTACAGAATGGGTGTTTGGGGTTGGCTTTTTTTGGAAATGAAATGTTATAAAGGCTGAACACCAGGTGCCACGCACCTGTACCTGAAGCAGTGTAGGATGCAAAACAAGTCCTGCCCTCAGCACTTCCCTCTGCTAAGTCTAACCAGCTCCTTGCCGAGATCTTTAAAGAACTTACACGGTTAAGCAGGTAACTCTGCTAATTAGGACATGGTCTAATCCAGGGTCCCAGGTTCCACAGCAGGTGCTTAAAAATTAATTTTCATTAAAAGTATTCCAACTCAATTTAAAAAATGAAAATTAATTTCAGTAACATCTCTATGTAACAGTTTTTGTGAAGATGATACAAGAATTTTTTTATTTAAGAATGTGTTGGGACAGTTTTTAAAACGGGACAAAAAAGAGCAAGTGCTACAAGAGCAATTTCTGGCTGAAGAAATGCTCGGGTTATTGCATCAATGTCATAGTCGGAATGCTGAACCAGGGGGAAGTATTTTCATTTCATAGCAAAAAGCTTTGTGAAGAACTTCCAGCTAAACAACTCAACAGCTGACATGCAGCACTTCTGCCTTTAGGACAACTGAAGTTCTTGCAGATATGACAGACTTCACAGGTTTCGTCTGCTGATCACAGCAACACACCATTAATGCTAACTGCTGCGTCTTGGTATTTCCTTGCAAGGCAACTGCTCAAGCAAGGGTTTGCTTCGGAGAGTTCAGTGCAGACTGCACAAAAACCCCAGGCAGCCCACCCCATCCAAAAGCTGAAGAATGACCATCTCCATGGCAACTAGAGAACTTAGCATGCTCATGCCCAGCACAGATTGGCACAATTTTACAAATGAAGTTAGTATAATCAGGGTGCAAGTAATTTGAGAAAAGTAACTAGAGACAGTACAGAATATTCCAGGTGTAACACAAACCATTGTCCATTACTAGTTATTATTGCTTGGGGGAACACTGTACAGAGACAGCAATAAACACAGCAATGTGGGTGGAAAGAGAGACACAAATGGCTGGCTGCAGTTGTCTGTCTCACCATGGTGCTAGGCTAGTCAAGAGACTAATAAGCTTGTCAGGTTGATTAGCCATCAGTGCTAACACCCAGCATAGTGTTGGGTAGGGAGGGGAAGAATAGGGAATGAGACCTTCAATTCTTGCATAACTTTACCCTCAGGTTACACACTGTTATACAGCAGAGCTAGCAGACTGCCGCCACCGGGAGAAAGAAGTGCCGCACTCCTTTACAGTTGTTAGCTCTGGTTCTTGTCTGATTACAAGATAAGGCGATCCAAGTCACCCACACAAGCAAACGAAGAGCATGCACTCATCCCTTTGTGCCCATTAATTTTTCTGCTAGTTGAAGTTAATACCACTACCTTGTTAGGAGAGCTAGCTGAGAGCATGCTTTCAGATGTGCTAGCTTAAGTATGTAGGTGAGTACAACCTTGGTAAATAGCTTGCTTGCTAAAAAACCACTGTCCTGAGGATCTTCACTTTTAAGTCAGTGCTTCCACAGGAATGTTATGCCACCAAGGGATTTCAGCCTCTTTGTCATTGCTAGCCCTTATTATTATTTCATTTAGAAATTCATTAGGAAAGCAACTGTCCTCAAGACTAAGAAAAGACTAGTTATTTTGCTTTAGTGTAAGCTTTGATCAATTTAAAAGCCCCTGTGCTTAACTTCGGAAGACAGCACTGCTGAGAGGACTGTTTAGAGCTCTTCTATACGACTACATACAAGACATGGTCCGTTCCTGTGAATGAGGCAGCCAGCAGCAGCATTTAATCCAGTTACTGACACTAAGGGGTAAGCCTGACCTACCAACCAGCTGTAAAGCAGTACATGAGGAACAAAGCACCACAGCTTCCTGTAAGAGTGAGACACTTAATCAAGTAGTAGAGTATCTTCCAGAAGAGTCACTTAACACCACTCCATGCAGGTTTTAGTGCATAAGCTTTTTACAAGAGTATTACCTAACTTAAAGTCCTGAAATTATGTACCACAGCTGATGGCTAGTTTTAGAGCATACTTATTGAATAAGTCTCCATGAAGAAGCTTTGAATTCAGTAGTTTATTTATAATTGTAAAAGCATAAGTGTTACATACATTGAGTAATTGCATATTTGTTGGAATCGTACCTACTCAGAAGACTGGTGTGTGCAAAGACAAGACAGTCATGCTTAGATTTCCCCCCAGTAGTTTGTTGCTTTACTATTTATTCCCCCCTTTAGTTCAGTAAAGTTTCCATAGAAACAGAGTGAGGAAATATAGAATAGCTAGACTTACTGAAGTGTATGAAGACAGTTTGACAACATCCCATAGGTCCTTTAGAACTACTGAAGGCAGAGATCTGCCTGGTATTTAAAAGGGCAAGGACTGGACTAGGCAAGAGTTACAGCAAACAGGCAACAAGCCTAGTTACAGCTCACTCAAACCATTCGTATTTATAGCTGGTTACAAAAGAGATGTGGTGTCAACTTTATCACATCATTCCAGAAGATATCACTAGGGTATGTATACACACACGTATTTTAAAAAATACATGTATGTATATACTTTTTTTTTTTAAATAAGGCAGGTATTTATTTCAGGCTCTTAAAACATTTTTCCAGCCCCTTTTTCCTATTAATATAGGATATGTTGCCATTTTATTGCTAAAGAAAGCATACCATCATTGCAAGCAGAACAGCATCAGCACTGGCTTTAGTTAGCAGTCCAGTTGAGTTAATAAGGTTCAAGACATACATTATTACTATGGAAGAATATTACTGTTACAGAAATACAGAAGACTAGTTGAATTCTATTTAGATCTCGCCAAATCATTCTACTGACATAGTCTGTAGTTAACAGTATACACTAAAAAGCAGAACAGCACCATTTTGGAGCAACAGAAAGAGATACCTAGAACACTACTTCCCCATCTTTTACTAAGTTGTTATATTAAAAAAATACACAAAGGAAGGATGAGGACAACAGACTTCATCTGCTGCTCTAACAATGCTTTCTTCTGTAAGAAAGGATGCAGGACTTTTGAGCTCATCCAAATGTGGTAATGAATGTGCACGCCATTATCTTTGCATAACTAGTAAGAGTTACTTGTTAGTATGACTTACAAGGTGCACTCTCGAAGTTTTTTGTCAGCCTGCTTCAAGGAGATCCAGGTGTTTAACATGTTTGATCGCAGTTTGGCCCACACTAAATGGTTGTTTAACCCAAAGATCTGGGCAGCAAACTGGGCTGCTCCTTCAGGTGACAGAGTAGTAGGACAGCCAAGACCTGCAGAGAAGAGAGTGCCACTTACCAAAGCATATTTTATAGTCAAACAAAACACTGCCTCTAAAGAACAATTTAAGACGATGTTTGTTTCAGTCTCCGGGAATCACATGATCTGGTTTTAAAGTTACTGAGGTGTCATGTGTTCCACTACTTCTACCACGACTGCTTCATGTCATTTTAAACCAAAAACCAGCATACCTCTCCGTAAGGAGAGCCATTTGGTAACAGACTTCTGGGCCTCCTAGTTGCCAAGCATCCATTCAAGTCACTAACAAAAGTTAAAAATCATACAGGTAGCAACGCACTGAAGTAAGAGTTAAGCTCTTACCTACACTGATTGTGGAGAAAAATACTTTTTGATCTTTGATCATAAGTAAAAATGCAGCTCAGTAACTGTGAGCAAAATTCAATTATTTAAATCCCCATTAATACTAATTCCAATTTTAAACTGGAATGTTTAGCAAGGATAAGGCAAGGTTTATATCTTTCTAAAGATTATTCCTAGGTAATCTTTGCTCTCTTTATTGGGCTTTTTGCCATCAAGAAGTCAAAGACTGTATGCAAGATATTTCTAAAGACTGTTCAGTACTGATCCAGCTACTTTTCCAGTGTTTTGCCATGTGTGTGTTTGGATACTGTATGTACACTAGAACAACAAAAATAGAGCTAGGTCAGTACAAAAGTATAAGTTGAAGATCATCTTACCGCTGGGGAGTCTGAGAGAGGACCACACATCCTGAGTGCCCCAGTCAGCTGAGAGCGGAGGACAGTTGACAACTGGGTAAGCAGTGTTGCCAGACATTACTGGCCCCAACCCGTTGCTTCTGCCGGCTACTGCAACAAACACTGTTGGGATTCCATCGCCTGGGGAGGGAGGAAGACATTCAGAAATAAGCAATCCACCTTGTTCTCTACCACTTACTTTTGTGGGAACTTTATCTGAGCCCACAATGCTGTTTGCAGCTATTTTGTGAATTCCATTACATAGCACTAGAATTTTCTGTCTAAGTTCCCCCTTTGCAGAAATATCTTCTAAATCTTGCAGCCTTAAATCCCAGCGACTGTTTACCACAACTGAAGTTAGCATGTCTTACTCTGTCTCTGGGGAAGTCTCAGTATCACAGGAATAGGTACTGCTTAGCTCTGTAGAGAACATAGCCATTAAACCTCTGGCATCTTTAAGTGTTCCTCTCCTTAAATCTTACACAGTTCACCTCAAATAAATGTTTCTCAACTGTAGTTACCGCATCTGTAGTTTCAGAGTCTTTCACACACCCCATCTGCCAGTTTTGCCCCTGTGGAAAGTATACTCCCACAAAAATAAATAGTTCTCTCTCCTCTGCTAGGCTATAAACGCTTCTGAAGAGATGTCAAGTTTTCTTGGTAAAAATAAGAATTTAAATCAAGTATCTTTTTCTCATGGCATCTAAAACAATAAGCAAGAATATTTTCATTACACAGGCAGGAAAACATGATGGGAGAGGCATCTGCCTTGTAAATAACACAAGAATCTCCAGAGTCAGCGAGAGAAACTATCGCTCCTCCTTGCTTCAGAAGGGCCAGCATTACGCTACAATGAGTGTTTTGACATGATCAAGGCTTGGGCAAAGTAGTTCTGGTACTGGGATAAGAAGCAGAGGTTAGACTTTGAGTAATGGAAGCTGTGGCTGGGCAGTAGGACAATACATTACTCTAACTGCTCAGTGCAGTCTATAACCTGTCATTATGTAATCAGCAAGCATAGAACAGCATTGTAACAGCTTGGTGTTCTGTTTAACAAAAAAAAAGGAAAAAGCCCACACAAATCCTTAAGCTGCCAAGTCATTCTTGAACATGATACTGTTTCAATCCAAATCAGTAGTTCTTTGGCATTTACCTTCATATTCTGCTTTGATCCTCAGGGTTTCATCCGGCCCTTTGTGAGCAGAGGTCACTCTTAACTCACAAGGAATTCCAAAGGTTGCACAGGCCTTTTTTATTTTTTCACAGTGACTGAGGTCAGAAGGAGATCCCATCAACACCACAACTCTACCTTGGCTCTTTGTTTTCAGAAGCAACTAGGGAAGAGAGTGAAGGGGGTGAGGGAAAGAAAAGCAAGCAACAGGACTGAAGACACGCAGTTACTGTTTTTATGAACAACGTATCTAGACTTTAGATACCTCCACTCTTTCTGCAACCCATTCGAAGTTTCTCTTAACCATCTGCAGTGCTTCAGGAGTCACTTCTTTCAGGTCCCGGTAGGACTGAAAAGATGGAAAAAAAACCCTGAAGTTGATGTGGTTTAGGTACACAAAGCATTCATTTTGCTACCATAATTGATAACAATACTCCAACTGAAATATTTATGCAGTTCCTAGCAATTCCACAGGAAGGAGAACAGAGACTGGTACAGATACAGGGGAGAGTGGATATGGAAGCAAAGAAGAGCTATTTAATGAAGAACCGTCTCAGTAAGTGTAAGCAGCCTTCTACATTACAATTCATGGCCACTTGCAACATGAAGGGCTTTTAGCCACGAGGGTATCAAGGTTTTGGAAGCTTCCCAAAGGGTAAATTTAAGGAAAGTCATACAACTTTTTTTAAAATTGGATTTGTAATGACATGATTGCCTGCAGTAGCACTGCACTAGCCAACCTAGGTTTTGCATGATGTTATGTACCTTATTTTAGGGAGATGAGCAAAAGCACTGTCAGAGCAATTCACTCAAGCATCCTACTACCTAATTCAGGTAAATTAAATTAGGAAGCAGAACTGCTTTTTTTTTTTTTTTTTTTTTTTTTTTTTTTTTTTTTTTTTTACAAGTAATACCCCTCCTCACACACGCACACTTTGAAATCTTCCCCAGTGGCTTACAGGCACTTTCTGTCAGCGTCTCTGTTACTAGTCTCAATGACTGTCATAGAAGCTCCATGACAGCAACATTCCCAACCTGGTTCTTTCATAACTACTTACCTGGTAATTCAGAGATATTTGACAAATGTAATCACTACAAGTTGAAATATAGGACAAGTTTTATTTCAAACTTACATTTGCAACCCTAATAGGTGGACAGTCTTTAGTAACACTTAGAGACAACTGAATATTGAATTCAAGCTTAACCAAAATAAATAATGCAGAAAAGCATCCTCCCTGCAGATCCCTCTCATGTATCACCAGATCTCTACTAGTAGAGGATATCACTCTGAATAAACAGAGAAACGTGGAGGTAGACCTGGGAACCAAAGCTTCTGTTCTTCCTACTGATTTGTTGTCCAACTATTTTATTATCTGTACACCAAGTCAGAAATTCTTATTACCCCCGGAAGCTCCAGGCTTCATTACAGTAGCTCCAGTCAATAGTGCTGTTGGGCACTCCTATTGAAGATATACAGGCAGAGGATTTTTTCTACCATAAACCAGGTATGAGCTACTCTAACTCTAGAAAAAGCCACTCTGAAAGCAGATGTTTAACTGTAGAGTTCACTTTTTTCATTCTCCTTCCCAACTGACTTAAAAGGTAAAGATTAAAACACTACCTGTTTGTCCTTCTGCTGGCTTCTGTCTCCTGATGGCCACAGTCTCCATGAATCATTATCAATAACATCAGCAAGAACAATTTCTTTTGTCAGAATATTAACACCAAATTCAATCTATAAAAGACAATAAGAATCCTATTTTAGGAACTATACAGTGATATATTTCCTGTCAGAACCAGGATCATGAGAAATCAGATTCTTATACCTTCAGGTCTACCAGAGTGCAGTTTTGGGGCTGCCATGATTTTTCCAGGATCTCAAAAATAGCTTGAGTAGAACGAGCCATAATATCCACTTCTGTCTGGCCAATAGTAAGTCCAGCAAAACAGAATTTTGCTTCAATTAGCTGCTCCTCAGACCACTGTGGATCATTATTAGCATCATCCTGTTAAGAAAACCAAAACATATACATCATGTAACTTAAGCTTGCTATAAGAGGAAAATAACCATTAGAAGATAATACTAGGTTTTGTTTGTTTTTCAAAAAACAAATACAGGCTTTAAACTAGTATTTTATGATTAGCACTAAAAAAAAGTGACAGCAACACTGAAAACACTTGCTGTAACACCTGAACATCTTTAAAAGCACTTCAGGTTTGGACAGTGCCCCAAGAGGGACAGAGTACACTACAAACACTTTAGGTCATAATTCACAAGACACTTCTTTCACCACGCACTCCCAAAGAAGTTCAGAATCCTAAGTGACTAACTAGCTACTCACCCTCACCATGCAAGTACTGTTTATTTCAGTTTCTTCAAATATATCAACACATCTGTTTCAACTGATGCATTAGGCTTATGCCTAAAATGTCTTTATACCTTATAAATAAAACATTTTTCTACTTTATGTACAGTTTGGCTTGTTATTCTTTGATGGCCCTGTAAGCCAGTATTACATTATATGCACTTTAGACAAAACAGCTGTTGGACAAGAATGCAAGAAGACATTAGGATGGCAAAACTACCAATAGTAAGAGGACTGGTCAGCCACCAGCACTACTTGCTTTATTTGTCAGCATTTTAAAGGAGATAATACAGAGTTCCAGCTTGGTTTAAGTTTGATTAACATCACAGGAAAGGAAACTTACCTTGTAAAACATCTCAATTTTGGGTGGGTAAAACTTATATCCTTCTTTGACACCAGGGTTTCTTTTGAGGAAGGAGCCAGTAGCAATTCTTCTGCACACCCATTCAATTGGGATCATTTCACAGTGAGCTGCTATGAATGCTGTGTCACTCTGTTTCCTGACAAAAGCTGTTTTGATTCCTAAATATAAAGACGGCAACTTAGTTCCATTACTAGGCACACTCCACAGTTGAAACAAGAGTCACAAACATCTTTAAAATTAAAGTACAACTGAATCTTGTTCTTCTCTGGACTTAAGGGACACACTGAATCTCTTCAGGGTATTTTAAGCCCACTCTGGCCTTCGAAAAGGCAATCAATGCGGTTGTCTTCCGCAAGTCATAAGTTTTGCTGATTTTATCACACAACACTTGCTTGTACCTCAGAACCTTATGCTCTGGTCAGAAATCCTATTCTTGCAAATAATTTTGTTCACAGAGCTTTAAAAAAAAAAAAATCTATCCCTCACAATGGTTTGTTTTCAAACAAAAGTTAGCAGCAACCAGATACCCAACCATGCTCTCTGGTGGAAGATCCATCATACATGGAACAGTAATTGGAGGCTTTCAAAGGACTCTGGGTAAGGCAGCAAAATATAAAATCATGATAATCTTTTCTACTTTGTTTAATAAAGGAGGATGGGGCGGGGAAGACAGTGACTTAGTCCTCCCTTTCATACAAACATTTATTTAGGGCACTAGATCTTAGCGATTTATTGGGCAAAAGACATTAAGACACAGAATCGCACGCACACACACAAACCTGCTGCAGCAAATCAACCTTCTCACATAATTCTAAGATGACCCCATATTAAACAGGGACAGCCAACATGTGCAGATAGCCACTGTAAGTGCAAAATGGCTCTTTTTCAATTCCACTCTTGAGGAAAGTCCCACCTTTCTCCCCCCAGGGCAAGACGACTGCCAAGCCCAATTGGCATCTGCCAGAAACAGAGGACAAAGGAGCTGCATCCAGTCAAACCAAGAAGTAGCTTTATTCCATTCTATTTCTAGAGCCATAGAGGAAGAATTAAAGCCTTAAAATATAGCATTTACATTGACTCTTCAGATTTTATTGCATTGCCCAAGGGCAGAATGATTTAAATAATCAACTGCATATTAAGTCACTTCTAAATCCAGGCACTAAGGCCCCCACATGGTTTACTGCTACATTTTTCATCAGTGCAGATGCATGCTTTTGAAGGGCTGGCATTAGCTCTATTATACAAAGGAGAGAAACTTTAACAGAACTTTGTAAATCATCAGCTTCGAAAGAGTAGATTAAGAAGAGTTGCGCAAAGCAAACAAACTACTTCTACAATAAGGCATTCATGTTATCTGCAATTTATGCCAGTCAAATAACCAAACTGGAGAAGAACCCTCAAAGTTCTTTTGTGGCTTTAAAATGCAGCTGCAGTTTACTCTGCATATTTTTTCAGAGCACCTGAAGTTACTGAGCACAGGCCATTTAAAGATCTTTGAGAGGTCTACACAATCGCTTCCTCACATTTAAAATCTGTATTTGTAAGGTATTAAAAATTGATTGTTAGTGTAACTATTGCCATTTTAAGAATTAGACAAAACATCCCATTAATTGTTCCTAAATGAAAACTGGTAGTTCTAAATCAACTGCAAATATAGTCAGAAAGACCTTGGAGGCTTCTTTGTACTGTATGCACAATAGGCTTCCCAAGAAAGCCAGTGACTGAGGATTATACCAAATGACTTGATCACAGCTTCTTTTCCCACTGATCCATTTGCAAAATATCATCTCAGCCCATATTGTAAGAACTACTTGCACAGAAATACAGGTAGATACAACTCTACAGAAACCATGTTTCTCTTCTCCACATATGAAACATGCTAGGACTTTACTGTTTGACCAAGATCTATTACTAAAAATTGTATTATCTGTTATAAAGTGTAGAATAACGGGTACTCAACTGGGACTTGCAGTCTTTGTGCGAATGCTTCAAAGCGCACTGGGCATGCAGCTATAGACAGTCGCAACCAAGTTTACTAGTGCCTGTATTATAGTGCTGTTAGCAGACTCAGGTTAGAAACCCATTAGCTCAAACTCCTCTTCGCAACTTGCAAACTTCTCAAAGACACTTCAAAATGCTTTCTCAGAGCAAACATACTGGCTCAATTTTTGCAAGTGTGGTGCAAAACTTACTTGAGTGACTCAAGTTTTTAGATTTCTAAAGTAAACGTTAAGTTCCCAATAGATTCCATACAGACTGAAATACACATTTGCGATACAGTCCTCATAAGTGTTTAAGTACAAAGAATACAAAAACTTTACATTGATACAGCACACGCAACAGGGGGGGCGGGGGGGGGATAAAAGGACACTTTAATTTTATCTTTTAACATTCATACACAAATTTCACACAGCTTAGACGTAATCTGGTAGTGCCACTAGCTAGCAGTAGCTTCTATGCAGGCAGATGTAGTAAGAAAGGCAAGATGCATCCAGTCCAGTATTACAGGCAAGGGGGCGTGGGGATAGGGAAGAACTGAAAAAAGTTGAGGGGAGGATTAGGGGTGTGAGCAGGAGAAACTATAGAAGTGTTATCTGTGATCAGAAGATGACTTCAGTCAGTCTCATGTTGCAAATGAACGAGTCACCCACCCAGCTCTGTAGTACCAGAGGAAAAAGTGTTAACTAAAAACTAATAGAAAAGACACTCAAAAAAAACAGAGCCTCAAGGCAGGATAAAGCAATACACAGAAACAATACTGTTTTGTAACAGTATCTGTAATACACAGGTATGTATTTTACCTTTGAAATACTTACCTGCTTCTTGAAGCAACTGAAACACACAGCTAGTTGTTGTATTGGAAATGGCAGCCTTCCCTTCCATTCGGTCCTTCCTGGCTGCATTTCCCGCTGTTATTTGGTCTTTTGACTGCATGAGAACACATCCTGGGATATCTGGCAGCTCGTACACTTCTTTCGTTTTACCTTCATTAACTTTTTTACCAAGTTTCAGGTCTAGAGACAGAACAAAAAAAGAAAAATTAGTTTTAGAATGAAATTAGTTTTTTTACTTCTGCATGTAAGCCCACCAAGTTCGCACACTTTATCAGCTGCGTGTAAAGCGAGACCCAGCAGGATCCCACGTTGGAGTCAATGACCACGAAGAGCACGCTAAGCCCCCACCTGCAGGGCAATTTGGCCAGGCAGTTTCCCTCCCGGCAGCGAGGGCGAAAACAATCGCTCAAAACTTCTGCCCACGCGACTCCGGCGCCACGAGGGACGCAACAGTTAAACGCGGGCAGCTTCCCGCTGCAGGCAGCGGTGAGTGCACCCATCGGCTACACCCACCTCCAGACGAGCGCAGCTTTTCACTCGCCGCCGTCTGAGGCGGTGCCGGCAGCAGCCGCGCCGCTTTTACCGATTTTTTGTTTTGGTTTGGTTTTTTTTTAGCTTCGGGACAAACCCGACGCTCAGAAAGCCAAACGGCGCGAGTCGGCAGCGGCCCGCAGCATCCTCCGCCCGGAGCGGGAGGGAGTTGAAGCTTCGGCTCGAAGCGTTCCCCTGCCCCTCGCCGCCTCTCCTGCGGGACGGGGGGCAGTCGTGCCCCTCCTCGGGCTGGGGCGCGGCCACCCACAAAAAAAAAAAAGAAACAAACCCACAAACTTTGCGGGGAAAAAGTTCGCCTCCGAGCACCTACACCCCGAGCCCGGCTGGGTGGGCAGCAGCGTCTCAGGAGCAGGGCCCCCCGACCCACTCCCCATGACCGTTACCGGCCCCCTCTCAGCATTCAACGGCCGCGGCGCGCGGGCCGCCCCCCTCACGGCTTCCCCTGCAGGGGCGGGGGGGGGGGGGGGGCAGGCAGTTACCTGATGCTGCGGGGGCCATGGCTACGGCAGCGGGAGCAGGCACCTAGGGCACAGAACAGAGGCTCAGCACACGCCGCCGGGCCCCACCGCCGGGGTAAGAAGGGGCCGGCGGAAGGGGCGGGCAAGCGGGGCGGCGGGCAGCGGGGCCGCCCGCCAATCGCCGCCCAACGCGCCGGGGACGGCCCGCGCCCCTCTCCGCCCCGCCAAGCCCCCGGGGCGGATCCCGGCCGGCTGACCCCCACCCCGCAACCTCGGCCACCCCCCGGCAAACACGGCCCCGGCCCACTTCCCGGCCAATGCCGGCGCCGCGCCGCGCCCGGCCCCCGACTCCCCGCGCCCCCCACCCTCCGGGCAAACACCCCCCCCCGGCCTGTTGCGCCCCGCGGGGGCAGCGGGTGCGGCGTCGCGGGCCTGGCTGGAAGCGGGGGAGGGGGCGGGGAGGGGACGGGCGAGGCGGCGGTGTGGGGGCCGGGGGCGCCCCCCCGTATGTAAATGAGGGAGGCCGCGCCGGCAGGCTACCGGCGGCCCCGCGCGGCGCGGCGCTGTTGGCTGCGCGCGGCGCCGGCAGGAGCGCGCGGGAGCCGCCACAGCGGGGCCGGGGCCGCCCGCCGGGGCCGCGCCGCCCGCCGCCACGTGCCGCCCGCGCCATGGAGCTGGAGGAGCTGGGCATCCGGGAGGAGTGCGGCGTGTTCGGCTGCATCGCCTCCGGCGTGTGGCCCACGGAGCTGGACGTGCCCCATGTGATCACGCTGGGGCTGGTGGGGCTGCAGCACAGGTAGGGGGGCGCGGGGGTCGGGATCAGGCTGGACGAGGCCACCGTCCGAAACCGGCATCTCCCTGGCGGGCCGGGCCTCGGCGGCTGCCCCGGGGCTGGTGGGAGCCCGCGCCGGCACGTGCAGCCGGGAGGGCCCCGGCTCGCCGCCCCCGGCGGAGGAAGGAGCGGGCTGGGAGGGCAGCGGCGCGGCTGGGGGCCTGCGTGCTCCGCAGCGTCCCGTTCCTTCCTCCCGCTCCGCGCCGGCGCCAGAGCCCCGGCAGCATCCCGGTGGCGAGGCGCAAGGAACGCCCCGCCGCCTCCCGCCCTCCCGGGCCGGCCCCGCCGAAGGAGCAGCTCTCGGACGTGCTTTGGGACCTCGGCTGCCTCGCACTTAAGTCGCATCCGCCCCTGCTGCCGGCCGCCACCGGGGGGCCGCGCCGCCGGCCCGGCCGTGCGCACGTCCCGCGCTGCCCGGGAGCCTCCGTGCGCGGAGCCCGCGGCGTGGCCGCGCAGCCCGGCGGCGGAGGTGCGCCCCGCTCATCGGCTGCGGAGCCCGCCGCCCCGTCCCAGCCACCCGGCCACGCCGCGGCGGTGCATCACGGGCGCTGACCTCCTGCCGGAGTCGCGGCGAGGCCCGGCCGTCATTCTCAGCGTTACTCGAGGTGCTTATCTTAAAGTGTAATTCACACAAATTGAGACTACCGGAACGGCGTCGTTCTCAAGCATTTTTAGGCTCCTGTTAGCCATAGTTGTTTAATCCCCATGATATAATAAATCTTCTACCTGACATGCCTATGGCGATGTAAAACAGACTAGGTTCACTGTGAGCCATGGGGATGCTGAGCTGCAAAACGCAGTTTGGGTTCTGCTTCCGTTGGGTATTCAGAGTTACAATGTTATGCACTGACATACACTAACCATTTTTTCACTGGTGCCAGAAAGGTATATCCTCCTTGTGGGAACACATGCACAGCCATACACGCACATGCTAGTTTTGTAGTACATGCTGGGCTTCTGTAGTACAAACACCTATATCCTATGCTTAACTTTCCATTTGCACAAAGTGGGTTAAATAATCACATTCCTGACAGTCTGGGGAGGTGGGTTTCTCTAAGTACACATGCACTGAATAGATAAAATGATATGTTCTTTGTATTTGTGAGGTCACAGGCATGTAAAGGTTGCTCTGAAATTGTTTTGGACCAATAGAAAATTGTTTACATTGAGATTTTCTGTTTATTACAGCTGAGTTTCGTATACTTTTACTGGTAAAATGCTGCATCCCTACGGGACTCTCATATATTAATGATTTTCTTTGGGTTGCAGGGGTGTCATTCCTAAACTTAGATATATATTTGCCAGTGTCCATCAAAAACGTTTTTATTGGGAGCAATAGAGCTGCAGAATCCAAGGAATAAAGCCATGTAATCAATAGTCTCATTTTAGGTTGTGCTATTTTTCTGTGCAGAGGCTGGGAAAAAATCTTACCTCATTTGTGCCTATACAGTTACACTGCTGGACCTGGAGTTTCTTACTTGGAAATAAAATGATTGATGTATTTTCATTACTTTGCAGCTTACTAACTATCTCAATTTTCATTGCAACCTTATTTCTTTATTTTTCAATACACTCTTTTTTCCTTTTTTTTTCTGATGGGCACTTGACAAGTATATTTGATTTCCATGAGCTCTTTAATATGAAATATCCCCTGTGGAGGACACAACTGTAGACAGTAATACTAACGTTGTGATTGAAACTGTAAGCAATTCACAACTTCTACAAAATTACAGGAAGATAAGCACCTAAAGGCACACATGCACTACCTCCGATTCTGATCTTCTAACTCAATAATTGTCAAAAAAAATAAGGGATGCTTTCTTAGAGGCATAAACATTATAGCATCTGTAAAGTGAAACTTGTTTACTTTCACTGTAAAGTGAAACAGTCTGTTCAATTAGGTACACCTTTGCAAGCAGTCAATAAAATTCTATTAAATAGCTGAGATGTTAATCTTCCTATTTCCTTCCTTAATGTTTGTCTCTAACCTCTTTGCATTCTCCCTACTGTGAGGTGTAGAAGAGGTGGCATCCCTCTCAGGAGGTAATAGGATAGCAGCTGTTTTTCTTCCTTCTTTTTGGAATGTCTCTTGAAACGGAGAATTAATATTTAGCATTAACTGTATCAGTAAATTTCATTAAGCCCATTCTTTTAAACTTAAAAACTAAGAAGTGTGTCTTAACTGTATTCCTTTAAAAATAAGTAAATATGAGAGAAAGGTATGGGAAATATTAATGGACAGTCCCAATCAGACCTAAGTGACTAACAGAAATTTGAAAATGCAGTCCTTAGACCTCACCTTCAAATTAATAAGGATGCTCAGGTAATGACTACTGGCCTTAGATATTCATAGGCATGTTCTTTTATATGCAAATTAGTCCTGTGCAATAAATCAAAGTACAGAATTTGGCCCTTAATTCATCTTAGATTTTAAAAATCAGAATATTCAAGCATGGCATTGTATCAAACTGCATTTTTGAGATGACTGATCCACAAAGAAGAGGCAGCTGTTGGGAACATGTTATAATTTCTAATCTTTGAAATCTTATCTGTCTACATGAAGATCCAGAGTATTTGTTACATGCCACAAAAACATGTGGCATGAATTCTTTGTGCTTTATGTTCTGATATAGCTGGTTGCAGCAATGTGAAGGACTTTGCTGTTTCTGCTGAATGGCTTAAAATGAGTTGATAGTTTGTATTACAGTGTTAAAAAGATATTACAGCATTTGAGAGATTTACTTCAGTGATGGTGTTTGTAACCGAAAACTTGGAAGTCCATATGCTGGAGCGAGCCACCAAAATATTTAAGCACATATTCAACAGCGTGTGTTTGAGTGGTGCTCATTGTTACACTGAAACTATTCTGCATGAAAAATAGGTGTGTGCTTGTAAGCAAGGTTCTGGAGCGGGCCCACAAGTAGGCACATCATGAAAGATAAAAGATAGACTTGGAATTTCACTATCTTGACATAAGCAACAACTTTAAAAGCTTCTTTTTTTTTTTTTTTTTTTTCAATTAAAAAGCAGCTGCTGGATTGTTGAGGCTTAAATTTGCACTCCTTTGTAGCAGAAGTTAGAACACGGCTTTTTATTGGCTTTTACTTTATAATGGTGAACTGTGAATTAAAATGAAAACCAGTATATTCCTACTCACAGGCTAATCAAGGCCTTCCACACACTAAAAACATTGTACCAATTTAATTTGAGACCACTTTAAAGTGATTTTCATTTGTTTGCAACACATTTTAGAGCTATGTTAGCAGCGAATTCTCATTATGTTTGAAACTTTAAAGCTACTAAAGCTAATGCTGTTACTCTGGCTTCAACATTAACAAGGCTTAAAAGTGGATGTTCTAAATCATCTTTACAATTTGTAAGCCAGGGAACAAAGTCGTTGTAAGATCCGCTGACAGCATGCCAAAATAAAGTCAGAGGATATTGGTAAGGAGAGGACTTTCTTGGGGGCGGTGAAGGAGGGAGGAGGAGTACTTTGAATTACAAATCTATTAAACGTCATTTGAGTCCTTGACCAGGACAAATTTGCAAAGTTAATCTCGGAACAAGTGTAATTTCTGTTTTGCAAAATTCCCTGGAAAACATTTTTGGCACTAATACTGTGTACTGAAATCTGAGTGTATCCAGCTTTGTACTGATTTTTAGAAAAGGTCTTTAAAAGGCCTCTTCTGTGCAGGTGGAAGTCCTCTTTAGTCAGGGAATACTCCTTGTCCCAACTCAGCTGGGTATACGTATGGAATTTGTTATGAGAATCAAAGTAAATGGAGAGTGGAGGCTTGGCCAGCATGCTTTTTTAATACCTTCCCTGTTACTGTCCACTATTAAATCCCACAGAACAGAACCCAAATAATCACCAGTGTAAGTTAAGGATTTTTACTTCTCTTTCAATCTAGTAAAATTACTGGTTGCTTCCCATTAGCCATCCTTCCAAATACCTACACTCAATATAGCATATTGAAAGTGTTTATCTCTGTTTTATATACAACCTCTTGGCTACAAGATAGATTTTTTAAAAGGCTATTTAGCAAGCTATTGGCATCCTGTCTTACACTGTGAATCTTTCAAGCAAAAAGCTTGAAATGCATGGGAATTTTCTGTGGAACATGGATATGCTACAGGTAATGACCCTGATAATTTGGTACATAACATATTTACCTCTTCATTTTGGCTCAAGAACCCATTATGGGTTCAGCAGCTCCCCCATCCCCAGATGCAAGAACTGCAGTGTTAAATGTTTTAATTGTCTAAATGCTAAGATGTTTGTCTAGCTAGTGATTGAGTCTGTATGCTGTTTTACCAGCATACAGCTGGTATGTGCTGGTAAAACATTCCCGAGTACTTTCAGAGACACTTAGTGAATGTGGATATAGTAACACTTCATCTTTTAGTTCTATCCTGGTTTATGTTTATAGGCTATTCTGTGCTGCTAGGTGCTGACAGCCCAGTTTAATTACATGCCACAAAACTTACTCCTGCAGGAAGAGAGGAGGAGCGAGACCTTTTTGCTGTGGTGAGCTGTTATATCCGAAAGGTTGTTTTACGTAACTTCCTGCAGGGCTCAGGTTCCTGCATGCTCAGAAAGCGAAGATAAACCAGATTTCCATTCTAACCAAGTTCAAATCTCTTAGATGTACATGTCACAAAATGCAGTTTGGTCTCAGCTCTTATCTCTGAATGTGGAGTAACTGACTGGAATGAGATAACATAAGGAGGAGTGGAAAAACCAGGAGGGAAGTGGTGCTAAAATGTATATACAAGAGAATGGTTCAGAGACAGCCATTATGTTTATTGTGGCCGACAGACTTTCCATTACATTAACCTAGCCATAGAGTTGGGGTGAGACTGTTCGTTTTTCTTCACATTGACTGTAGGTAAGTCATCCATGTAGGCATAATACAGCTCTCCAGTAATTTTCACAGGATTGCTCTGTTGGCTGTCTGCCCACACCTTAAATATGAGCCTAATGCATGGCAGGAGGGTTCTACACGGCTTCATGCTGGGTCGTTCAGTTCAAATAAAGTGTCCTGGCTGCTCTTTCTGCCATGTCTTACACTACTTTCCTTAAACTTAAAAAAGCAGGGTTGTTTGGAGGGACTTTTTGTTAGGTTAGTTTTAATTTAAATCAGTTCTGCCAGTTGGTTAACCACTTGGCCACATGAGTGCTTGTGCCAACAGAAAGGAGACCTTGCTGCAGGAGAAGGAACAAAGGGTGAGAGTCTGGAGGGAGAGTCTTTTAAGCTGACAGTGATGCTGATAGTGCTTGTGGATCCACCAACAACGCAAGCATCTCTGCTCCCTGAAGCTCATTCTCCATGCATTTGGCCCAAATATAGTTTGGTCTAGCAGGAAATAATCTAAATGGGGCATTCAGAGGACTTCCCAGGGTAACAGCCCTATCAAAGACGTGTAAAGTGACCCATTCATCTTAGTGAATGAGTGCGCTTTAGAGAAGAATGGAACTTTTTAATATAGGCCAGAGTGGTGATTGTTGCATTTATCTGCCACACCTCAAAAATCTCAGTATCCCCATTTGCAAACTGGGGAGGAGACAGATTTGCCCTCACAGTAATCTGAATGCACCCCTGGTAATAGTGCAGATATTTGAGGAGGGAGAAGAGCAAAGATCTCTTGGTTTTTATGGGATTGCTGCTCTTGCCATCATTACTTGCTGTCAGTTCTTGCTTCATGTCTACCCTCTGGCGCTGACAGGAACAGTTACCAAGTATAGAGACTGCAAGTGTGCTCTGCAATTCTCTGCTCTGACCTACTAAGAATTTAGACAGTCCTTCACCTCAGTGCTTTTGTGCAGTTCTCACCTGAACAACAGCATTTAAAAACAGGTATCTATTTCTTAAAAGATCTGCTTATTTTAATGAATAAAATAAGTATTTATTTTTTATTTTCTGGAAGAAGAGAAAGTTTTTTGGGGGACGTTGTACTGAATGACAGCAAAGTTTTGGAAAGATCGAGATCCTGTGCATCACTCAGAATTTTAAGTGAAGTTTGTCGTCTTTGCAGTGCTCACTGCCTCCATCAGGTTAGGCAGTCACACTGCAACAAAAGCAACCTTTGAGCCGCTCAAAGTTAGGGCTAGCACAGCTGAGAAGTTGCTGGGCTGCTTCAACTCACTAACTACCCAGAAAATCATTTGCTTTTTCTTTCCCAACTGGGCTAGTCTTGTGTCAGGTTAGTGAGCTGAACTGGTTTATTCGGGATCCAGCAAGCATTAGATTGCTCAGAGTAGACATGGAGAAAAGGGGATCTTCTTGTTGCAATGAGTTATCAAATCAGCTTCAGGTGCTTTATGGAACTTCAGCCATGCACTCGTGGAACAGAGCAGGTAGAGCGGAACATATAAGTGATCCGTATTGTTTTCAGTACAGTTATTTTAAAAACTTAATTTAAATCTAAATTGAATCTAAACTTTTTAAATGTACTGGAGTGAATTAGAGTTGGATCACACATTTTTCTGGTTCACATGTGGAAGGAGTAAAGGCAAGGTCCTCAGCTGGTTCAGCGTGTTCTAGAAGGATACCTGACTCTGCCATGATGGCAGGGACAGATCCCTTGTTCTCCTACCAAAGACAGCAGTTCTGTATGCAAGTAATATAATTGATGCAAGTTCAAGGATGTATCTTTGAACCAACTCATTGCAAAGAGAGAAGACAGATTTTTAAACAATGATTACTAGTATTACAAGCCAAAGAATGTTTATACTGAGGAACAAATGTAAAATGTGAAAAGTGGTATGGAAGCACACACTGGAGCAACTATATGTCCGTGTCACTGTAAAAACGAATATGATCAAAAACCTATGATTTTCTAGAGATCTTTCTCTGACTTCTCAGAATTGCTTTAAAAATGCTAGTCAAATGGCAGATAAAATCCACCTTGGTGGAAATTATTTACCTTCATAATGTCTCTCATAAAAGAATTAACAAGAAAATAGATCAGGAAACAAAGTGCCATATCCAGTAATATTTTTGTGTAAAATTTTGTGAAGAGGGAATTGGGTGGAATTTAGGCCTCTGTGTATAAACAAACCTGGCAGCTGTTGCTGCTGCAGTAAGGACTTGACTGTTTGACTTCAGTTGTGCCCTTGTGCGTGCCCAGAACTGACTTAGCTTTGGCAGGGCTGTGCAGGTCTATGCCCAAATGTGACTGAGATCCAGAAATTAGTTGTTCTGCTTGAATACACTGAAATGAAAACCCTGGAAATGTGTGCCTTGCAGGCAGTATAGGCTGTAGGGTACTTACACAATCACAAAATGAAGTAGCGGCTAGTAGGATTTTGCAGAGTAACAGTTAGTTATGGCATGGCATTTGTCACTTACCATGTCATTGTTCCCTGCACTATGTTTTCTGTACTTCATTTGGTTACTGGACAAGGCAGACCCCTTGCCCAGTACAGAACCCACGCCTGTCCCTTCTAGGTGGGCATCAACTTTGTGTACTTTCTTTCTGGCTCATTGAAATCTCCAGTTCATTGCTGCACAGCACCATACCTTCAGCGGGCAGATGGGATGGTCCCCCACCCTGGCATAGGCAGGTGGTGAGGCTGGGAGGAGGGTAAATGCTGGTAAAGGAATTAAGTGTTGTCTTTTCCCCACCAGCCTTGCCTAACCAAAAAGAAGTTCTCTTATGGCTTCAACTGTTTGGTTAATTGCAGAGGACTGACTTGCTAGGAAGGTCATAGAGATGGTAATTGGAAATGATGGGATGAAATTTTAACTGTGTATGTTTTCTTTGATAGTCAAAGTGTTATTTTCTTTCAATTAAGCCTGTTAATTGTGGCATGTAGGTGAGCCAAGGCATGTAGGCAGAGGTTGTATCTTTTATTAGACTAACTTAGTCGTCACTGCTAAAAGCTCATAGTTAAGGATTATGATGGGAACTCGTCCCTTGTTTTAGTTTAAATGACTGAAGGGGAATATATTAAAGGGAAGCAACCATGTACTCATGTGGGTGACCTACACTCATAAATAAGTCTATTTAATTTCTTACTATCTGAGAGAATCTCTTTGCATGCTAATTTGGTAGAAAGTTCATTAAACCAACCTGTTGTATGGTTGATGGATCAGCATACAGCTGTGTTCTGTTGAGGTCTTGCATTTCTTCCTGCTTACAAAGCCTTTCTAACAGTAACTTTTTGCCTTCTGTTACTGTGTGCACTCTCTCTGTTAATAGTTTTTGGAAGTGAAGTATGGTGTTTTCAGAAGCACTTTTCTTAAGTGGAACAGGTGACACATCTGTGGACAAAAGCAATGTATGTAGTTAGAATGCACAAGTCAATGAACTGCTGACACTGAAGTTTAGCACACGCTAGATTTTCCTAATGCTGTCCTTCTGTTACACTTTTTTGGCAGGCGTTGCCTGGTGTTGTGTAAAGGGTCATTGTATAACGGCGAGTAGGGGTGAAGCAGACCTTGTAAAAATCACTCCTATTTGAAACTTTCAGCTTTCCCTAGCTACTGCCTTCTGCAAGATATATTTATCTAATAGGCAATAAATGAAATTATATTTAATCATATAGAGTTAGTCCTGTTAGTACAGTTTGTGATGGTGTACTGTGCAGGTTGAATTCAGAAATGTTGTGGTTTTGGATCTGTTTGTGTTCATCTGTCTGTAGACAAGACATAGTTTTAGTATTAAAAATATGGGGGAGCCTCCTAAAAATGTAAGTTTGTTATCCCTCATTGTTGGACTTCTTGATTATTTAGGGCCTGACAATTCTGCCAGGAAGAAAAACGTCTCCTGACCTTTCCTGTATCGGATTGCCTTCCGTGTATTTCTATCCATCCCTTCATTTTTGTCTCTCAGTGATTCTATACCATATCTTCTCTTTGGAATAGCTGTCTGAACCTGTTTTCTCTTGTACAACATGTTAGACATTACATGTTAGACATTATATTTCTAAACATGTAATTTCTCCTCTCGTTTACTGACACATAGTATAATATGAGGAAACCACAACCATGACTGTGATATTGTCCCTATTTTCCTCTGAGCAACACAGGCAATTAAGACATCTTCTTCTTTTTAAAAATCTTTTTATCTTTTCCTTGCATTTGAGTCTTATAAATCGAAGAAGTATTTCCTGATGTTTACCTCATTTATACCAGGGATGAGGACTGAAATAAAGAAATTGCAGTTTTTCTTAGGCTCACATTTTTATCAGGACTCTTCTTTTGCAGATTGTTGAGGGTGAGAGAAGAATGTTGATTTGGAGCTTGGTGTTAAATTCTAGGATTTTTTTTTTACTGTTTGAGTACTGCAAACTAGAATCTGGCATCCAGTTCAACAGCAGTGTATAGATGCTTTAAAAAGTCAGGAGCTCTTACCGTCATTCCATGTTTTTCTCTTGATACCCAAGGATCCTGTGTTTGCTGTAACATCTCCCACTGAAACTTAGAAGAGAAAAGCAAAGTGAATAAGTATTTTGCAGAGATTCTCAAAGCACAGTCAGTCACACACCAAAAAGCTTTATATTACAAAAGCAAATGCATTGGGACAAGTGACCTGGAGCAATGAGAGTCTTCTAGAAAAGTTAGGCGCTGGGCTGGCACACAAAATCAGGGTGGAGACACATTTATTTGGCAGAGGTCTCAAGCAGCTTAATAACTAAAGCTTCTTTTCTGAATCATTATTGTTTCACTGTCTCCTGCATCAGCATTCACAGCACAGATTACACAGTCCTTCTCTAGCGTGCTAAAATGTAAAACAGCCAGGTTGGCTCAAATATTCTTGGTGTTGACAAATTCCATTCATGGAGAGCAGAAATGAGCAGTACTATCTTCAGTTTCTGGATTTGGAAGGAAATGTCTTAAGAATGTGATCGAGCACAAGAATGAGGCAGGTGAGAAGCAGCGGTGTCATCCCATGGCTGTATGGATGTCATTCCAGCCTCAACTAATGGCACTAGCATGTGGTGCCCTTGGACACCACGTTAGGGCTCTGATTCGTGAGTGAGGACAGCTGGCTTCAGGGTGGCTCTAGCGGTTTCTGCTCAAGCTGTCCATCTGGCTGCTGCTGCAGAAACGGTTCCAGTCCTCAACTAACATTTGTGACGTTGCAAATTATTATCTAACATATTGAGAAAAATCAGAATTAGTTCTGGTTTACCATTACTGACTGAGCTTTAAAGCTGCAGTTGTTAAGTTGCTTCTGCAAGAGCATCTGATCTGCCTGGAGCAGGTGCCCCTGAGAGCTGGAGTCCAGTCATGAGAACCCTTACAGCAGACACAAGGTTAGCTGTGTGGTTCCTAGATCAGAGGTCTTTTGAAACTAAAATAGAAGCAAACTCTCTTTAGAAAACTGATTCTGCTTTAGCAAAAATCATACAATAATTACAAGTGCTCAAATAAACATCACTGCCTTGGATTTTTCTCTCTCTTGACTGTGGTGTGAATTGAATTAATGAAGTTTGCTTTTTTGGAGTCCTTGCACTTGGCTTGATTGGTCCAGATTTCTGCAGTTCTAACTGGTACGGGCTTGCAGCTCTCTGTCCATAAGACTTTACATGCCTGCTTGATCAACTCTAAAACCTGGGACATTTTCTAGCACCATTTCACTGTATCCCACTTAAGCTTCCAAAAGCACAAAGATTGTCCAATAACATTGAACACTTCAGGTGTTTTCACTTTTTGTTAATGTTCTCACTTCTGAACTCCTCCAAAGACCATTTCCCTTCACTGACTATTGCCTACCTGACCATGCAGATACAGGTTCTTCAATCATTTTCCCTCCCCATTCTGGCCACATGTTTCACCCCTACAGCCATAGGTCAACAGGCAACTTTAAGTTTCATTTTAAGCGCTTTATCTCATCACTGAAGTTTTTAGTACCTGATAGGAGACTTGAACTTTCACATCCCCAGCTCGAGGGACCCAGAGGCTGTCTTCTTAAGATACAGTCAACTTCATCGTAAAATCTCATTTTTCTCCTGGGATTACCAAGATGTTCATTTTCCTTCTGCAGTGCGCGGTATTCGTATTTTAGGTTCTTGTACTTTGTGCGACATTGTTTCCAGTCTCTGTCTATACCTCGTTTCATTAACCTTCTGGCAATTTCCTCAAATATTTCTTTATTTCTTGTGGCCCCTTCAAGCATTTGTTGTATCTTTTCATCTGACCATATGTTTATCAGAGCTCTGACTTCATTATCACTCCAGTGTTTTCCTGCTCCAGTATCATTAACTGTAATAACTTTAAAGTGATTTTGTGTTTCTTCCAAGGGAATGTGATTATCTGAAAATATAAATGAAACAACAACTGAGTATTGCTGAATATACATACATTAAAATGTAATTGTAGCTAATGATTGGGTAACAAGCTGAAGGATTAATTAATGTTTATAATAATCTCTTGCTATGAAAATCTTTTAACTTTGCAATGTTAATATCCATGCATGATTACATTTCTCTTAAGTATGCAAAATATGGAGCAACTGAAATCTCTTGTTTCTCCAAGGCATCTAAAATTCCCCATTTTGTCAGTGTAATTTTGTTGCTGCTGTTGTCAAATTAAAGACATGTATCAGAGTGCTACATGCAGGAAAGCAATAGGCCGTAAGCTTTAAAAGCAACAATATATCAGCAATGATAAGAAAATTGCTTTCCAGTATAGTTTCAAATTAGAATGGCAAGGCAAAGTATCATACAAATGAAAATGCTACTGGGGATTCAATAGAAGAAAAAAAATCTTACTTACATATTCAGAAGAAGACAGATGCTGCTCATCAGATAAGTATAGAATGCAAAGTTGAACTACAATATTAATGCAAGTTTTGCTCATGACAGGGAATAGAGCTACGAAACTAATTTTTAAGTTTAGTGATAAAGCTAGACTGGAGTCAGAAGTAGAAAAGTAGAGCTGTGTTTACGGTAGAGATCTGGTTGATCCAGCTTTGATACTGAAGTTACAATGCGATTTTGTTTCAGAATAAATGCATGGAAATTAATACTCACCTGTCCCGACTATCCGTTTTGCTATTGGTGTACAAGATCTGTCTTCTGAGGTAGTGCTTATAGAATCATCATCTATAGAAACACACAGTTTTACATAAAATAGACTTGGACTTAGACAAATAAATTGCTAATATTACTCTGCAGGTAACACCTATCTTCAATTAAAAATGTCATAACCCATTAGTCTAACCCATTAGTTATAACAAGTCTTCTGCCACATGCTTCCCTAAATCAAATTATTTATTGGCATTTCTTGTAAGCCGTATCTTTCTTTCTGCCCTTGCATTCCCCAAAAGGTAGCTGCGGATGCAACACAAATTTAAAATACTTGATTAAACGCGTAGGTGTACACGGATGGTTTGTATCCCACATAAGTCGATTTGCATAACATGTTTGTACACATTGATTAGCCTTCCAGTGTTTTTCGTAGGCGATGTGGGTAGGGCAGGCTTGGTGAGGCTTTGGTGCCATTTGTAAGGGCACGCGTCTGCAGATTCACTCACGCCTAACAGGGCTTGGACTGCAGCTTTTCCCTTCGTGGGGTCATGCACGCTCCCCTGCTGCTGTCACGAAATGAGCAGGGACGTGGGCCCTAGAAAACCACTGTCCCCCTCTCAAGTTTGAAAGCTGTGCACACGATTCGGATACAATGAGGAGTGAGAGGCACAGGCACCTGTCAGCAGACCTGCATGCGGTGTGATTTTGTATAAGCTGCATTTCATAGTGCTGGTGGAGCTTTTCTCAGATCTTTGTGAGTTTCTCTGGTACAGCAGAAAGAAACTGAAAAGAGACCTTTGCTTCTTATTCCTACTTATTCTCCTCTATTCAGGACTCCTTTTTACCACCAAAAAAAAAAAAAAAAGTGGTTTAGAGTCCATTTTAGTGAGCTACCATGGTGGGTTTCAAAGCTGGGCTTTGAGGCGTGCCTTTCCCCGATTGCAGGAGGGAGGGCAGGAAGGGATGCTAGGTTTTGTGGGGAAGGCTCCATACTTTTGCCTTCCTTTAGGAGACAGCAATGTTTGTTTACTTTTGGGTGAAAGGCTAGTCTCTGGTACAGAGCTTTTGTGATGGAGATAACGTAAGCAAAAGAAAAATTGGAAAGCAAACAATTCATTAGTGCTTTTCTGGAAATCTTTAGCTTCAGCTTAAATTGCACTTTCTACATGTAGGAATGGCTCTATCCAAAACTATTCTATGTGGCTTAAATGACAAAACAGGGGAGACAGAAGAACTATTTTTTATTCTACCAGCATCTGAGTTCTTTTCAAAATTCCATCTCTAACAGCATAGAAACAACATTATATTATTTTTCTGCATGTCTACATGCCAGGTTTTTTTCCCTCTGCAGAGCTGAGGCTATACTAGCTTTGCACTCTTTCGCAGCATAAAAACTATTCTCTTCAGAAGTAAAATTCAGGAGCCCTCAGAATTCTTGAAATTATCTATGGACGTCAAAACCCAGCTCTGCTGACTTTGGGCTCCTTTCCTCATGCTTGGACTTCTCTGAGGCTGAAATTCCACTTTTGTATGGAATTACTTTTTGGGTCGGGAGGGAGAGAAAGATTAGTTCTCATCGTTTTGGTAGGGGATGTCATAGACCAATTATCTTCAATACAGTTTTCGGTAAAGGGTAGAAGTAAATATTCCTTATATGTTTTGAAAAACTGAGTGCATGGTTTAGACTCTGTTAGAAATAAGAGACTTGGTAAATAAGCAGGTTCATTGGGTGTGCTTTCTATGGTGGTACTTGCTAACATATGCACAGAGTAGTACTTGGAATTCATATTTGCTTTATAACTTGCTTTCTCTTAAGTGATTTGGCAAATAGTTGTTTTTCATAAGCCATACACAGGAATAAATTTTATACTTATGGGAAACTTAGAATCAGAAATTATACTCTCATAAGCATGTGTGTGTGTGATTTACTTGAGGTACTAGAAAAAACTGTTTTTTCACAAATAAGCTACCCCATAACTCTTAAGAAAATTCTTGCATCTTCTTTTAACACTTGCAGCTATTGGAAATACAACCTTGGGCCAAAATGGAGCAGTAGGTCTGCTCCTGGCTCTTGAGTGGTTTGTTTTTTTTTTTTTAACTATAATCAAAAAAACCCATGACTTTCATTTATGTGCTCATTCTCTCAGCCATGCTGGCTCTCTAATCTCTTTCTGCCTTTGGCAACGGCACTTGTGTACTGCTGACTTGCGTGATTACTATCCTCAATTGGATATTACATGACAGGAACAGGGAATTTGTGTGTATAAGGCAGTCAGTTGATTTGCATGACATTTTATTCTGTGTCATTTTGTATGAACTCTTCTCTTTGCATTAGTGTGACCTCGCTATGTCTCTGAACTTTCAGGGACACAGCTCTACGTTATCCCCAATGTAACTTGTGTTTCTGTGTGTCATTGCTGTGACGGCACTGCTCTGATGTTGTCCTCGGTGTCATACTCCTTACAGTTGTCTTTCATAATCAAGATCAGCCTGTGCAAACAGTTGTAAAAGCTATGTTGGATAGGGTGTCTCAACACCCAAACTCCAGATAACGTAATTGCTGAGAAGGACGCTCTGGCCTGGATCACAGAAATACTGATGCATACAATAGAAATATTCTGACGGTAGAAACTTTCAGTGTGAAAGGGCAAAGAATTGTTGTTCATAGAATCATTATAATAGAATTTTTTATTCTTTCCATTAACATCTGGGTGTAAACAGCACTACTGTAAAGTATATTTTGATCCAGGATGTCAGGTCAATAGATTTCAATGTCATTGCTATTTCCTTTGATGCCTTTTTTTCATGACCTTCCATGGTTTCTATGCTCATTTATTCTAGAAGATTAATATCCCTACTGTATTCTAAAGTTAATTTTTAATGTTTTTAATGAAACAAATCTTCTCCTGAATACTTGTTATTGAATGTATGACTTCTACATATTGCTGAGGCTCTGATTTCAGTTTTACTTGTAAAATAATTCAGAATATTTATGGCAATCTTTTGATAGTGAATAGTCTGAAATTAAATGCACTGTCATGAAGTAGTTTGAAAAGACAGACAAGGCATAAAATGTTTGGTGTTTCTGAGACAGCTATTTAGCTCTCTCGTTTATCCTCTCTAGCAACTGTGTATGAAAAAGAACAGTGTTTGTGTCACAATCAAATGCAGACTTATCACATCTAGCATAATAAGGAGTATGTTGTCTGGGAAAATAAGATCTTGTTATTAACTGGGGGAAGGAGAAATAAGTGTTTATGCATTTTTGTACTACAAAATCAAACAAAACTGTATTTTTTCATAACCTAGAAGCAGAATAAGTATAATGTGCGAGAAGAACATACGAACCTTAGAAATCTGCAGTTCCCAGTAAAATAGAATGTGCTGTTATAACCATCAGGACACAGTCTTGACCTACCTATGTCAATCGTCTCCTTCTTTATTTGTGTAGCTTCCAGAGCTGCCGGGGTGGAGTTGGCAAAGTCTCCCTCATCTTCAAGGATTTCTGTAAGAAAAGAATTTACAGAGTTCTTATTAACTAAACAGGTCTTGAGTTATGTCTTGAGGATCACTAACTTCAGAATGCCATTAATGATAACTGTTGTTAAAGATTTCATTACATCAAAACTGACATTTCTCTGCAGCAGTGGGCTTAAGAGCACAGCGTATGCACTTATATATTAAAATAAATCCAGAACATCACATTGACAGCTGCATAGTATAAGTTTATGGATTAAATGTGCAAACTGTTAAGTTATTTAAGCCTGGATCAAAATTTGTAGAATGGTTCACTGATTGTAGTTGTAAGATATGTAGTAACTGGTGAACCTCTATGCAGCAGAACAGGCAAGATGGTGACTTTCATAAGGGGTGCTTCAATATGTACTGAAATTATTGAAAGACTCCCACGTGACTGATGCCAAGAGTCCCCAGATTAGCCCCAAAAGGGGCAAGGGTCCTGACATTGCATCAGGGTGCTGTGCCTGGATGATTGATGTGCAAGGCTGCCTGCCTGCGTGACAAAGACAAAGTACTAAATGCCTGTCCTCAGAGCAACCCCCCTGCAGTGCCTTGGAGGGGTTTACATCAGGCAGCCCCGGCTCGGGCAGGGTGACAGAGGTGTCCCTGGGCTCCCCTCCACGGGGAGGAGATCCCCGCGCCTCTGCCATTGGCCCTCTGCTGTTTAAGGGAGAACTCCACCCCTCCACCCTGGGACGGATGGATGGACAGGCGGATGATGCAAGTGGTCTTTCCAATCCTCCTCTCCAGGTGAGGACACTGCTGTACAGAGATTAAATGCTGAAGGCCACACTGTGGATCGATGACGGCAGTTTCTGGCTCCCAGCCTGTTCTCAGTCCATTCAAGAATATTGCCCCTAAACATTGAGCAATAAAGCATAATCTAGAGCCATTTTATTAAAAATTACCCCCCAAATCAATAAGGCCTTGTTTGCATCAGATGTTCTTTGCGATGTGACCAGCATCATGCGCCTTTTCTACTTTTTTTTCTTGGCGAGCCAAGAATGTGGGGAGGGAGCCTGGCTTTTTTTTCTAAGCCACCATCCCGAGTTTTTGGAGGGAGGGCACGAGGAGAGCAAGACTGAGCCAAACAGAACAAACCATCAACAGTTTCTGGCATGGGTAAAACACAGTGGCTCCATCCACATTGTTTAGTGAACCTATAGACAGAGTTGCCAGCAAATATGCTTAATCTCTACTTCGTGTTTGAAGCATTGCTAGCAAGGCCACCAGAGCAATGCTGTCGCAGTCTTTCCTTTTACCCGCTCAGACTGATACAAGCTCTCCTCTCTTTTGGCGCTCTGTCACTATCACTATTTATCCTGGTTTCTGGCTCATGAGGCAAGATTAGTAATTTGTCTCCTAATCCTTACTCTCACGTGTGTCTTGTATAGTATAAAAGGGGAGTGGGAAATGTCAAAGCTAGGGAAAATTTTCAGTGTGTGGCCTATGTTTACTCTCCAACAGCTTGCAAAGTTGCTGCAGTCTCTGTCGTGCAGATCTATGGGACTGGATGCAGATAACTTGGATGCACAGTTAGGAGTTTGTGTCTGCAGCCCAAGTATGCCTTGGGCTACGCCAGTGAATAATCAAGAACTTTTGGGTTTGCACTTCTCTGAAACACTACTTCACACCAGCCTGAGGCATATGTATTAAAACATTATCTTTTGACTTTATGTCTGTCCGTTTTAAAATTCCAAGCACACAGCAGTAAACGTTCAAAAGAAGCCAACATAAGTGCCTCAGTATGTACCGACTCAAGATCTTGACTTTAAAGAACCAATTTTTAAAAAGCCCTTGCTTAGGAATGTATCTTGGCAGTGTCATGACTTACTCCAAATTTGTCATGAGAGGGACATGTAGTGAAGTACGCAGGGCACCAAAAATCCTAATAATGACAAGAAAAGTCATTTGTTTGAAGCAAAATACTTGCTGTAGATACTTTTTAAGAACATTAGGCTACTGGCATTCCTTAGAATCTTGTTTTCGTCTCCACTGTTGTTTCCCATGGCACTTCAGATTTAATCAAACACCTATACACAGTCTGTGGTTGTACTGCAAAGTCTGACACAGGTGGAACGTACATATACATGGAGTTTGAATTGACTGACTGCTGCCTGTGCAAACTGAAGCAATTGGCTCTTCTGAACAGGTTTCTGGAATTAGCTGTCCTTAAAAGTGATCCCACAAAATAGAAAACATCAGTCAAAATTACTAAATAAGGTTTTATTGCCAGATTGATTTAATACGGGTATCTTTTATCACAAAAGAGAGAAATTTACAGTGGCCCTAGCCTTTCCTAGGCTGCTTTTGCAAAAACAAGGGTTTTGTGATTGCTGTGATGTTCTTGCACCCTCTCCTGGCCAGTCTGTTGAGAAAGGTATGCCAGGGCAATGCTGCGAGAGACATTTCAGTAAACTATTAACAGTCTGTAGAAGAACGTGTAAGGATTTATTTACCTGTATGGTCCTTCTCAGGTGGGCATTTGCTACTCTCCGAGTAGCATTTGGGCAGAGGAGAAAATCAATACAAGGAAACATCAAATAACTAGGTATTTTCCTGAAACTGGTGTATTTGTCTTTTGACTAATACCATCATAATTTTTTCCTTACTAGAGTATGGCAAGCCTGATTGGACTGGTTATAAAGTTTGGCAGTGGCGACAATGTTGCTGTTGGTAATAACTCAGATTCACATGTAAGATTGTGAGAAGCACATGCAATTCTGAGGCAGCTTGTGCATCTCTGCGCATTTATGCAGCTGCGGTTGCCAGAAAGCAGATTTATGCTGAGGCTAGCTAATATATATCTAGGTAAGTGTATGTATAACTCTGACTGCAAAGTACATTGACTCCATGTACTAATTGGGAAGATGCCCTGATACAAGGTTAACTGAATTTCTAAATTCTTATTTATGTCAAATTATTATTTTTTAACACTTCTTTAAAAGGCACATGAGTATATATAAATTATAATTACATGCTTGTTGAGAAAGTTTTCTATGAAAGTTCTGTTGACTATGGAGTACTCCTTAAGAAGTCCCATGCTAAAGGCTATCGATTGTCAGACATCTACTGATACCAAAGAACCAATGCGATACAATATCCCTGCCTGATTGTCTTTTTCACTATTTATCAGCCAGTAAATTTATGAATACAGGGATACATACAATCTCTTTACTTACCAGTTTCTCACTTTAAATTTATTTGAACTGTCTAGGAAAGGCATGTACCATGGTTAGAGGATAAAGGGTCTCCATGATATTGTAATGTAAAAAGTGTGCATCTTTTCTCTGCTTTATATAATACCTAATTGTGTTACCATAAATGACACTAAAGTCTAAGTGGTTTTTACCACCTGTGATAAAATTATTTGAGTCTGTATTCTTCATTTGGAAGCGAGGGAAAGAATTTTGGAAATTGAAACTACATCTCATCAAGATGGCATGCTGTGGTTTTACCTTTTTTTTCTTTTTCCACAGAATTTTGATCAGTATTCTTCAGAGTCGATAGGCTGAACCACAGACACTTCTGAAACATTTGCTATTTTAATCTTTGCCAATCAAATCAGATTGCAATTACAATTACCCAGAAACAAAATATGCAATTAAAATACATATATTTGAGAAAGGAAATGGTATCCAAGGCAAGCCATAGATGTCTAACACCTACACATATCCTAAAGGAAAGTTAAAGTGTCAAAAAATAGTTTTCAGAATTTTACTGGAAGTATTCTGTTAGCTTTATCTTAAATAACCAGTTTGGAAGATTGCAATCCAAAAAGTTACAATATTACATAGCTGCAAGCAGTTGAAAACTATGTCGGATGACAGTTTAGTGGTACTGCTGAATCTGTATTATTAGTGTCTTACTACTGTTCATATATATGTAGAAATTTTCTTGTTGATGGGGGAAAATGGAATTTGATGCATTTTACAAATAGTCTTAACTGGATCCCACCAAGTACTATTTATGATTTCTTACATATTTTTGTCTCTCTCAAAATGAGGACTATAGGCAATGCACTTTTCATGACAACCTATTTTTCCCCAATGAATGCCTCAAGCGCCCATGGTGATCTGGTAAAAGGCCAGTTATATACTTCTTTGTTAATAAATTTAAATCAATAAATGTAATTGCTCTTGAATGCTGAAACAAGAATACTACTGTATACCTCAGTATACCTCAAATTACCTCTCATGATCAAGCATGTGTTTACTTACTTGTCACAGCAGTTTCTTTCGTTATATGCAGAGCTGCCAGATTCTCTGGAGTAGTATTTACAGTAACATCATCTGTCAGAAGATTTTTAATTTCACATTAAAATCTTTCAAGTTCCAGTTAGACCATTTTAAATTCTGCAAGACTACTCCTTAATGCCTAATTTAGACCATATTCTGCCTTATGCTACTGAAAGAGATCATGAGGTCCACTGTTGTGGAGAGTCAAGTCTGTCAGCCTTCGAGACTTTCATGTGTGTCTCTAGCTGAATGTTAAACTCCCACTTCCCCTGGAAGTTAAGCTCTCAGATGTAAACCATAATGTTTCTTTGTAAAGACCATATGATCTTCATATTCAGTGCTAGTAGTGATACTCTTAAATGAAGTTTTCATCCCCTGACATGAGCATTTACACAATTATATTAAATACTGATCACATTATATTGTGAGAAAGAGAATGCCGTATTAGTTTATGCACAGGAGACTGAACAATTCTAATCCTTGGGAAGACATAGTTTAAGTAAAAGTAAATGCAGTAATGCATTGCACTCAACTTGCTTAAGCTGATAGTTTCTTCTTCTTTACATCTTGGGTCATGAATCTCTGAAAAGACTAGACTGTTTTTATCAAATTTAGCAGAGCACTGTAAATGTGCGCATATGCCTGTATTTATTGAAAGTATGGTTATCACTATGATGTTATCTCCTGCTTAAATGTTTTTTAGGCCTCTGCATTTTCTAACCGTCATTACAATGTGGACTTATTTTAGAAATCCATCTTAAATTACTAAATTTATGGATTTATATAAAATAGAAGACTTTTCAGTTTACCTGAGTCAGAAACTTTCTTTGTATCTGCAACCCGTAGGTCTTCTGACATATTACTAACAGAGTCCTCTTCACCTGTGTCTCCAGGCATTTCTGTGTAAATAATGCTGTGTTAATTAGGGCACTGCATTTGTGTATTACATAAGAACAGCTGTGCTGTGTCAAATCAAAAGATCCGTCCAACCTAGGATGCTCTTTAAGCCAGCAGGCAGTAGCAGATGCATTAGCAAAGAGCCTAGAAACAGCAACTGAAGAGTGAATCTCTTCCCCCAAAATGCTCTCGTTTTCAGTCACAGACTGTCTTTGTGTTATATTTTTCTTGACTTCTTCCATTACTTTACTAACTTCTAGTCTTGTATTTGGCCACCATTAATATCATCCCCTGTGTAGGTTGCTTACTGTGTAATAAAAAGTTTTATGTTTGACTCTGTTCTTAAACAACAGGCCTGTTTCTGGTTGTACATACCAATAAAAAATATTTTAACTCCTGGGTAGTGTAGGTTCATCAGTCTACTCTAATTCTGCATTAATCCATCCGTTACCAAGTTATTCGTCAGTAACCACACAAAAATAAAGGCAAGCTCTGCCAGCATTCTTGGTGCTATTCCTTTTGCTATTTTCACAATAGTTGTCTCACTAGTTTGGGAGCCTTGCTCCAAAGGCCAGTAAAACTGGGCTACTAGTGACCATAAGAGAAAGACAGTTTAAATGTTAACTTTTTAACCAATGTCTATAACTACAGACTTGTTTTGCCCAATGTCTTCATTTTTCCAGTAACACAGTCTGACCATCTCTCATCCATTTTTTTATCTAAGCGGGAAACAATCTCTTCTGCCATGATTTTGACTGGAATGGTCTCTCTGTATCACTTTATCTGATCTTAGGTCTTCATCTTTTTTTCCTATTTTTGTTTCTCAAGTCTATTAAAAAAAGAATCAATCTAAAAGATTACCTTATAATGTAAAGTGAACAACTGGACAAAATAGGAAATTTCCATTCAGTGTTCCCCCTCTAGCAAATTGGTTAATCTAGTTGGTTGGGGGATTTTTTCGTTCCTTATAAGGTCTCTCTAGTGCTGGAAAACTAAAAATTTTAAATGATACATGGGTATGAAGTACTTACCTATGGAGTCCTTTTCTGATTTTGCTTCTGTCCATTCTGGAGGCCTCTCACTTTCATCATTATCTGATTTACTTGCATGTTCCATGGTGCTGTGCCCCAGAATAGCATCCAGTTCATAAAAAAATTTCATACTTTTACTTGTACTCCCTGAGTCTTGGGCACTTTTTACACTCTTGTATTCATGTTTCAGATTTTTATATTTTGTCCTGCACTGCTTCCAGTCCCTGTCAATTCCGAACTTTTGAAGTCTAGCAGCAACCTGTTCAAATATTCTTTTATTTCTCACTGTCCCCTCCAGTTGTTGCTGGATATTTTTGTCTGACCATATGCGTATCAAAGCTCTGACTTCATTAACAGTCCAGTGTTTTCCTCCTTCATTTGCTACTGTTGGAATAAAAGCCGGTGTTTTGGAAGTCTCTATTGCTGGCGTTGGATTACCTGCATCGTGTGGGGTAGGGGAGAGACACAGATACGGGTTACCTGCATTGGGTGGTTGGGGTGGGGAAAGGACAGAGAGAATGAGAATGAAGTATGCTGTTTCCTCATGACGTCTCTCTCCAGAGAAAGATGGAGCAGAGGTGACATTAAAATCAAGCTATTGATTATTTGTCAGCATTTTTGTTAATTCCGACATAATTTTTGTCTTCTCTTGAAAACTGGTTTTAAGATAGTGCATGTACATTTAATTAATCTGAGAGAACATTTCTTTCTTCTGTTCCCTAATATATTGAACTTTTACTTCTAACACCTTTGAGAATAACTGATGAGCTCTTTGGTCGTTCAGACATTAAAGAGGAGAAGAGTGCTGTTGGGAAGATACAAAGTGCTGTATCAGCACAGTAATAAACTGGGCTCCGAGTCACTGACACTAGCATCAAGACTTTCTGCATTCATGTCATACTTTTGGTTTTACACACATGGAGAGCTTTAAACTGGGTAGGGATCTGAAAAGTCTGATCCTTAACTCTTAATAAAGCTCCCTTTTGTGGGGAGCTGAGGAATGGAGACTTTTGCCTTAAGTCACACAAGAACATTTGTGTGATAACGAACCCAGTTCTTACAGAACAGAACCTCCCCCTTTCTCAGTGCAGGTCGATCAAAAATACTTGGTTTTTTTTAGTAAAAATTAAAGTTTGAGTTATCTTGCTCTGCAGAACTAATATATTTTTTTATTGTCTCTAGTCTTCAACTTTATTTTCTAATACTAGGAGGTAAAGGATGCTATGCAGTTACTTAAAACACTGAAATACGATCTCTTGCAGTTTTTTAATGTTTCCTTGTTTCTAATTATGAATTTGCTTTAAGACTTCATTTTGATTATCAAATTAGTTTGGAAAGTGGTTTCTCACACATTTTCTAAATCTTTGCAAAAATAACTATTTAAAAAAACCCCCACAATTCCAGTGCTTCTTTGAAGAGAGCAAACATGAAAGTGCACAGTAACTGACACAGATTTTTGCAATCATACAGAAGTGATAAATGCCTTTGCAAGTGTCTTATTCTAAAAGGGCGAGCCAGGTTACGGGGGTTGGATACTTTATCATCACTGAGTTTTGTGTGATGGCAAAAATATCTGACCTTTGCTTGCACATACAGCTTCAGTGGAGCATACTTGTGTATAGTAACCTGTCTGGGGACAAACTTGTCCTAGATAGAGGCATTCTTTGCTAGTCTCCATAATTCATTCTAGCTGTGAAAAAGCCATACTAACAGATACCAATTTCTCCCCCGTTAGTCCTGTGTTAACCGGACCTCTGCAGCAGCCAGCTCACTGATATGTTGTTGAGGAGGGTAATTTTCAGGTGACATATCAGTTATGCTTTCTTCATTTCTTCCTGAGGGAGTGAAAGAAAATGCTTGTTTACAGGTGAATGCAACCATAGGAAATGCTGCAGTTGACAACTGCCAACATCAGATAGACTTGATGTAGTCTCTGCTCCGTGTTACCGGGAGTATTTCAGCTATCTGTATTTCCAAAGCAGTTCGGTCTTCACTACCAGAGAGCACCAGGGAGACCAGAGAGAAAAGGCCCAGGGGAAGAAAAGAGGAAGCAGAATGCAGAAGGTGCTCCCTGCACTTCCCAGTCAAAGCCATAGAGTATGGGGCAATCTGGGAGGGATGAGGTTTCTTTAGTTCTTCTGTAAACCAGTATTTCTCACTAATAAGTTCATTTGCAACTGAGCTCACTTTCAATTGTGGATATTGGTTTGAATCAGTTCTAGTGACTTGGTGGATTGCTCATTCATTCTGCTATAGGCAGAGTTGAAAATGGTGGCTTGGTTTGTTTCTCATTGCCTTTAAAAAACGTTGCGATTCAAAATATCTTACCCACGTGCACCACTTTGAAACAAAGTGGCTGTGGTCACTGTGAAAAATTTTCCTTATGTCTCAAATGTATTTTAGCTGTAATTTGTTTAAAAAAAAATAAAATTGTTGACAGGATGTGTTTATGCCATATTTGATTTTTTCTAAACTTCCTCAAAATGAGAAATCTGCTGAAATGAAACCAAAATATTAAGCAATATAGATACAAAGGGCTCAACATTTTCCTTTTAGTGGTGTCTGAAGCAGTGCCTGAAATCTAAAGACTAACAGAGGCACTAGGGAAGACGTTTTAGTATCAGTACATACTTGAGAGCCTATGCAATTGAAGCTATTTTGCTGGCTTTGTAGAAAGCAGCTTTCTCAGAATTAAAGATTTTTTTAGCAGGCCAAATGAATCGGCTTGGCAGTGTGTTGCAAGAGCACTGAGTAACACAGACATATTCCATAAGCTTTGATTGAGATACTTACAGCAAGAAAAGTTTTGTTTATATATACATGTATATAATTCCATGTGAGATTCTTGTCTCTTCCTTAATTTCTTGTTATGGTGGGTAAGAAGGGTGTAGTATGTACTGTAAAAGCCATAGGTTTAGCTGGGACCTTGTTTTCTCCCTGAATATGGTACCTTGGAGATTCTGTAGCAAAAGTTGTTGTAACTGGACTGGGATGTATGCTAGGGCATAGAGGGTATGTCAAAAATGGAAAGAGCATGTAAGAAATTCAGCACAGTGCTGCTGTTCATCCAGGCAAGGAATCAGCTCATCGGTTGCCTAATTCTGCCTAAAATGTGTTCAAGTTTCTCCATTCCCTTTAGCACCCCCCTAGAAGGGGCTCACACCTAGGATTTTCTCCCTCTTTCTGGCTTGCCAGATTTGTGCCTTTGTCCTGCAATGACTTTCCCGAGCAAAACTACTATAGTAGGATGGTTTCCAGATGAGTTGTTGTATGTCTGATTAGATTAAATCATTGCTCACCACCCCTTGCTTGGAGAGAGGATACAACTGCTTTGAAGACCACTGCAAATGTGGATTGCTCAGTGGGACAGGTCTGACCTCTGCCTATCTCTCCAGGCTCAGGCCATTCACTCATGCTGCTTTAAGCAGAAATTACATAAGTTGGAGAAAATCCACAAGTCGACGTGGGTATCACACACTACCATTTGGCATACTTTCCACTAGCATTTAACAAAATTAATGTGGTTAATAGGATTAAGCTATAGCATGGGATGTGTTTTGAATGTGAATGGTGGTCATGCAGGTGTTACCTCAAATACAGTGATGCACGAGACTGCAGAGTGCTAAAACTGGGAAAGAGGTGGTGTAAGAGTGGCTATTTTAAAGCTATGTTGATCAGAAACAGAATGACGGCGTATTCAAGCTATCAGAAGGTGCTCTGACAGCGATGCTGCTTTTTAATCTCTCTGCGCCATCATACTATACCTAGTTGAACTGGTCTGACATGTGACATAAAAAGTAGTGGATCTCCTGGAGCATCCTCATCATCTTCTAAAGAAACAGATATTTCACCTGGGAAGGAAAGAGTTTTTAGATGAAAAATAGGTATGGACTAAATTAGCTTAAATTAGTTTAAGTGAAAATGTCCATACACAATGAGAAGATTATTAACTTTGTAATCTCCACACTTGATTTGTATTTAAATTAAATTTAAAATTCATTTGGCCTGTCTCCATAAGGGGACATGAGTTATAGGAGGTAAATTAAATTATTTTATATCTTGCATATCAAGCCTGTTTGAAATGTATTGTAAAATTCTTGTAGAAACCGACTTGACAATAGTGACTTGCATGCTTTTCTGGCTCTTAGTATTTGGGGTGGATAGCACACTAAAAGTACAGTTTGAAAGCAGATAATGAAAAGTAAGAGACATACAAATAAAAGTGGACTTTGCACATGGATTCAGATATCCACAAATCCATTTATGTAACAACAAAAAAAAAATCCAGAAAGAATATTTAGAGAAGAGTATGACGAAAACAAGAATGTTCTGCAAAGAGTTCTGGAAATCTATAGAATTCATTAATGGCACAGGGAAAGCGGGAAAATATCGTGACTAGAGAACAGACGTATTTGTAGCCGAGAGGATTCAGTCTAGCTTTTTACAGTATAATGTTCCTACATTTGTTTAAAAAGCAATATTATAGCAATTGCTATGTAAGTTTGGAAAGCAGCATATGTAACTCGGGTTCTGAATCAGCTTAATTTTCACAGAGGACAGACTTTTAAGTTGTTCTGTGGTAATACACTGTGTTCAAGGTACCACGTTGACAGGAGGTTTGAAATGTTGATTCACTGGACAGGGAGTGAGCTACTGTCAGCTCCAGCCAGGCAGGTCTCGAAGATCAAAGCCACCCATTCAAAGGTGCTGCGGTGGTTCCTCACGAGGAACAGTAACGGGCGCGGTTAGGATGCAACCTGGTATCCCTGACGTAGGTGAAACTGAAAACTGTGTTTGGATTCATTTGAAAACATTATCCTAAATCCTCCTGACTTTCAGCAAGGCTCAGAATGACTCATAGACGCAGTGGCCTGATGTCTGACTGCTCCCAGCTGTCCGCCCTGTTTCTCTGGCAGGAGCTGCTACCCCCTGCGGCCGGGCTGACAGAGGGAAAGGTGTGCTCATGCCTCCACCTCTAGCGCCAGGAACAGCGTTTTATCTGCTTAAGAGCTGCAAAGCAAACTATGGAAACGGGAAATAAATTCTCTCTTGGAAGGCTGCTGAGTGTGCCATGGGTACTAGGATGAGCAAGTTTAATTAATTGTAATATTAAAAAGAAACTATTATTTTAAGTAAATAAGAACAGTTAACACAAAAAGATGTTAGAACATTTGATGGGGAAAAAAAAAGCCTCTGGTGAGCAAAAAAGTTCCTCAGTAAGAGTATTCCACCTTATTTTAAAAAAAAAGTATATAAAATACATGTCAATGATGTGTTTAATGTTAAAGTCCAGACATGGAAAACTATGTATGAGTGGCATTTTCAAGTCGGCATTTCTGAAGGATCTTTTTGCATTTCTAGTAGCTGTCTGAGTTTTGTACGTATGATAATATTGTCATTGCCAATGCATTTCTGCTCAGACTTGATAATTTTTCTGCATTTGCTGTGGTAAAGTGAAAGGCAAGGAAAGTGGCCAGTGCGTTAATACTTAAACATAAAGAGAGAAATATAAAAGAGCATAAGTAACTTAACATGAATTACTAGGTGAGCTTTACTTTTGTAAATCATGTACCCAATTTATTAATACTCGATTTAACTTGAAACAATCAAAACCGGTTAACAAAATGGGAAGGTCATTCATTTGAACTCTAATGAATGATGCCATTTTTCACAGTGCGTCGTCACTCTACATGGATTTTCTTGGTTGTTGATAATACACGAACTAAATTTTAAGAGAAGTGAACGTACTGAGTTGTATCTTTTTTAATGGTTATTTAAGCTACAACTCTGTGTTTGCTTCTGAAAACATGTATTTTGGGAGGACAACATGAACATCTCTGGCTTGCGCTGCTGTATGTGCTTATGCAGAAAGTGTTGTCTTTCCATGAACGAGCTGGGAATTGGTGTGTGTGTTGCCACCAAGTTTTTCCCAAGACAAACACTCTCAGACACCTCTCATAGATTTGATTGTGATTTTCAGTGTTATTTTCTTCAATTACACTTTTGAAAGAAAACTGATTTTACAAGATATGAAGAAAAGCCTCAGGGAAACACTATAGAAATACCATTCAGTCCCATAAAAGTAGTCTCTTTTTTCCTTCCTTCCTTTCCCTTCCTCCCCCTCCCCAGCAATCTCCCAGTAGTTGAGATAATCAAGCAAATCAAACACAAAGATGGGCTTTATAGCTTTACATTAAGAATGGATATGAATATTTAGACTGAGGCTAAGCAGATTGGTAAAAATACAGCAATTTCTTTGGGAGCATGCTCTGTCCCTTGTCATGCTTTTTAAACAAAAGCAATTAGTACAGCTACTAGGTTCAAAGTAAGGTGTGCATGTTGGACCTTATTATTTGGCACAGGTTTGAGTTTGTTGATAGCATTTTGTTCTTGCTACCCAAGTCACAAGCCTAGACATCCTTGGTTCCTCCAGCTCTGTCAAAATGAGGCTTCTCAGCCTCTTTTTAAAGAGGGGGAGACCATTGTCCCCTCCTCTCCTGTAACACTCTGTGGTTGAGAGGGAGAAGCCCCGGGGCCCGCAGGGAGGCAGCTGTACTTTGGTCTGCCCTAGGGAGCATGATACCCACATGAAAGCAGTGCCCTTCCTCCCACAGGCCATGGGGCACCAGCCAGGTTCACTGCTGGGGCTGGGGCTGGGGCAGCCGGCTGCCCTCGCCTGTGCTGGGAATCGCGTTTTCTTCTGTGGGAGCGACACCTGCAGATCTGCCCCCACAAAAGAACTTGGGAGCATCAGCTCCAGGGCCACAGATGCCATTTTAGCCTTACAAGTGCCCTTCAAAGTACTGAGCTGGGCAGCCTCCCCCGAGCAGACACTGCAACGCCGACTGCGGTTGGAAAAGGTCTGGGCCTCTAGGTATGGCGTTACTTGCTTGACTTGTAGTCTTAAATGAAGAAAGTTGGTGTTCTCACAGCTATTCTTTCTGCCCCTTGTTATGGATGTATGCATTCTGCATAGCTGCAGGACACATTTCTATCCTGGTGTGTTTTCTTTGTGGCTGAAATTATGGTTGTTGTGGGAATCTTTGCATTTAAATTCTTACTGTTAGTGTTACATTATTACAGTTAGTGGCATTTCATTTCTGTTTATCCATAGAACTTGTTTGTTTTTTTTTCTTTAAGGGAGTAACAGAAATGCTTGTGCATTTAAGAGATATATTTAATTATATCACCTTTAAAACCAGACTGTCCTAATGCTTCAAAATGAGGTGTGTCTCATCCAGGGGTAATTTTCTTTATATATATATATATATTCTACTTTGGGACTCACAACTGAAATTAACCTTTTCTGATTTAAACTTGCTGGAGGTCTGAGGCAGATGAGAATTAGGATTAACAGTTGGTGCAAACTACATCAAAATACAGAGGGTAATCTAAGGGCAGATCCTCAGATGAAGGACACTATTTTAGTTTCATGTAGTCCTCAGAAGTGTAACAGCTTGTATTAGCCTCAGTTCTGCAAGTTTAAAAATAAAAATGGATTGCAATACACACTGCAGAGAGCACATGTTAAAATATTATAAAATTGCCATTTTAATTTCAAGTGACTTTGACAGATTAGAGGCTTTCTGCTAGTGGTGACAAATTAAGGTCAAGCTTTTCGCTAAGGTAAACAATGACAAGAAAAATGGCATTTTCTTTTCCTCAGACCTGTAAAATGGCATTGTAGAGGGAGACGTGGAAGGGTACAAGGGCAAGCTAGATGTCCAGCTCCTTTCTGTGCCTTTGGCAATCTCCCCTGATACTGATGTTGAGTTTTTTGTTTTCTTAAAAAAAGATTCACAATCTTAATTAATGTAAATTGTCACATACCGTGGGAACAAACGGCTAAGCTTTGCATTTCTCTTTTTAGCCATCTTATTTTGGTACTTATAACTATTATTGGGGCTTATGCTTCAGTGACATTTAGGATGTGACAAGGAGATTTGAGTGATGTCAAATAGCAGATTGACCCTAATGAAATGTTAAGCACAGCTTAAATGCATATGTAGAGAGGGCTGAATAAAACAAGCGATGCAAATAATTTGCTAAAAACCCCTTCAGAATAAAAGCAGTTCTATTAATTTGATTTGCCTCAAAATAGTCTGATAAACATGATGATTTTTACTTTCCTCACTACATTACAATTTTTAATGACAAGTTATTAAACATCCCTCTGTTTTTCAAATATTTAAATTGAATTGCTTACAAAATAATTTAATTTACCTTCAGTCATCATACCTAAATTTTCAGTTAAAGAGAAATAAGAATAAAAATCCTAAATTTCACTTGTATCACAAATAACGTTTTTTTTAAAATAATGACAGTTTCAACCTTTACTTTTATCTTTCTTTAAGTTTACATCTGAATTGGAGCTCTACAAAACCTGCTTCCAAAGTACTGCAAACGAACGTCAAAGGGAAAGAAAGCAGCTTTTCTTAATTTAAGGTTTCAAGCCAGTGCAGGAGCTTTGACACCAGCGAGTACTCACCGAGGCTGCAATACAAGCAGTTAGCATAATTTTGCTAGAATTACACTGTATTTACAGACTTCGACACTGGTGGGTGCTAACATTTTATTCCCCTGCGCGAGGAGCGCATCAAGTCAGTTCTAACAGCGCTGCTGGGGCTGCGCAGCCTCTGCTTCGGCTCGAGCAAACTCGGGCTTCGGGTTTGTTCCCTTTGGTTTTTAAGCAAAGAGAGAAAAATAGAAGCAAAAACAGTTTTTTACCTTGCGTGCTCTCTGTTGTGGGGCTTGTGTTCAGCTGCGTCTCAGTCGCAGAACACCTGCCGTTTTCTTCTGCTGCTAATTGTGTGACAGGTTCATATCGCAATATGGCATCCAGATCATGGAAAAACTTCATGGTTTTAGTGACATCCCCAGAGTTGTGGGCATATTTAACCGTTCTGTATTCATACTTGAGATTTTTATACTTTGCACGGCACTGTTTCCAGTCCCTGCAAACTCCTAACTCCTGCAACCTTTTAGCAATGTAGATAAATATTCCTTTATTCCTCAGGGTGCCGTGGAGTTGCTTTCTGATATTTTTTTCTGACCAGACGCTTAACAAGGCTTTAACCTCCTCCTCAGTCCAATGCTTCCCTGCTCCACTCTCCATGTTGAAAGTGACCTGGAAATGATTCACTATTTCTAGCCAAGATTTTGTTTCCTAGGAAACCAGACGGCTGGTTGTCAGTAAGCTCCGCCGAGATGAAAGGACCTAGTTTTACTGGCTCAAGCTGCCTGAGGGGAGTAACTTGAGAAACTGCCAAATAAGCAGGCTCGGTATTAGAAGCAGGCGAATAAAGCAGGCTCGGTAGTAGAGGCAGGCGAATGGAGCAGCCGGGGCGGGGGCGGGAGCGGTGCCGGGGGGCTCCGGGCTCCGGGCGGGGGGGAGCCTCCCCGGCGGCGCCCGCCTGCGCCTGCTTTAACCCTTCTTGCGAAAAAGGGCTTCAGAGTGAGCACCGCGGTGCAATGGGAGAGAAAAAAGAGAGAGTTGCACTATCATCTCCTTCCTTTAACCAAAAAAAACCCCAAAAAACAAACAAAAAAAACCCCCCAAACCCCCAAACAAACAAACAAACAAAACCTCCCAAAACAAAAACAAAAACCACAAAAAAACCCACAAAAAAAACCAAACAAAGGGCACAAAAACCCCGACACACAAAACCCATTCTTGTACTTGCCCTTTGCTAGGAGGGCATTGCGGCAGCTTCTGTCGCCCGTGGGGGTAACAGTTGGGAACTGTGGGGGTAACAGTCGGGAACCGTGGGGCTGAGCCTTCCAAACAAGTTGCAAGTTTGCAATAGTTGATATGATAGTAACGTCCTGCTTTACGTTTGCTTGTCTGTGTAGTATTTGGTTTTGAATTGATGGTCATACATACACATTTTTAACTCTAATATTCATTGGTCATTAGTGATGTTTTAATAAAAAGCTTGCATACTTCAAAATCTCACTAAATTGGTAAAATTGTGTAAGCTTTGTGGTAATCAAATCGAGCTTCCTTTTCTTTCATTAGCTCTACATAAAAGATGCAATACAACGACTTGCAAAGGCCTTTCCTTCAGGATGTTTGCTTCGCTCTTTCCCGCTATTGATTTTGTTGATGTTTAAAGGGACAGTGCCAGTATTTAAATGGAAATCGCCTGTAATACTAACATTTGAATTTAAAGTTGATGAATGCAGTATATCAACCTTTAGGTTTTACTGCTGGCCTTTGTGTTTATAGATGGGACATCTTCCTGAGTTAAAATAAATGCGTTTAAGAATATCTTCATCTCTGATTTTTCTCTTGAGGATCATCTGTGTCAGTAAAAGGGTAAATTTGTTCAGATGTGCGTGAAGTTTGTTTGGTTTGGTTTTCTGTAAGCAAATGTTCTTTAAAATTTTGATTTACATGCAACTGAGGCTAGTGACCAATAAAGGGATTTTAGGAATTGGAGAACATTTGTAATAAGCATGGTCAGTTGTAGATTAGAATCCATTCTGTAGATTTTTTGTGCCCAATTTTATTGTTGCTTATACAAAATAATTCCAGTGACTTCAGTTGAGTTAAACCAGTCTAATGTGCAAAGAGCATCTTCTTCTAATATTCTGAAGATATTCTAAGTGTTTCCTTTTTTAAGAAAAACATCTTTGCCTTTCAGTCATTATTATATATGAGAGTGGACTGGGAGCTTACCAGTCGACCAAAGTCCCTCATGTGTTACAGGCATGGTGGGTATATGGCAGCAGTTTTGTTAGAGGTAATGCTTATTCCGGGAAGCCTTTTAAAGGAAGGTCAAGCAGCCTGCACTGTTACCCACAAAAACCCCACTCTGCCAAACATACCTGTTCAATGGATAAGGATGGAATGAGAAACCTTGGGCAGCTGTGCAGTATTCTGCCTGCCTCTGGCAGGGCAGCGTCGGGGAACCTGCCCATGTGCTGGGCGTGCGCCCGGAGGACGGAGCTTGCAGGCAGGGCTGGGGAGAACAGGGAGCAGGCTAGGGAAAACTCCGCCATTTCAGCTGAAACAGCTCTTCTGCTCAACAAAGCACAACTGCCAACCTGAGGTTGATCTGCTCCAAGTACTTCCATTTGCAGTGACGCTGTACACCAGACTTGTTTTGCTTGAGTTGGGAAGCTGTGATGCCCGACATTAGGTTTATGTGCTCAAATGCTTTTATCAGAGGGTCCTTGTACCTTTTAAATGTGTAAATGCTAGCGTGACTCCTTAAGTGCAAGAATGCAAAAGCTTCTGCATAGGTGATCCATGGAAGAGACAATGCATTCCCCTAGGCAAAACCATCAGTTTCTTAACACCCCTTCCCAACCCAAAGCAGAAATAGAGTAATGCTGTAGAGCCTACTACTAGAGCCTAGGCTATCACTGCAAAGTGGCTTTTCAGATTAAGCATCTGCTGTTATTGTATGCCCACATTGAAATAGGACTGCAGTAAGCGCCTGAGCCAGTGCTTATTAGTGGAAAGATTCCCACTGAATTCAGCGGGCTTAGGCACAAACCTTATGTGACTGTTTTGAAATAAAGCATAACATGGGCAAGAAACCAGTTGTGATTACAAGCCTGTAAAATAAAACAACAAATAAGATTACATTAAAATTTCATGTTGTAAAGAATAGATGAAAAACCACCAATCCATTGTATGTTAAAGCATTTCATATTCTAAGCATTTCAGTGCTTTATGTTAATTATATTTTGTCCATAGGGGCCAGGAGAGTGCTGGAATTGTGACAAGTGATGGAGAGTCATCCCAGGCATTCAAAGTGCACAAGGTAAAATGTAAATGAATGTTTTGTAGATGCCTAACAGAGATGCATGAAAGTTTGTTTCAGCTAGGAAACAGAATAATTAGCGGGAAAGTAACATGTTTTGATGGACTGTTTTGGTTTTGTCAGTGATGGTATCTAATTCTGTTATTTGTGCAATTTCTGTCATAAGTGCATGTTTAAAACAAATATGCCAACATTATCGTGCTGAGTGTGTCCTTGCACACAGTGGCAGACACACAGAAGTATCCAGATCAGGCTATTGATGTCACAAAAACTACTTACCAAAATCACCCCGCACCTAAGGTGTTAACTCTGGGGATTTGGAAGAGTTCACCAATGCAACTTGAGAACTTGAGATCAAGAGAGAAGACAGTTACAGACTGTGCACAAGCCAATGGATGACTAATTCTTGCCTTAGTGAGAATCAAGGAAGTGGCAGCTATTTTACCCATAGGTAAAAATAAACAGAATAAAAGATTGAATGGAGGCCTGAGAAGGTCATGCAGTCTTTCTCGAGCTGAGAGAATCCCAGGGGATGTTAAAAGACATAAAATGGCCATAGCCTCGAAAGTATTATGCCAGGAGAATCCCTGCATGCTCTGGGGATATTTCTGCTCATTCTGTATTGAATAGTGATCAGGAAAAAAAAAATCATCAGCCTACTCCATCCTGGAAGAGCAGAAGATTGGAAATAAAACTACATTAGCAAAATAACCATAGGGCAATTCTTGATGCAAGTGTGTTCTCTGACTGCAATCAGAAAGCAGTTTGTCTTCATGTTCAGAGGTCTCTGAGGAAGATTAATTAAGCTGTTCAAATCAGTCCATGCAGCAGCATGTATATATCTATGCATGACTGCTTAATGCCTCACACAAAATCTTGTCTCTTCAAGCATCATGTTCGTTGCCTCTTCAGGCATTTCCCCCCCTTTTATCTGTTACTTACAGCCTGATTCACACACACACATGCACACACACACACTTTTAATGCAGCTTTTCTCAACTTCAGCACTGTGTTACCTATTCTTCATTCCTGCTCCTGCTTGGGTTTCAGCTTTCCTTAAGGTTTACAGGAATTCCAGCTTCCTTTGAAGTGGGCTGCTGTATATGTCCCGTAGTAAAAAGTGCTTCTCAGAATGAACTTCCAGCAGGTGATACCATAATTTGTAGTGTTTCCATGCTACTGAGCTGCACTACTTAGCTGTCATGCTAAGAATTTAATTGACTATCTCATCATATCAGCTTTGATATTTTAAGAGTTGCAGAGCATATGATGGTTCTTTTATCCTTGAAATATGTTTCACAGCTACAGCACTTTCAAAATGTGTAATAACCACAGTGTAATAAAGAGCCTGTGGAGTACAATTTATATGACTTGTTTAATCCTGGAAGTGGTGCTAATGTAACAACCATTAGGGTCTGTTGCACTGGTGAAAATATATTTAGGACTCTGACTTGTAAACTAGTCCATAAAAATGTCAGCAGCTAAGACACTACTGTATCCATTTGTCCTCCAAACTCCAGTTGACTCTTCTTCATAGCAGAGACAACAGAATGGAAAAGGCGCCTGCTTCTCACTGCATCGTACTACCCACTGCTTCTGTGCAAACTCACCTTTGTCAACAGTTTAAGGCAATACAGACATTAGAGTACGAAATGGAACACTGGGTGTGGGTATGTGTTCCCTTCTGGTTGTTACCAGCCTTTGACCATGGATTAATAGCCCTTGACAAAGGCTATTAATCGTTTGTTATAAACTATCCCAGAAAGACTCGTCCAGATTTGTCTTGTCAGAGCCTTTAAGCTAGATTTGTGTAACAAAACATTACTGTCGTAGCTATATTAGCTCAGGATGTGGAAAAACTTAAATCTTTTGTGTGGACGTAGTGATGCCAGTAGGTAAAAGACTTTGTCTGATTGTTCCACACTTGTATATGCAGAAAAATATATTAAAGTAGCTATTCATCAGACCATTATTGTGTTCTGGCATGTACCAGGCATTATGTATATGACATAAGATTGTCTTTATTGGGAATTTTTTTATACTGATGTAATTCACATTCACTATCCCACACCAGCACAATCTAAATCAGAGGAATATTTCAAACTGCAATAAAAAGATTATGTACTTGTAAACCAAATCTGGTTTAAAACAACATTGCTTGTTTAAGCTATTGCAATGCTTAACGTGGCCACATCCATTAATACTGGACCTGTGAACTGCCAGATCTCCTGTTAGGATAAAGTTGGTCTAAGTAAAATAAGAGTGCATGGTTGCATTTCTGTACATATATGAGCACGTGACATAGACTCTAGGCCAGCTTTATGTCATCTGTGAGACAACAACTGATAATTGATTTGGCATAGAGTTTGCTGAACCATTAAAGCAAACTTATACCAGTTCGACTGTTTAAAGCAGTAACTTGTTAACGTGATAGTAAGTATCCTAAAACCACATGTGCAACCCCACCCTCTTGGTATTCTGACTCTATAGCAGTCACCGCAAAAAATACCCTAAAACTGAGCTTGCTTTAAGCTCTTTTGGTTGAGCTCTGAAAACAGGTCAACCAATTTCCTTCCTTCCTGCCCCATCCCACTCTCATTGTTGTACCTACAGCACAGGTTATGAACCATTCACAGCTTCAGACCTCTCCCATGTATCTTTGAAGATCCTAGAGGAGTGTTATCGTGGGATATCATGTATATAACAATTAGCATGCACGACAGGGAAACAGGCGTAGAAGGATGTAAATATTTTCCACAGGCAGCAGCAGAAGCAGGAGTTTGTAGGAGGGCCTGGAATCCAGTCTTAATTTCTACTCTCGGTGCAGTTTTTTCAGACTATTCTTGCTGCTAAATTGTCTCCACATACTGCTTGTTGCCAAAAGAAGCTCCTGACACCGGACTAAAAAGTTTTGATACATTTATGATTTATTACTGGTACATTATATGAAAAGTTTGTTCTAAGTAAACAATAAAACTTCTTGAGAAAAGCTTTGCTTCTGACATTGGCAGGAATGACAGTGGAATCTAATAAACATTATCATGGAACCAGTACAAACCTAAATCCAATATCCTGCTAACTTGTAAAAGGTATTCTCTACGTAGAATTTCCTTCTCACAACTTTTTTCTTCTTTGCCTGTCTTCTGGCAGTCTTTTTTTCTGGTGTTTTTAAATAACACAACAGTTTCTGGTGTTTTTAAATAACACAGCATTTTTTCAGATGTATTTTTAGTCAGCAAATAGATTGTTCCGTGAAAATCCTCAGAACAAAAGTGTCTATTGCTTTATTTAAAAACAGGAGTAATAAGATCTGATATATCACTATGACACCTACTCGGCTTCTTTCTTTGCCATATCTTTCAGGTTATTTGTCTTTCTCTTAAAGTTGCATTTAATGCTGTACCAAAAAATGAACACAAGGAGAAATGAGGAAGTTGCCAGGAAAACAACACCAAACAGAACTTTTTTTTCTTTTTCTCCCAAAGGGAATGGGTCTTATAAATCACGTCTTCAATGCAGACAGCCTGAAGAAGCTGTACGTTTCAAACCTCGGTATTGGGCACACACGGTACTCCACCTCGGGAATTTCTGAGCTGCAGAACTGCCAGCCTTTTGTCGTAGAGACTCTTCATGGGAAGATTGCTGTGGCACACAATGGGGAGCTAACAAATGCTGTACGACTCAGGAGGAAGGTTAGTGTCTCCTTTGGGAGGCTCTGGCATAATGTCTTCCAGAGTATGAGGCTGCAATGAGCAATAAGTTTGCTTTGACTTTTCCTTCATATCAAAGTACTTGGGGTAGTGAGAAAGAGCAACATTATCAAAATAGATCATTTTGGGGGAAAAAAATCCTGGGGAGGGGAGGCATTTGTAACTGTCACGGGGATAATTCACCAGTCCTCTAGACTGATGGTCACATTCCTATTGATCAAGTGAGAGAACTAACTCAGCCAGAACAAAACGTAGTCTGGCTCAAAGCTCTGCTCCTTTGTGGTGGCTGATAGAAGGAGCAAATCATATGCTTAGAGTTAGGAGAGGAATAATAAGGTAAGGTAATTGTAATATGAAATGTTTGGTTTGGAATATTGTCTTTATTTGTATTTCTGGCTTGCAAAATTAATCATGAGCACTGTCAGGACATAAACCAACAAATGCCAAATTTTATCGTGTGTTTGGCTAGAAGGGTATGTGTTAAAGAACCAAATTAAAATTTAGCAGATGATGTTTCATTGTGAAATCTCTTCTACAATATGTTCCATCCAAAAGCGAGAGGACATACTCTTGCATTGAAGCAAGGCAAAGGTATGTCATGCCGAAAGGAACCTAGCCCATCTTCAGTCAGAGCCACAAGTCTATGAATGGATGGGAGAAGAAAACAGTGGTGAGGAAATGTAGATGGAGAGTGGAGAATCAGAGTTACATGAGATGTAAAATGATTTCTAAAGATAAAAATTAGGAACTGTAGTGCATACAGCATTGAATGGGTTGTAATAGTTGGCTAGATACACTGCAGATTCTCTTCTCCCTTAGAAGCATAAATATGCCAAGACAGAACAATTTGACTGAGCAGGTCTAGCAAACTTTAAGTTGTGGGATTTCAGTTTTTTAATCCCACTCTGCTTCCCTTCACGCCTCTTTTTTTTTTGTCGTTGTTACTTTGTGCCCAAACCACCATCCTGCTTTGGTATCTCTTTCTGTATCTGCTATAGGTAATTTCGTATTTTCCCTTGTATATTTAACCTTTCTTCCCAGAGCAAGCAGAAGCACAGAGCTGATTAAATGGCCCAAACATAGATTTATACCCTGAATATTGGTGGTATTGATTTTGGTTGCATGTGAAGCAAAGGAATGAGATGCAAAGGGAGAAATGTAGTACCAGGCATAGATGATTGTACCAGCTCTTTTTACATATTTGGTTTGTTGAAAGAAATTTGATATTATTATGATCTGATCACCTGAAGCACTGATATGTTTTAAAACATTTGTTCATTGCACAAAGGTGTTGTTAGATTAAAATCTGAGCAGTGTTATGTGGGATTTTTTTTTTTAATGTTGGTAACACTTTTGTTTTGTGCCTTAAAAGCTTATGCGGCATGGTGTAGGACTGTCGACCAGTTCTGACAGTGAACTGATCACCCAGCTGCTGGCTTTCACACCTCCTCTAGAAAATGACGATACAGCCGACTGGGTAGCAAGGTGAGGAGGATGGCTTTCAGCATCAAGAACAGCAATCCAATCTCAGCATGATATGCAGCTGTAAATGCACACAGCTGTTTGTGTGACACATCATTATGTTCACCTATGTCTCATTTCAGAATAAAAAATTTAATGAATGAAACTCCAACTTCATATTCATTGCTAATTATGCATAAAGACATAATCTATGCAGTACGTGATCCATATGGGAATCGCCCACTCTGCATTGGTCGCCTTATTCCAGTAGGGGACATGAATGGAAAAGGTAAACCATACATATATATTCATATACATATACATATATATATATGTATATATATAGTTTGTGTCTGAAATCACTGATATAAGTAATTAAAGCTACACTTACTGAGGTGTAAGTAGGAATATGTGATACAGAAGTCAGTTTTGAAAATTCAAAAAAAAAAAAATATTTGGTAAGGAAAAAATAATTTGTAGGAAGTCTGCAAACATCTTTTCTGTTCCCAGCAAAAGGAAATCCTAGTCGCCTGATGACAGTGTCAGAATTAGGCAGCCCAACTGTAATAGAATATTTGTGAAAATTTAATTAATATCTCATGACATAAACAGGAAAGCAGGGATGAACAGAATCACAGAAGGGTTGAGGTTGGAAGGGACCTCTGGAGGTCATCTGGTCCAACCCCCCTGCTCAAGCAGGGCCACCTAGAGCCAGTTAGTTGCTCAGGACTATGTCCAGTCCAGAAACAAGTCTGGTTTCTTCCTTTCTGCTGTAGTAAGGTGGCCAAAAAGTGCTGGATTACTGGCAATGTATTTCTAAATTCCAAGCACTCCCAGTCACACGTAGTATGGTAATGGAACACTATACAGTCAATTTATGGGAAAAATTCTTTGTGTTCCTGTTTAGTCTGCAAATGAACATTTTCCATGAAGTAAGATTAAATTCTGTTCATTTGTATAAAAATAAAATAATTCAAAGGCAAAGTAGTAAATGCTTCCATATCTTCACAAAACTTGGTAATTTTAACCACAAGAAAAATTATCAAGATTTTTTTAAAAGCGTACAAATATTCCTACCCTATGTTACACAATTCGATCTTTCCTGTGCCTGTCTCTGAAAACTCTCCTTATTGGAGTTCAATCCAGCATGCATTATAATCAAAAGGATCTATCTATCAACACATTTAGCATAGGAAAAGTAAGGAGTTTCTTGTGTGAACAAAAGTAATTATGGATCTCTAAAGTCACTGAACTAGAATTGGAAAAGTTTGAAATAGTGCAGAGATAACAAAGGTAGTTACCTGAATTGTGTCTCTTCATGAACGGTGAATATGATGCCGTTACTTCCACTTCTGCCTAGCACAGGTTTATGATGTTTATGTTGGGGGTTTTTTGTTTGTTTTTGTTTTTGTTTTTTTTTTAAATAATATTACGGAAACTTTGGAATGCTATACCTTTTAGTTAGAAATTACAACAGTCTTTAATTGTGCACTTGGCAGCCTAAACCATAGCAAGCCAGATACTGCAGTAGAAATGCAATTGGGGGGGGTGGGGTGGTAATCGTAGCAAGAATTGTGGACTCTGACTGAAATCTTTCATTTCAGGAAAAGATAACAGTGAAACAGAAGGATGGGTAGTCTCTTCTGAATCCTGTAGCTTTTTGTCTATCGGTGCAGAGTAAGTGCCCTGGTTCTCACTTTATCTGAAAGCTCTTCTCAGGCAGCAATTAAACATTAAACCTCAAATGGCCAAATATCATAATCTATAACAATGTGAAAGACATCAAGGATTAGTTTGTTGGGCTGTTCGGAGGGGGGTTTTTTGCCAGTCCTTCTTTTTGCCAGTTTATTTTCTTGAACAGATTAACGTAAAAGAAGAATTATGTGTTCAGAAAGTAACAGTAAAGACGACTTTACGGTTGTAAAGTAAATGCCTCTTACTTGTTGCATTAGACCTGGTTATTCATACAACTTTTAATTTTAGCCTAGTTTGCAGCAGAATCGTTGCATTACAAAACAATTCTTCAACTACAGAAAGGTTACATCGGTAGCTCACAGGCTGGACTAACCTGAGCTGTAGCATATGCTGTCTGACGAGCCAGTCTCCTTGTTTGAAACAAGTGACAGGCACCTGAAACTATTTCCATGTGTACAAACCCATATCAGAGCCAAAACATGAGGTGACATTCACATTACTCACACATTATTCAGATAGTCTGAAAAGAAAGGTGTGATACTTTCTCTGGACAAAAAGAGAAGGGCAAGAGGCTCTTTGGGAGACATCAAAGAAGTCTTTGGAATTGGAATGGAAGGCAATTGTGAACTAGAACATAATTAAAGTAAGAAAGATTATGAGGAAGTATATTTAATTTCCTTATCAGACATTATAAAAATGTGCATTTGGGGACTAGACTAATGAGTAAAGTTTGATCCTCTTCAAATAAAAAACAGTGCAAAACTGCATTAAGAACACAACCACCGAATAAAAAGAAATGTAAAGCAAACCCAGGAAGCAATGTGACTGTACATTAGTCACCTTTTATTCCATTCTGCAGTGTTTTATTGTAGGTGTGGTGTTCTGTGCTCTTTGGCCGTAACTTCTACCCTATCTGTGTAGGATCTGTGTTTGCTGTTGGTAACAGGGGCTTCCCTGAGACAATTTATTCTACGTGTGGATATAAGAATAACTGTTTTCTGAAACTTCTTCAAAATCTTTGTTAAGAGACACTTACCATGTAGGACCATCAGCTGAAACCTGTGGGGGTTTTTAACAAGCAATTTTGTCTAAAGTTCTGCTGTAGCCAGTGCTGCTGCCTGCTAATGCTAGTATATTGCCAGCAAATATGCGCAAATTGACTCACCTCTCATTTATATCTCCAGAATATTTCAATATTGTGTGATAGATTCAGGTTGGAAGTGTTAGAATAGCCACCTGAGGACTCACTAAAGGATCTAGAAAAATGTTTAATAAGGTTAAACATTGTAACATAATAAACCTAATACTATTCCATATTTCTTCAGATATGAGAATTGGGATGTACGTTTCCAGTCAGTTTTACTTTATTCAGAGGTGGCTGCCTGTCATCACTAGACAGATATTTCTCCAGATATTGGCTTGTGGGGCAGGACTTTTTTGGCTACCATCTTTATTGTTGATTATGTTTTTCATATTGCATTGTAATGTTTATTAGCTTTCATAGAAAAGTTCTCTAGTATTGATCTAGGACTACATGATTAAAATATATTTAATCTCAATTAAGCCTGTCCTAGACGGGGTACTGTACATCTCACATATAGGAAGAATACCAGAATTCTCTGGTACTAAGTATTAATTTACTGCTTTCAGTTATTACTTCAGACTGTTTCAGTAAGGGTCACTTGTCTTGTTGGTATTAAAAACACCCTAGGTCAAATCCTAAGATAGAAGCAAACTGTTGTGTTAGGATGTTGAAAAGCATTTTTTCTGTCAGTTGAATCTTGTTTATATTTTGAAACTATCATCCCGGCGCAGGACATTTCTAAATGCTATGCATTTCTCTTTCAAGGTACTATCGTGAGGTCCTTCCTGGAGAGATTGTGAAAATATCCAGATATGATGTTCAGACACTGGATGTTGTACCAAGACCTGAAGGAGATCCCTCAGCGTTCTGCATCTTTGAATATGTTTATTTTGCAAGACCAGACAGTATTTTTGAAGGTAAGAAGATACAACATACAAAGCCCCTCTCCAGCCCAGGAGATGTTATCTTGGAGAACAATGACTCTGGAAATGATCTGGGATCATAGTAGGGTACCACTGAATGTGAGCTTGCAGGACAGGGCTGGGACAGAACGGGTTGGCACAGTTCTTGAGGAGATAAAACTCACCAGGAGGAGCATGTTAACATCACCTTCCTGTTCCTGGCTGTGCATATGGCCTCAGTCAGGCCTGCCTGCATAGTCCTATGGAAAGGATGAAAAGAGCCACAAAGATGATGAAGGTAGAGGAAATATCCCTTAAAAGTGAGAGACTTAAGAAAGGAACTTTATTGGTTCTTGGAAAACTTTCTAAAAATTAGATTTATGAAATAGGATCTGCAAATCAACTTTATCTTGGTGTTTGCCAGAAAGGGTTATGTCAGGAAGATGCTTTTAATATAACATGTAAATCTACGCATTATCTAAGTACTTGGGGTTGTCAATCTAATGTTTTTATTATTATTTCAGTAGAAGCCCTCAAAAATTGTCTTAGTGACAAGATGTTAGCCAGGACTTTCATACCTAACAAACAAGCTCTTCTTTGCTTTCTATGGACATGCCATCTGTTGATCCAATACAGTTCCCCACCCTTATAAAGCCAGTTTCATCCCACATCCTTTTTTTTCATGATCCTCTTACCCTTCAATATCCTCACTTCTTACATTCCTTAGTACCGCCACTGTACCCTTTGCCATGCCTCATCTCACCACAACACCTCCAGTTCCCCGCCATATTGCAAATTTTTTAGGACCTTAAAAGCTTCTGAGGCGTCTTATCCCCTTACTAAATTTGGGGTGAATTTTGCCAACTGATTCAAAGTTAACAAGTGGGCAGAGGCAGACAGCAGGATTGCACAAACTTTGCTGGAGAAACCAGCCTAAAATTAGAATATGCATGTTATGAACACACGGGCATAATTTCTACTTCTTTCCTCCTGTAAATAGATTTTGTAACATCCACAGGACCTTTAGTTTCCAGATTAGGGCAAACTGGATTTTAATTCTCTGTGTAGTGATACGAATGTGAATGTTAGAATATGACATTATGGAAGGAAATAAATCGACCTTACGTGAATGACTGCTTATTAGTTCTGGAGCTTTTCTCACTGACTTCTATGCCTGCAACTTACCACAGAAATTTGTACAGCAAACTGAGACGAAATCTGAATTATGCATACCAGGAAAAACACTTCTTGCTGTTCTTAGGTCAGATGGTGTATTCGGTCAGGAGAAGATGCGGGCAGCAGCTCGCTATTGAAGCACCCGTGGAAGCAGACCTGGTCAGCACTGTTCCGGAGTCTGCAACTCCAGCAGCTCTTGGTTATGCTCAAAAGGTATATGTTAACTTGCCTTCTTTTTTTCCCCAAGCATATTTACACATATCTCTTTTTGTAATGCAGTATAATGGTATGGGCCATTAGAGTTTTGTACTGATAAAGCTTTATATCTTGAGTATGCCAGGGACTCCTATTGAGTCATCTGCACTTGTTTTTTCTGTCATTACTCCACTACATCATGGTATTTCAAAGTTTTTTGGTTACTGTGAAGTCATACTAAGTTCTAAGGTTGCTTTAAAAAAACAGTAACTGAGAATAACCAGTTCTTTAGATATTAATTCTGTTTAACTGTCTCCTGTTTACAGTGCGGACTACCATATGTTGAAGTACTCTGTAAAAATCGATATGTAGGAAGAACATTTATCCAGCCAAATATGAGGTTACGGCAACTTGGTGTTGCAAAAAAGTTCGGCGTTCTGTCTGATAATTTTAAAGGCAAGAGAGTTGTTATCATTGATGATTCAATTGTGAGGGGCAATACCATTTCACCCATAATAAAACTACTGAGAGAATCAGGAGCCAAAGAGGTAAGTTAATTTTCAGTCAGTACAATGCAGATGTAAATAGAAGACTGATGGGAGGGTAAAGCACAGGGTTTTGTCTTCATTTGTACTATACATTGTTTCCTTATTTAAAAGGGCAAGCGTGCAAAAAAACAATGGCTAGTGCATGTTTATTGTGAAGATAGGTTGAGAAGTTTCTTTTGTATGACTGTGATTTTGGGGTGATTAAGGGGAGAGGAACAGGTCTCCGTTTATACACTATCTGGCAAATAAAGAGAGATTGGAAAGCAGATTAGTTAAGATCAGAAAATCAAGTATTGGTGTGGTATTCCTGATGTGTGACTTGTGGTACTGCATTAAGTACAACCACATACTGCAGTAAACAGGCACATGCCTTAAGTCACTAGAGCACAAATCTTTTAATTGATTAAGATTTTTTAATTGAAACAGAGTGTGCAAGTCTATCACTGGAGAAAAAATGTTCTATATAGTGTTTGTCTTTGTAAACTGAAACATGTGCATCAAGGATTGAACATCATAGAAGAAAAGAAAATCAGGATGGACAGTCTTGAGATGTGGGCCCCTGTGAACCTCATGAGGTTCAACAAGGCCAAGTACAAGGTCCTGCACATGGGTCAGAGCAACCCCTGCTATCAATACAGGCTGGGGGATGAAGGGATTGAGAGCAGCCTTGCCGAGGACTTGGGGGTGCTGGTGGATGAAAAGCTGGACATGAGCTGACAGTGTGCGCTCGCAGCCCAGGTGGCCAACCGTATCCTGGGCTGCATCAAAAGAAGCGTGGCCAGCAGGTCGAGGGAGGTAATTCTGCCCCTCTACTCCGCTCCCCCAACACAAGAAGGACATGGACCTGCTGGAGCGGGTCCAGAGGAGGCCACAAAAATGATCAGAGGGCTGGAGCACCTCTCCTCTGAAGACAGGCTGAGAGAGTTGAGGTTGTTCAGCCTGGAGAAGAAAAGGCTCTGGGGAGACTTATTGCAGCCTTTCAGTACTTAAAGGGGGCTTATAAGAAAGATGGGGACAAACTTTTTAGCAGGGCCTGTTGTGATAGGACAAGGGGTAATGGTTTTAAACTGAAAGAGGGTAGATTCAAACTAGATATAAGGAAGAAATTTTTTACAGTGAGGGTGGTGAAACACTGGAAGAGGTTGCCCAGAGAGGTGGTGGATGCCCCAGCCCTGGCAACATTCAAGGTCAGGCTGGACGGGACTCTGGGCAACCTGATCTAGTTGAGGATGTCCCTGCTCATTGCTGGGGGGTTGGACTAGATGGCCTTTAACGATCCCTGCCAACCCAAACTATTCTATGAGTCTATGAATAACATTAGGAAATACTGTAAAAATAAATTCTAAAACTCTCTTTCTCTCTCCTGCTGCGTTGGCATCTGAAAAAAACTTTATCTTACTTTTAACCGTAATGATTTCTTGTGTAGTGCCGTGTTCTGTTCTTCATGATTTTTCTGCAGACCTGCAGAGACTTTGCTATTGTGTTACGATCTGCTGACCCCTACCTCATAGTGGTCTGTTTTGAAACTTTATTTTTATTCAGGTGCACATCCGTGTGGCTTCACCTCCCATAAGATTTCCTTGTTACATGGGAATAAACATTCCAACTAAAGAAGAACTCATTGCCAACAGACCTGAATTTCATGATCTTGCAAACTATATAGGTAAATGCTACTTTTTCTTTTTTTTGAGAGATTTTACCTGTAGGTATTTTATTATCTACATCAAAATAAAGGACAATACATCAAGGCAACAGTGGCAAAACTGACTAAAAAATCCTAAGGTTGATACACTAGATTTCTGCATTGCGAGTACCCTACGGATGAAACCAATTTAGTTACACACTTTTTTTTAACAGTGTTTTAGTGAATTGTATTTCTCCAAACAATAGAAGGCATTAGAATAATTGCATAATTGTAAGTTACAAATAAGGTGTGACAACACAGCTTTCCAATACTTAGAGCTCCTTCTGGGAAACTCTTTACAACAAGGATCTACTGTAGGCAAAATACCGGGCAGAAAATATGTGGTGAAAATCTGTCCTATAATGACAAGCTAATGTAGTTTCACTTCCATGAGATATTCGTAAAAATATGTTCAGAATCTGTAAACACCCACTGATTTTTCTACAAATTTAAATTTATGTAAATAATTTTAACTGTATTATATATTTCACTTTGAAAGAAATGACATTTGAAACTAATAAAAGAATGTTAAATACATTCTCAAATCTCCTGAATGAGTCATGTTTGCAGGAGAACAAAAGAACCGACAGTTTATGTTGCTTATGATGTGGTAAATAACGTGCTCTTCAGCAGGATATCAGCAACAGAAGTCACGTGAAGGCTTGTGAGTGAGATCTACTATGTATGGCCTATTGTGCTGCAAAATATTTTTTAAAATGGTTTAAGAACGTAGCTGTGGTTACAGTTAGAAAACTGTAAGCTCGGAGTTCCTGTGCTAAATACTTACTCTCACTGTCTAATATTGCAATGGATTTTTTTCCTCAAAATTATTGTGAAGGCATGTTGAAATATTTCAAGTTTGTAGGATCTCATTTTTAAGTATTATTCACAAAATAATGAGTGCAAATGATAGAAAACTAATGACGTGAAAAGACTATCAATCAAACTTTCCTACTGCTAGAACATTTGCATGAACTGCATACTCTTTTTTTTTTTTTTTTTTTTAACGTGATGGTCTTCCCCCTCCTCCGAGGCCCAGTAAGGGTTTGTAGTCCGAGGTGCGCTGTTTGGGAGGCACCAGCCACGCACTCATCTGCTTCCAGACCCGAACTACGGGGTAACTCTGGGAAACTACAGGCAGTTTAGGGAGTCTTCATACACACTCTGGACTTTGTTTCTATTTTTGCACTATGATGTGTGACGTATTTGTTCCCAGCTCAGAACCTTCTGTCTCGATTTCAGGGAGTCTGCTCCCTACACAAAGAATTTGAGAAGGGCAAGGCTTATTATGGTCTGATAATTTTTTATATCCATCCTCTTTAGGTAAGGTGATCCACCTCCCATCATAATCCACACAATAATGTGACCGCATTTCCAAAGAGCACTGCATTTGGTACAATATCTTAGCTTTAACCGATGAATTCTTTCTTTCCTCTAGGAGCAGACAGTGTGGTCTATCTTTCTGTGGAAGGGCTTGTATCGTCCGTGCAAGAAAGCATCAAAGCAAGACAAGAGAATGAGAACAGCCTTAAAACCCAGAAATCGCGTGTTGGAAAGATCGGTCATTGCACAGCGTGTCTCACTGGAGAGTATCCCGTAGAGCTAGAATGGTGAATTTTTTGTGGATGGACATCGGTTCATCTGTTGTTGAATGTACCTTTTTCAAAGACGCCTTCTTGCTAATAGTCTTCTTACATTTAGGTAATACGGAAAGCTTATTACAGCTAACTAATTACTGTTACTAAAATACATCTTTACAGTAAAGACTAACAGGAAGTCTGATGTGCCGATGAAAACAACGTAAGCAGATTAAAATACAAAATCACATAGTTTTGATGCACAGTTGTGCCTTCTATTTTCTCCTAAAGTATTATAAAAAACAAAGGTTTTTTAATTATGTAGCGGTGCCAGAGTTTTTTGTTTCGGTCTTGCCCCGAAAGATATCCCAGTTAGACTTGTTCACAAATCGTGAATCGTGTGGTGTAATTTCAAATTATCAAAGTCTTAATGCAAAAGTAAGTGAAGTTTACTTTTCTCCTTAGCAAAAATACCAGATTCTGAAGAAACAAATTGCTTCCTCAGCAGTTCTCGCATAGGCTTTTTAAGAATAGAAGTACCTAACTTTTGCATATATAGCTAAACAGCCTTTATTAATCAAGCCCTTTGTAACAGATTCTATGAACATAATGTCTAGCATACGATTTTAAAAAATGAAGACTCAGGGAAATGCTCAGCCAAAAGCTCTCTAGTTTTATAACTTTAAATTCTTTTTTTGAAGTCCAGTGTAATTACATTATCTTCGTGTGCTTTTATCAGTTGCCAGTAGGATGTGGAAGGAGAAAAAATACCTGGCACTGCCTTTTTTTTTTTTTTCTGTTTTACATCTTGTTTTCTCCAGGATAAGTCCTGACAATTTCTGAAGTCTGAGCTAATGCTCAGTGTGCTTTTCATATGTCAACATCCAAAGTAAAGTGAAAAATAAAGTCACTTTTCATTCTTAACAGTAAATACGATATATCAGCTGAAGATTATGAGCTGGTTTGGGTGTAGTCTTATTTTGCTGCATTACTGCTGTTACAATAAATGTAATGTTTTTTAAAAAAAGAGTTCTGAAGAACCATTAGCTATTGAATGCATTGTACTTTTTAATCGGTTACAATTACACAGTTATTTGTATACATGAAGATCACTTGGACAATGAACCACTAGCTGAAAATGGAAAAGCACCTTTTGAAAACTATTGAAAATTTACGCACAATTGTAAAAATATTTTGTATACCTCATTTTTTTCATTGAATGCCAGCAACTTAATTTTAGATTTTCTATTTAATATTGTGTATTTTGGCCTTATAATTGTTTGTGACACTGTTTAAAAAAATAAATAGCAAAGTTTAAGAGCTTCTTCCTTCCCCATCATGTTCCACATAGTCGAGAATTACAGCACTGGTGATTAAATTCAAAAGGGACCTTTCTTATGTGGGATTTGTAGCAATTGTGCCTGGTAGACAATCAGAAAACAAAAGTCCCAGTTCAAGAAAGCATGTAAAGACATTTAATGAAGTCAAGACTGAGCCTTGTGCGGGTTCTCTGTGGAACCAGAACCTACTTGCAGTCAAGGTTACGCGAGAATCTAGGTTTTCATAAGCACTGGGCTCTTAGTGTGTGTTCTTCACCAAAGGCCAGACCAGCGTATTGGGGGATGTATGTGGATCTCTCTGTCTAATTAGCAAGTTTATTTGTTTTTTTAACAGAACCGTAACAGTTCACCTGGACAGTAAATCAAGCAAAACCAGAACAGGGTAGAGTCACTCTGACAGCCCCCTCTACCAGGTTAACCAGGGAGGACTGTGAGAAAACACTGTCATTAACATTTTTCACCTTTCTTCTTTCCTGCCCTCAAAAAAGCAATCATTCTGAAACAAAGGAATAAGTTGAGCTCTTAGGTTATAGAGACGTGTGAGGAGCTCTTTCTACTTGTGACATAAAAACGCAGGTACACAGTTTAACATGGTTGCAAGCAGAAGTCTATCAATTTATCTGAAATTGGCTATAGAACAGACTGTAAGTGAAACTTGTACAAATACTCTTTTAACACGTTTTCAACACAACATATTTTCGAAGTCTGGTAATAATTGCTTAAACGTGATTTGACCATTAGGTGGCATAATTCTGATTTCAATGAGTCGTAATGCCTTTTTTCCATCCATATTATGCTACTATGAGCCCTGTAATTTTTAGATACACTACATACCTAATCTTTAGTACATATTTTTCAAAACCTAAAGTTAAAGGGGAGATACTTTTCAAGTGTTATTTTATTCTCTGACAGCTGGATTTATGCTTCAGGTTACCAGGCCTTTTCTTATCACATACAGCAAGGCACACACGTGCAGTATTGTTGAGGGAGAAAACTCCTCTGGTTTTAGGTGTTGCTGTTTGTATTATTTTAATGTTTTACTGTGAAACTGTTTCTGCTGGATTAACAACGTGCAACTGTGCCAAATTGTAATTTACAAAATGTGACAAAACAGTAGAAAGCTAATGTCTAACTTCTCCCATGCGTAATATTAAAAATGGTTATGGACTGGTCATCTCGTAATCTCTCCCTTCGCTGCACTCGCCGGCAGTAAGCGTCCAAGGTTTCTTGAATAAAGTCACCTGAAAAGCGCCCTCGAAGCTGGAGCAAACCACTTCGTGCCGTATATTCGGGCATCCTCTCCCGCGCGCGGCCCGTACTGCGTTACCGGTGCCCCTCCCAGCGCCGGCGCCCGTCCCCGTCACCCTCGCTCCCCGCTGGCGCCTCTAAAACCCAGCCGAGGGGCGAGCACGCCCCGTTCGCCCCGCCGGGAGCCCGGCAGGGGCCGCTCCGGGCCCCGCTCCCCACCGCCGCAGCTCGGCCGCGGAGCGAAGCGGTATCATCCGCCCGCGCCGCACCGGCTCACCCACCCCCGTCCTACCGGAAATGACGTACCTTGCCCCGCCCCAACGGTACTAGCACCGCCAGGAAGGTCCGTACCACATCCTCGGGGGGGAACGGGGACAGAGACGAGCGAACGGTGAGTGTGGCAGGGGAACCTTGCCCTTCACCCCGGCCCCCTGCGTTTGTTTTAGCCTCTTTTTCAAGTCTGAAGAAGAGTTGCCGGAGAGCTGGGGAGGGCCCTGGCGCACTCCCTGTTTCCCTCACCCTCAGGAAAAAATGGCGCCGCCCCACGCAGGCCACTGGCGAACCGGGCGCAGCTTGTGGGTGCCCAAAGAGCGCGACGGCTATTGGCCAATGAGAGCGCCGCGTTACGTCAGTGTCGGGCGGGACTAACACTTGTCCCGCCAATCAGAAGCGTGGACCTTCCGTTGCTAGGTGGCGGCGGAGCAAAGGAGGGCGCTGGGAGGTGCAGCTCGGCGCTGCCTCAGGTGGGGACCCGCGCGGCGTGGCCGTTGCCCCGAGCCCCGGCCGTTGGGGCCGGCGGCAGCGGTCGGCGGGGCCGCCCTGATGGCGTCTGTCCCAGAGGGGTCTCGCGGTGCTCGTGGCGCAGCCACCCGCCCCGGGAGCGGCCAGGCCGTGTATGGAAACGGGGGGCTTTGAGCGTGGCGGGGGTGCGCGGGAGCCGCCTGTCCTCGATCGGGACCTCTGCGGAGTCCCGACCGTGGCCTTTGCTCGGAGCCTTCCGGTCCGCGGCTCGGTCATCCGGTACGGGCGTGACAAGGGGGCTCCGTAGGGCAGAGACGTGCACCAACCAGCACGAGCAGTACCCTCAAAGCCCTGGCAAGCGCTGCGTTGGGCTTTCTGCTTGCAAAGGAAAGATTAGTACCTCACAATTCTATTAAAGAGAAAATTATTAAGTTGTGCTAATAAAGTTATGAATTCAGCTGTGCCCAGCTTTAAAAATAAAGGTGCAATGGTGAGGAACAAACTACCTCTGTGCAATGAAATGTTAGTGAATTACTGTAGTCTGGGCCCTAGAATGAGACCCATGGTAAACGATAAAAGCATTAAGCTTTACACTTTTGCAATATAAGGTGTGGTGAAGCTACGTGTTTTCTGCCAAGGATCTTTTCTCCTACTTGGTAGCATTTTGTGTACTTACATAATTTGACTAAAGTATTAAAAGTTAGGAGATGACATTGCAGTCTTGTTTGTTAATCTTTCAGGGGGACTGAAGATATGCCCCTGAGATGACTCTTCAGGAACTGGTGAATCAGGCAGCTAGCCTGTACTCTGATAGAAAAGCAGTTTGGTTTGATGAGTGCAATGACAAACCTCCAACTTTCTACACGTATGCGACGGTGGTTAAGCTTGCCATGGAATTAACAGCTTTCCTTCAAAAGCACTGTGATCAGCAAGGAAAATGTGAAATAGGCCTTTACTGCTATCCAGGAGTAAACTTACCATCTTGGATCTTAGGGTAATGGTTTGAATGCTTGCAATCTGCGTTATTTTTTTGAGAGTCATCTCTATAAAAGCAGATATTCAGTTTGTTTATATTCTTAGTAACAACAAAAATGAAGTAATACCCTAGTAATATGGTCAGGAGGCATGGGAGTCTTGCATTCTTTAAGAAAAAAGAAGGCAGTGTTATAATCTTTTGAAAAGCCACTGCTAAAGTTTTTTTGAATTTTAAGTTCATTGATCTAAAGTGTATGTAACTATATCCATTTTCTTAAAAGTGTATGGTTAAGCATATTTATAGAAATTTTAAAAATCAATGACTAGTATCTTTGTGCTTGTTTAGAAATGGAGGTGATCTAACAGAATAAAAATATACATATAAAAAAATGAGTATGCAGGTGTTCTAATGTAAAAAAAAAAAAGATGCATTGAAAATAAATGTCATGCTTTAAGTTAAATGAGTATACAGTTACAGTTCCATTACAAATACTGTAGCAAAAAGTAATGAACAATGCGGCCCTAAAGTGACATTGATTATTTAATGGCTAGGAAATTGAAATGTTTGTGATCTCAAGACTCATGCTAACTCAGCAATTTTAAAAATCCCACTTCTGCTGATGAATTCTAGTGTTTGTGTCCTTTATATATGTATCTTTTATATCCATTGCATTTATGATGTAATACAGAATCGCAGCATCACAAGCATATTTTTTCAGTGGATGTATATAGCAGCAGTTGTACTTCTTAGGGGGATGATCTGTCTCAGTGTTTTCCTGTTGTCACACTGCACCTAAAATACACAACAGCGCAAGATGTATCACAGTTGACTATAAAGATTTCTGTGACATGAGCGAGTGCTGTAATCGTAAACCTCCCAGAAGCACTGAGGAGCTCTCGCACTGGTTAGGAACCACTTTTCCCGCAGTCCAGCAGTGGAGCAGGTTGCCCAGAGATGTTGTGCAGGCACCATCCCTGGAGGTTTTCAAGACCTGACTTCTATGAAGTCCTGAACAACCTGATCTGGTCTCACAGCTGTCCCTGCTTGAGCAGGAGGTTGGAGTAGGCATCCAGAGGTCCCTTCCAAACGGATTTATCCTATGTCCCTGAGCAGCAACACAGTTTTCTTTTGACTGAGAACTACTGGGGTGTTTTGAGTCTTACAGCTGCCATTGCTGCTATATATGATGCAGGGCAGGCTTAGGTGCTTACTGATTCCAGTGGCTGTTCAAGTATGCAGAATGCTGCAGTTTCCAAGTCTTCATTCTGGATCTCATCGTTACTGCAGTGATTAATCATTTGCACAAAGAGGAACTATACCTAATTGTGCTTGGGAACCCAGCCTTAGAAGAAATATGAAGATTTATGGGAACCGTTCATATTTTAGTCATCATTTACTTGTCTTGGTTTTTTGTGGTGTTAATAAATTCAAGTTCTTGTCTTTATCAAATGGAGCCACTAGAGGGGGGGATTGTAGTGAGCAACTGTTGAGGAAGCAATACAATGTAAAGTGCAGTGAACGAGAGCAGAAAGATACTTAGTGTTCTTCTGTTTGCTTATTAAGGAAGAAATTCCAGTACGTGCTCAGATTTTCTTATGCTGGATTCTTTAGACTAGGGAGAACAGAAAGTGTTTTCAGTATGCAGACTTTCGGTGTTTTCTTAAAATATAAGCTTACATATACAACATATATAAACGTATTTCTGTTCGTAGTCAATAGCAGAAGCTTTTAAAATGTGGTGCTGTTGATGTCAGTGATACCTTTGTTGTCACCAACGTGCTTAGCCAGGAAGAATTTTGAATGTTTTCATCTAGCTTTAATCTTTCTCCTTGCTGTAAAATACCAAAAGGCAGCACTGGTTATAATTTGCTTCCTACTTTATTTCTAACAAAATCTTTAAAAGTCATGTTATGGCCACATTTTCTGGTTCTGGGAACTGATTGCAGTATAAAAGAAACATTAGTGAAATTTAAGAGGATTTTCTTAAATTTTTTTCAATACATTTAAAACATTTTTGTCTTGCTAGAATCCTTCAAGTTCCAGCTGCCTATTCTCCTGTTGATCCAGATGCACCACCAATGTTATCCACTTACTTCATGAAGAAAAGCAATCTTCAGTATATTCTTGTTGAGAATGACAAAATAAATGTAAGTGTTCAGGCTTCTGCAAGAAGCATTAAAGGACAATTTAGAAATGTGTAGCTGTTCAGATTGTATTCTGTTTTAATAAGCTTGGGTGGGCTTGTTTTGTTTCTTCATGTCAAGAGGTGGTCTTTCTCATTCAGAAAAGAATATTTTAAAATTAGAAGTACAAAGTGCTTCTCCCCCTGTTAAAAAGAAAATGCCTACTTTCCTATTACAGTGTTGTCCAGGCAAGCTTGTAGGGCACTGGCGTTGGAAGACTTTTCCAGACTTGTTTCTCCTTGTGTCAAGGTTGAGTTGGAAGTCTTTGCAAGGGTTGAAAATCACTCCTGCATTTAATTCTGTGGTTTCCCTTTGTCCATCTCTTCCCAAATCCTGTACCCTCACTCGTTGCAAAAGGCATAGACAAGATTGGACCGTCTAGTTATAAGTCAGAGTTCTTTGTCTTCTGCAGAACTCTTCTGTATATTTTCCCTTTCTTTTCATTATTTGTCTAGAGAATTGTTTATTTCTCATTTATAAAGTCTGTGTTCACTCATATTTAATATATAAAAATAAATGAGATTAAAACTGTCTGACATGTGTCCCCCAAAAGTAGAGGGATGAAAAATCACAGCTTATCTGTATGAAACACTGTTTCATGTTTCATTGCATACAGTAGAACAGTAACGGTGCATCCTGAGTTCTGCTGTTTAAATTGTTTATTTTCTCTTACAGAAATTCCAGATGTCCCATGTTGGTTGGTTTTACCACAATTCTTCCACAATAGAACATATTGGTTTAACTCTCTTCCAAATGAGCTCGAGCAACGCTGATTTAAATTCACAAGTAGATGATGTGAAAAGTAAATATGAACCATTCAAAGCTATAGGTAACTCACAGCCAGGATATACCGTTTGCCCAGATCAAACTGAAGTAAAAACATCAGGAGGAGGATACATGGACGTTGGCCAGAAATACTCTTTAGCATACGTCTTGCATACATCAGGAACTACAGGGATCCCCAAAATAGTCAGAGTGCCTCATAAATGTATAATGCCAAATATTCAGCATCTTAAGTAAGTGTGGCTTCCAGTTTTCCTTTTACATGCTTTTACAAATTTGACGTTTAGACTTGAGAGGAGTGTAGAATGGGTTTTTGCTAACACTGCTTCACTTCTTCCTACTTCCCTGCCTTTTCAGATTTCTTTGTGTTTGTGTCTGTTGTTTCTAAATAGTACCATATAAAATTTTGTTTCTCTAAATGTTATTTTTAATGTTTAAATGGTGCTTTACCTGAATTTTTGAGGGGTGTACTTCAAATAATATGCTGTTGCTGTAAGTATTGTATTCTGGCTTGCGGCTTAGAAGAAATAGACAACAAAGTTAATTATTCATTCACAGTTATATTTACTGTGTTGTGTAGTTTTTAAGTCCTAATTCCTTTTTAGGCTAACTGGGTTTCTTTCTGTTTCATTTAATACTTTCTAAAAAAACCCCCACTTATTATGGAAATACCACCTCTTTTTTTTATTCTTCCCCCCTCTCCTCCCCCCTCTTCCTCCCTCTTACCCCTTTTTTTTTCCCCTTAAGAACATACATCAGATTTGTAATTCCTAGCTTTCTTATTTTAGATCTATATTTGAGATCACACAGGATGATATGCTATTCCTGGCTTCTCCTCTGACATTTGACCCATCTGTGGTTGAATTGTTCATTGCTCTGACAAGCGGAGCCTCTATTCTTGTAGTACCGAACACTATTAAAATGATGCCTGTGGAGCTGTCTGCTGCTCTATTTCGCCGTCACCATGTGACAGTGTTGCAGGTAGGCAACACCCAAGATAAGTGTCTTCAGTGTCTTGCTTCTCGCTTTTGCTGCTGTGTACTACTCTTTCATCAGCCTGGATGCTAACGATAACAGAGCAGGAGCGATCTTCCTTGAAAGCACAGCTCATGCTATCCTTTTTGCTGTAGAGTGTTAGCTGTTTAGAAAATTACCATTTGATCGAAGCCTCAAACGTTTTGTGACAGAAAACAATGAGCTAAAGATAAAACCAACGTTCAACTTAAGAAACCGTTAATTCTTAAGAATTAATTAAATTATTCTGTTAATTAAGCGTTCTGAAGAATCTGGTAATGGAGTAACCTGTTATAGACTTTTTTAGCACTTTTTAATGGGCTTGATCTTAGAGCCTTTCCTTATAAACAACTTTTAAGTTGTAATGGTAGTCTCTATGCTAAAAATACAACAACTAAGCCAGTGCCGTTTATAGGGTGATAAAATGTTTGTCATAATGAAAGTAAGAGAATAATTGATTCCACAGCAGCACTTATGTTTTCAGGCCACCTGCTTACATGAGGCTTCATGTGCCCCTTATGTCTTGGAATAGATCATCTCCTAAATGATCTCTATTTTAATAGTTTTACAGTTCATCTTTGGAAAATTTACTTGAAGTTATGAGAATCCAGCATGGCTGAATAAGCCTAGCCCCTTGCCTTGTACTGTAACGAGGTATTTCGTAAAACTATTAATTGACTATAGAAACTTAAATCAGGGTGTGGGGGGAACAGTTGCTAGAAATGGATCTCACTTGTAACTGACTTTGAACAAAATGAGTATGGTCTCATTAGTCTATTAATTGTGATAAATCAACCCCTAAGCCTTGCTTTGTCATTAATGTAATTCTGAAGTATTTGCACTCATAGAAAAGCTGAGATTTCCTTTTCTTTTGGAGGAATGGTGGTAGTTGAGATTGTAGGGTAGAAATTTAAGATTAGTGAGTAGTTAGCTGAAGATTCCACAGCAGAAAAGATCTACTAGTTACAAATACTTTGTAACTTTATTCTCTGCTCTTATTTTTATTTATTATGATTGCTATAAATCTCGGTCTAGATTTTCCTATCACATTCAAGTTTCTTGATCAGTTTAGCTCACTTGCTTTTAGAAAAAAATTCTGAGATATTAATCTCTATTAGAAAGATTTTTAAGCAAGTTTTTTTAGACTTTTTAAGTTATATTTTTTAAGCATGTTAAGTGTTAATAGAGAAAGGCGAAATTTGGGGAATGAATGTATTTGAGATGTCTTTCTAAGAAAAGTTTGATTTTGTGATTTTTTTGATCATTGTCTTAATCAGTGAAGGAAGGGCTTCTCAGCTGAATTGACGACAAAAATGTTCTCCTTATAGCTTAACTGATGATGAATAATTTTATGATGTTTCTTAAATGATAGCAAGACATTACCTTCCCCTCTTGACTTGCTTGAGCAGACTTGAGAAATCTGAAAAGTGATTATACAGGAGGGGAAGAGTAAATTTTTTTCCCCCTTTTTTCTTCACTGTAATTCACTAAAGTTAAAATGATCAGTTGAAAAGTCATGATCTTCATCTATTACTAGAAGAAAATAACCTGATAAGAAATAATTCCATTAATTTTCCAGTCCTCTTACTAGAAAAAGAAGGCAAGAATGAGAGTGAAGTGTGTCTGTTAAAATGATTTACTGGTTTTCCGTTCAGTGAAAGAGCTCTACATCACCAATAGTTTTATAGAAGTAGTTGCATTTAAGGAAGCTGTGTTGTTTGGGGTTTTTTTTGTTGTTCTTTCTTTTTTTTTTTTTCCTTTTCACCCTACTCATTTTAGAGTGTGATGTGAAAGCTTTCAGAAAACCTAATCTTTGTAAACTATTATATTTACACAAATCACAAACAACCCAAAATCTGGTATCCTAGGAGTTTTTAGTGTTATGGAAAGGTCTTTAAATGTTCTATATGCATGTTAATCAGATGTATAGGTTATATTTTGGCTGTAACATGCTGGAATGAAGGGAAAAAAACCTCAGACAGTAACATCAAGAGAATAGTGTGTTTGCTGCTTTCTCTTTCAAAGTAATTAACATAAGAACAAATGTGCACACACTTCAGGTAATAGCTGAGACACAACATGGAACGCGTAACATCTCAGTAAAGAAGAAATTCTGCAGAAGAACATCGATTGGTGCTGATAGTACTCATTAAAGGCTTCACATAAGAAACAAAATCTCACAAAACACCAGCATGATCTGTACTTGTATCTGATGCTTGATGCCATCTACTATATGTAGATGATTAAGTACATCCACAATACAGCTATGCAGTGGATATGATAAAGTAGGAAGAGGTGTACACATATACTGAAAAAAATATAACAAGTCTTCCTCTTATCTTTTTTTAAATCTGTATCATTCAGGCAACACCAACACTTCTCCGAAGGTTTGGAGCTCATATTATTAAATCGACAGTGTTGTCTGCAAATACTTCACTTCGTGTCTTAGCCCTTGGTGGTGAAGCATTTCCTGTACTGAATCTCTTGAAAAGTTGGAAGCACAAGGAGAACAAAACCTATATTTTTAATCTGTATGGTATTACTGAAGTGTCAAGCTGGGCCACTTGCTACAAGATTCCTGATGAGGTTTTTAGTGCTGATTTTAGGTAGGAAAATTCACTGTTTTCATGGCTTGGCATCTGAATGATGAAAATCACTAGAAATAGAACCTCGGTCTCCTGTTTCCAGGGCTACTGAGTCCTCATGAGTGTTTATGCTGGTAGAAGTCATATTTGGGTTTTATGTAGAAATAGACTAATCCATTTGCTCTTGCTCTAATACAGCCCCCTCAAGTAAAAGTTGTTGATGAATGGCTCTTGAACAACAGAACTGCAGTCTGAAATTCTATGTACTTGTAGACCTGTTAAGTTTCACATAATGTGTTGTGATGGTCTCTGGTTTAGTCATCTCTGTATCTAGACCTCTTCCTCATTCCAGCCTGTGATTCCGCATGCTGAACCTGGACTAGCCTAGTCCAGGCTGTGCTGTCTCTGACTATGTGGCAGCATTGGATCAGTGTTGCACTTCTGCAAGCAAATGGCTCCTACCCAATTTACTAGTAACTTCAGTTAGCCATACTCTTGCTCATCATGAGGCTTTTCCAGTGACATCTTGTATGTTCAAAGAGAAGAAACATAACACAGCTCTCAGCAAAAGTAAAGAAATGGGGCTCTGTAACTCTTAATTATAGCCTCGGAACAAAGATATACTCATAGCTTAGCTCTGTCAAGTTCAGAATGTTACTTCTGAGATTTACTTAATTTAAGCAAAAATGCTCAAAGATTACTTTCAAGTGTAATCAGTAGGTATACGTGTGTTTCTTACTGCTACCGTGCTTTTGCCTACAATTTTTAAAATTCCACAAATAATTGATTAAGTGGAGACTAGGTACTGGGGTTTTTTTTCTAATTTTGGATAATATACTATTCAGCAAATGATCCCACTGATATTACTTGACTAGTAGGGATGACAGAAATTTGTCCAAAGTGGCTCACCCAAGGTCTCACAGAAATTTTACTTGGACTTCCGGAAGTATTTTCTTTTCATCATTTAGCACTCTGCCATTTTCACTCAATTACTGACTTTTTTTTGTTCATTGTATTTTGTAAAGAGAGCTGCAGGAGTGTCAAGGTCATGAAAGGTACTTCCAGTTAGCTCAGTGTTTCCTTCGGTCTCTGAAATGTGTAATTATTCCCTGGCATGATAGTTATATATGCGACTTGAGTTAGATGTGTCCTATGAAATGGGATGTTTTGGACAAATGATGCGATATATTAACCTGGTGCTTAAACCCTTGAAGACTGAAAACGGTGGATGGTCATAAAGTGTTATTAAATTACCATGCAAAACTCATTTTCATTCTGGTTTCTCTGAGTTCAAACATTACCTTCTCCTCAGTGAAACTGTTTTTTCTACTCAAAGTTTCTGTGCTCCAGAGATAACATGTTGTTCTTCAGTCCTAACTCATGTGCAGTTAGAATGATGGAATTTTTTATAGTCTCTATTGTCTCCCACCCTTCACCTCAGAGCCTGTTCCCTCTAAGCCTCATTGCAAAGGGAATTAGGGTTCCTTTGCAGTAAGCAGCCACAGATACAACAAAACCAGGACAAATTGTTTTAAGTCTTCTTCATTTCTTAGTATTAGTAGGACAGCTGGAGTACAGTGGGCTTTTATTTTTGCTAGCTGAATGATGAAAACTGGCAGAGTTTCTAGAGAACCCTAGAAAATGAAGAAAAATCAGCACAAAGTTAGTGCCTTAGTGGTCCACATCCCTCAGGTTTTTAGTAAATTTGGCAAAATTAAATGTCTAATCCCAAGTCTCTTAATAATAATGGCCAAATGAGCTGTTGTTTTTTTTTTTTTTGCTGTTCTATGGTATATGTAGGAATCTTGGGGTTTTGTTTGGTGATGTTAAATTCTACTCTTTTTTGGTTTTGTCTTTGTGTGGGGACTTTCCCATGGTATGGGGCCAACACATTGAATATCCGGTATGCTTTCTCATACCTGTTTGTCAAGTAATTCTATTTTGAAGCTGACCAGAGGAAGGAAAAGGAGGAGAAGATTCTCACTTGGCAGAAATACATGTTTTACAAAATTTGACTCCTTTTTGGTCAACGTGAGATAAAGAATTCATTGACTGATCAGAGAAAAGGAGAAGTTTCAACAGCCTAAGTAACAGAAGTTGAACAAGAACTGTTAGGTTAAAATATGAGACTTTATGATAGAAATTGAACTGGAACCCATGCCTAACTTCATATATTACCAAAGTTATGTAAAGTTACTTTACTTTTTAAATTTTGCTTTACTGAAGAAAATATATTATTCTCTACTCCCACGCAGAAATCGTGTTTATATTCAATAAATGAGGTTCTGCAAGTGCTTGAAGGGGCTAGAGAATGAAGGGAAAGGAAGGAGTTGGTCCACAGCTCAACAGAAGTCATCTATAATAGACACGTGACATTGAAATTACAGTTTCTTTTATTTCATACTTTTCTGAAAGAGTCAACTGTACTTGTTGCCACAACATCAGTAATAAAATAGAATAAAAGCTCAAACTAGGTAGGACAGGGAAAGAATTAATTAGAAAGCAGTTACATGTGTTTAAATTGGTTGACTTGATGGAAGTTTCAACCTGGGGGACTTAAAAACTGGCTGAATCTCTCGGGGTACTCTCAGAGTATTTCAGGGTCCATTCAAGCCTTATTTTCTATCATTCTGTGCTTTTTGGTATATGATAATGAAACCCATGCACAGTGATGAGGTTTTTAATTTTGAATGAATTGAGATGTTTTTAAAGAAGAAACATTTGTAGAAAGAAGCCCCAAGCATCTACTTTTGCTCTGATACCAATCCTTTAAAAGACTGTATGCTAACTCATTTCTGGAACAGTTGTTTTGTGTTCAGAAGGGAAAGATTTTTACTATTTCTCTCTTTATTATATTTAGAACTGATTTCCCTATACCTTTGGGATCACCGCTCCTTGGAACAAAAGTTGAGGTCAGAGATACCCATGGTTCTCCAGTTCTAGAAGGCGAGGGACAAATATTTATAGGTTATTTTATATTTCTTATTCTTCTAAGACACTTTTCTTAATTGATTGAGTTTTAATAATACATTGATTATTTTACTTGGTATCTGCCTCTGATATATAGATTGATATAGCATTTTAAGTTCCCATTGGGCTGGGAACCTTCTGATGGTATTTTAGGTTGTTGGAATGATGAACAGGAAATTACCATAGTTTTATCTGCAGACTGTGCTTTCATTATATTGCCTTTTTTTCCTGCTTGCATTTTGACATTCTCAGTTGAAGTAATTTCTGTGTATTAACTGAATTAACTGCATAGCCCAGTTTGTACATTGCAGAAGTTTAGACATTGATAATAATCTTTTAGTACTTCTTATAATGCTTGTTAGCGTTTAGGAGAATTTGATAAAATTGTCTTTATAATTTTCATTTACAGTTAGCCATTTAATATATGTGACCTCAGTCTTTTCTTGTGTAGGTGGTGAAGAGCGAATCTGCTTTCTTGATGATGAAATAACTGTACCCTTGGGCACAATGAGAGAAACAGGGGATTTTGCAAGAGTGCAGAATGCAAAGTTGTTCTTCTTGGGTCGGAAAGACAATCAGATTAAACGTCATGGCAAACGTTTTAATATTGAATGTTTGCAGCAGGTAATGTAACACCTAGTGAGTAGAGTATGCCAGTATAAAAGAGCAGGGTTAAGGAACACATCATTATCATCAGAAATGGGTATTTATCCATCTTTAGATGACTTTTAGGAGCCTTAAAGAAATTGGGAGGGTGTGTTATCAAAAATCTAGTCACATAATTTAGGGAGGAGTTTGGTTCTGAGTTCTTGGAAATCTCTTTTATTGTATGTTTTCTTCCAGCAGAATTGAAAACTATATAAACACCTGAAAAAATACTGAGCGTTGCACTGCGATGCTTGTATAGTGATTGTTCTACAAGACTGAATGTCAGACTCATGGATTATATCTCATTCATGGCATTTAGGCAAATAATACATATATCTCTGAGTTCGTTTTTATGTGAATAAGTACAAACTTTAGCTACAAGAGAAGGTATTTCATAGGATGTTATGTAGGAATGTGAGACAAATACAAATTTTAAATGTGTACTTTTTAAAATTGTTGTTTTTACTCCTTTTACTCTATTGATGAACTGAATTTCAAAGCAAGACTAATATTTTTAATTACAGGCTGCTGAAGATCTTTGTCAGGTAGAAGCTTGTGCAGTGACCTGGTATCAGCAGGACAAACTTATCCTGTTTGTTGTACCCAAAGATGATTTAGAAAAGAGAGAAACACTTAAAGAACTCCAGAAACGTCTACCAGCTCATGCAGTCCCTGATGAGCTTGTACCGATTAAAGCTTTGCCTTTAACATCACATGGTAAATGGAACTGTTAAGTACCCTTGCCACCTATTTTAATAGTCTCTATTCCTTTTTTTTTTTTTAAATTGACCAAAATCCAGTAGCTGATTCATGCTTTTAAATACATAGATTAGATAACTAACTCCTAGTAGGAAATGATGACCATGTATTTTGTTTTCTTGATAATGTTTCATTTGAGAGTCAAATCAATTTAGTAAAATCAATTTAGTATTAACACGGCACATTTATTTTCTCAGTCATTCCTGTTGCAGTCTGCAACAGAACCCTGACTCCAGCTGGGGAAAGATCAGGCCCCGAAGGTGGGATTATGTGGGAGGCTAGGGTAAATTTTCAAAAACCCTATTGGGTTCTGTTAAGTGTAGTTGATTGACTGGGTAAAAAAAAATACAGGTGCAGTTGAGTATGAATAAGGAAGTGTGTACAAGAATAGAGTGACTATTTGGGCAGAGCAAGGTATCGAAGTGTAAATGCTAAAAGAGCAATAAAAAAAAACGTACTTTATTTTCTACAAAGGCAAAGTTGATATATCTGAACTGAACAAGATTTACCAGAACCATCTAAACTCCAGAAGGCGTGACAGTAAGCTGAGTGGCGCAGAGGAATTGTGGGAAAGATTGCAGTATTTATGGAAGGTAGTATTTTGAGCTGCCTTTTTATCTTTGCAAGTGGATCATTATACATGTGTCAGGAATTAAACAGTTTTAAGAAGTATGACTAATGCAACCAGAACATTCTAGCTGCCTATACATTTAAGCAGTACAGCTCTTTCTGTTCAGTTAATACTTAAATATAGTCACTCTGCAGTGGCCAAGAGGGAGTCATTTATATTTCTCTATCAGATACCACTGCAGGCTATGAGATATAAGCAATTAGAATAGGAAGGACGTAACCTGTCAGTAGCTTTTTGAATACTGCTTCACATGCCAAAGAAGGTATCCCTAAGGGAAACAAGGAACTGGGACATGGAAACTTTGTACAAAATAGCTACTGTGTTAGTAGAGTTTCTTATTTCTTAAGATAATTATGAATTGAAGAGTCTTTTTTAAAATAGATGGCACAGTTGCGTAATTGTCTCTTGGACTGTCTGTTTGTATTGTTTCTAAATTTCTGTGCTAAAGACTTGTTTTTCAAGGTACTGAAATGTGATGCCAAACAGTACTACTTCTATTTTTTTTTTTTTTCCAAAGATAGACTTCCAAGTTTCACCTGAAAGTGGGATTTGCTGTGGCTAGGACTTGAACAAGTAAATGTAGTGAAATTAGTAACACAATTTGCCTGTGCTGATACTTGCCACATTGGTGGCTACAGAAATGATATCCCAAAGGGATGGAATGTGCCCTAGGCCCATTATGGACAGCAGAAGGTGGCTTCCAAAACCAGAGGATTTGAACTTCACACCCAGACTTAACAAGCAGGGAGTGCAGTGAGAGGAGACATAGTAATTACGGTTTGTTGTAGTAACAACGCCAAATCCAAAATCCTTCATGAATTGAAGGGGTTATAGCTTCAACGGTAGGTAGATAAGTAGGTTACTTAAAATAATTCAGAAGTAAAAGATACCAGTTTTATTTATTATATAAGTTTTATTAATAAAATAAAGCACCCAGACCAATTTTATCAAAAGGCATCAATGTTTTATCTGCAAAGTTGTTATTGATAAATGGTATAGAGATTGAAAATGGCCAACAAAAATACAGCACAATTTGCTTTAATTCCTTAGACTGCAGAATTGGAATTGAGCAAAACGTTTTGTAGTACAGAACTAGTACCTCCTTGTTTCCTCGTTCCTCCCCAACTCTTGTTCCATCACTACCCCTATTGGCACTAACATGTTTCATGTGATTTTTTGTGGAGTAGTGAGTTTCCCCAGTTGTTGATTTTTAGTGGGATTTCTGGGTATTCAGGTGGATTTTACCCACCTTGAGTTTTTGTGTGTGTGACATGGTGTAACACCAATGGACTGTTACCTCTTTCCTTCTTCTTTTCTCTAGTCTGTTCTGGGTCTCCTAGGTGATTCCACTGGAATTTCTAAAGATGCGGTATTTCTGTACAGTGGTGGAGACTCCTTAAAGGCTCTGCGGTTTTATGATGAAATTGAGATGCTAGTAGGGAAAGCTGTGCCTGGACTCCTTGAAGTTATTCTCAGCCGCTCGATTGAAGACGTTTATAGACATATTCTTAAAATTCTGTTTCCAGATGAAGACCAATTAACGAATTATGACAATGTTGTGAAAAGAAAATTAAGTGGGAACAGTGGAGAGGAATTCCATGGAAAATATATTAAACTGAAATCTGAAAGACGTCTTGAGGTTGCTTCAGGGTTCATTTCATTTATTGCACTAAGCAGAGGAAATCATTTTTTTTCTATGAATTTCACCAAGTCTTTTATGCAACCCAGTAATACAGTACAGGTAGGAGTGGAACGGCTACAAGAACCATCCTTTCTGCATTTAGTGACTCCAAGTATAATGAAAAGCCATGCACAAGAGTATGAAATAGAGAACAGAATTTTAACAGTTACGAACAAGGCAAATAAAACCAAATGTTGCTCTGTACAGCAAATCCATGCAGAATGTAGTCATGTAACAACAGCAGAGTTGGCATTATGCATAAGATGGAAGTCAAATACAAGAAAATGTGTTGATGCATCACCCCTGGTTATAATACCATCTAAAGAAGAAATATCTGCATCTGTATATGTTGGCTCTCACTCTCATGCAATGCAGGCGATTGATCTAGATTTGGGAGAAATAAAATGGGAGAAGAACCTTGGAGATCGTATTGAATCTTCTGCCTGTGTATCGAAGTGTGGAAATTTCATTGTTGTTGGTACGTCTTTTGTTTTAGCTTTCATTTTAAATTATTTTTTCTGCTAAATACAAGATGAATGACAGAGAATCTTATTTCTTACCTCTGAATGCCCTCCATCTACACTTATCCAGAAACTTCTGTATTTGCTTCAGAACTAATTTATCGTAAAATAGAAACAGAAGGAAGAAGCAGTTTAAGTTTCATGATAACCAGTGATGGAGCTTATCTAACACTTGTGATTTATTATATGCCAATTTATTAATAAGGCCTTATTAAGGAATAGTCAATGAGTATGGTTTCTTTTTAGTGGTTGGTTAAGGTGTAACCTTTAAACTTTTTTTCAAAAGGTATGGAAAGGTGATGCAGTCTTAAAATGTCTTTAAAAATTGATAGAGGTAGAAATTAGTACATGGTGCCTCAGATTATTTTTTACAGCATTTAATTATCTCCTTTGACTCTTCTTTTTGGAAATGTAAAAAACATGCTTGAATATTTTTTTGGTTTTGTCATATCTGTTGTCAACGGAGTTGCCATTATTCATTTTAGTGTTATCTTTTTAGCTAATACATACATGTCACTGGTTAGCACAGATGTCCAGGTGGTGAGGGTTTTTATGCAAAGCTAATGTTACTATCTTTTTGCTAGTATTTTGATTGCTATTTACTCTGATAACAAAATTGAATGTTTCATTAAAACTGAAGGAGTTTCTACAACTACAGTTTTCATTAGAAAACATACAGACTTTAGTCTTTCAGCATCTTTGTTTTCAGAAAGGAAAATTAGCGAAAGAGGTAATTAAAAAAACATTCTTATTCTCCCTTTTCAGCAGCTCTCCATGTCTTCTAAAATTATTACTGTAAAATTTGATAGAAAGGCAGTGAAATAAGTATATTCTAGATGTAACCTGGAAAGAACACACAGAACAATCAACTCTGAATGTGTGAACTATCAGCAAAGTTACTTTGAGCTAAAAGAAGAGGAGGAGCTTTGGAAAATGTTTTGAAACTGTACCTTGTGAGTCATCTTATTTCTTTCCAACAGTGATGCAGCTATAGCAAGCATAAATCACACCATAAATACAAATACTCATTATCCTTTTTTCCCCTGCTGTGTTTTATTTCACACAGGTTGTTATGATGGCTTAGTATATGTGCTTCAAAGCAGTGATGGAGAAATACACTGGACTTTTGTCACAGAAGATACTGTGAAAAGCTCTGCAGTTGTAGACCCTTCCAGTGGACTAGTCTACATAGGATCACATGACCAACATGTGTATGCTTTGGATATTTATGTAAGAACACTGACTAACTTTTATGTATAGAAGAATAAATATCCAACTTTGACCCTATTTGTAGTACACCAGATGAAGCTCCACTGGTGTTAGTATTCTCAGGAGTCCACAATTACACTTTTGAAAAAGTTAAGCCTGCTTGAAGTGGGGTTAGGATTATATGGTAGTAAATAGTTCCAGAGGTGTTCTCAGCTGCGGTTCTTGTGCTACTAGTCTTGTGCTACTAGATTTGAAACCAAATCTTAAGTTTCTTAGTTATTAAATTCTCTGCGGGTGTTTCAGCTAGAAATAAAACTGTGGCTTAATGGTGGAGAGAGAATCTTACATTCTGAAAGAGCAGATGAAGGGAGATGGAAAATACTTGCCTCATCATTAGCTGAACTTCCTTTATTTACTGGAAGAGAAAGTAGCCAACAGCATATGTGTTGCTATAATAGCATGTAGATTGTATCTTCACTTCTTAACTAGTATTTGCTGAGTAAATGTACTGTTTGATAAGCTTTGATATTCAAAGGTTTTTGTAAACATGATGAGCTTTAACTCTAATTGTAAATTTTCTTATTTATCTTGTGCTTCCAGAAAAAGGCATGTATATGGAAGTTGCATTGCGAAGGTGGAGCTGTGTTTTCATCTCCTTGTCTAAGTTCTTTTCCACATCATCTTTACATTGCTACTCTAGGAGGACTATTACTGGCTGTAAACCCAGTATGTACCTTTGCTTGCTTGTCTTTGATCCCAATCTCAGATTTAAATGGACCCAAAAAGTCATTTCTGAAGTTAAGATCACTTTTCTGATGAAAGGAACTAGATGACCATCTGTTACCATAAGATATTTTTCATTTGAGGGCCTTATTATTATACACAAGGTTACCATGATAATTCCTGTATTTCAGAAAGCTATCTGGTGATAAAGAGAACTGAAGTGACTTGCTTGAATTTACATGCTGACTGTAGGCCAAAGTTGGAATCAGCGTCTTCTCATTCCCATATATTACCTTATGAATTAAACTAGTGAGTGAGAACATGTCTGTAGAATTTTTTTTTCCCCTCCCTCCCTTTGACAGTAGGATTAAAAAAAAAAATACACAGAACTTACTGAATCAGAATAGAGAAAGAAGCCCCTTCATTCCTCTTGCTGTTTCCCTCCCCATAGTCATTTAAAGAGCTGTCCCCCTTAATCTTGGACTGCTGTTCTGTTCTCTGTACTGGGGAAATGGCATTCTTGATAGATGTGGAGCAATTTCATGGTTTTCTGAGGCATTGTTGGCTTACAGCTGGTCCTGCCTGATAAAAGGAACAGTCACTTGGAGCAGCTGTTCCTGTTTTTCTACTCACACAAGCCAGAGCATCAGTCCTAACTATCTTTACCTCCTACCCATTACAAGTTTCCTCAGTAATACCCAACCTTAGTGTTAGAAGACCAGTGTATGGTTTTGCAGCTCTAGTGGGCTGTGGTTAAGAAAAAAGATTTTTTTTTTCATAATCCTGAGTAGCAGGTAGTTGAGAAACCCAGCTGTAACTCCAAGTAATTATTTATAAAAATAGGAATGTGCAGGCTACATTAGGAGCTTATTGTGACAATCATAAATTGTGGGTTGCAGCATTTCCTACAGTATTTATAGCTTATGACATAGTCAGTATGACTTGCTTTCAAGATATCCTCTCCTCTCCTTCATTGGTCTTCATTATATACTGTGGAGTTGGGAATGGAATAAAAAACGAATCTGTCATTTATTAAAACTACTACTAGTACTACTACTACTATGCTATTATTATTTTGCCTAGGGGGAGGAAGAGAAGGGTGGAACAGGGGTATTGAGTATCCCAGGGAAAACACTAAACATTTTGTTGGAATAAGACTTGAAGAGTAGTTTTGCTTCTGGTATGCATTCTGGAATGGAGAAGCCAGCCTTTCTTTGCTTTTTGGGTTTTGTTGGGGAGGTGTTTTGTGGGGGTTTTTTTCCCCAATTCTTAAGAGCTGGGTCAAGCTGTGGAGGAAGGGCTGTTTTGTGCAGCTTTTTACAGTTGTCTTAAACATCAGATATTCCATGCTGCCATTTACAGGTGATGGGGAATAAGATTTGGAAAAGCTTCCTGGGAAAACCACTCTTCTCCTCTCCTCACTGCAATGAGAAGTACGTTTGTGTTGGGTGCGTGGATGGAAACTTATATTGTTACAGTCATTCTGGAGAAAAGGTAAAAGTGGTGGTGTTGGGGTTTTTTTATGTTCACCACAAACCCCTGAATAAGATGTTTTATTAATACTGTTTTCTAAGGTTTAATGATTAACATAGACCTTTTTGTGAACCAAATAGAAGTGTCTATTTATTGTTATAGAGAGGAGAAAGTAGAAAAACTGTTTGCCTAGGGTACTCTATGCAGTTCATGGCAAAACCACAAATAAACTGCAAACTCTCAAGTTGCTTGTGTAGTAACAAAATTTCTAGTTCAGAGCTTATACCCAAAGTAAATGGTCAAGAGTAGTGCCAGCAAACGAAATCATATAGTTTTGTTTTTGGAGTTTTTCAAGCACGTTTAAAACTCTCTCTTCTCTAAGATGGTGGTTGTTTGGAAGTACAGGTTTCTTAGAATGTTTATGCATTTATCAAAAAATATTGACATCACAGCAGAGATATGCCAAATCATAATTTTGGCAAAATATGGGTCAGCTTTCACATTGAACTGAATGAGAGTAATTTTAATTCCTCAGAGATGAATGTGGTTTGTATCTGGTGTTAAAACAACCGACACTGTTTCTGTTTGTTAGCCTGAGATGCAGTATACATGGCAATTCCTAAGCCTTTTCTGGTCATAAAATATGTGTTAGCCCATACCCTGCTCTCTGTCTGCTTGCAGCAGTGTTGCAGAACTGATATTCTTTTGAGGAGGGATCTGCACATCATTAGCATGAGCAGAGGAAATCTATATTGCAAAAGGAGTATTTGCCTTTTTGGCAAAGAATGGCATGTTAACAGAATTCTCGAAGTTCATTACTAATTGTGGTACAACAGCCCAAGAATATTCTTTTCCCAAGTTGGCCATCTTTACGTGGGCCTCACAGAAGGTAGTAACTCTTGCACATCCGAGTCTTTTATCATTTACTTTGTGTGTAAAATTTAACTTGTAATTTGACAAGTATTTACCAGCCCTCACTGAAACCTACTATGCTGTTGAAATAAAATGCTCTCCTGTCAACAACTAGTTTATTAAAAAATTACAGCTGCTGTCAAACTGATAATGTGAACAACCTTTAATAATGGGTGGTTATGTTCTTTCTGTAGGTTTGGCAGTTTTCCACTAATGGACCAGTGTTTTCATCTCCATGCATCTCAAGTTTGACTAAGCAAGAAATATTTTTTGGCTCCCATGATTGCTTTATCTACTGTTGTAATATGGAGGGCAATTTACTGTGGAAATTTGAAGCCACTTCAAGTGTATATGGAACACCATTCGTTTTCCAAAGTGATGACTTAAAGAACAAAATTCTTTTGGCAGCAATATCTACAGATGGCAAAGTGTGGATCCTGAATGCCAAGAATGGAACAGCAGAAGGAGTAGATAAGCTTCCAGGAGAGGTTTTCTCTTCCCCTGTAGTATGGGGAACAAAGCTTGTTGTTGGCTGTAGGAATGATTATGTTTATTGCCTAGATTTGTATGTAACAGGAAAAAAAGAACAGCTAAGATGTTAGGCTGCTTCCTTTTTATTGTTTACATTTGTAAACGAAAAACTCACAGGTGCTCTCTACCTCTCTGCGTATTTTACTGTAGGCAAGAGGTGCTCTTTGCAGACTTCTTGGGTAGTATTTTGCACCAGGCAGTGTCCAAAGTCGGTAAAGTCATGTTTGTTGACTTGCTGTACTGATTGAAGGAGGATGGCTGCTCAGCACCCAGCCAGAAGTTTCACTGTCCCTCCTTCATTTCCCAGCTTCGATTCATGAAAGAATGTGTTTCAGATGGGTTGGATTTGAATGTTGTGCTTTGACCTGTGTAGTAAGAAAATGAAAGTCAGTAGTTTGGCTTCAAACACTTGCAGGATTGGGAGAAACTGCGGGAAGGTGTCATACTCTGCAACTTGGAATAATATGCCTGTCTCCCTGAGGGAGGAATGTATTCTCTCTAAGTCCAGCCTAGCCCGTGCCCTGAGGTTCCTTCCTGTCCTGTGCCTGGCTCTTCCGTGCATCAGGCTGGTGTTTGTCTAATCTGATGAGGTTTCTATGCCGCAGCAAGGTAACCCAAGTCCTTTTTTGATTCTATCTTTTAACTTGATTTCTAAAGACGTAGCCTGCATTGCATATAGCTGGTAATAGTGACCTATTTACTATAGTTTGTATAAACTGAAGAGTTCATCTTTTGTGAGCCTAGGCCCTCCTTTGGCTTCAGTTCAGCCAAACATATATTTAAACTCTGTTGAAGTCAGTAGGAGTTACTTCTTGTATTCTAAAGTGGAGGATATACTTACATGTGCATATTTATAAAATTTCAATGACAGGTACAGTATGAGTTCCAACATGAAGTGTTCATTGCTCAAATCAACTGTTGTCAAATCATTTTTTAAGAGATTTGAATGAATGCTCTCTACAGTGTCTTTACAGAGAACTATTAATAAAGGGTTGTGTAAATTGGTTTTGGTTGTCTTTAACACCTTAAAAAGAATTGCCAGTGGTCTTAATAATGCAAATCGAGCATTTGCAGTGACAAAAGTACACTTAAGTGAGAGTACCTTCCTGATTATGAGTCTTACAAAAGAACTATAGTAGAAACTATTATCTCATTCTCTCTGATGAGCCATCTACTTTGAATTCTAACATCTTGAATGAAAAAGTAAAGTAGAAGTTGCACTTGCTATGTTGTTTCATCACATTTGGTTCCTCCATTTTATCGTTAGCAGAAATGCATAGGCAAGACACTTAGCAGCATAAAAAGTTCTATTTATAAAGCAAACCTGAACTACACGGTTAGCAAAAGGAGACACAGAATACATACATCATTGATTAGATAATTTTGACTGGGTTACAGTTTAATAAGAATTAAAATGACATTAGTATAATAAACAATTGCACTTTAAAACATTTGAAAAATTAAAAAAGTACACAACAAATACCCCACAATTATACATCTTATAGTTTTTATACATTACTATATGAACATAGAGGTTAATCATATATAACCTTGTCAGAAGAAGTGGTATTTTGTGTGTATAAGTTACAAAAAATTGAGACAATATACTACATAGTGGTTTGTTCAGTTCTTAAAACATTTTTGCTGTTTTAAACTCGGTAGTAATGTTTTGGTTTTATTTTTACAGATTTCCAACACTTTATCAGAAATAGTTGCAACAAAGCTAAAGCAAAGTAACACTTCACTTCATTGGTATTTAGTGCAAATTTTTGTTAATTTAAGATGAAATGTCACTGTTGAACATGTACACTTTAGAAATGTTTCCACCAAGTACTGTACATAATACAGTTTCCATTATTACACTAGATACCTTTATGATTGAAAAGAATCTCTGCTTTGAAGCTTTAGATTAAGACCATCCTTAATGAAAGCTCTATTCTATGTGCTATAAATGTGTTGTATTGGAAAATTGCATCCTTATGTCATGCACAATAGCACCTAATTTTGCTATACTTTTCAGAATACCAGTATCTTTAGTTCTTTAATCCTGATTTACTTCACCTTCTCTATATTTCTGCCTGGCTCCTTCTCCCAAGAAATAATCATAAAGATGGATTTCAGGCAGTTTAGTTCTTGTAATTACAAATGCATACTGCAGGCTTATAAACTCAGAAAAAAATGTAAATTTCACTTAAGATGCACTAATTCATGGTGCTAGCAGAGCGAAAATAATTATGGGCCCAATTCTTTCTTCAGATAAGCTTGCAGAGATTTGACTTTGAAGGCATTAAGTATTTTTTTTTCTCAAACATTTGAGAGCAGCATTGCCCCATCTCTGTATAAAACATTTAAAATACTTATATTAAGGGTAAGAAGTTACTTTAGGGATTCTGGTTTTAAATAAGAAACTGAGCAAAACCGATGGCTTAAGAGACAAAAGGCCCCATCTTGCTGCTGCCCATCTACTCAATCTAACGTCTGTTGTGTTTGTGCTATTGTAACCATAATACTGAACCGTTGTTTTCTGTTTGGTGGGAAATCGTGTAGTCAATAATGACTTTTGCTGACAAGCCCTTTTTGATTCTTGGAACAGGAGGGTATGTCAGGTTTCATTCTGTTTTCTGCGTAATTTAAAGTGCTATTCCTCATGCTGCATACAGCAGTTTGGCTAAAATACTTCCATGAAACATATGTGGTATCATTCTATAATGATGCAATTTCTTCTCATGAAAATGTCTCCCTTTATGATGTTGTAGGCTTAAAGGTTCCTGTGAGCCTTATGGTTACAAGAAGGAGACATTCAAATTTGTTAAAGACTTCCTTGTAAAACAAATTTGGGTGTGTTACAGATTTATTTACTAGGGTGACGTTTTAAAATGTAGACCTAGCTATTTCTGTGGGATGTTGAGGATAGTAAAATCTTTATTACATTATGGACTTTATCCTTTTTTGTAAGAGGGAGGGAGTGAACATTTCTATTTTAGTCACAAGACGTAATAAAGTGTTCAATTGCCACAGCAGATACCTGAGATGGGATAAGTAAACTTCTTTTTGAAGTCTTCTGGCTGTATTGGTCAAAGTACAGGACGTTCTCTGAACTACCTGAAGTTGCATGTGAAGTAAAATCAGGAAGAATGCAGAGTTGAAACTCCCGAGACTCTCACTGACTTAGCTTTCAGTTCTCAGTTAACTTCAGTTCTGCAAGTCCTACTCCTGTGGGAACTTACTGAGACAAATTCTATAGCTACATGAGCAGAGGCGGTTTTACTTATTTTAGTTCCAGTCAATTGATTAAAAGTTGTAATCTGCAGTCACTGTCTCTATGCTTCTTAAATATGGCCAAGCACAAACAGTGACACACTTAAATGACTAGAAGAAACACTGGCTCCCTGGCTTCTTTCTGAAAACTTTCTGATTTTTGTTTAAATAATGGGTTTTTTTGTTAAGTAGGATGAATTATTTTGTTCCTAGGAGTGAGGGAATATAGACATAGTGTATTAATCCTATGATGAAAGAAACTACCTCAGCATTTGGGTGGTACCATCTTTCTACTTATCATTTGCAGGTGGAAAGATATCTCCCGTAGTTCTTCATTAGGGAAGAAGCTTTCAAATAGCAGGTAGAACTGACAGTTCATACAGTTTAATACTTAAAAACAATTTAGGAATAAGAGAAGGGAACATGCATCTTGCCTTAATTTTCAACAATGGAGTGTTGAAAAGAATTTCTGAGATCTCCACTTAAGCTTAGAGATCTAAAATTCCAGAACTGAAAACCCACAGAATTTAAGGAGCTTCTGAACGGAAGTTCTGGCCCTTATTATGATACTCGACAAAATTTACATCCAGTATCTGACCATTCTTAAATTTGTGAGAGAGTCTGGCTCTGAAATTTTTGCCATGACCTCATTCAGCTATTTGTCAAAGCAATGGAATATGACTTGAATAGGCTTTACAGCGAGCTAGAGCAAAATGGTAACCAGTTCAGTTTTCAGTCCTTCAATACATGCATTTTCAGTTTTGTCATGTGTAAAAAGCTGAATAAATAAAAAGAAAGCAATTAATAGTCAGCAGTAGAGATTTAATTTTACAGTTTACTTTATGATCTGTGGGCAGTCACTCCAGGCTTTTGCTTTCCTCTTGGCTAACGCAAGCCAGGCTGGCTCTGTTGACACAGGGTTAGCATCAGGTGTAGAGAATCTCTTGGCCACCTCCTTTGCCAGTGGGGTTGACGGAACAGAATCTGAAATTTCCACTGTTTTTGATGGGATGGGGTGGGGAGGGGAAGAGAAAAAAAACATTAGTTGAACTCTGTACTTTGTTGCAGGATTCTAGAGATTTCACTTCTTTTCTGTGAAGATGTTCTGATCTAACACTTCTTATTTATTTCCAACCCTTTTAGTTAAATCTTACTTTTTATTGTATTTGCACAATAATCAAGTTAGGAGGAGCTGAGTTTCCTTTTTCAGAGGTGACTTCAAGTAATGTAACTCTCGAAAACAGGGACAAAATTTTCAGTCTCTGTGAGATCCAGAGAAAACATTTCCAATTTGCCAGTTATCTTTACATAAACTATTTTAATTACGTCTGCAATGTAGCAAACAATGGGAAATAAAGCTATTGTTTTTTCTCTTTGGTAATGCAGCTGCTGAACACATGTAACCAACCCAACTGTATTTGGTAGGATTTAGATTCCCTCTTCGGATTAGGGTTCCTAAATAAGCACAGAGAAGAAAGCGGTCCTATAGTTTTCTGCCTCAGTTAACCACTCCCATGAGACTATCCTGAAGAAGAAATGAACCAGCTTTCTCCAATAGCTGTTTGTCAGATTTTCTTTAAAATAGTATATTTGAGTCAAACAGCTGTCTCAGCAAGAAAATGTGTTGAATAAGCAACTGATTTCTAACAAGCAACTTTACAGAGCAGAACTGTAGGAGTATATTGTTGAAGTCAGGTGGGAAGATTGTTTAATTCTGGGACAGTGAATGCCCTTGACAGCAGCCTGGATAGAAATGAGTCCTACCTGAAACCTATGGAGTAACTCTAAAAATCTTAGTTATAAAATAACTCCTCCCTAGCCTGTTTTATTTTTTATGAGCCAAAAAGCTTTTTTTGTTAAATGTTCAGATTCAGTCCAAATTACTTTTAGTTGCATTTCATTTTCAAGTTTTGAATGTTTTAAAATGCTTTAAAATTGCATGGATGGCAAAAAAAATGTTTATTTTTCTTTTTAGTACAACTTTTTAATCATGTATTTTTAGGTATAAGTAAATGAACAGTAGCAGCAGCTATTGCTGTAGACAGACACTTGGAAAAGCTAATTATTTTAAAGGTTATGGTAATTTATGCTATTTTAAAGGTTATACCCTCTTATGAGTTCCTGTTGTACAAGACTCAAACGCAAGTCTGAAATATACCAACTTCTTCAAGTTTGGGGCGGTTTTTTTAATGTGCTTAGAGGAAGACTCAGCAAACTTTTATTTTAAACATTTTCTAGCCTGGTCTTCTGCCTTAAATACTCTCCTAATTCTGGGAAACCCAAATCAGTGTCATCATCCATAATAAACAAATACTTGTATATAGTATATTTGTGTGGTTGATAATGGCTACCTGGCTCCAAACGTAGCCAGTAATCACAGACATCCAGTCACAGTTTCCTTTAGGGTCAACAGTTGCATGCTTTCACTTTAGGTAATTCGAAATCGGTAATTCCTCCTGAATTTCCTCCTGAAACTCTCATTCTAGTGCAGACAGACCAACCAAGGATAATTGGGGTTTGGCCCTTCTTTGATCTAATTTGGCATTTGTGCTAGAGTTTGATTTCTGCTAGAATTGACCATGTACAGCATAACATTGCACTGCTGAACCTTTTGGGGTAGGGCTGCAGTAGAGCCCTGTTACAGCTTGACAAGAACGCTGTAAAGCTTCTCCTACCTCCAAAGCCAGTTTGGAGACTGTAAGCAGGCTAAGAGGGAGCATGAAAGTTCTGGGCAATCTATGTGAGACCTTAGAATGGTTTGGGTTGGAAGGGACCTTTAAAGATCATCTAGTCCAACCCAAGACCTTGCAAGTAAAAGCAGTTCTCGGGGATATCTGCACTGGCGTGCAGCTGCAGCGCAAACGTGCAGCTGCTGAACCAACCGAATATAGGCACGCGTAGGGGTTGTTCAGCTTGGAGCAGTCTGTAATGTAGGAGCAGCACTGGTTTAGCCTTTGCTATTACAGATCAGATCAAAGAATTACCTCATTGCTTTCAATAGTTGCATTCCATAGTTCTTGGCTTGGAGTGGTACTGAATAGATTCAGCTGATACGTGGATTTACTTTCAAAGAAGCCCACACTATTTACTGTGCAACTTGCAAAAAGGTTTCTTCAAGTCTTATCTATACTCTTCTGCAAAACCTTTTGCCTAGGACTAATGTTGGCTACAGAAATATTAGGCAAGTCTCTATTTCAACAATCGCCTTACACCACTCCAAATATTATGCCCTTTAGGGAAGTATTTATTTTAATGTGCCTGCCTTTTGAATATGTAATTGTTTCAGCTTAACTGAAGTGGCAAAGTAGTAGGTTCTGGTTCCAGCCTTCCATACCAAATACTTGACTGGGAGGGAGAAGTCCTAAATTCAAAGTGACAGGCTACCTTCAACTGAATTGAATTAGTTTTTACATTTTTGAATGCAACGAGAATACTCATTCCAAATATTCTGGGGTGAGTATTTCTCCTTGGCAAACTGGGAGATGTGGGAACACAATATGCTTCATTTCCTACACAAATGTACTTTGTAGAAGTTAAGTATCATTCCCGCTCTGTGCTAACCCCCAACCTAAAGGCAAAACAGTACTGCAATTGCAATTTACAGTAAATCAAATCCCTCTAATGTGCATTAGTCATGTTCCAAAAATACTGTTGGATATGGCTTGGGGAGACAGCCTAATTTTTTTAACTTGAACTGGGGCAATTCTAAGCAAATGCAGTAGTGCAACCTTAATAACCTGGGGAACCGGGTAAAAACCTGTTAAAATAATGTCCTTCCAGCATAATGGCCATCACAAGGCTGGGACAAGTTGTGTTGTTCCATGCTGAAAGCAAATGGGGTAATACATGAGAAAAAACCCCATTCATTCCCTTTCTCAAAAACATGCAATACCATTTCAGAAGGGCGTTATTCCTAGAGTAAATCTCAGTCTCTCACGGTACCTGTCACAGAAGTTGGAAGGGTGTTCGACTTTTTTAGCTGCTCCCTTCTTTCTAGTCTTGACACAGCAGTCTCAATTTTCTTCTCCCCTTCTTGAGGTGTCGATTTCTGCAGTGTGCTTGTTTTGCTGCTGCTGCTGCTGCTTTTATTATCTGACTGATTACTTACGGCAGCCTAGAACAGAGAAGGAAAACTGCTAAATGAGAAACAGTCTGTCAGGTAGTGGCTACAAGTAAGAGATGTCACACTTGATGCTTTCATTCATCACCTGTCCTTTCCTTAACCTTCCTTTTCGGCAAAGAATCAAAACACTGATACTTCTAAAACTAACAGTTATTAAGGACTGTAAAAAAAACCCACAAAGTTAAATTTGTCATGTTGTCATTTCAGTCAAACTATTGCACATTTTGAGCCAGCCCTACCTGTTAAACACAGCGCTGAAACATAGTGTGCATCTGTGGGCAACTTCACACCCACTGCTGTTTTCTTCCGCCAGTTATCTATGTCTGTAGTTATGCACGTGTCCATCAGAAATTTGGGTCTCATTCATTACAAACATCAAAATAGACTTGGTTATCGACATAATCTCCCTTTTTACTGTCTGTGGTATCTATATCCAGCACCACTGCTTGTGTAGCATCACTTCTGTACTGTGAGTAGAAGTGGTTTTCTTACTAATAGAAAACCATAGATAGTAAATAGCTATTTAGAGAACGGGAAAGAAGTGATACTCTAATTCAGTGCCTGCTTTAGGCATTTGAATGCTTCACATAATGGTTCATTTCTTTCATTTGTCTACATTTCATCCAAATAATACACGTTACAATAAAAATAAATTCAAACTTACTAATATTCACCTACATTCACCTATAAATGAGTATTCCAGCTGTTATTCCCCAAGGCTTAACATCTTACTTACTCAAGTCTTGAAAGAACCATGTTGCATACAATTTTTCTGCTCCATCACCCGCACAGTGGTCGTGCTTATGATTGCCATTAACTACCACCTGATACTAAGGCATTAGAGTTTGCACTAGAATTGTCACACTATTGCACAGTGTTTTCTCCTGGAGGTCTCAGTTTTGCAAAAGGGAACGCCAGGCTTTCAGACTGCGTTTTACTCACTGTCATTTTAGCTTTTCTGAAATCTTACAAACCAAACGTGAAAAGAAATTCCCTTTCTCAATAAAACTAGCTAACAGTTATAATTATGGTATCAGTATTTCTAATGGGCAGGTTTCTAAAGATTGTTTACGTTTTCTTTAGCCAGCTTCTCTGCTTGCTTCGCCTCTCTGGCTTGTCTCCTCTCTTCCCTCGTAGCTTGCTGCTCACGAAATCCCTTTTGCTTTTGCAGCGCTAACGTAATCCAAAGCGGTTGTGAAGTTTCAACTTTTTCCACCAATTTAGAGCCATCTAAAGAGTGCCTGCTCTGGAGGACAGGCTTTTCTGAAAGAAAACATGAAAAGAATTGGTTGAGTAATGCAGATCTTTTGTTTCAAGCAAACCCATGCAACTTTTCTGCCTTGTGAAAACTCTGGAGCTCGGCCCTTTGGATTCCATGCCATTCGCAGACCTTCACGGACTGTATGTCAAATCCTGAAACAGTTTTTATGCCTCAAGAATAAGACCTAATTCAACACACCCATACAGCTGTCCAAACTTAATCCTTTTTTGTGAAAAAGCCTACCCCAGACTCTTAGAGCTATAGCCTAATTTACTACGTATACTCCCACTACACAAGATATTTAAGTACAAGTGATACATATGCATTGATTGCTTATACCTCTGATGAAAGGGATGAAATACCACTAGGCACTGCAGTTCCCTGGTTTTCCAGATGTATTTAAGGGAAGAAGAATGTCCAAACTTCAGCCAGAAGAAGGGGGCTGAAATTACGTACTCCTGTAAATGCAGCTCCTCTTAAAAAAAATGTTTTTTTTTTAAATCGTCACTTGAGCATTTGACTTTCTGTACCCTGCATGAAATTGGGGCTAGCACCCAGTATAGAGCTGTGAGTGGCAGGGAGCAGCACTGGGGTGCAGAGATGCTCCCGCAGAGCTCAGTGAGCACAGAAACCCTCAAATGGCCCAGGCCCTGCTCTCCCAGGCTGGCAGCTGTGCCTGCAACTAGTTTCCATTAGTCCTCATTTAAAAATGGAAGTGAAAGGAAAAAGTGTAAAAAATAAGCAGCTGTTCCACTGAGATGTGGTTTTAGAAGTGCCTTGATGCTTGCAAAATTCAAGAACGGAAAAAAAATGGGATTTTCCAATTAAATGCTGAATTCCTCCCTTGCTTTTTTGAGTTTCCTTACGCTGAAAGGGTGATTTTACATCTTGCACAGAATACTATTTCAGGACACAGGGGCTTTCAACCTTCCTCTGAAGAGCCACTATGGCTACTGTAATTGTTTCTATTGCTGAAGAGTGCCTCTGAAATGCAGATTCTTGCGCCCAGCTATATTGGCTTAGATAGAGAATTTGCCTAGTGTAGGCACTGTAAGGGGATATTTTTATAGCTAGGTAACATTCCCCTAAAAAATAGATACAATATAATGTAAATTATAAAAATGACTCCCTCTGTTCTGATGACACCATTACACACGGAACACAAGGTCCCTCATCTGACTAACTAGGTAACATCTCTATCAAGGAAAACACACACACACTTCAGTTACCTCCTTGAAATGAACTTTCTTAAGCAGATGGCACTGGTCATGCTGAGTTTGTGTGTATCTGAATTAAATTGTGGGCATGGGAAGTCCCGTTCATTCAGACAACCCAAAGCAAAGTAGTGCTACTCCGCAGATAATGTGTCAGGCAAAAATTATCGCTTAAGACCCAATGTCTTCCTCTGGACCTCCAGTATCTCATTTTGGAAATGCAGACAATAGCTAAATGACCTTTGAAAAATACATACCTTTCTTTAATGGCTCAGGCTTTTTGTCATTTTTTTCTCTCCATGGAATACTTAAGGATGGGAAAAATGACTTCTTCTCTCTGATTTCTTCCTCTTCATTTTTGTACTCATTGGATGGTGTGGGGTGCACTGCATTTGCTCTGTCTTCCTTTCTCCAGCCACCGTCTGACTCAGCTTTAACCAACCTTTGCCCCAGCGTGTCAGCTAGGTTGGATCTGTTCATTCTAGAGAGGGGAGACGATGGTGGTGTCTGGCTGGTGGGCTTTGGAGCTAAAGCAGGTTTCTGTGGGACCAGTGACTTGCACGCTGGTTTCTCATGAGGGGGTAAAGCACTCCGGCCGATGGCTGGCAGGACCACTGGTGTGACCACCGGTTGCGAAATCTCCACCACAGTAATTGAAGAGTCTTTTGAGTCTTTTAAATTACCAGGGATGTTGGCTTTCCCCATGCCAGGGGATGTACTCTCTCGCGGAGCAAAACCAGCGGGTTCTTTCTCACCTTCTGTTGCAGCTAGTGGGTCAGGCACACCATCAAAACTGTCTCCTGCACTGTACCTTTTCTTTTTCCTTTGGTCTGCCTGTTGATCATAATGGAAACGTAAAGAGTAGTTTGTCCTTCGTAACTTTATCCCAAAAGGAGAAACATTTTCTTCTCCGTTTGGTGCTGGTTTATCCGCTTTTTTGGTGCTGTTATTCTGCTGATTTTCCAGAGTACTGGGAAGTTCTGGCTGGGGTAGTTCTTTACTCGGAGAATGAGGAAAACACGGAACAAGGAAAGATGGAAGATCTTTTGCAAATTTACAGCCTTCTGTGTTGTCTGTCATTTCACTATGGGTGTCCATTTTCTCCTTAGCCTTTTCAGCTAAGTGATCCTTAAAAGTGGAAGCCACATCCTCCTTCGAATCAGTGGATGAGCCAGTCGTTCTTCCCACAGCCACTGTTTCATTGCCTTTTGCCGCACTTATATTCTCAGTGTCTGAATTGGTTCTTGAAGCGTCTGAAAATTTCTGCCATGCTGGTGTTATCGAGAACTTTGCGTTTGCAGATAGGGTTTTCCTCAGGTTACCATGGGGACCACCCCGTCCTCGGGGTGTCCAGTCATCACTGTGTCTGCAGACACTTACTCGGTCTCTCTCGTTATATTTGCTGTTTTCCGCGTTCTTTAGGATCCTGGAGCGGATAGAGGCCCACTCAGCTAGTACGGCCTGGTTGTTCAACGTCTCTTGTGCATATTTCATTTTACTGCTGCTGGGTTTGGGATCCTGGGGTTTTTTCTGGGCCTTCTCCGGTGAAGGAATATCCACATTTTTTCTCTCTTCTGTTAAGCCAAGTAATGATTTACAAGCCGTGTCCTTTATCTGGTTCAAGTTAACTGCTGTGCCACACAGCTGTGCTCCAGTAACCAAAATAGCTGTATGGGGTACACACGCAGACGACGGGAGTGTATGAGCGCCCTTGCTGGAAGCGTGCATCCTGCAGTCTTTGATGGATGGAGAAGAGAGTCCTGCTCCTTTGACAGGCATGACTGGACTCAGATTTACTTTCTGAAATATGATCTGTTTATCTCCAGAAGACACTTGAAATGTGAAGGGTCTGGATGCAGTTTGTCTTTCATCTACCTCTTGCCACCTAAGTTCTTCCCCTATTCGCTTTTGTTCCTGAGCCTCAACTTGTCTCTTCAGTTTCTGGGCTAGGACTTCTTCTGCTGTTTTATTCCCTTTTTCTGGCTGTTTGAGTTTTTGTGATCTCAATCCTTCTTGGAGCTTCTCCTCTACCGGATGCCTATCAGCCCCTTCAGAACACAACTGATCCTTGTCCTCTTGCTGTTCCAAGGATTTTTCTTGTTGGTTTTGCTGAAGATTTTGTCGTTCTGTGTCTACCTTCTGCTCTTCCAGCTTGTTCCATTCTTGTTCATTTTGTTCCTTTTGCTGCTTCGGTTCATCTTGTTGCACACCCTCTGCACTTTCCATATGCATTTGTTTTGTGAGCTTGTGTTTTCTCTGCTCTTCCCGTTTCTTTTTCTTATCCATTACTTGCTGGGGTTGCTCCTCTGTCTTTTCTCCTTTCTCCTTCAAATGCTGCCTTTGTTCCTGTTGTTTCTTCTGTTGTTTGAGGGTCTCAGCTTCTTTCTCCTGCTTCAGTTTTATTTCAGCTTCTTGAAGCTCTTTCTCTTCTTGCTCTTGTCTCTGTTTTTCTTCCTTATTTTGTTCCTTGAGTTCTTTTTGTTCCTCCAGCCGATTTCTTTCTTCTTCCTCTTGACACTGTTTTTCAATCTCATGTTGCCTTAGTTTTTCCATCTCTAGCCTCTTCTGCTCCTCCAGCTCTCGTCTCTGTTTCTCCTCCAGCTCCTTGTGCCTCTGCTCTTCCCATTCCTGATGCTTCTGCTCCTCCAGCTCTTGCCTCTTCTGCTCCTCCAACTCCTGACATCTCTGGTCCTCCTGTTCCCGGCATTTCTGCTCCTCCAGCTCTCGTCTCTGTTGCTCCTCCCGTTCCCGGCGTTTCTGCTCCTCCAGCTCTCGTCTCTGTTGCTCCTCTCGTTCCCGGCGCTTCTGCTCCTCCAGCTCTCGTCTCTGTTGCTCCTCCCGTTCCCGGCGCTTCTGCTCCTCCAGCTCTTGTCTCTGTTGCTCTTTCCGTTTCTGGAGCTTCTGCTCCTCCAGCTCTCGTCCCTGTTGCTCCTCCCGTTCCTGGTGCTTCTGTTCCTCCAGCTCTCGTCCCTGTTGCGCCTCCAACTCCTTCTGCCTTTGCTTCTCCAGTTCCTGGCACCTCTGCTCCTGCAGCTCTTGCCTCTTTTCAGCCTCCGGCAGTCTTCTCTCCTCTTTATGGCATGTTTGCTCTTCTATTTTCAAAGATGTCTCTCCTTCAAGGAGATACTGCCTCCTCTCTTCTTCAGAACGCCTTCTCTCCTGCTCTTTTTGCATCTGCTCAAGTTCTTGGCATCTTTGTTCTTCCATTTCTCTTTGTTCTTCCATTTCTACAATCTGCCTTATCCTTTCAGCCTCAAAGATCCCCCAGTGATCTTCAATTCTTTTCTCCTCTCCCAGCTGAACCTGCTTCTGCTCGTCTCTGTTCTGGAATAGCTTGTCTGCTGTGATGTGTCCATTATAACCTGGGTATCTGTCTCCATACAGGTCAATGTCTAGGTCCTCTGGCTCAAATTCTGTTATTGTTAAACTTTGTGATCCCTAAAATTGGGAGACAAGTTTGGAATTACTGAATATTGCCTACTGGCTTGTTATTCTTTACAGAGAAGAAGCAATCAGTTGCAAATGAAAAAAAAAAAAAATTGTTTTTTTAAGAACAATGATTTCGATCCAGAGCCAACACACCCCAGTCTATGCATCACATCATCGTGTATCCCATGTGTCTCACCTATTCGGATGATAGCCTTTAAAAGAAAGAAAACATCCCAGCAGTGATAACAGTATAGTGCTAAATATTGAATCACCATTTGGTGTACATGAGCTAATCCAGATCAAGACCTGCCATTTCAAATTTACAGGAGCCTGAGGAATAGAGCACAAGTTTCATATGCCTGTTCTACTACTTTAAGCCTGAAATAATTAGCACCTGCTTAAGGGCATTGTTTTGCCAGTTCTTTCATGGCAAATGTAGCTGTTACTTGCAGAGACAGAAGCTGTTGCCTGCAGAAAAGAGCTCTGCAACACTAGCCAGGAAAGAACACTGCTCAGGGAAACAGAATTCGGTTGCTTTTCACAAATCCTGAGCCAGGATATCTTCCTCATTAGCTGTGCTAAGACTCCAGTTCTATTGCGGGAACCGTGGGACCGTGCATGGACAGAGAACCTAGAGCTCCCCAGCAATACCAGCCTGTCCTGTACTGAGGCATGTGCTAACTGCTGACTGCGTCTCCGGGCTTGCCCCACAGCCCTGGCATGTGGGTGCGATACTTGCAGTAAACTGACGGCAGATCTTCTTCACAGCTCACTCCTTGTCTTGCTGGGCAACATGGTCTGAAGATGAGCTGCACCCGACGAGTGTTGCCCAGCACTTTCCTTGATGAAACCAGCTCAGCTAATGCCCTGTCTAGCTATCATTTGTTGAGCCATCATTTGGCTCCAGTTAAACATTCTATATAAACAAGAGGTTTAAATTTAATTTCTTCATGGCAAGAGCGATAAATGCAAGTACAGTGGTGCGGAAGAAAGGACAGTGGCCTCTCCTGAACCCTGTATTAGTTGAATAGTCTTGTCCCATTTACAAGCACTGGTAAGATGTCAAGATAAAAAACAAAATAGCCATGCAGTAAGTGTACAAAGCTAGGATTTGATAATTCACGCTACAGCTGTAGAAAAGCTACGTTACTTAAATCTTATTCTTTCTTATAAGACAATGATATTATCACTGTCAGAACCCATGGCAGTTTTAGAGAATCTATTTTTTTTCCCCAATGAAATTTTGCACTATCTGATTGCCTATACCAGAGCAGCATTAACAGTGGCAGATATCCTTCAGACCTTTACGACCTGAATTTTTTACTCGAAAAACTAGAATCAGAAAGCTCTCCCATTGTAAAATCCTAGTGGAAGTACCTCAGGTGTATGTAGTATTTGTCTCAACTAGCTATATTAACACTTCTTCGCATCTTCTCTCCAGCTAGGGTCTCATCTTTAGGTCTCTGTCCTGATTTCAAGACAAAATGAAAGCAGCATGCATTTCGTTTTGCCCTGAAGACATGGGATTTGTTGAAGAAGCTTTCAATAGCTATCTCTAACAGTGTTAATCACATCTTAAGACAGTCCGATGTCTACAGCTGCTCCTAGTGCACTCAGTTACGGTTATTTTGTACCCAGCTTCAAAAGCAACCCCCCCCCCCCCCTCTATTTGACCAGTGATTCAATACCTTTGTTAATCTCTTGTGCTTTCTTGACGTCCTCTGCTTTTTTGGCTTCACTGACAGCTTGTGTTTAGCTGCACTGTTGTCTAGACGAGCAACAGCCTGGGGAACCGCATCCAAATTGATTGTTTCAATTGTGCCAGAACAGGAAAATTGTCTTTTTGGCCGAGATGATTTGACTGGAGTGACCTGTTTGTATCACAAACACAAGAAGCTATTATTAAGCTATTTGTTCCATTTAAATAAATAAATAATAAATACACACACACACACACAAGTGCCTTTGCAGTTTAGAATTCAAAGGAGTTATTAGCAGAAAAAGATTTCAAACCCTGTTTTTCCATTATACAAATCATGAATTTTGGACATGAAAGTTACAGCTGTAATATTTTCCCATTTCCAGTACTACATGTTTTTATACTTTTCACTTAAAAATTACGTTGACCGTTCTAACTGAAGTTTTTTCACAGTTTAGCTCCACTCAGAAGTTGTTGGGAATGGGAAGGGCAGAGGCAGAGTTTTAAGCAACATCAAACACTGGGATATTTTAAAGTTTGCTTACTGTGGAAAAAATATCTACATCTTTAAATAATTTAGATTATACACTTTAGGCAAGAGCAATACACAGATTGACTTATCTAAGCATTATAATAGAGCAACTAGAGAGCTGTACTATCTGCATGGGAGATGACTACGGTATGGGATCTCAGACTGGCACAGTGCCTGTGGAAAACCTTCCCTCCAAAGTCAAAGTAGAGTTGTCCAATCTAGCACCAAAGAACAGCAAAAAATAAAATAAGGCAATACTGGCTTTGATTGGTGCTTTTTTCCCTTGCCCTTCAAATATTTGGGTTCGGAAAGTGCAAATATAAAATGATTTAGTGAGACTCCTCTCATGAATAAATACAGTGGAACTGTATGTCTAGACGTGTAAGAGTGAGCCTGTAATCAGTCTCTCCCATAAGTCACCAAGCTATCATCCCGAGACTGGTATTTGGCACAATCCAAGTGGAAAAAGAAGACAGAAAAAAAAAGAAGGGAGAAAACATCTTCTGTAAGGAAAGAAAATCACATACATTGTTTTCAAGACAGCTCTGTAATCTTCCGAGGTTAAACATATGCTAATTAGGGAACCAATTACTTAAAAGCTGATGGAACATTTTGCATACGCTTATTGAATTACATGTAGACATAACAAAGTAATAGAAGTACTTATGAAAATTATGGCTCTATGATTAATACATCAAATGCAGGAATGCTGTAAGGCTGGCAGAGACCGAGTTCTGCTGTTTCCTGCAATCAGCTCTTACAGATTTCTCAATCATCTCAGTTATTGCTTATTTACTAGCCCCAAAACTGCGCAACGTTCACAGAATCTTGGGTGATCATGAAACAATGCAATGTGTATTAAAGCAAAAACTGTCAGGCTTCTAATAACTAAAATTAGAAAGTAAATCAGCGCAAACCAAGTGTAAAAGTTTGGTTACCTTTTCTTCCACTTCATGTCCTGTGCCAGGCAAATTCATTGCTCTCAAGAAATCTGAAGTGAGAGTGGTCTAGAAAATGAGAAGATTACCACAGCTAGACATTAAAATGTAAAGGATCTCATAAATACGGTTCAAAGGACTTGTGAAATCATTCATCAGGGATTTTTACCCTGTTTCCTGTCACTGCAGGATTGATGGATAACCAATTCTTGTTCCTAAATGCTATGAGTCTCTCTTGTTGCTCCTTGAATCACTCCTGTTTGTACAGAAGCAGTTGCTGCTACGAGACACTACAGAAGGCAAAACACTCACGTTTCCTTAGCAAGATAACCAGGTTCCAAATCAAAAGAAAGAGCTTTGTAGGATTTCGATCAGCTCTTAATAACTTTATTTTCTCCTGACCTACACCTAAGGAAAAAGAACAGGAACCTGATCAGGCATTAACTCTGCTGCAAAGAGTTTCAACTCCACATTCCTGACGACTCCTCTGCTTACAAAGCAAACGGGCTCCCCCGGAGCAATCGGAGCCTATCGGTCACTAGGACTCCTTAGCTGCCATCCCTCTCCAAGCCATCTCACAGGAGGGGATTTTTAAGGCACAGGCGTTGAAGCAGCATTCATCACACCCAGAAACATTGTTTTTAATCATTATATCACAGTATTACTTCATAACAGAATGAATGTTGAGATCCCCTTACCCCAGGTGCACATGATTGTTAGTATAAAGCCTAAAAAATCAGCTTTACAAATAGAGGTTGAATGAAATGCAGAACTCTTGCCATCGATCCAAGTTACTCAGTCGGGAAAATCAGAAGTCACAAAGCAACACAGGAAATCTGTTTGAAATAAAGCAGCGCTATGTGGCCCTAGCCACCAGCTCCTGACAGAAGCCACCCCGTGCCCCCAGGACCTATGCAGATAAACACGCAGAGGAGTTACAAGGCCAACAGCAGAGACGGGAGCAGAAACCAGGCAGGCTGCCGTGCACCAGAAATCTCTGATAAAGCAGGTAACGAGTAGCGCGCAGTACGAGAAAAGGAAAGTACCGAGTGCTCTGGCTGACCCTATGCATGTAGTGTTGGTTTGCTGGTGTCTGCCATCTCCCCTGAGTAGGGGTGTTTGGTCCTTCAGTATCTGGAAAAAGAACTATGCAAAGGGGCATTGATCTTGTTTTCAAAACATAATATTTAAAAGAGTAGGTTGTAAGGACTGAATCTCTCCCTTCTTATTACACAAAGATACTCTAGTGGTTTTTTAGTGCTCGAATTATTTTCTCCTTCAAGCTGGAGGTCACCAGGTGACATTTGGGTGTCCTGCAGGACCCAGCAAGAAGGCAGAGAATGTATGTTGGTATCGAACACAGAGTCTCGCCTAGTACACAGCCAAAACCTGACCACAATCCCACTGTGCTTTTTGTGTGTGCAGGATGCTCTTGAGTCACCTTAACGGACTGCTTCAACAGGGAGTATTTGTGAAGCGCAAGAAGTATACCTTACTTTGACTGCATTTTTATCCTTCCAGACTGCAGAGGGAGAGGCATGATTGTGCAGGTCCTACCCAAATACCTGGCTCCCTGACAGATCCAACCACAGACGCGAAGGAAGTGGTCACAGAGGAGCTATGTTGCCCCTTGAAGACTGATGAAGAATTTGGGCCACCTCAGCCATAAATCTCCCTTCTGTGTGTTTGGTGGAATATAAGCATGAGCTGCAGAGGACGCTTACCGCCTTTGCTTTTCGCGCAGCTAGCCCTAGGGCTGGCGAACACGAGCTGAGGCCCATGCCCCCGTGCCCCTCCAGGATCTTAAGGGCCGCATGCACACGGTGGGTCGCTGCGTGCCTTCCCCAAGGGTTCCCAGGCACAAAGTCAGCCTCCTCCAGGCACAGAAGGATGTCCCTCTGTCCCCCGCCCTCCCTTCAGCCATTACAGCAACACACGGAACCAGTTTCGCCTTAAAGGATTTCCAGAGAGCTTCCATCACTCGCCGTGTTTCTTCACTGTTTGAACAAGCCGTTTCTAGACACCTGAATGCCTACAGTTCCCACTATCAAAGTCTGCATGGATAATTTGAGTAATTATTTGAATTATATTGGACATTCGGATTTAGGGAGCATTCTCAAAATGTTTCTCCCCCTTCTTTGCCTTCAGTTCCTGTCCATAAGAAATATGGATATTTACCCCAAGACCCAGGATTTTACAGATTTAGGCGCCAGACTCCCCTCATTTTGGAATGATTTTCCTTTTTGCCATTTGATCCTATGCACAACTTTCCATGCTGGGAAGTCCCTATTTCAAGACATTTTCTGTCTCAGAAAAATTTCCTGCCTTCCAGCTACACTGCGAGTGATGTCTGTGTTGCTGGAAGTCCAGAGCAGACGTTCAAACCAGTAATTCTGTGGGACCCGGCTCAGGATGCCAAGAGCGCACGCTTCTCGCCAGTCCAAGAAGCATGAGCCGAGAGATCCCACCCACATAAAACAGCCTGCCGAGCTCAGCTACGCCTCACTGGAGACATCTGCTACGCCCCAGTGAACTTTACTGTTTTAGTACCGCTATAATCCATGAATATGTCGATTTAAAGTGCTTACTTTATTACCACTGTCTGAGATCACTGTTTCCTGCTGAGTCTCAATCTCCATGGGGCTACTGAGCAACACATCCTCTTCCATACTAGCATTTGCCTCCCCCATTGTCCTCACAGAAATTGTCATTTGTGGAGGCTGCCCAAATTTTATGTTCTTGGCCAACTGTTGCTGAAAAACAAGAAAAGAAAAGGGAAAAAAAGGTATTTATATTATGAGCAAAACAAGCCAAGTCTAGCACGTGCCTCTTCTCCATGTGAAAGCTGCACAGAAACACTCAGGGCAACGTCTGACTCTGGACAAAAAAAATCAACTGGAGGCTCACATTGCTGCAACGCAGTGGCCACCCTCCTGTTCTTTCTCCCCGCAAAGTGACCAAGGTCAGGAATTTACTGTACGACTCCTGATTTTGGATGATCAGCTTGAGTTCTTATCAGCGTTGCCAACTTTTGCAAACTTACTGTGAATTTTGAAAGACTCCTCCTATTTTTTTAATCTATGACCTAGATTAAGACTTTGTTTATAAAGGCTAATTATGAAGCCTTACTGTTGCAAAGAAATAAGGTCATGAGCCAAGTGTACACTGAGAAGCCAAACAGCCCCAAAAGGCAATCTTTTTCTTCTCCAGCCCCAAACCCTGCATCTCATGCGTCTGTAGTCCTTAAAGATATCCTTATTGTAATGTTCAGTTGCAAGTTTTAAATGTTAAGGGTTTGGCATAACCCTGCCTTAGAGAAGGCAAATTCTCAAAGAGGGGGAAACCCAGCTTCTTTTAGATGCTTGATCTCGTAGGAACAGTACGCCAGCTCATGCCTCTCACGCTCACGCGCAGTGCCACATCACCGCTTTTGCACAAAGAGGTTTCTGCAGAGGACGTGCAGTAGATGAACGGATAAAAGAGCTTTCCCACCATTTATTTTCCTTGTTGAAGTAGTCTTCTCTCAAGGGTTACAAGAAAGTACTCTCCAATTATATCGAGCGTAAAATGAGTAAAATACGTAGCATATAACATCTGTCCTCTTGTAGGGTGAACTAGAGCAATTACAGCCCTGGCTACTGCAGAGACACACACCATACAGTCTTTGAAAGTGAACTTTTTGCAAAAGAGTTAGAAGAAACTCTCCAGAAGGAGTAAATGGAGTAAGAAACATTTATTGATAGATTTTATTCCTGAAATATTTCAGGGAATCATTCTCAGTTAGGAAGGAAGGAACCGTGTTATTTTCCTGCTTTACTCTCTTTCAAGCACAGAAAATCCTCCAAAGGAAATCTCCCATTTCTGTCTTGTGTTACCATGAACATCTACAGCTCAGTGATACTCAATTCAACTGTGCAGATTCTATTCAGTGGAAACGTAAGCTACATACACGGAACCGAGACGAGTTTGCCCCTGAGAACTGCAGAAGATTGGAGCAGACAGCATGTAAAACAAAGACATATCTTTTTCCTATAGCACAGAATAAGCAGCATGGCTTAAGGGAGCAGCTGGCTAGGTAAGATATCCTTTAGTAGCAGTGGGTGGACCTCTAAAAGGATTCAGGTCAGATCTGTCTTGCTTGCCATTGCTACCCAGTGGACTAGACTCTCATATAAAAGTTTATCCATATTATTACCCCAAAACATTACCAGGTTTCTGTATTGAACTATTTAGACAAAAAGTACATGCAGAGACTCCACACAAGCAGGTTATTAAATTAGAATAGTTTTTCTCAGTCTCCTGATAGAATTACAGATTTTTTATGCCCATTTGGATTTTGGCAGAAAGTAATGAAATTCATCCAGTGCATCATTTTGGTTTAGTGGGCAGTTTTGAATGGCAGAGTTTTATTCCCGCCTAGATTGCTGGCAGTGCACTCCTGGTCTAAAGGCAAGGGTTTCACCAAGTCCTTCCAGGCTTCTGTGTTATTAGTGCAGCTCTCGGACTTGAAATCTTATTTGTTTCCGCTGCGTAAATGGGAGTTGGGGAGAGCAAATAGGTCTGTATTAGATGGTGTGAAGGCTGTAATCCTGCTCTATTCCTGCAGGTTCTCTGATGCTAGTAGAAAATTACTTCAGAACAGCTTCTTAATTTGATAGCGTGTGTTCTAAGTAGAGGCTGCTCCTTTCTTCTTACAAGTGTCATATTCCTAGACAAACTGTTCTCCCAGGCAGAAAACTGGAACTGTCAGCATGACCTGAGCGACTACCCAAGAAACTGAGGATTTGTGCATCTGTTCCACGGTGAGAACATGCACGCAGGTACATATTGCTTGCAATGTGTTTTGGAGGAAGGGATGGTGTGTTATTCTCTTGATCTTCTGATCAAGTTCTTGACCTACAGTGTGTGCAGCGCACGGTGGGAGCTGTGTGGTGAGGGAGCTGTTGTGGAGAATGGGCTGCGCTTTAAAAAGAATGGCCTTTCTAATTGTCATCAAGGATGCTTGAGGGCTCAGCTGTAAAAATGTGTATTTGTGTATATAAAGGTTTAAAATGTCATTTTCCTGATATTTCCAGGAAATAGACTCTCCTCACTATTTATGGACTGTACGCAGGGTTTTTTTTTTTAATTACCTCAAAGTTTTAAAAGTTTATTTGCTTAGACTTGCATAAATTAGTTTGAAGATTGAAGAAGAAATTCTAGTAGCTGTCATTCCTTCCAGGACAGAAGGCTCTCCTCTGTATTATTTATTTATTGGCCTTTTTTGAACAAATTTAACTTAAATGAACTCCACTAATAGTTCTCCATTGGCCAGTTTCTTTCAGTGCATTCTAATCTCCAAAGCTGATGCTGAATACCAAATGTTAAAATCTCAAACAGCTTATTGTTGCCACTGAGTAAATTTATTTTTATTGCTTTCAAAGAGCAATGTTAAACCTGCTCCATGTTCTTTTTTAAAATGTACTTATACTGTAGCTACAATGCAATTATCCTCTCTCAAAAAAATTCGTACAGATACATTGTCTACCTGGTCAATCATAAAAACTCTAAAAATGCATCATCCCTGAAAGAAAAGAAAAAACCCACAACTTTTACTTGGAAGAACACACACAGATAGTCCACCCCAGAGATGGAGAGATACATCAATTTAAGCTGCAAGGCCATTGAGAAGAGCCCATATTCCCTGAAAAGGAACATCTGTTTTAAATTTCTAAAAAGTTTCAGTTAGACATATATTTCTGAACACAAAACTATAAATCCTCTGTACTGGAGAATTCCCCGTGCTGACAGCACGTGGATGATGGTTGCCTAAGGAGGATTATTTGCACCGCCCGTCATTAGAAATTGCAGGTGTGACATTTTGTTCTTCTACCACTGCACAGTCATGTGTTTAAACACCCTTTCGGAAATCTCCATAGACGCATATCACTCTCAGTTAAATGGACCTGGTCTCTTTTGGTTTGTGCAAGAAGGCTTGTAATTTAGCAGCCAGAAATCACCATCCTGCTCCGAAATCTAGCTGTCGGCTCGAAGCAGAAGGAAAGAGGCGAACATCTCCTGCCTGCACTTTCCATTTCCAGCCTTATCAACTCCAACGGCCTTTCCCAGTCCCTCAGTTTGCAGCCAGCGGACAGGTATTTCCACAGGACTTACAAACCCTTCTCAGCAGCAAAACAGCACGGCTACCACATACGACAATTATACCATCAAACAGTGGCTGGAGGGACCACACTCACAGGGGAGTTTCTGAATGGGACCATCAAGCTGTGCTCCAGACCAGGTTTACCCCATCCCAAGGTAATGGGGATGAGGTAAACATCATCATTCAAGAGGTGCACGAGAGTTTACCTATTCACACCCAAGCCGGGGGGCTCTTGGTGCGGTGCCATTCAGTGTAAGGTGAGAGGCAGGGCTGCACATCTAACAAAGGCAACGAAATACTGGGAATTTAGGAAAAAAAAAAAAAAGTTTGCACTCATTTGATTTTTAAAATCTTCCTCAGTAACTGGACCACGACACAGGCCTACTTTTATTAGTTCACGCAAAATTTGCTAAAATGTGATACTATTTACCTGACATCTTTACACCAGCTTACCACTAATAACTTCAAAAATAAAACTCCTAAGTTAAATTGCTCTGCATTGGTTGGCACCTGCAGCAAATTAAAAAGCTTAGACTTTCAAAGCACTCTTTGTGTTTGCGTAGGAAATGCCACAGAACAAACTTTCCATATTAACCGGCAGAGAGCCCAGATCGGGCTGTACATCTCCCCTTTCACTCCAGTTTGGCTCCTCTTCTGTGTACATGCCTGCTTGCATGCATGTTGGATTCAGCCCCCTGAAACTGCATCATTCTTACGGCTCCGTGCCTGGAGTGAATTCAAAACCGGATCCGCTGAGCTGCTTACTCTGTTCAGTTTAAAATCATTAAAACACAGTGTACTATTGCAGCCCATTCAAATAAGTCTCACAAGAAGTGCTGGTAATATTTTGCCTTCAACTCCAATACCTATTTTCATGTCTGCTTGCAATGCCCAGATATATATATATAAATGAAATTATGTTTTCTAGTTATATACAATTGTGAAATAATGACTTAATCAATCATACTTGTCCTAAGAAGAGCCATACTGTTGAAATCCCACTTGATCCTGTACAGTCTCTCACAGTGACCCAAAAATCAAATGCCTTGGCAACATATAAAAACAGGGCAAGCCCGTACTGAGATTTTCCTCGTAAACGCTCCAATGGTTTGTGGCATCTGAGGACTTTTGGAGTCAATAGCCATTTGGCAACTTTTCTTTTATGAATTTCTTTCATTGCTTTTTGAAATTTTATAAATATTTCACGAACAACAGTGCTGTATGACAATGAGTTCCACAGTCCAACTATGCATAAAGAAATATTTCTTTTGATTTGAAAGTGTTACTAGTTTCAACTGATGCTCATGTGAAAGACTGAATAATTGTCCTCTATTCATTTTCTCAATTCTACTCGTGAATTCATGCATCTCTATCGTATTCTCTCTCTTAGAATTTCTTTTCTTGGCTGAAAAGACAGTTTACCTAATCGTTCTTTTTATGGAACTGAGTCCACTTCTTTATCCAAACAGGAAAATCTGCAGCATATCTAAACAAGCAAAACACTCCACATAAGCAATTTTTTTTTTTTTTTAAATCAAAGTGAGAGAATATACTGGAAAGAGAAGTGAGAAGTTATATTGGTATATCTGGAGGCTTTAGAAAGTAAACTAGATGTAAAATTAACATGTAAACCTACTGAAAAGGAGGAAAATAAGAAGTATTACCACAGGTGTGTTGGATATAAGATGCGGGGAGAGAACCATTCCACTCTCCATTGCTGGAGCAGCATGTGGTTTGGGGCATTACACTTCAAGAAAGATTTTGACAGAGTCCAAAATAGAAGAATGGTGAAGAAGCAAACTGTATATGGATTTCGAGAGATACGTATTTGTGGCAAATCCAGATACAAATGAAGATTTCAGTATACAGCGGCAATGGACCACTTACAGATGCTCATGTGTTAAGAACAAGATTTTCTGGAGAAGCCTGAAGATGCTTACGGGATCTGTGGCATTTGTCACCTGAGTCTCCCCTTGCAGAGTACCAAAAGCAAAGCAGATGTCAGTAAGGAAAATGGACGCTCATTTCCAGGGCTTAATATGATCACGGGAAAAAAGTGCTCTGCCCCAGAAATGCTAGAATGATTAGGAAAAAGTGATAAATTCAGTTTGCAAAGTGAAAACAATTGTCAAATGTGAAGAAAACAATTAGGCTGCAGTGGCACTAGAAAATATTGGCAATAAAGAAATGAATTGTAAGAAATACAAAGCTGGGAAGTGAATGCAGTGAAAATTCACTCCCAATTCTATAAAATGCAGAGCATCAAGTTAAAAGAGAGCAGCTTTGAAGTTTAGCAAACGGCTTTGTGGGCTTGTTGAGATCTGGGCAATATCAAACACAAACAGCAACGGGAATGGCTGCTAGAACACAGATGCGCAATGCACAGTAGGGGAAGCACCAGCTAGATCATTAGCTAAGATACGTTAATGACTAAAAGAAATGGGATGCAAAACTGAACAGTCGTTAGGTCTGACAGGAAGAAAATGGTTGAGGGCATTCATCATTACAAAGTTGGGGAAATGTGAATTTAAAAAGTGGCCTTCTAGAATTTGACCAAGAAGTGTGGACTCTCAAAACGTATTTTATCATATTTAATTGCTGTGTAATAAATGGTGGTTTACTAATTTACAGAGCAGAGGGTTTGTTTGTTTTAAACCACATGGCCACACGAAACTGAGAAAGATGTAGCCCAGTAGTTACTAAATGCAATAAGCTATATGCCGTACTCAACCTTTAATATTTCTTGCAGCTGAGTGCCACAGCCTCATGGGTGCCGGCTGACCCGAGGCACTTTCAGTGAAGGCAGGAGGCAGAGAACAAGCTGTCCTCCTGCCTCCAGAGGCAGGACCAGCGCCACACCACAGCACTGTCACAGCAAAGGCGAGATAATGGCTTGGACGCATCAAGATACTAACACTCAAAACAAGTTTCCATTTTACTTGCTACAGTTTTTGTGGGTCTGAAAAGAACTGCCTTCTGTTAATTTACTGACCACTTCTGGCAAATACCAGTAGAAAGAAGAACAGTCACAGCTGCGAAATGCGAGAAAGTGGATCTAACATTTTGATGCAAGAAAAAAACCCACTACCCTGTGAAGGGAAGGATGTAAAAACAAGCTCCCAGAGTTTCTTTTACATTTGTTCTGGCACACTGCTAGATTTAGATTTTAAGCATTCCTTGTGTCTCATTCACAGTCCTGTATGAGAAGCAAAGCACCAGATCCCAAGAAACTAAACGAGCTCAGCATTACGAGTACCAGTGCCTGGGGTACCATCTCCTTGTGGGAGCAGGTTCAGGCTGGCTTTCTCCGTTGGATCTTAAAAACTAGGTAATGATAAATCTCAGCAGATCCAAAGGACAAGGAAAAGACTGCTTTTACAACAGCAGATGGCTTGAGCCGACACAAAATAACTTCAGGATATGCAAAGGCTATTGGAGATGAACAAGAAGTCAGGCTTTTCTCAGCCTGACTTCTAGCATGCACTAAAACCTTTGAACGTGATCAAATCTATTTTCAGAAAGCCTGATAAGATGAATGCTGCCGATCTGAAGATCAATAAAAAGAAATGAGAGCTATATCAGAAAGAACTCATTTGCCTTGGACGCATGATCAGAAAGAGAGAACTCCTACAATAAGCAGCTGAGCCAGTGCGCACGCTGGCCAGCTGCCCAGACTGCTACAGAGATTTGCACCATTACACAACACTTTTTGTGGGTTCATCAACACTCCGAAGTCAGCAGAAATGCGAGGTGAGAAGGGGGAAACACTTTGGTGGTCAGCAGAAGGAGATCCAGCACCATCAGTATTAAATGGCTTGCATTTCTATTCTGACTTCAAAACCCTTTTCACCATGCTATCAGTTGGGCTTGTAAGCATGGTGCCTCTTCCAAATAAGATTTAAGTTTTCCAGGAATGTTCACTGTACCACTCCCCCAAAAATCCTGAAAAATGTTAAAATCTGCAGAGCTTTTGATCTCCGTTTGGAATACAGCAAGTTCAGAGCCAGCACAGGGCACTGAATCCTGGCAACACTTCTTTATGGAGGAGCATCTTCCCAGGCAAATGGAAACTGGAAGTGCTGTGCTTCCACCGTGACATGCAAGCCTGGGCAAAACCACAATAACGTTGGTGGCGTAGCAATGGCTTTACTGGGAGCTGGCCACAGAATTGGTTTTAAGGAGTGGAACGCACTTCAGAAGAGATGACTGTCTCCTCTTGTTCCCCCACTTGAAGAAATACAGATGTTCCCAGTGGGAGTGAGCGTGCAGAAAGGGACTTCAAAGTAGATGCAAGCTTCTGACACTGGCGACGGGGTGTCAGTGCCTTCTGTGATTGCAGAGTCACACAGCAAACAGTCTCCTTTTAGCATACTACAGCAGAAAAAAGGATGGGGTATGAAGCGGTGAGTGCATAAAACCTTCAGACAAGAATGATAGTCCAAATAACTGGTCAGACCTGGGACTCAACTCTAAGGTCAACCTAAAAACGTGCAATGGGATTTTGGCATGATCTTGTCCTAAAACTCAGGGAACAGCTGTGGAAATCATGGCTAAGGAAATGGGGACAGTCATGTGCAGGACAGCAGGTTTTGCAGATACAAGAGGTGGCCCCTGGGGTTGTTGTAAGGAGCCTTTCCATGGGGTTATGAAAAAAATCCATAGACATTCAGATGAATATATAACTTCTGTGTAAACATGTAAATAGTTAAAAGTGTCATTTACAATCTATTATGCGTTTCCTTTCTCATTGAATAGGTTGCTCTGGCTATCACCATCATCAGTAGAGTGGGAAAAGCTGAATGGGGGATGTTGTTACAGGCTGAGTTGCAGCTATATTAAAATGATAAAAATGCACTACTGTCCTTCAATTTTAAATAAAAAGGTAAGCACACTTTTGACATCAAGCAGCTGAAACAACACTCCCCCTTAAAACACATGCAAGTAACCACACCAAAAAAAAGGCTCATGCAAAGTTCACAGGAGCAAGAATGTATCGCTGGATATTTATTTTGTGACTTTCAAGAGTGGCTATTTTTGCTTTAATTTTCCTGAGTTACCATTTGCTTAGCGAAGGTGGTTTTTAGCAACTGCAGTAACTGTACTTTTTATCACGTCTCTGAGTTTAGTGAAGGCAATAGTTCCCACTGGAAATTTCAAGGTGAGTTTGGAAACGGAAGGAGCCACTCCTACAAAGTGAAAAGGTATTCAGAGGAAAGCTAATGTACTGAAGCCAAGACAAGAGATCCGACAGACAGGGAGGGCACAGCTCCCTGCAGAAGTCAGTGAGCTTTGTATCCAGAGGACACCCAAGGATTCTGCAAGACAGGTCCAGCTACTTCACATCTTTGCCCAGAGTCAGCAGTCATTTAAAATATAATGGTTTCTAGCCTGGAAAGTACCATGCATTGAATCTACCTGACCCAGGGAAATTTAAGCTGAAAAAACAGCGCAGAGAAATTGGAGCTGTCCTAGCGTGGGTTCGACTTCAAAGTTCACCCACAGTCAGCACAGCCGACACCGCTGAGGTGCTCTGTCTGCTGACAGCACCGGCCAGGAAGAAGCAACAATTTCACCTGGAATGTCGGATCTGTCTGCTGTGCGTGATCTCTCACTCACCAGAAAAGATGGGCCGCGGGTAGACTTTGGAGGTAAAAGAAATCAGTGGTATTTTACTAGGCAGCTACAGGGTATCGGCACCTACGCAGCATTAAAAATTTATCAGCATTTTGACAGGACATGTCAGCATCCTGAGCAATAAACTGAAACGTGCTTCTGAAGGACACCTCTTTCAAGGTCTGGAAAGGCACAGAGCTAGGAATCTTACAGATGCATGAGAAATAAGGCAAAAAATTAGTTAGAGCACTAACGGGACAGAGTTCTGGAAAAGAAGGGAAAGCAGGTCATGTAAAGCTCTTTAGAAGCAAATACCCAGATGTGTTGTTTACGTAGTTACTTATGTGCTGTTCGCTTTGAAGAGATAAACATATCTCCCTTTCATGAGACCCACTGAAAGGACAAGGAAAAAAAGGAGGAGGAAAAAAATGTTGTAAGTATAAAAGGATAATTAAATCAGCTTTGCAAAGAAGCCTCACTCTGCATGCCATTCCCTGCCGCCAACACCACCCTCGTTTTTTCACTCAGTACCACATCTGTAGGTCTCAGGCATACAGATCAGGACATGCCAAAACCATGAGTTCAATTCAAATGAGTTCCACAAGATGCAGACATTTCTACAGATTAGCTTGCATCATCACTGCCATACCTTTCAAGATCAAAACCTAGACCGTCTGCAGATTATCTGAATTACTTACATGGCTTTTCCCATACAATTTGCACGGCTCAAAAACTGCCCCAAGGCCGTCGAAAAAGCAACCCACCTTGACCCACACTTAACACATTCTGGAGCTCCGGAGACCATTTTCTACCACATTTAAAATGTTTTTCCCCACTTACAATTTCTTACCTGAAGAGTTTTGACTTTTCCTAAAACGTTCTCCTGTGACATTGCTTGAACGGCCTGTTCACTCTCTGTTCTCCCATCAGGTATAAAAATACTGTCATGGGAGAAAGCTCGACTGCCCATAGAATAATGGGAGGACCTGGAAAAACAGTTAAAAAGTAAGTAAGTGGAGCAATTAGTTTATGAGAGTGACCTTTCATCTCATAGCTGCCCTGCTGTATAGGTTTTCCCTCCCTCTTGCCTTCTACGTAAAAGCTTTGAACATTCTCAGAAGAGAGGTATTCAAACATTTTCTGTTACCAAAAATTTAATGGAGGGACACAATTCCTTCACACACAGTTTTCTTCCTCAGAAGAACATAGAGCGGGGTGTTTTTAACAGGCACGTTGAGAAGTTCCATCAATTTTCCTTAGAAGTCTCAAATCTAAATGTTACTTTTAGATGCAGGGTGGATGATGATGATGATGATGATGAATGCATTAACAGACTGCATATTTAAGAAAGCCTGCATTCGTGCTTAGTCAGACCAAGGCACAAAAGAGAGGCAGCAGGTCCTAAGCAAACGTAGCACTGTAACACAAAAAGAGATTAAACACTCTAGTAACCTACTTCTAAAGAGCTACCTCGTTTAGCTGATTACTTAGCTGCTCCTATCACCACGATTATGATCACGCTGACAATAAAATGTTATCATCAAACCCCCGAGCCGATACGAGGCTTATTACACCATCCCGTGTGGGTCTGGTTAACAACAAACAGCGAGAGATGCCCGCGTGTTACTGTTAAACGAGGCACCGACGCCAAGGAGGCGACTGCCTCGCAAACCGCCTACTTATATGGCTGCTCTAAACCCACGGGCAAAGGGCTAAACAAGAAGTGGTTTAATTTATTGGCGATCTTAAAGGCTCGTCAAGAAAACTGAGAAAAAAAAATGTTCGCGGGTTGCTACTTCGGGGTTTCGGGGGCATTCTGGGGGAAAAATGTTTGAGTTTGAAGGTCATGCTTTGTCTAGCCTAGAGTATTATTTCACAGGGAGTGGAGAGCCAGTAAAATACAAACATGACAAAAGTAGGAGAAAATTGAACAACTGAGAGGTCTTAAATCTCTCTTTTTAATAACCTATTGGCAACTCTGTGGAATCCATTTACAGCTTCAGTAAACAAACAATCTGGAGGAAAGAAAATAGATACTTTTTATACCAATCTAATTAACCCAACCTTCCACGTGTGATAAAAACATTATAAACAAATACTTCAGCAAAACCAAATAAGATGGTACTTCCAGAGAGGGGGGTAAGTAAAACAACAAGTAAAATTAAAGCCTTACATATTTAAGAAAAATCAGTATATTATCTTTTTCTCCCTTTGAATATGTGCTAATTGTTTATAAAGTGCTCAAAATATTTCTACTCATACTTAAAAAATAAAGGTTTGGAATGTATTTATTACATTTTCATCTCTTTTTTCTTTACCTGGGGTATAATGTTTTTAAGTCAAAATGGTAATCTTTTCTTACCAAGAAAGAATGTTATATATGGTTACATTAACCTTTTATAACAGATTAAATGATAGGCTATTCTTGACTTTTACAACAAAATTTCTTACAGGTAACCTGAAAATAATGGAAGAAAAGCCCCCCACAACCTCTCCCCTCTCTCTTGTTTATACATAAAATACATTTGCACTCACAAAATAAACAATCCAAACTTTGGGGCAGAATGCACACAGCTCCCTATATCATTTCGTCCTCCATGCAAGCACAAATTAACTGAAAAACTATTTTTTACCCAAAATTAATATTTGAACAACATGCTTCATTTGAAACAAACCAGCACACAATCAAGCAAAGAGCTATTCAATATATTACACCATTTTTAGCCATCAAAGAGGGGGAACATTTAACTGATACTATGTTCTATTTTAGATTTTTTTCTTTTAAATAAAAATCACAGCTTGATTGCCTTTGGCTGCTAAAGGTAATATACCTTCTTTTGGAAACCTTTCATTAGAGAAATCATAAAAGTATATTTTTAAACCCTCTTCCAAAAAGGTTTCTATACTGAATTGTCATGACTCAGCCTGTACATAGAGCTGTGGTAAAACCGCGTGGAATTGGAATATATCTACCTTCCTTGGCCGCCCAGGAATCAGCCCATGAACCACAGGTTGAGAAATGCCCCTTAAACGGAGACAAAGTCCTAGCAGGCCTGGCTTGCAAAATGAGTGGTTTGACATGAAGCTGAGTGAAAGTTGGCTTTTTTCATATAACCGTGTAGGTCTGCTTGAATTGAAAGCTCCAGCATTGCATTCAACGAGGGGGAAAAAAAAACAAGTCTGTATTCACAACCAAAACTGAGGGGAACACGCAAAATTTGACAAAACAACCCATGCCAACCCCTCCTGCATTTGCATGGTTCAACATGAGAAACTGCTGCAGGTGCAGAAGGCAAGGCCAGTGGGAATTTATCGTTTACTATTTACCTTTGAGCTGAGAGATCTGCTGAGGATGCATAATCCAGGTCATACTGTGCTCCAGAGAGGATCTTCTCTCAAAGATTTTTCCAGCAATACTGTGCTTCAGCTATACTTGTGGCTTTGTCTGACAGCTATTAGCCCTGCATATGACACCATTCTCCCCTTTTTCCTGTCTGGTAGGTTAGCATTCTCATGCTTAAAATTAGACAGCTCATGTTTATACCTATTGTTTGTTACAACTAATTAGTAGGCAAGGGTTGCAATTCAGGCACAGAAGAGTTCGGTGACTTGTTTGCAAGTCATTCTTGACCTTACTAATGAGTCTGTTAATATTTAAGTCGGGAACAGCCAACCTGCAGCTTTTGAACTGAACAGGGTTTCTTAGCAGTTCAAACCCCAAAACTTCAGCTGACCAGCAGCAGGGATGATCTGGCAATAGGAACTGCCCGATAACCCGAGTCCCTGAAATGGAAAAGAGACTGCTGAGGTTAGTGCTGGTGGACTGCCTAGGACATGGCTGCGGATGAAGATCTTCCTCATCCTGCTACAGAGCTGAGGATACCTTTAGTGATCTAGTCTTGTCCCCTGCCTGTGAATTAATCCAATGAATCTGCCTGAGGTATACAGTACGCCAGCTTCTGGCTGTGTGCAGATTTGGGTTTCTGGCTAGTGTGATCAGACTTGTTAAAATGTCATTTAAAGCTTCCTTTGGGACACCGGGTCACGTGAAGCAGCTTGGGAGCTTCATGTGACCTGCAATCATAAGTACATCACCACTGAAAGTAAGTCCAACCTTATTTTTGACAAGTGCCCACAACGGTACCGACGGTAGGTTAGGACCACGCTAAGCACGTACAGCATCTCTCTGACGTTCCCCCATACACCAAGTGCTTTCGGTTTAGGCACTTCCTCATTACAAGAAACCCCGCAGTGAATTAACCCAAGACCTCTCTCTACTGCATCCCCTCAAAATGGAACAGGTTGCCCAGAGAGGCAGTAGAAGCCCCATCCCTGGAAGCATTCAAGGTCAAGCTGGACGGGGCTCTGAGCAACCTGATCTAGTGAGGTTGTCCCTGCTCATGGCAGGGGGGTTGGACTAGATGGCCTTTAAAGGTCCCTTCCAACCCAAACTATTCTATGATTCTATGAAAATGCTTTGCAGATATACTGGATATCTCAGAACTGGGTGACTGAGCAATTTTGCTAGCCACATATCCAATAACTGATAAAAATGTTTTAAGAATTTTGCTTATATGTCTATGGAGGCTAAAGTACGTTGGAAAAAACATGCTCACACATTGTAGTAACCTAGTCTGTTTTACAGGCGAGTTTAAATAGTGCTTAAGGTGATTTCCAGGCTACTTGAACTTTCTGAAAGGTCTCTTATTTTACTCATTTGGATCCCACAATCCTTTCAAATCCTCCCAGCTGTGAGTTTGACAGATTACATCACAAAGGTCCTTTTTACACCCCCTTTTTCACTCCCCTCATGTTCTACTTTCAGAAAGACTAAATTTCTTTAAGTCATAATACAGTACGAATAATTGAGTTTCCTTCACTACTGCCACCATTCCCGTCTCTGAAGATTTTCCCAGAAGCCTCTATACAATAACATCCTCACAATCCACATCTACAGACTGTGCTTCAGAAAGCCCTCCTCTCAATCAAAACGCGTGGTGACACCAGGAACGGCTTTCAGTAGAATCATGGTGTGTCAGACCTGGGCTACGGTTGTAGCCACGGCTGAAGGTATTACCCAGTTTCGGACGGCCATATCGCTTCTCAGAGATCTGGGAAAACAGTGGCATCAATTTATGAGCACTTCTGTTGATAATACCGACGATGACACTTCAGAGGCTGTTTGTGCTGAAAATAATTGAATCATCATCTGACTCACTTCTAGAAACTTGACTGAATTAAATGAATTATGGATGTGCTATACCAAAATACAAAGCACTTTTAGCAAATCCTTAAAGATGTTCTCTCTGAAGATGTGTTGCAGCCCAAGTATCATGGTCCAGTTTCAGTTCCAATACACAAATTTTCAAAATGAATTTTCTCATACTCAAAGAAAAGTTAAGTTCCATTCATCCTCAGAGTTCTCCTTGCCACACCTGTGTCCCTCTTCAGATTCCTGAAGATAGGTAGGAATACTTTGTTTGTCAGTAAAACTAAGAACATAATTTTCACCTTCTTTTATTAGGATGAAATTCTTAAGAACTACTACATTTTTGAGAATGTGTGAGGGGTTCTTTGATACACGTGGGCTTTGGCACAAAAAGAGCGCACCAGGATATGTCTTTATCTTGAGGGTACCCTAAGAGCACAAAAGTACAGCAGAGCCAGCCAGATCCAACAGGATTTTTACAAATAATGAAGCCAGTAGTGTCAAATGGGTGGGAAATAGAGCAAGACATGGAGTACAAGGACCACACCACATCTTGGCCACGGACATGACGTTGATCCCTAGCCCAGGTTTAACTGTATTTAGCTGTAAAAAGAGTTGCCTCAAATACATGTTGTCCCGAAGAGGCTTTCTTCTGCACAAAACGAGTATGTTTCTCAGACTCTGATTAACTCAGTGCTGATCAATTCATTCCCCTGGAAAGACAGAGCACCTTGTGTTGTATTTCAGACTTCTGGAGGAATCCCAAAAAACCACAGGTAAAACAGATTACATAGATATTGGAAGTATCATAGATCTAATGTATCTATGTATGAATTTGGCTTGCAAAACCCTCTGTGCAGTAACCCCTCTTTCCATTATTCACTCTTGCTGAGGTGTCTGTGTGTACTAAGAAACTAGGAAATGTGAAACATATCCCTCACAGCAGAATGGAACCACCCCGAACCTACAAGAAAAGTCTTACTCCTCTCCCGCAACGACCAGCAAACTGGGAGAGATTTCTCTTTGTATCCCCATCAGCCATCTATTGCCATGCATTGTTATCTTTTAGGATGCAATCTTCTGTCAGCTGTAGCTACTCCAAGTCCAGACTATGTGAGGTATCTCCCTTTATCCTCCTTCCTACATCTTCCCATCACCTCTTTTGTGCCTGCTTAGTGCTCATGGTTCACGTGAGAGAATTCAGAGGGCTGTTCTGGCTGAATAACTAATGACAAAAAGCCACCCCAACAACCCAACAAAACCCCCAAACCCACACAGCTTCCCGGTTTGGCTGAGCAAACACTGGCACAAGCTTCCATACTAGCTGCATATCCAGAGAGCTGCTGGAAGGAGTCAGACGACTGCAGTCTGGCCTTCAATCAGCTCATTCTGCTGTGGGAATGCACCCTTAAGTACATCAGTACTTAAGTAACACTGCACAGAATACAAGGCCAAGTTTACCTCGGTACTCGTGGCTATTATGTTTTAGACCCCATTTTCCTCCAGAGCTTCTTTTCCTCTCAAAGACGAACGTGGGGTCCTTAAAAAGGGGAAATTTTGCCAGCAGGGAACACCGAGCTCTCGGCTCTTGCATAATCTGTAACAGTGCATTACTGTAGTACAGAAAGCTCGCACCATCAATTGCCTCTTCGGTGTGTCATAAATGTTCCTCCCACTCCGATATTAAGGAGTTAGAAATAGAAACTGGAAAATAAAGGGAAAGAATGAGTTGTTCTGTTCTTTCATGTTTGTAGAGACCAACTCCAAAAAAACCCAATCATCTCATGATTTTCACTCTTCTAGATTTCCACTAAAACCCAATTTTGTAATCATTAGAGAACAGAGCCATTTTTAACACTAAAAAAATTCACAAAGCAAGAACGAATTTGGTTTAGCCAGGTATTGATCCTTAGTATAAGCCCTTCAAAGACATCTGAGAGTCACCTCCCGTAATAGTGCCCCAGGGAAATGACAAGTGCAATGATAGGATGCCTTTACTTAATGTTTTGTTTTAAAAAAGAAATCTGATTCCAGCTCTTTGCATCTCCCATGAATGTCCCCAGGCCAGCTAGAGATGAAAAACATAAATTGCATTTTCTAGTCATTCCAGAGATGCATTAATACTGTAATAGAGGAAAATGGATTGTAATTCTGAGCCATATTTTTAGTGTCCTCCCTTTCATCTGTCATGCTGGAATGTGAGTTTTGGTTCTAACTCACGCCTGGATGGGGAATATTGTCCATGCTGCAACATAACTCTGAGTTACAACTGTGCTCAGACAGCACGTTGCTTCATTGCATTAATAAACCCATAAACATGGTCCTTACAAGCTGAACAGGCAAAAGGGAGATTTTTTTAGTAGGGTAGTTGAAGGATTCTTTTTCATAAAGTAAACTTAGGGATCGTTTCTGTGCTCAATCTAAAGATGTAACCGTATCGCTTTCAGGAACTGCCGAACCTCAGGGCACTAACTCTGGGAAAACTGCACAGTCCCACTGTTATGGCCCACCAGAGTCCCCCTGATCCCAATGACCTGTTTTGCAGCCTCTGTGTTAGTAGATCCGCTCGTTTCAAAAGACATCATGCAACATTATCTTATACAAAGCTCCAGTTTGGTGTCATCAGCAGATCTGTAACCTATGAACTTACCATAAATTAATGTTTTTTAAAAGTAGGGATCAAGCCTAGCTTTAAGTAGCTGGTGCATCTTTAATACGTGCTAATAATCTAACTAAAATCATGATCATTAAGGGCATGGGAAGTGTCAGAGCCCCAAGTGCCCTAATAAGCTTTAACGTCCCTGACTCTCCTCCCCTGGGACCTCCACCCACACACGCGGGTCCAGGAGCTCCATTTAAGATCACAGTCGAGGCTTTGGTCCCTGCCTGAGCTGTGCTGGAAGAGTGCTAGTCTCCACTCAGCCACAGCTGTGCCTGGCCATGAAGCCCCTTGATCCACACCTCAATTTGCAGATTGATTTCCCGGCTTGCCCTTGGCCCTGCCTTCTCAAATGTGAACCTGTGGGGTGATCGATGGATCTGATCCTGACCTACAGACTGACTTCCTGGCTCAGCTTCAGACCTGCCTTTCATCCAGATATTGCCTTATCCGTACTCCTGGTTGGACCTGGCCACCATCTCAGGATCTGTCCTGCTTGCCTCGCTTAGATGCTGTGGGACCGGGCCCAAGGTGACGAGGACCCTGCTCTGCTATGGGATCCCCCTTGCTGCCCCACTCGCCTTCCCTGAGGGAGCAGCCCTGCCCTTGCTGCTTTCTGACAAGAAGATAACGGGGTGGGACCAGATAGTTCTTGACACATGAATTTTATGTAATTATTCACCAACTCCTCCAACCTCAGAAAGTCTCAGTATGCAGAGCAAAGAAAGGTACCACTCTGGTTTCCAGTAATTCTGCAAGTGAATCCCTAACACAGCTTGAGGACTGTGGACAAGTCACTAGTTGTTATAGAAATATGCAGACTAGTGGAAGGAACAGGGCTCTAAACAGTCCAGCTTTCACATGTGACCTGGCAATTCACTGCGTGTGATGCTATTCTATCAAACAGCAGCATATGTTTATGCAAAATTTGCTCTAAAATACGGCAAAATGTAGAGAAAAGGAAGTGAAAAATCTAAGTTCGCCTTGGCAGGAATAAGTGCTATATATTGATTGCATTTAGCTCATAAGGAAGGAAAGGCAGAGGAATAAGACAGCACATTATGCTACAGGTGACAGCTCTGCTTGGTTCAGGAGCCCCAGCCCTAGACCTTACCAGCTGCGTAAAAGGCAGTTGCCATGCAGAATCTGCAAGGAAATAAAGTACATGATGATTAGGAGAGGGACTGCAATCAAAACATCTGAAAGGGAGGCAAGGGATAGGAGGACAGGCAGACAGCAGGGCAGCCTAACCTTTCACGGACACTGAAGCAGGACAGCGTTTGTGATGGAAGAAATGAAGACCAGAGTTTAAAATAAAAGTTCTGGGATTACTAAGGTGAAAATGAAGCTACTCATGATCAGAGTGGAGGACAAAAGACAAGGAAAAAAGGAGACAGACACAGAGCGGGACCTGGTATAAAACGTTAACAGCTGTTGCGGAGAGAAAGCCTACTGAAGGGTTCTCAGGATCACATACAAACTACAGCGTACATAATGAGGCATCTTTGCACTCAAGTAACAGCTGAAAAAAAAAGTAAAAATGGCAAGTTGATGGTATGAAGTGCAAATTTCTAGTAAGAATTAAAATTGCAACAAGCGGTAAAAAGTCCTAGCTCACATACCTGAGAACAAAGGTTCTGGAGCACAAAGACTGAATCAAGTTGGTAACTGGAAGGAGAAAGGCCAGAGCTGAGGTGTCAAGAAAGGGTAAGACCAACAAAACTGCTGAGCGTGATGTTAGCCTTATGTTCTGTCAAGACACCCGGGACCATTTCAGGAAGGCTTTCCCCACTCCTCCGCCCTGACCGCATGCCACTCAGTACCTGTCAGAAACGGCCACTCGTACGGTAGTTGTGGCTCCTATTCCTGTGCTGTTCAGCTGCAACATAAATTACAGACAAGGTGAAACAACTCTAATTTCACCAACACCTGTAATGAATCCTATAAAAGGATCCATGCAAATGAAGAACCGGAGAGAGCAAAGCTGCGCTTTGCCACAACCTTTTCTGTCCTGGAACATCCCTTCATTCCCACAATACACCTTGTAACCCAGAAATAAGAAACTTGTTTGACATGGATCCATGTCAGCTGACACAAGTGAGGAAAATCCAAGCACGCTTTGTTTCTAAAAGCCTTATAATATCCATACGTTGCTTTGCTCTGCTTGGGTTTGAAGAGATACTTACTGAAATCAGAGTGCTGCTAAGATGAAGTCTCCAGGAGAGGGTGGACATCAAGCACCACTGCACCAAGGCACTCCCACTGGAGTCAGGAAGGCACTCAAAGCAAGACACTTACAAGGGAAATTAGGAGACTGACAAAAGCCAATTGCAGAAATCAGGCTAATAAGCAAAAGAAAAAAAAAACAAAACACAAATTGCCCAGTGTATGAACATTGGATATGGCAGCGGGAAGATATCTTGGGATTTGAAGGTGCAAGCAGGTAGACAGATTTGGTCTAGATTGCTTCATACAGAACTGCCCAGTGCTGCATCCTCATGGAAATGTGTCAAAGTAGTGGCTGAAATTGTCCAAGAAGGAATCGGGACATTCCCCTGGACCCAAAATGCAAAAGTTTGCGATTCTCTAGGTCTGGTTGTTTCCATGTTTAGCCAGCACCTTCAATTCATGGGGATTTATGAATGTGTAAGTATACTGCTAGCTAATAAACCAATATATCAAATAAAGTTTTCTTATTCTCCCTATTTTAACAAAGCAGATTCTTGCAAGTTATCATTTATATGTTGTTGGGTTTCCCTCCTCCCCACTCTCAAATTTAGAAACTGAACAGCTGAACTGTTGGTGAATCATTTTCATGAGAGCAAATGCTCTAATAGTCATGCAGAAAAAACAATACATAGACATTAAAAGCTTACCCATGAGGCTTACAATTTGAGTTGGAGGTAAAAGCAAGACTTCACTTTCTGAAGATTTTAAAATATCATGAGCTGCTTTTGGAAATTTTGGGACAGATTGTGTGCCAACAACTACTTTGATACGTCTGCTTTATAAGATTCCATCTAAACAAGATGCCAAAACCAGACCCTACCTTGGGACCGAGCTTTTAGTCAAATGCCTGGGGTGGCCTGGAGCAGGAACGTGAATCTTCGTGTCCTGCTGCTGATTGTCATCTGCACCGAATTTGATGTTTACAGGTAGTACAGGACAACGCTAAGAAAAGAAGACCATAACATCTGTCCTACTCTTTTCACTATCCCCCACCGGAGTAACATGGGGGACAGTCTTCACGTGAAGCGCGTTACCCATTGAGATGACGTGGAAATCTGAGCTGCAAGGTGAATGTGCCATCAGAGCAGGGGCTGGGATTGCTGAAGAGGCAATGCAGAAGTCCAGAAAGGAAGAGATCGAGCAGTTTCTCCTGATAGGTTTTTTTTTTGCCTTACTTAATCAATCACCACATATTCTTTCAAGGTACATGTCAGGTAATTACCTGAGCAATAATAAAAGAGTCGCTTGAGAGATGAGGAAAATATAATTACATTCATTTTTCAGGCCAGTCTCTATGACAACGAGAGTGAATGCCACTGATCAGCAGTTAGTAACCAAGGCCACATTTGACGCAGATGAGTTGTTCTCATTCATATGAAATGCAAAATGATAATTAAATATTCAGAAACTAAAATGGAGATACAAGAGATGAGTAACAGTGAACAAACTGTATCACCTCCTAGACCTGACTTATATAATACGCTGTTATTGGAGGAGTAGAAGACCACAAATACCTGCAGAAATTCCCAAGCTGAACGCGTTGTTTAGAAAAATCAGATGAATAATTTTCTTTTCCAAGGTAAATGCTCAGCTGGGAACAATCACAGAAAGGGTGGCTGAGCACTGAACAAGCCTCTCCTCTCTCTAACTTCTGTGAGAACAACCACAAGAATACAGGTCCCAATCTGCACCCTCCAGAAGAACCTGCATTTTATTTGTTGCCTGTATTCTCTCAAAGCTGTGATATTCCTGTATGCGCGAACTCAGTATAAATTGCACTCAACAGTAACAAAGTTCACACAGGCTTAAAACAGACATAATGTCGAGAGTATACCTAGTTAGTGCTGCTTTTTTTCCCACTTGTTGCTGTCATTCTCTCCTTGCTTACAGAGGACCAACTCTTTGCTTAGTTCTCCTTCTGTCGGGAAAGAATTCATAAAATCACCCCTCCTTACCCTTTACATCCCTCTGCGATTCATCATTTGTTTCCACTTTCTGTAGGCTTCTTTCTCGAATTTCAATGCATTATAAGAGATCATGATTTAGCCATGTTGATAGCTATATCTCCTCTCTTTTCTCTGCCTGAAAATTTGTGCTTGTGCCCTTTGTGGCCATTCAGCACAGAATTCAAAATTAGTGTAAAATTAAAATTTATACTTAACAGGTCAAATACCTCTTGGATAAACAATAACAGCTGTCTGCAATTTACTGCCAAAACCACAACTCAACTGATGGATCAAATCTTGATCATGTTATTTTCCCTCTAAAAAATACTTTGAGGAAGGCCAGTAGTGGCCAAGTATCCTCCAAGAAATGTGCTACGCAGGTGCCCCATCCCATGGAATCCTCATCTGTGCGTCACTGACATTCTTTCCACCACTGCCCTTGGCCTCTCTTAAGCAGAGAGAAGCCAGATTTGCACTATAAATGCTGACGGCTGGTACGAAACCACCGTGTCCTTCCCACATTCAGTCTGTGGCATTTGGACTCAGGTGTAAACCACCAGTGAAACAGCCCAACCCACCCAGCCTCTGACAAAAATTACCTTTAGCAAATTACTGAAGGAAGGCCTCTTAAGATGACAATGAAATGCTGCTTTTCCCTCTCCCCAGTCGTTCTGCTCTCTTCAAGTGGAAAGATTCACTCTTGGCGTTGGCAGGCAGATTGCCCAGAGAAATTCAGGAGACATCAGTTCTTACCGGGAGACAGCGCTCACACAACTTGCAGCTCCATAGAGACGCGCGACCTGACTTGTGCCGCATCTTCGGCGCCGTGCCCCGGTTTGCCGCCCTGGAGCCTCCCCCCTGGGAACTTCCTGTCACCAGCGATAAAACTCCTGATGCAGCTTGGGAATGCACTGTGCTCCTTGCCCCAGCTTTGGTCCATAAACAGTTTATTGCTTATTTTGCTTATCTATATAGCCTAGTGATGAGAACTGTGCAAAATACTTGCCTTAAATCCACGCAAAGCCTGTCTTTGAGTGCAGACACTGGGCAAATATTACAAAAAGTACCGAAAGATTTTCCTTCAGCTCTGCATATGCCCGTTTAGATTTCTAGAATTCAAGTCTCCTGGCAAGACGTCATGACAATTGTCGGGAAAGATAATTTTGAAGTTCTGCTGGTAAAATTGTCAGAAACCAAACTTTATATTTGCAAGGGAATGCTTTTGGCTCCTCCAGTAATTGTAGAAGAAATCAGTGCAATTATACGATCCCTCTGAATTATCTGATCAAGTGCACCAAGGATACAGCTTGAATAGCAAATAGCAACTTTGCTTGCCAAAATGAGGCATTTTCAAAGAACTAATAAGTTTGGAGAAACCACACTGCTTATGCACGGGGTCCCCACAAGCAGAAAAGAAGCTGAATTCATTAGCCAAGTAGTAACCGCTGTACAGTTTAGCACAGCTCTACTAGGCAAAGAGCCGAGCGATTCCCAGTCCAGTCCCAATAGCAATTCATGCTGACAAAGGTTCAGCAAATACTGGGCGAAGTTGTTTATGAGACAGGAAATCTCTCGTGCTTTCTTCTTCCCAGGCAGCCTTCCTCAGCATATATAGCGAACAAAGATCTTTAGGTGATTTCTTCATAATGAGGATGACTTTATGTAGGCAACCTGAGAACAGTTTTAGAGGGATTATGCAGAACTTGATGGAGATTTACAAATAAAGGGGTCCCATTTCATGGACAGGCACGTTCAAGAGACTCAATATTGCTGAGACTTTTCCCCCGGAAGAAGATCAATGTTGCCACGCTTGAGTCTTAAAGACCTGCCAGGTCTACTTCCAGGTCCTTTGAAATATTGCATTCAGCCCAAGTAAAGGCACTCTACTGTACCCTCTGTAAGAAAAACTTAATTCCCCGCTCCCTCTGCACATCAACCCAGAATGACAAACTTTTTGTAGGGTACCACACAGGTGCCCTTTCAGGTATTTCCTCACAAGGCTTGTTTAGTGTCAACTGTGACAAATAAGACAAATATAAAATCTTATAAAGCGCCAAATCATAGCCTCAGAACAGAAGCTTCTGGAGACTTTAGTGAAGCTCCACAAATGCAATTTAACTTGTCTTGTAATAAGCACTTCTATCGCCCAGCCTATACGGTTAAGACAGAAAGTTAAGGAATACAGTTTTAACTTTGTAAACTCGAGAAGGACAATATAAAAGTGGAAAAAGAAATTCCAGTCTTTCACAAGGCAGGGCAAGACAAATTGCGGTAGCAAACCTCCCACCTGGGAACTGCAAAACAACACGGATGAATAAATAGGTTGAAGTGTGCATACATCAGGATACCAAGCAAGTTATTTGCATCTGCTGAGTCCAGGAAGTAGCTGTAGGAAAGGATGGACAGGCAGATCTCTCAGGCTGCTTCCAACTCAGCTAGTCAATCTACACCGTATGCAGATTGCCTAAATTGCTCCTGGTACGTCTGCATCACCCGGTCGGTGCAGTCCCCATTAGAGATTCAGGCATTAGCTCTGAGCAGGCTTGTAAGCCAATACACCACACAGTGAAATACTAGCTTAGGTCTTGGAAGCAATACAGATCTCGTATTTAGCCTATACTCATTTATTTTCTTGTCTCTACCTTCCTGAAGCAGCTTTCTTCCTTAATATCTTTTCAAAATAATAACCTCCTCAAAACAAAACAAAAGTCCACATGAAACACCTGCAGATAACAACTTAACGTACTTTACAGGTTGACGAAGATATATAGCTGTGTTAAGGGAATGGAAGCATCCCTGAACTTTCGTTGCAAAATTGGAACTTTTATTAAGCTTTTATATATATACAGTTGTTGTACATTCTTAAAGAGTTTGAAGCAGATGGTTTTATAAAACTACTCAAGATTTTGGTTATATAAATATACTACTATTTGCTCTGGTCCGTTTCTATATGAATAATGGAAGGTATGGTAATGTATTTACTGTTAGACAATTGTAAACAACTGCGTATATTATTTTACTTAGATAGTTTATCTCTGCATTCAATTCATAAACATTTGAAATGATACTAAACGCAAAAAAATATAACGTATGGAAGCAACGCTACTGAAAACAGAAAAGGGTGGCAAAGCTAAGCCCCCCAAAGCAATCTAATGCGCTGCACTGAATGCCTGTGCTTGTTGTAAGATGAGTAACGTGGCAAACACTACCTGCCAACTGAAAATTATTATCAAACCCCACCCACGTTTGCACTATGAAGCCTGACAGGGAAAACAGAGTTTTGACCGAGTATTTCTAGCAGGCTAACACAGAAGCACCAGAAAGAAACGTTCCACTTGAGATGAGTCGTGAGACCTTTCACATGTGCTAATCTCCCATGATTTAAATTGTGCAGTCTAGTTTATTCCACTAGAGACTTGCGTTTAATGCCTTTGTTAATTAGAAAAACTAATACCTTTAAAAATGCAAGCATTTAACAGTCTCACAAGAGACTGCCACACCTTCAGTGTTGAGGAACGGGACAAGTTCCCGCATCACTGTTTGTTTTTGGGCGCAGCACCGCATTTTCAGTTACACAGAATAGGAAATTCCTCATAGCGAGATGATGCCCTTTGTTTTCTCTTGTTCACTAGTCTGCTCTGGAGGCAAAAGGTACTGGAAGTTCCTACAGTCGCTCGGCATCAGGCACACAGGCAATGACCGCAACAGCAATCAGTCACGTCTCCATCTACAGATTTTCAGAAAAGCTGGGGCAGGCAAAAGAGGTGCACAATATTGCATTGTAGAAACCAAAGGGGAAACCTAGAACTTAGAGAATTTCACAGAATAGAACAAAAACTCTGCAAGCTTAAAAAAAAAACTTAAAAAAAACCCCAAATAAATCACATTTTCACAGCTGTGATTTTGCACCATTGAAAATACTGTGCAGGGTGATGTTTCTGATACACATTTCTTCCTTGAGCAGAGGAATTTGGTATGTTTTTTTGATCCTCTCAGATTTTTTGTGACTTTCACACTCCTCAGTGGAAACAGTTCCTTTTTTTTCCAAAGAAGCAGGCTTTGGCCAGGAGCCAGCTAACCTCTCTGAGACTTTCAGCTGGAAAGTGAAGAAAGTATTACTGACCCAATTAGTTTGTGCATCTAGTCTGTTGTTGGGGTGGGGTGTTTTGTTTTGTTTTCATTTGGGTTTTTTTTTCTGTTCTGTTCTTAGTTAGAGATTGCTGACTAGTTAACTCTGTGCAGTTTCCTTCTCCTGTCATTTCTGCAGCAAATTCTCACGCTCTCCTCCTGTCCTCTCTTGTCACTGGAATACAGTCGGATTTCCTGGTGCCTCTCTCCCCTCTCTTCCTTCTTCTACTTTTACATTCAATTCAGATCAGAATAAAAGCAGCCTGTTTGTTGACCCCAATTACAATGCAAAAACTGTATGGGATAGACCGAAAGAGGACATCTCTGTCCTGACCCAGAGATACCACCTTGCAGGGAAAAGTACGCAATAAAGTATCTGTAGCAGCCAGTTCAAGTCTCCCTTTCCCCAGTTTTAAAAACACGGATGCCATTTATATCTCTGCTCAGGTGTTCGCTCAGGTGGAGCTCTGTGAAATCACGGAGCCAGATTCAAACTCATTTCTACTCATTTTTTTTGCAGACCGGCACGTGTACCCCCAAAGTAACATGTGCAAGAAGCGAGACCTCGGGGTCTCCGGCAGCGGGTGTGACGTTCAGAAGAGGGACAGAGATGCACACGCTTCCTAACAAGCAGCGTACGACTTGCTATCACTCAGCAGAGGGAGAATTTAAATTTAATTCCGTTAAAAGCAGGGAGAACAAGCCTTGCGTTTGCAGAGGCTGGCAGCAGACCCACGTGAGCTTACCTCAGACCACCGTTCGGCTCTTCATCCGAGGAGAAGGTGCCGTTGCAGACGTTGCCGAAGGAGTGGCTGGGCTTCAGTTTGGCTTCCTCGCAGTCTGACGCCGGCTCTCTTTTCTTCCTCTTACCGAAGAGCTTCTTGAAAGGCTGGAATTTGCCTGCTTTTTTCTTGTCTGCGGATTACGAGACAAACAGGCGCAGGGCTGAGGGACGCGGTGCCCCGGCACGGCTCGCGAGCGCGCGCCGCGGCGGCAGGTTCAGGTTCAAAGGAAGAATGAGGTCAAAGAGCAAGTCACCAGCCCCAAGCAGCCCGGCGCTGGCACGTAAACGCAGGGCTGCAGCTCACCGTCCATGCGTCACATTGACAAAGCGAATGTAAGAGCATTAAAACATCTGCTCTTGGGTTTAAGGACCTGCTTGGAGGTGTCAGTGCAGCCGAACGTTCGGATGAAGAGAAAGGATAATACTGTAGAGCCAGAATTTATTTATTTATTATTTGAGGCTCATTCTCAGGCTTTACACCACACTTTTGTTTTGACCTTTTCATCTAAAGACAAGCACTGCTTTGGTCCTCCCACTTCGGCAGGTGCTGGATCCTCTGCCTTGAATTAAAAGCAATTGAAAATAACCTGCTCTATTTTACTTACGTAGCCTCATAACTGGACAAGCCAATTTGCAAATGAACAAAAAGAACAGGATAAAGTTCTGTTGGCTTGCTGGTAGGTTACTTTAATAAACATCCAGCTTTATATCAGCAAAGTCAATACCTTTTTCTGACTTCTTTTCCCCAAGTAACTGAGGACAGAATTTGACCAAGCATTTCTTCCTTGAGACGCTTAAATTTTAAAAGCTGCACCAAAAAAAGCACGGCAAAAAGACAAAACACACATGAAGACAGGAACAAGAAATTAAAAAGTTAACTAGAAAAAACCACAACTTTTTTTTTCCACCAAAAACTGAAGAAAATAAATGCAGCTTCAAACTACTTTCCCCACATCTAGTAAAAAGAAGTAGCAAGAGTTTCTCATTAACCATTGCCAAGAGGAGGTTAATTTCTCTGGTTTGGGATGCACCAAAGAATTTCTAAAACATCATAACTGTCAGAGAGCTTAATTTCTTTTCTGCCTCTACTTAATTTTGCATTGAATCTACTTAAAACAAGCTATTAAAAAAAAAAAAACCACCAAAACACAACCTTTTAGCTTCCTATCATAATCCGGTTTGAGAAGCATCATGTTGTACTGGTGACAAATATTTTCATAAGCTATTTAAATCCCTATATGCACTTTTCTCCCAGGCTGCGTACATACGCACTGCCTCAGCACACTCTACTCTTCCCATGAGCTGTTACCGGTTGCAAAGTACGTAGAAGGCCCCTGGAGGAACATTTGACCAGGAAATATGAAAAAGCTTCTGCAGTGCAATACTACTTTTCAATACCGCATCAGGTTTTACACTCCACTCTGCTATACCTGTGTATGGCAAAGCCACACCTGGGTAACGCCCCTTTGTAGTTGCTGGAGGCATAACTACAGGGTATTTAGAGAGAGAAGATGCGCCCAAGCACATTGCGATCTGGCTACTTCCAGTGACAAGTGGTTTCCAAACTAGCATGGCGCCAGCGAGCATGCGTTGAACCCAGGGATGAGATCAAACTTACAAAAAGAGCAAGAAAGCTACCTCTTGTGAATCTGATTATATCTGTACCTGATTATGCATGAAGCGGGAAACCTAGGTTGAAATTATAAAGTCAAAGATGCAACAGATGATAGTAATTCTACATTTCCTTTAGAGATCCCTAAGAAGTTTACACAGGTATCTTTCTTCTCATTGGGCAGTCAAGATAAGCAGCATTTGTGCAACTTCATTAAGACAACAAGGCATCCCAGTAGCAGCATAAAGACAACAAGCTGAATTATGAACCTCAAATTCAGGCCCACCATTAGAATTTTTCGATCCAGAATCGCTGACCCACAATGAGCAGACGAGGAAAACAACAACCACTGAAGCAGCAGTTTTACCAGCATAAAAGAAAAAGGGGTACAGAAGCTTACTCTCCCTGTCCCCTAGCTCTGCTTTCCATAAGCTGACCAACTCACGTCTTCAGCCAGACCCACTGCTTCTGCTCAATTCTGACTTTAGAGAAATATATTCTTATACGAAACCTCTAACAGTCAGGCAGGCAGTCATGCAGAGAAAGAGAGAAATTATTGCTCTAGGCCACAGCTGCCCCGACCCTTCATGCACTTCAGAGACTGCCTGCAAAAACCCATAAATCAAATGGTAGAGCACACAGGAGAGAAAGCATCGGTACCAGACACAAGACTGGGCGAAAGAGCTGTTTTTCCATCGTTCCCACCTTGCCTGCTTCCTCAGCCTTCTTTGAAAGGGAAAGCTGTGCGATGCCATTTCTGCTGGTTAATGTAATTTACTGCATGAATCAATTCAGCTACAGCGTTTTTAAAAAAGGTACTGTGTCATTCACCCACACTACCCTTGTCCCCTCCTCTTTTGGAGGTCTTCAGATATAACTGTGAATTACCTCATCAGCTCCAAATCTACTGTACCGATTCACCAACTATGAATCTACGTGCTCAACAAGAAAGACAGGTCAACACAGCTTTCACTCCATCAAAATGGATGAAAGCCAACATGGTTATCTCCAGCCAAGATCTCCTTTTCTCCATGTGATTTAACATGTCCCTTAGCTGTTTCCCTGCTCCATACCCCATCATCACAGTTGTCACACCACTAAGCGTGAATTCTTTAAATTAGGCTTCGTGACTCACTGCAAAACCAATGAACACCCTTCCCTGCACAGGCTGCACACGCTGTTCCCCATCCTGCCAGCGCAGAGATAAGGAGCAGCCAACCCTTCCAGGTTTCTAGGGAGGCAATGCCGGACCACTAAGGCAAAGTCTATTTATGTAAATTTTTCACAAGATCTTACGGAGGAAGATGTGGGATGATATCACCTACAGGGTAAAACGCTTCCTGTAACAGTAAAACAAGTACAAAAAGGAATCCAAACATTGGCAATGCAACAGACAACGCCCTGCACAAAAGCCTTTCGAGTCTCTAATGCTAGAGCTCAAACGTGACTCGTCCCTCTTGTCTGTCTATACTGCAGAAAGAAAAAAAAGGGATAGGAAAGTCTGAAGCTTGGGACATCCAATGCTGTCGACTTGTGTCAAGGGCAGTTGCTGAGATAACCAGGAAACAAGTCTGCTTACATGGGCCGCTTGCTTCTCTCTTTAATCACTTGAAGGGGAATCCTACAGATCCAGCCCCAGGAGAACATGGGAAAGCAGCAATTAAACCTTTTTCCTGTCTCTTTTTCAAGCCTCTCTTGTTCAAATCACTGTAAACAGTTAACAGTAAATCAGTTTTGAATCACAGAAAAACATGAGGTGTGAAGGCGACAGATAAACAAGGTTGGATACGCTAGCTAGAATAACACAGCACATATGGTAAACGCTCCCTTCTCAGCTTATTCCAGAAGAGTAGCAGAGCAGATTAGAATAATCTTTAACCTGTCATATAATTTGTCAGCTGCATAAAGACACACAGTGCCGAACCCAGAGCCGGTTAAAGCGGAGAGCATTGGCATCATGAAGGCAGCACGTGGTCCCTCCACCCCTAACAACAGAGGGCAGACTGGTAGGAGCAGCTACTCCTCTCCCGCTCTCTCTTTCACTCTAAGGCTCTCTCCAAGAAACATGAAAGGCAGCGCAATAGGCTTTATTGCTGGTAAATCAGGCACAGCCTTTGGACTCCAGCTGGCAAAGCCTTAGCAACACACCAGCTGACAAATGCCCATAAGATAGCTTGTACTTAAACTACTCAGATGACACCCAAATCTATTGGGATTCCTAGGCTGTGATGCCTTTCAAAAACTGCACAGAGCTCTCAACACAAGCACAGGTCAAATAAAGATTTAACTGCTGCTCGTACACAGGGAAGAGATTTAAATGATTGGGAAGAGCGCGAGCAATGTATCCCGAACAACAGGCACAATGCAGGGGTGAGGCTGCGCCACTGGATGGGACAGAGGACATGTCAGTGCCACTGGAAACATCTGAAAAATCATTTTCAAGCAAAACAAGTCTCACATAAGAAACAGAAAACCTCATACAATCATAAAAAAGACACCTAAAGACATAACAAGGTGTTGGTTCCTTGCAGCTTTTCCTCCTTGCTGGGGGCACTCAGAGTGGGATGGGTGAGACAACCTGTGGGGAGAGAGCTGACCAAGCAAAAGCATCAGCTGGTAGGTAGAAAGATGATCATTGAGGGGAAAAATAAATAAAAGCAGGATTTATAGTGACTTTTAAAAGTTGAAGTTATTGTGGCCAAGATTTTTCAAACCTCAGATTTGCAACGGGATTTGCAGAGATTTCACAGACATTTGTTCATTATGTGAAATACAGCACCTGTCTGTAATACCTGTGTGTAGTACGAGATATTGTACAAGAGCTGTCTCCAAAGTAACGTGTTCCTTGTCAGTGAATTTAATGGCTATAAAATGTGGTGTAATAGGCTAGATTAATGAGGATATGAATTATTAAATTGAATAGGAATTTCTATAAAGAATTTAGAGAATGGAAATCCGCATGCATGCAGCATAAAGAACTGCATGGCAGGGAAAGGGCAGGTGGGTTACTGAGCTATGGGCACAATACAGTAGCCAAGGCAAAAAAAGGGAACTAAAAAATACTGTTAAGAGGGTAAGTTGACTGACAGCACTAATCACATCTCTACAGCAGAAAAAGGCTGTTATTATGTACGTTGCCAGTATCAGTAATAAAAAAACCCACCTTGATTTTAAGCTAACGGTATGCTTATTCATGCTCTTTTAAAAATAACTCGGGGTATCCACTACCATAAGCACTGCGCTGTTGAGCGCTGGGTTGGCCATGCACCTGCACAAACTTCTTTGCTTTTCAGGGCCCCACCGAAAAAGCCGCCCTGTCTCTCCCCAGCCCGGTCTGTTCTCGTAGGGCACAGAGCTTCCCCGTGCAAACCAGGATTGGCACTTGCCTCCAGCTTTCCCACCCACTCCACGTCTCGGCACATCCATTCCTGTGAGTCCCCAGAGCTGCTCGTTATTGCGGATCATTTGCGTTCGGAGCCGGGAGCAGCGCTGCCCAGAGAGGCATCTCCACTCCTCCAGGAAAGGCAAACAAATTGCTTGGGAATAAGCAAGCAGGAGGGCAGACTCTGCTCTGCTTAACCATGTTCCCACGTTTTAAAATAGGCATGAGCTCCTGTACCTATTGTGGTCCATCAGATTTCACAGGGAAACTTGGTTTCTGTCCATTTTCCGCCTCCATGACTTGCCCTGAGTCCATTGCCCTCTCTTCCATATGTAGCTAAAAAAAAGCTGGGGTTGATAGATGGACGCAGTCCAGATACACAAAGCAGACACAAACACCAAAGATCCCAAGGAAACATTTAAGCTAACACAAAGGGAATAAAGATTGACATAAAAAAAGACTGATGCTCAGATTCAGTGACGTAACTTCCCAGCAATGAGTTCAACTGCATGAGACATTTAGGGATAGTGCCTAACACTTGTCAAGAGGACAGTATGCAACAGTCCCATGCTGACTGAGATAAGATGAGATAATATAACCAGAGATGAAATCGATACCTGAGAAACATTAAATGAAAACAAGATTGAGAGGGATCGAAGGCGACAAATTGGTGCAGCCACAACAGTCTCATGAAACACCTAGGCAAAGCGAAGGATAAACAGCATACCAATGCTTGCCTGTTTTTCCAAGAGTATCGAGTGATCTTATAAGAGATACTATTTCTTGCAAACCTTGTCCCACAGAGAAGATGAGGTATGCTTGGATTACCTGATATAAACTAGTAATACTACCTAAAGTATCCATAACACAGCAAGAACCAATCTTTTACTTTCCAGAAACGTCTGTTTCCCCTTGTCACCTGCAGAAGCAAAAGCATTTTTGTAAACAACAGCCCATTTTGTCATTTTCTTCCTCCCAAAGACTGTATCTTCCAAAGAACCCATATATAGCTGAGATAATCAGCTGTTAGGAAACACACATGAATCAGCATAATAGAGTCTATTAATGTTCAAACACCATATGATATACTTTATCATCCAAAGCAAGGAAAGAGCTATTTCAACACTTTTCTCTACACAACAAGGAACTAACAGGGAAAGAAAAACCTTATTTTACACACTTCAAGGCCAAAGGACTTAACCTCCGCTGCATGAGGATTGGCACTGTGGTCTTTAGCGGCAAGTAAGAGATATTGATGGAGGAGTAAAGAGCAGTTTTAAAGTGTTTAGATTACATTAAATAGAAGAACTAGAGCCAGGTAAAGACTGCTCCTTTTGACTTCTTCACTCTCATTTTGTCTGGCAAGAGTCTCATCTCCCTTCCTTATTGAGGTCCCATTTTCCTGTTTTCCCCATCTATAAATTAAAGCTTTCCCCTTGTATTTCTGCGCCCGTTATTTTTATTAAGTATCACAACAGGTGGCCCTAGAGGTCAGAAAGCCTCATATTCCTCACCCAACCCTTCGTTTCAACACCAACATCCCGCCTCCCTAATCCATCCCACTGCCAGCCTCGTGCAGCACCTTTGGGATGGGGAAGACGCTACTCCCTGAAAAACAAAGCCAAACCTAGATCAGGCAGGTCACTTTGGGAACGTGTGGGATAGGCAGGGGATAGTGGGGACTCTCGGCAGGGATCACAGTGCAAGGACGTCGGTACAAACTTCAGCAGCAAACGGTACTGGGGCCAAGGAGTTTCCTTCTTCTTTCCCAGTTTCCAGGGGGGAAGCGCCAGGTACAGTTTACACAGTGAGAAGTCAGGGGGTTTAAACCAGCTTGGGATACGCATCTTGAGCACAGTGACAGCAGCTAGCGGAGTTCATACATATAAGGACATTTGCGAAAGGGTTAAGTAAATGCGATAGATGTTACTGAGGTGCTGGGCTGCATTGCAGAACATATGGGATAAGATAAAACCTGCTTATAATAGCTCTGGGCTCAGTGATGCATGTGAGACTTTTAGAAAGGAAGAGACCGCAATAGCTTCTGATTCACCAACAAAACATTCATCCATTATGTAACAGAAGGGAGAAAGTTTTATTTTACTAGGGCAAGACTTATTAACTAAAGTTATTCATGGAAGATCCTTTTGGTATGCTGGGTTTTATCTGAGGTTTCCAGATCTGCATTAAACACTTGAGGTCAATGCAGTAGAGAGATGTTGGCTCATTATTTCCTTCTCAGTTAAAAAAAAAAGTCTGTAAAACATGGGATCCCCTCAGCAGATTCATTTCTTATGTGAGAAAATTCCTGCTTGAAAGCATTTAAAACCTGAACTACTGGCCAAGTTGCAGATGGAAGGATAAACGTCCCGAAGGCGAAGCAACTGGCCTGAGGCCCTGCTGCAGAGCGGTCCAAAGTCCAAGGAATACAACCCGAACCGGCCAGACACCTCCCCGCTGCCCCTCCCCAGCTGCTGGCAGCCATCTGTACCTCCTCAAGGCTGGCACACGCTGCTGACAGGTGAGGATCCTACGCTCAGATCACTAACATCATTCTTGCAGGGGACTGTGTTAAATGAACCACTTTTTCTGCCCCTCCAGTGTGTAGAACAAGCCCTGTATTGCACCGGTCAACACTTTTGGATCACACCACTTCCCGTTTTTCCACCGGAGAGAGGAGGAGCATTTCATCCTCACAGAACCTACTGGCTTACCATAGAAAACGTTAGTTTTCACCAAGGGAGCGTGAAGCTTGTAGACCAAGCCTCTTCAGTGACAAGGCACAAGCGCTAACAGCACACTACTGACACCTGTCAATAAGACAAAATTGAGAGGGATCCTGAACTCAAAGGAGAGTCAGAGCGCCATGCCAGAAAGACTGGATGGCTGGAGGATTGGGATAACAGAAATGAGAGGCAATACTGAAGTATTATATACAAACTCACTCGTTTAGGGCATATTGCTGAGACGTTCTTCTGATAACTTGGCCCCGATCAGCTAGAAATGGGCAAGACGACAGATCTGGCCACATCAGCTGATCACAGGATAATTATCCAGCACCGTGGTGCGACTACAAAAAAAGTAAATGTCATCCTATGGAAAGAGCTCCTGGAACAGATAAGGGTGACTATCTAAGCAAGGGGGTGGAGAGCCAGCTGGCTAATAAATCACTAGGTGCTAATAAATCAAGGCTGAAAGCAAGCAGGTACATCCAATATATTTTGGATTGGGATTTGGAATTTTTTCCTTCTTTTATAAGGGAAAGAACAAACTAATACATCGCTGAGGCATTTTGACACAGAACAAATTCTTTCCTGAACGTCACGTAAGGGCAATCTCATTGGATAAAAATTTCTTGTCATGGTGCAAAATCAGATACAGTATTTCTGCTTTTGCTGCCTAACACAAACTGAAACCAGGAAAGTCAGACTGTGACATACAGCAGCTGCAAGCACTAAAACTAGCAATGCAAGGAGCACTTTCAAAGCAGGGTCACTACTCAGAACAGTAGCAATCAACTAATGAAGAAAAACAGCAGATAAAAATGGTTTTTTGATTCATTGTGACTGGCAAGTGTCAAAGAAAGGCTTCGAGTGACTTTTTTTCATTTTTGCACAGCTTCACAAGGAAAATTACCACGTATGTTCTATGAAGTAAAAATACATTAAAAAAAGTTCAGTCGTAGTTCTACATGTAACTCTAAAGGGACAAGGGGAATAATTGCTTTATGCCTGTGTGTTGTCTTTCAAAGTTCTGAGAATTATAAAGTGATATAGAAAAGCCAAGAGTAAAAGGGATCTCTTTCCAAGCAAATTACCAACCACTGCAGTGGAAACATTATTTTAATGATTTCCTCATTAAATTTTATTAAGGTAAAGCTGAACAGGAGGCAGTAAATCCATCTCCCCTCCACAAATTTAGGGGATTGGAATCTCAGAACCATCTCTAAATTTTGCAATGAGTCAAAAAAACCCCATATTTGAGTGACCTGGAAGCTAAGACAAATCTAAACTCAGGCTAAATGTGTCTCAAAGAACAAAAACACTTGTCACCACCTCTGATTTCAAAGAACTAAAGTATGCTGTCATGGTTTACAGTTGGGTAGTAAAGTAAAGAAAATCAACTATTTCTTAAGAAAAGAGCTGCATGAACCATGGCATTCAGAAATCCTCCAGCCGATTTTGGTAAAAAAGCAAAGACCAAAGTGAATGCTCGCATGGTGAAAACCACAGTAAAGAGAAGAAGGGAGTTGGGAAGGTTTTTGATTTGTTTAGGTTTTTTTTCCTGAAGAAAGCCAAACCTCAACCACCTTATTCTGTCGGGCAAGGTGGTCAGAAGGAATCATGGCACTCACTCCCCAGACTGGCGTATCACCAAAACGTCATGGGAAATAACGTCAGTCAGCAGCACAGGGGGTGAAGAACCTGCTCTGTGTTCCCCTCCAAAGCCTGGAAACGCCGTGCTCCTGCGGGCAGCCACTTCTGCTGGAGCTCTGCAGAGCCAGGGCAGGAGGACACCTTCACCTCGTCGCTGCTCCTCCTCCGCCTTTCTGCTGCACGCTCTCCTTTCCCAACCATTCCCCCGCGCTCACTTACTCCTTCTGATAAACAAATCCTCTTTGCACAAATTGACATTAGTTGTGGCCAGATTAAGACTCAAGACAGCTGGCCTGAGTCTGTGAGTTTGCCTATATATCCAACATCTGGTTTTTCACTGTCCGGGCAGCTTTCACAACGTACACAAGCCCAGATTATCCCCCTCCTCAGGAACAGCAGGCACTACACTGAGACATTTTCATTTTCTGTTCTGTTCAGGGATAAGATTTGGCCCCTGGGCACGCAAGCAGGAGACTCATCCGCAGATCCTCAGAATACTGAAATATGGCAGACCTGGGTAGATCTTCACTGCAAGTCAGAGAGGCTTTTCCTCTACTCACACGCAGCTCACAACTCCTCCTGCTCCGCCGCATCTTCAGCGTCACAGCCTCAGCTCCGTGCTGCACAGAGACCAGCGCCGTACCGCGCTTTTACCTCCCCTGCTGACACACTGTTACTCCAGTCCGCAGTGGATCTCCCTTCTGAGTGCCAAGGATAGACGGCCATTTCCACCTTTTTCTGAAATTGCTGATTTTTGTAACGTAGGCTGCTATCAGCTTAAGGATGAAATTGGTATCTCAGTATTGACTTGAATGCTGTCAAGAGAAAAGCTCCACCTGAGCCGGCACTTAACCAACACTGTTACCAGCAATTTCAGTAATAAGATTTTGAGTGGTTAAACAGGCCGTGGAGACAAAAATGCGAAATTGATCATTAGTATTAGTCACTAATTATACCAGTATTGTATTTCGAACTTCAGAGCATTTTACAAACCTTAACTTGTCGCTCCTTATTCATCACGTGTCCCTGTACGGCAAGCGGGCAACGGGCTGAGCCACAAAGGCAAATATTGAACAACTTTTTCACAGAGCAGAGTCAAAGATGGGACAGGGAACTCATAGCTGCTTTTCCACATTCGCCCTGGAGCCCTCAGCCTGGGTTGCCTTCACCACCCAGCCAAGCACTGGCACAAGATGTGCGTAAGACATTTTTGTTACGGGAACAGGACTGTAAGTGTTAGGGTTGAAGTTCTGGCAACTTTCTCAAACGCTAGATCTGCTTTAGAAAAGGAGCTTAAAAATGACTCATTTCCTCATCCTGTCATCAATGTAATAAAATATACAGAATACGAAGATATTTCCCTGTTGCTATATATTAAGAAAGACAGAAAAAGTCAGAACACACACCAAAACCAATACGATTCGTATATTTTCAGTGGAGCTCTTGCTACTTGGAGGCAACTGAAGAACTGAGGTGATTGTGGTTTGCCTTTGTTTTCCAGAATTAAAACAGAGAAACAGGACATCACTTGAAACACTTATTGACTGGAAAACTCAGAGAAATCTGATGAAATTTTACAACTTAGACTTCCCTATAAATATCTAAGAAATAAAAACCTCTTGAATATTTTTCTCCTGATCTTTGCAAAAGTAACAATATTCACTTCATAAAATACTCCAATAGATGTATTTTGTCATCAAATTTATTTGGCTAACACTGAGTATATTTATTAACATACACCACTAATAAGTAGAAGCAGTGTTATTTTAAATGTCAGCCAAGTAAGATATCTGCATGAACACTACAAACAGAAATACCAAGAAAGGGTTCTTTGTAAGATCTGTACCATCAGAATGGAAAAAACCAAGCTACTACTGTGATGCCAAGTGAAATCTGCCCCCTATCCATTCCATTTTATGATGACAGAAGAAAATGAATTACTCATGAAGAGACAAATTTAAAGAGAAGAAGAGAAGCAGCCATAAAGAGATGATACTCAAGCATTTATAAACTTAAACATTTTTAAAAATATCTAAAATAATTCAAATATAAAAAGGCCTTTGCACAAACGAACAACTCTTTCTACACCTGAACTAGGACAAGTAGACATTTCCTTTTAAAACACCTTCTTCCCTTTAGGCAGTGGGAACGAAGAGAAGAAAACTATTTCCTATTTTCATGCTGGTTCGGTTCCAGGTGAGGATTTGCCAGGCCAGGATGCGACTGATCACACTAATCACACACCGTCTCACTGTGCTGAGATTACAAAGCATTATCGCCACTAGACTGGTGAAATACATCAAATTTAGCCACGCGAGTTGGACACGGTTAAACTTCACTGAGAAAGGAGATGGTGCTTTCTCTCCAACATCGCCTGCCCACACGGGAATTTATTTACCATTTACTGTGTCCTAGGATGAAACAGAATGGAGGGGACTCAGGTGGCCAGGCAAAGCACAAGGTTTGCTGTGCTAGTGAGGATGGTTAAACATAACTACTGCCAGGGGAAATGGATGCATTGTAGATTCTAGGCTATGACATCAACAGGGACCCTAGAATGACAAATATTCAAGTGTGCAGGTTATAAGCCTTGGAAGGACACTGGGAGCACAGGTTGTGTCTGTCGTACTCTGAGGGGCTACAGCAGCCATAAAAGCGCAGGGGACCAGCCAAGGACAACGTCTCCTGATGCAGCATCATTCCCGGAAAACATCACTTGTACAGGGTGCCGTCTGGCAGACCAGGTACCCTCCAGCTGTTTCAGTACAGCGACAAGAGCAAAACCCAGAAATTCTGCTCCTGGTACTGATTAATGCCAGGGTCCGACTGTCAAGCACGGATGGAAGCGGGTGTCCATTTCAGCAGCTCTGAACACTTGTTTCCCAGGTGCTGAAGCACATTTGGGATCCCCGCAAGCAGCTTGGTACAGGAATTGGTACCCTGCCTGTCCAGCTAAGGGCAGTTCACAATGAGATTCAGGGGAAGCCCCTGCTGACCAAACTGTATTTAGCTCCCTTCCCTAACTGTTCCTCTGACTCCGTAGGCCTCCTGCCACCCTGCATAAACATGCTTTCACTTCCACTTGTAAAACTCAAGGCTCAAGAGCGATCGCTGCAAAAGACATTGCAGAGAGCAAACGTGGAAAAGGGGTGGGGGCAGAGGAGAGAGAGGTGAGTACTCATCTAGTTTTAACCTTTTTACTTGCCTCGTTTCTATTCTTAATTCATCTAGACTACAAGCATTTAGTAGCTGAAACAGTATTTTTCCATCTCTGTAAAGCACCACCCAGGGTTACAGCAGCACGTGCAAGTTTGAAAGAACTGTAACAGCACAAAAATAATAAACAAGGCAAAAGAAAAGTTTATAAAAATAATTAGTTTCCATTATGTGACCAACTAGCCTCAAGAGATGCCCACATCTCTCTCCCTGATGCATTTTGAAGCTGAGATACTGCGAAGCATCTCAAAGCAAATCCAGGTTGCGCTTCTTGAAGCCTTCCTCACACGATCGTTTCTGAAAGATTTGTCAAGTGTGAGTATGGAAACAACAGTAGTTGTTGCTTTGCATGGTGGGCAGTCTTTTTAATCATGGCATACAGAAGGGGAAAATTAACATAGCTGAAAGTCCTAGGTGAAGAGAACAGTCATTCCGGTGCTCTGTGTTGGCCCTCTGTCAGATCCTCATACCATGTTGTTCTCTACTGCATTTTCAGAAAAATCCTGATGCTCTAAATGAATACGCTAATCTTGATAGTTCTTTAAACAGCAGAGCTAAAGCCCAAAAGCCATATGCACAGTAACACCCACCCAGGACAGTCAGAGGAAAGAACCTTTTAATTTAGGTATATGAAGTGACAGTACTGTCAGTTATATGAAGGTAACTTTGCACAATGTGCCAGTTAAGCTTAGGCTTCTCCCATCCCTTCGTCCCCTCTTCTTCACTTTTTAAGACTAAGTCTTACATATTACATGGAAGAAAGAAAAATGCCAGTCGCCAGTTGCGGGGCAGGAATACACTGTAATGCCAATGCAGAGCAACATTTTCTCCGGGATTTTTCCGCCAGAGGGTATGTCTCAATCGCAAAAGAAACACCACTCCTTTTCCTGCTTTTCTGCTCTAAATTATTTGGAGTCAAATTGTAAAATGCACAACTGTACCGCATCAGAACAAAATAGGAGACTCTCCAAATCTTCTGGTTTTCAGTCTGGCTTGATTTATCAGGTATGTCTCTACCTGATGGTACAGAGATGACATACATGCCAGGATATGGATTGTTCATAATTTGTTTGCAGAAAACATTACTCTGAGCAAATGCAATTTTATCTGTTTTAGTCACAGCTAATACTATATGTATCTGCTCTCTGGCTGACTGACTTGCACAAACAGGTTTGAGTTTAAGTATTTCAGACTGTAAACTGAAAATTAACTAATGACAACTAATCTGCTGTACCGCCTGAGAATTCACTGTTTTATTAACATTCCAACAAATGCTAAATGAAGATGAGCACAGACACTTATGTTTCTGTACATGAAATTTATCATGTACTTACATATTGCAGATCACTGACAAATCTGGAAAAAAAAACCCTGGAAAGAATACATAGAGCTACCTGGCATTATATATCCATATTCATTAATAGGAGGGCAGCTGCTCGTTACTTTGAAGGTGCCAGTTTGGAAACCAGAGTCAAGCATGTGACTAAAAGGTGTTCAAATACGTATACTTGATTTTGGTAAACAGACTCCTATAAGGGCATCACCCACATTGTATCCTAAAGCTCCAGTAATGGTAAGGCAATGCAGATAGCATCCGGATAACCACTTAATCAAACAATAGAAAATAAGAGAGCAGTGGGATTTCACTACTTTGTAGCAAAAATTATCCAAACAGCTTTTAAAATTACAATAATATTTTTACTAAGTTCCTCCAAAAGCAGAGGAAAGTGTTTTCCCCAATCTTATTTAAATAAAACATTCAGAACGAAGTGGAAGGGGACACTGGATAGAAGCTGAAACAGGTTATCTACCTGTAACTGTTCTTCTTCGAGGCGCCCGGGTGATGTGCACATCCGCGCAGCTGACACCCAGCTGCAAGCCTCGCTGCCTGGCCAGTGCTTCAGCCCGGCAGCGCCTACAGCAGCCCATCGCTGCATGGACACCACGTGCACCGCACATCGCTATAAAGGAGGCCAAAAGCCTCTTAACCAAAGGTTCTGAAATTTAACCAGGGCTGAGGAAGAGGGCAGAAAGGATGGCTGTGAAAATGCGTGCAAGACCTTACGTCTCAGAGAAGGACAAGAAGTAGCAACACGTGTCACTTCCTTGTAACATCAAATGTTTGTTTACTTACACCGCCTGCCACAAAAACTGCCCATAGAAAAGTCCTCAGAAGCCCCGATGAAACAAACTCTCCCAAAGACAGTATCACCCTTTGCAGCTGTGGTGGAAACACAGCGCTTACTCACAGCACGACAGCAACCCAAGCAGCAGCTCCGGAGACCTCGGTCCTGCGTAATTTATGCAGAGTCATCACCAGCATTACTTGGCCTCTAGCAGAACGAGCCCAAATTGAAGGGGGAAGGGGGTTTATTTTGCTTCGCTTTTTTACTGAAAACATCTTCGTTTTTGTTCCAAGATCCACAAGGGGGAAAAGCAAGGCGGCTGTAAGCCCCTCAAGGTGCAGATGGGCAGGGGCACAGCCACCGAGGCAGCCCTGCAGGACTCTGCTCTCTTCTGCTGGAACGGGCTCCGTGCCAGAGCTAGTAAGTTTGGAGGACCTGACCTCACTGTGAATAGCTGTGCTTCTCTGCCCTGCCCTCCCGGACCATGCCATCAGACTGGTAAGGTTTGTTCGTACCTGTTCTTCAGGATACCCCAAGCACCCTCTGCAGAGTCAGCCTCTTATTATCCTCCAGCACCTGAGGAGCCAGCTGGGGCAAACGCGGCCACAGAGCAGCTGGCCATCCCTGCTTTAGGCTGTGTTGCGAAACGGGACAAACACTCTGCTCTGTAGGCTAAATAGGACATGCCGTTTAGGGAAACAGCATTCCAGAATAAGAATGAAATGTAGTCTGCCATGGGAGAAGAACAACATGAAGAGATTGCATCTTTGGAGTAAGGAGACAAGATTTTAATCTCACTATTTAATCAGAAACCAGTAAACTACAGGACAGAAGTCTCCCAGCTAGGCTGGGTTGAGATCTCTAGTTAGTTCATGAAGCATTTTACTGAAAGTATAATTTGTATGTGTAGCAAAGCAAAAGGTACTGATTAATTGCAACTCATTAAGTGTAAGTTGTTTAGTAATTAGGAAAAATTAATGCAGGCATGGCAAGGTTGGTGCAGACAAGAATTCCACCTAGCTGAGTGTCGCATTTCCAACAGCAGCCAGTCTGCTCAAGCAGCAGAGGAGTAATTTGAAATTCAGTCCTGACCCATGGGGACAGGCAGTCAGACCACGCATTCCAACTTTTCTGAAAGAAATCTTATAAAACAAAGGTAATGAATGCCTACACTACAAATGACCGGGTTAGACAATTAGTGGCTGTCTCCACCCATGAGCTATTAAAATGTCATGTTCCATGTATAAAAAGCATCTCTAGAGTACTTGTGGTTGTAGGCATCACCTGTGTTCATGTTATCATTTTTTGGAGTTCTGCTAATACTTATGCAGAAGTAAAGTAAGTCAGTCATACTTACCTCTTACGTAAATTGTATGCTTCTTAAGGAATCAGAAACAAACAAATATCCCAAGTAAGATATTACCAACAAGCTTTTAATAGCACAGTATTTTCAAAATTTGCTCTTTAGCCATTTTGGGAGAGAAAATTTGCTGTGGGTGTGAGGGTTCCAAAACCATTGCACATACTAGGACAGAAAAGGGACTGAAAACAAAGGCAAAATAAAGCTCTAGCACAGAAGCATGTTCTGTGAACAAGACCACCGAGGCATGCAGAATTGTCATCACTCACCTCAGCTAGAAGGCTGGCAAACTGTAGATATTCTCTACCTTTCTACTTTTAATCCTATCAATGAAACACAAGTACCCTCAGAGAAATCAAATATATTTTAGCCAATTCTTTTTCTATTAAAGGAGGCAGTGGCCATGGACACAGGTTTCCTAGAACAGCGACTTTCAGAGAAGACTCACATGACATTGAATCAGACTCGTCCCCCACAGCTGGCTGCCAGGGATTTTTAAGTCTTTACAGTAGTACTATACAGCGATCGACCACAGAACCCAGTATAAGGCAAGACAGTGATGCACCATTTTATTTGGTGGTAATTGTATAACAAATGGTTTTCTACAGAAGAGGCACCAAATTCTGGGAAAGCCTGGGTCTGGAATTTGCAGCTTAGTTATGACTTAACTAATAATAGCTAACACAAGTGTAAAAGCCACATGAGAAACAGAGGTTCCTTCCCACAGTGCCACTGGTGAAGTTGCCTACAAAAAAGAAAACTAAAAAAATCTGAAAACTTCACACAAGTAAATTCTTTTCTTTGTACTGGATGGACACGCTGTACTCCCACTCCTTCACAAAGGAAGTTAAGAGGGTCTTTATATTTCAAGCCTACTCTGTTTTTCTCAACAAAGTACAAATGAAAGGGCCGTGTGAATTATTAACAGATAACAACAGAGAGCTAGCCAGGTATTTCAAACACTTGTGTCTCTTCTTCCTACATGAATTCCTCAATAGTGCATGCAAAGTAAGTCTTCTTACTACTTCCATCCCTTAAATCCATAACTCGAGACGATTAAATAACTTGTTGAGAAATAAAGGCTTTTTACATTCCTTCCCCTCTCCTTTCTTTCCCTGGGAGAGCATGTGATCTGACCGTCAGCGACAGGGGGACTTCACGCCTTGTTCTGAAGGGCAGTTACTGAATCAAGCGAGAGCCTGTTCCCCTTTTAATACCTTTCCAGTAGCACAAGCTCATGCGGAACATCATGCAATCCAGTGGGAACAGAGATACTATTTACTTCTGAACTGGAATAGACATATAATCAGGAAACCTGAAAACAGACTAAAGCTGTTGTCATGTTAAGGTGTTAACCATCATCTCATGTTGAAAGCAAGTCGTGTTTATTATAAACACTTTGGCCAACCCCTCCTCCCTCCCCCCCAAACCCCAAAACCCCACCAACAAAGAGGTGAACAGAAGGACACCACATGAATCCAGCACCACTGCTTGATAGCATGCTTGGTATTTACACGTAGGTACAAACTGAATACTGCTTCAGTCCATTTGCATCATTTAACTCAAATAAATTCTGAATTTGTCAAATAATCTCTGCAAATCCAATGCAAGAAATAAAAATGAAATAATGCAAGTTAGTATCAGTGCAACCAAAAGATAATATTTGACAACTAAGATAGGAAAACCTATTGAAATTAGAACTACAGTAGTAAGCTTCAAAAATAGCAAACTTTTTGACAACTTTGAAAAATAATCCAGGTGATCTTAAATGAGCACATACTTTTCTATTTACTTCAAAATTTAAATCCATAAATTCTAAACTTCCATCGATTAAAAGGGCCATTTCAAAAGGTACGGTAAAGCCCAGCAGCTGACACAACACAAACTGGGGGAGTCAAGTTTCCCACAGCGGTGCAGATAGCTCCCAGTGATGCCACAGGGAATTACCTGCAAAAACATAAACCAGAACAACCTCTTTGGTTTGGACTTGACTCCGCTTCACACATACGCTGTTTATTACAACTGCCATAAAAATGGACAAAAGCAGCACATACATTAGCAGCAGCTCCTGCTTAAAAACAATAAGCACAGCACATTCCCCCCTCAGCCAGCTCCCCGCTGAAAGTATTCCAGACTAAGCCACAAAAACTTAACAGTGAGCTTTCGAATGACAGGACATCATGTGCTCCATAATCTACAAAATCAGTCAAGTACTTACAAGGTTTCTTAAACAAATTGATCATGCCTACAATTTCAGACGAAGTCAGAGAAACTCCAGACTTGATCTTCTCTGAGGAAGAAACAAAAGCCATGAAATCACCAAAGCGAAAGGTTTGTTTGGCTTTTTTCGTTGTTGTTTTTAAGAGAACTCTGAAGGACATATTGTAACGTGATAGGAAGCTTGTAGGACAGCCTTACAAATCAAGCTGAGCATGTATTTCAGCACTCTGTTCTTATTTAGCACTCTCCCTGTGGAAAATGCTAAGGGAAGTTTTAACTAGCAAGAGCCAAGGTGATTTCAGATTGATAGGTAAGACCTCCCAAATGATCTTTCATGTGATATTCATTTGGTGCATTAGTTTATATAACTGCTTTTTGCTCAGTCTTCCCCAGCTACAAAGCCAAAAATAGCTTACCTTTTCCACAAGGGCAATAAGGTGTACCTGGAACGCTAGGCAGCTGTTTATAGGTGCTATGAATAACAGCAACGGTTTTTAAAAAGTCAGAAAAATCCTGTCATTACATTATCATCCATGTTTTTACCTTTACAAGAACAGTTTAATGTCAATAACTACCCTGAAATCTGGAGGCTGCGTTTTCCAAGAAAAATTGTGCCAGACACTAGTATTTTCTGAAGCATCCTGTAGTACCATGAAACGGAGACAAGCATTAAGCAGTCTATATTATCGTCATAAAAGACGCAACAATGATGCAAATCTCTCTTAGAAAGCAATAAAGTTTTGAATATAAAACCTAAAAAAGACTTTATTATGCAGTTCTCAGTCAACACAGGCTGAGCCAAAGCCTACTACAGTACTTCTCTGTGCTCTGGGTAGAACTTCCCATGGCTCCCGTAGCTCCTTGCGCAGAGGTGCCAGTCTTCCATGAACGGATCTTTGCAACCAGGATTTAAGGAAAAATATACCCAGTAAAACTAGGCTCCCAGATCTGTAGTTTGGCATACAAATGGGCGGTCTAATTTTCAAATCTCCCGAGAACCGGGTAGCTGATAGTGCAGTAAAATCCTCTCCAGGAAAGTCATGTTTTAATGCTGTCTTTCCAATTCTTGCACGGTGTTTGTTCAAAATCATGTTTTACAAGTTTTACCCAAAGACCAGTAACAAGTGGCTAAGCTTAGGCCTCCACATCCCGAAGGTGTTTAGACCAAAAAGTGCTTCTCATAAAACTCAAGATCTAGAGAAAGATTGTACTTTCTTAACGTGAAACCAAAGAAGTTTATGGTTATCGTCTGGTTTAAATAGAGGTCCTTAGCACTTGCATATCCATCAGAGAGACTTTTGAAGTCAGTAAGATAAAGCCTTTAACAGAGGAAAATTTTAATTAGTCTATTGTACATGCTGCATTCAATAATATCTGATTTCTTAAATCTCCCTCTGTCAAGTCAATTAAAAACATAGTTTATTTGGAGAAACATTGAAGAATCCCAGGCTGCTTAGCGGCCTCATTTTGCTAAGCAGTGAAAATACAGACATACAGAATCATTTCCCCAAAACATAGGCAAATGGGATACAACTGAAAATGAGAGAAGATAAAATAAAAAGCTTGAGAGTAATATCCTCTTGTCGCTCTCTCCACTGAGGTATCTCACAGTGATTTTTTTGGTAGATATATCAAGACTTATGTGTAGTAATGACTTTAGCAACTTCTTCCTTTAGGGACACATTTTATTTCATTAATGAAACTTTCTCAGGAGCCAAGAGAATGACTTTCACCCAATTTCATTTTTAATTAAAAAGAGCTAAAAAAGAAAAAAAAAGAGACAAATAGAAAGATGAAACTACTCTGGTCTGATAAAATGCATGGCTTTTTGACCCATCTGAAAGGGCTGCTTCCTCCGCTCCAGCAGCTGACAGACCAAGATTCCCTGCAGCAAATAAATCACTTCACCCTGCCCCCTCAGGCCTTCCTCCCACAGCACTACGCTAAATCTAGCATCCCTCCTAATAGCCGGCAAGCCAGGACTAGTTCAGACCGTGAGAGCTTACAACAGGGCTCAGGACCATCAGAAAGGCAGCACGGCCACCCGAGCAAACGCTCTGTGGACCACAGCTGTGGTCTCTCCCCTGGGCACGTTCTGCAGCTATTCAAGTCCTTTGCAGTTTCACCACTTCAAACCCCATGACTGAGATCCACCTCGGAGACCAACAGACAAACATTACAATACTGAAAAGCATAGGTGTCAAGAGGTACCTCTCAGAGGGACTACCTAATCTAGCGTCAAAGTTGGAGACGCCCAAGTCACCATGAAACAATCTCCTAGCCGAGGACAATTAGCAGTGTTTAATCATCACACAAGGTTACCAAAGGACTTTTTGTAACAGCAGCTGAGGAGCAGCATCACTCAGACAACAGGCATGAAGACAAGTGGTGGACAATCCTGCGATGAAGAGGAAGAAACCACTCTCCCTATAACTTCCTAATATCAGCTTTATCTCACCCAAACTGCCTGCCACAGCCTTTCTCTGTTTAAGCAGGGATGAAAAGGAAACACAAGATTTTCTTACACATCAAAACGTTAAATGAAAGAGGATTAAAAGGTGAAGTGACAAAACTAAACTCTGTGCAATCAAAGTGTAAAGAGAAAAATAAAGGGTTTTTTTTAATTGACTTACATGAAAGTATGTTTTCATAGTTGAAGAGTGTAATGCAGCAGACACTTAAAAGGTCCTAGTTATTCCCCAAACAACTCCAGTTCATATAAAATCCAAAAAAAATTTAGGCACATGGGGTATTTTGCTTTTACATTTACTTCTGCGGAGAGTAATTAAATAATTGACATCACTGAATTGGCAGCGATGCCATCCACTGATGCCAAACTGAAATTTTTGCCCCCTCTCGCCAGCTTAGCTGACTTCACATTTCATCTTGACCTATTTTGGATGCGACAGGAAATCAAGGCGGTGGGATTGCTAAAACCTTGTGCTATGTAATTGTAGATATTGGAGGTTATTCATGCAACCATAGATTTGGCATAGGCACTAGACCTTTGACTTGGGGAACACGCTTGGTCAGAAAACTTACCTGCTGGTTAAAAACCCCACAGATGACCAACTCACTCAAGTGCTTCAATCTACATCCAGTCAGTGGAGTATATTGAAGCTAGTAAGAGAAATCAAGTAAAAGAGAGCGGCAGACAACGAACCAGGCAAAACCCACTTCACTGGAAGCCAGGGAGTTTCTGAAGGGTGGTTAATGATACAAAAGATGGGCTGCATTATTCAGACAAACGTCCCACGGGAACTACTCGGGAGGCAATAAAGAGAGCTCTCAAGCAACATAGTTGGACTCTTGTCTCTCATTTGTCCCTTAAATGCTGGAGGTCCAAATGGAAAAACTCTCAAGTCAGCATAAGAAATTTGACAATATATGGCATTTGCAATGGTATACACAGTCATCCACTTCTCATCTGCCTCTTCAAACAAACTCTACTTGGTAATGACCAGTAAGGCTGCCTGGTGCCCACTGAGTGAACTTTGAGCAATAATTTTTTCATTTCCTTGCGAGCGGACAGGTGCCCCATTCCCAAGTCCCACCAGCGCAGCCCTCGGCAGCAGCAAAACCACAAAGGGTGGAAGGGAGCAGCATCTCCCCGGGGATGTGCACCTCTGCCCCGGAGCGAGCACTGGCTGCAGAGTGCCTACCACCACTCCCCACGACACACTCTTCTGAAGGCAGACAAGGAACACCAATTTACCAGAGTTTTCAACACAACACCTCTCTGAAGCCCTGGCTTTGTGCAAGCAAAGACAAAATGACAATTTTTTAATGTCTTTACCAGAACCCTCGGTTGGAAAGAAGCATCTCTTGTATTAATCAACATCCTTGCACCAAAGTAAAACCTGGCAAGTGTTGCTTCTTATCTTGTTAAGCCACAAACCCTGTTTAATCTTGCTCCATTATTGTCTTATCTATGAGCAGCTAAATTTCTACCAGGTTGGCTCAACTAATCAACTTATGTTGCTGTGATTTTGACATTTCAAAAAAATTCTGTTACACAACCAGAGCAGAAATAAAAACACTCGAGCAGCTGAAAGAGTAGAAGTGCTACAAAACAGGAACAGATTTAGGAATAATGAGGTCACCTCACACCTCAACACACATGAAGTTATTCTGTTCACTCAAATAACTTCACGTTCAGTAGTAGTCACAGCACAAAATACCACACCATTTTAAAGAGACAGAAGCATTTTCAATACTTTGGCCGGTTAGAAAAAATGAGCAGAGAGAACAATACCATGTGTTACCCTTCCAGCTTTCTCCTGGCTTTACGGATGAAGAGAGAATTAAGGAGGGAGAAAAATGTTCCCTCTCCCCTCACCCCCTCCAAGTGAGAGACCCCTAATCTGAGCGTGTGGTTGCAGCTCCAGAGCATGGAGCAATTGTGGCATTTATGGTGCTTCAGAAGCATCTTGTGCCTGTTTGAGCACTCAGGTGCTGCTGTGGTGACAGCACAGAAGATCTTCTCACCAGGTATGTTGGCTTTTCAGCCTGTCTTATTCCAGATACCTACAGTCTCTTCTTTATTTAGCAAGGGAGAGATACGGTATTAGCTTCCCACCAAACTGTCAAGTCACACAAAAGCAAAATTCAGTGCCACATGGTCTGGCAGTGCTGGCGTTAGGGGTTCCCTGGGAGTGGGGAGGAGGAGAGGACTGGTGGGAGGCAGGAAGGCAAGGAGATAGATGTGCAGGTGACCAAAGACGAATGAACAACTGACGAGTGGACAAGAAAGGAAAGTGAGGGATCAACACAAGATTAAACCAGTCTGAATCTTCATTGGATTGGTAATATCTGTGCAGCCAAGAGCGGGGTTGTTTGTATTTTTTTTTAAAAAAAAGAGACCCCAGCGACCCTGCTTTTCTGAAACAGAGAGGAGTGCAGCAGTCTATAGCTAATAAAAGAATGTCCTAGATGTCAAAATTGCTCAAAAAGCATGACTGCCTACTGAGCTAAAGCATGATATTGCTATCCCTAAAAAGGAGTTGGTATCTAAGCAGATACAGATTGGAATCACTGACTCATCCACCCTGGGCCTTTGAGGCAAACTGATGAAGAATGAAGGACTGACAGAAGGAAAAGAGCGGGGAGGGAAATAAAGAGGCAGAGGGGATTTAAACAAGATTAGCTACATGTGAATCCTAAATAAAGATTAAAATCACTGCCTCATGGATTTGGGGATTTCTGAAGTCAAGGTCTGCAGACCTAGCAGAAAACTGGCAGTTCATGAGCTTGTATGATGACTTTTCTGGGGACAACTTTCAGCAGTATTTTAACTCTTAAGAGTTACCATTGCACAGTTCTTCCAAGCTTCTTAAAACCATAAGGAGAAATTAGCACTTAGTGCAGACATCTAAAAATCCCCGCTCCCATTCCATAATTAGCTCGACCATCTATTTTAATACAAACAACAAAGTGTTTCCCCCCAAAGACTTTCTACTTTTTTATACACCCTGCTGCCACCAAGAGAGTCAAGCACTCATAAGAAAGGCTATTGCCTGGGTCTGTTCTGTTGCACTAATATGATAAACACCATTGGTGGAACGATCTTGGATGATCTTGCTCATCTAACTTTTAGTTAAGTTGATACAGATTACAAATTTTTAAACCAGAGAAAGCACTCTTTAACTTCTGCTCCTGTAACTAGTGCTCAACGTAGGTCAGATTTCTTCGCAGATTAAGAGACATTTTGGTCTTCTTAGGAAATGTTTTAGAATGGTTTTTTAGAATTAAGATTTCCATAAGACAGTTCAGTATCTCTTCATTCATACATAGTCATACTCTCTTTCAACTGGCTGAATTGTAGGCTTGTCCATTCACAACTTTGTATAGACATTACAAAGGCTACATAAATTTCCCTTACGTACTTAAGACAAATTACAAGTTACTAAGCTATAGGTGATGATGAGTGCCTTTCATTTTCATGTGACAATCTTTTTAAAATGTATTATCTGGGCAGTTAATTATAAAATTGCTGGGTCAGTTTCCTTGGAAAGATGCTAATTTCCATGAGGGCACCTGGGAATATGACCAGGGAAAATAAGTAAGATATCTTCAGCCTATTTAGTAACACTTCAGCAGAAGTAAAACATACAGCTGGTATTGTTTTCACTAATGATGTATGCAACTAAGACACCAAAACCCCAACTGAGGAATTCAGTTTAATTTATCCTCAAGCAGCTTCCTGAACTGGAACCTAAAAGAGTTGTTTTCTTTATGATCTAGTTTTCCATAATTCCTTCCTATGTTTCCACCACTGGAGATTTCCTTATGGCAGCTTTCTTCTTATAGCTTAAGAGAGGAACTCCCATAAGTTTGGGAACAGAAAAGATTATATTTTGAATCCTTAAAGATAGTTTCATCTTTCAGTACTAAACTTTGGGTTTTGCTGTGAGACTATAGAAGAATGAAAGGAGTAGGGCTGTTTAGGAGTCTCTAAGTGTTTTCTGGGACAAAATGTTGCCAGAGGAAGTGTAGATTCAGTATCAGGAAAAGTTTCTCAATAAAGTATATTAAACAACCGGACACATACATGAAGTGCGAGAACATTCACCTTGACAAGGTACTCAGAAATATAATGAAATTAACAGTCCTACACTTAAAAGAGGAAAGACAAAATGAACTGAATACAGTTTTGCTTCTTAGAGCCAGTTTCTAGGAGTCTTTTGTTCACAGAACACTAGAATAAGGCTGAACATTGCTACAGCTTGAAATAATGGGGAAAAAAGAAAAAGGGAAGAGAAAAAGAAAGGGAAGCAAGGAAGAAAACACTAAATCAAATGCTACTGTAAAGACCTGTAACTTAGACTTCCTATACAAATACTTGGATCTTGCTAGCCCAAGCGATCAAATATGATCCAGACCATGTAAGAAAGACACTGGGAGACCCATCTGCAGTAAGAAGGAACTGCAAGACCAGCCTGGTCAACTCTACAATTTTCAGACACAGGTGTAAGCAGATTCCTTGCAGTAATTTATGAGGAAGGAAGAGGCTTCCTCTGTAAATAGAATGAAAATGTGTTCTGTCTCTTTAATTTACAACCAAAAAACCCGTTTATTTTTACAGTACCTGAATCATCTGTACCCATTACCTCAGAGTGAACATTTTGGTTAGTATCGCTTTCAGCTGCAGCCATGGTTTTTTGTGGGTGTTTTTGTTTTGGGTTTTTTTTCAAATGTTACTGAAACAAGAAGTATAGCACAACACATTTATATAACCACTGAGATTTTGGAATCAAACATGAGGTTAAGCTTCCCTTATTTTTAAATCATCATTCATGCAGTAAAATGTCTTACATTTTAGGCTGCTTTGGAACTATGCAGTAGCAGTATTGTGAGGGTACAACAGTCATTACATTATGATATCTTTAATATGTGAAAATTATAGCTGTGCTTCATAACAAAACGCAGCAGCACCAGTAAGTCACACCTCCAAGGAATCACAGAGCCCTGTAATATGAAAGGCACATTATGCAGAACACATTTTCCATCTTACTGTCTGTATTCTTTCCTCTGATTACTAATGGAGACAACTAATATTATTATATATTTATATAATAAATACTTTAAATAATATTTGCAGTATTTCTATTTAACACAGTAAGCAAATAGTGCCATACATGAACACTATATTAAACAGTTTAATAGTGTTAAACAGTATTATAGTATAAAGCACTGTATTAACTACCTGAATGCTGTAGAAGTACAAGGAAATCTTTTTACAGAAAATTATTTTCTTCAAATTACATTATCTAGTTGCATGTTCTCCATACTTTAAGTTTCACCAAGGAGTAAACAACTACATTAACAGGCTCAATAAAAGATACTTTTACTGCCCATGTTACGTAGGAATATTATAATGGCACATTATATCTTCCAGATCTCAAAAGATGATAGCCATTAAAAATTACAGCATTTGTCCTTCTGTAAACATATAGTCAGACTTAAAAAAACAGTTTAAAAGGCCTTGAAGAGTTTGTCTAGTAAAACTTGCCTACGGGTTATACGTCTTTTATACTCTTGCTTCATTTCCAGAACCATTCTTCTTTGGGGAAGAAGTCTTATTTTTAGACAATAACATATGCAATGTGGAAAAAGAGTAAGATACAAAACAGCATTATATGACATTGTTTTATCCTCAGTTATACCAACAAAAATTAGCAACCTCAGCAGGATCCCGCAGTGGGAAACCTTATCCAGCCATGACAGGAGAGTTCAGCTCCCCTTTCTACTTAATGATAAAGGTGATGGAGCTGAAGAAGGACCTTGTGTTGAAGACACCTCTGCCTACTGCCAGTTCCGGACATCACAGATCTCCAAGAAGATCAAGGAGTGCGGTGAAACATGAAGTAAAAATAGCAAAGTATGCACGGGCAGCTTTTTAAAAGCTGTGTAAATCTCTGAGCTGCACTTCAGCTGAGAGATTCATTCAGATGGAGGGAAGGAAGGCCACAGGGAATTTTAAATCTTTGAATACAGACCAGATAGTCAGTCCATGGCCAGTACTGAATTTAACATGCCATATCATAATTAGCTCTGATATCTACATGAGTGTCTTTTCCTTTTAGAATCTCCTGAAGAGCTTTACCTCTCTCCATCCTAGTCAGCCACTAAAGCCCAGGGCTATAGTGAACTTCCAGCTCAAGGAAGCACTAAATCATATTAAAATTAAGCATGTGATTCTCTTTTCCTGAATTAGGGCTTCTAAGATTACTTAGCCACTGGTGGGTGCTTAAGGCAGGACACCACAAACACAAATACCACTTCAGCAAAGTCAAATCAGGATTTGTGTCAGTTTTCGCCTGTCCCAAACCTACAAACCTGAATTCCTGTGTACTCTTAAGATCCAAATTTGAACTTTAAAACCCTAATGTAGGGGCAGTCATATGAAAAATAACTATAGGGAATCCTTTAATTGACCCGGTTCTAAAAGTACTAGAGAAAGCATAGATCACCTTTTGCCCTTAGATAATTTTGCCTACAGTACTCTTAATTGATACAGATACATAGATATACCATCCATCTTATCCGAGGGAAGTAAAAGCAGAAAACTTAACTAGTTAAGTTATACATTGAGAGGCTTAAGGAACATGAAAAATGTGACATGGCAACTTGTTTTGTTCATTTGTTGTTTTATTTATATTTGTCTTAGCATTATTTCAAAGCAAGTTGATCAAGAATTTATCTGTTCTTTAGCATGACAGTATTACCTTTCAGAGGAAATTTCTGTAGAGGAGCTCGTGCCATTTGCTTCACTCTCTTCAGGCTCTCTTGGAGATCCCAAAATTGTCAGGTGTAGCTTCTACATTATAACAGATCTACCTACTGCCCTCCCTCTTCCCTGCCAGTAATAATTAAAAATCCCCAACCCTCTCAACTTTCAAAAGCTTACAGGTTGCCAACCTGGTAAATATGAGGCACGGATCTCACAATTCTTAGAAAGAGAAGGACTAAATACCTAGACTCAGAAGCTAGTAGCCTCCAATTCCCTATATGTTGACCACAGAGAAATACACACCACCAGGAGATTCCCCAAATGATATATGAAACAAGTATTTGATATTTACAGCATAATTTTCAGATCATCAAAATCTTTAGAATTTTTCTGTAATTATTGCCCTACAACGATTAGCAGATGGATTTAACCACCTGAGTTTTCAACTCCTGCTGCAAGGTTCTGTGCGGTTCTGCCAACAGTGTGATATTCTGAACTAATTAGTTAATTGCGTTTCAGAAAACCCTTTCCATGGAACTGTGAACATCATTTCAGATCGCTGCAACTCTCAGGTGATCTTCTTGGTTGTTCTTCTTCGGTCAGGGAAGAGACAAAGAAGTTGGTTCTTCCTAAGCAAGACACACGTTGGGGAGGGCCACACAGTGGGCAGACGTAGCTATAGTAAGCACAGGTGAGGTTTTTAGAGGAGTTTTCCACATGGTGCAAGCATGGAGCTACCCAGCTGAGCTCTGCAGCTCACTACCCCAGGTCCCAGCCCTGCACAGCCAGAGGCACCGGGTGAGCAAACCGTGGGTTAAATGAGCAGCTGTTTCTGGTGCGTGGGGTCACTCCTGCACTGCGCAGGATGAGGACGTGACACTGTTCTGCACAAAAGCAACCTAGGGTTGAGTTGCACAAGAGCATGAAGACAGAGTCCATTTACAGTGAAGGACTTCCTGGCTGGTTTTGCGATATTAAATTTGGGAAGACAACCAATTCATTCACATTAATAATAGGTAGAGGGTTTACAAATCAAGGGACTTTTCACATTGAGGCTTATTCTAATTATCACTAAAATTCATTGCAAGTGTACCATAAAAAAAGTCTAGAAATCTAGAAAATTAATCATGAACAAATGCTACAACATGATGTTGACTAAACCAAGGTCTCTGTCTTCTTGGCAGGACCTCTTCTTCATTAAAATAAGGAAATACATTATTTGCATAGCTAGTTATTGCCAAGTGACTCATTTCATAAAATCCTTGTTGTTTGTACTTCCACTAAAGTGACTGAAAGAACACAATCAAATGTATCCATAGTCATCAATTACTGTAAGAAAGAAATCTGAATTGGGTAAACATAAAGAACAAGAGAGGCAAAAGAAGGGGAACAAGAAACTAATGGAATAAATGGGAAAAAAAAGCTTTGCGTGATACAAATGAAATCAGAAACTTTAACAGAACATAAAAGAACAAAGGTTTTCCTATTCTTCCACTTTTTTTGAAGAATGAAAACAAAAAGTGTGCCTTAAAGGAAAACTGAAGCCTCTGGAGAAGCATGATTGGGTCACCAGTAAATGTGAGTCTGAAGCTGTAAGCATTTTAACGTAGAAAATGTGAAATGGTAGAAAGAGCTAGGAAAAAAAAAGTATGTATTTATTAGAAAAAATAAAATATTAGACTTCAGTAAACTTGTTCATAAATTGACTAATACAACATTTACAAATGATTTACAACAAAGAGAATCTTAAGGATAAAGCAAAATCTCTACTCATAGTACAAATTATTTCCTATTAAAGTTTTGGTCCTATTTTCTGCAGTAAAAAGCAGAATATAACAACAGGATATGGGGGTGGGTTATGAAAGAACACTGGGTACACTGTCAGAAAAAACCCTAGCTTTAATTCTCCGGGAATAAAAAATTATATGCCAATTCTATACAGAAATGCATGTCTTGCATATTTTATTTATGAAACTCATATTAGCCAAGCTGGAGATGATATTGTAACTGACCACTCTCATAGACTGCTCTTTGAATATTTGTGTTTTCAGCCAACGAGTATTGTATTTTACTTGGCAAAGTATAAAATGTGCTATTTGAAATCGGCCATATTGCATGCAAAAATGAAGCCTATTAAAAGGAAACGGAAGATAGCTCAGAATCCGTAACCCTTACACACAAGTGGCGTGGAAATACGAGGTTAGAGAGAGCCGGTAGGAAGCATCCTGCGTTCACAGAGCACTTTCTGTTGGTGGTGGCACACTTCGTACCTTCCTGCTTTGAAAAAATTAGAACGCATCCTACCCATAGTACATTAACAGACAACATCACACAAACTGGTATTTCAAAAACACCTGTGTCCCTTCAGCTGAGGTGTAGCAGGTTTTTATGGTAGAAAAACGTCCTCATGACTATGACCGTCTCCAGAAAACAGAACCTTTTTTTCTTAACAACAAGGCAACGTATTCCAGCTGATCATTTCAGAAGAGTTATCAATGATACCTGCTTATCATTCATTCTCTTGCCACATAACACACCAGTCAAAAGTACATTTTGGCAAGACAGTCACACATAAGGCAGGACTTTTAGTTAACTCATAGTCTTTTTTAAGTTACAGGGGGATATTGGTTAGAGAGGACAGATTCTCGAAACCACATAAATAACTCTGAATAACAGAACCATATTGTTTTGTGCAAAGACAGCATTTCTACATCAGATAGACACTGAACCCAGTTTTACAGAAATGCAGGGTAGAGTAGGGCATTTGCAGGCGAAGTCATTGATGAACACATTTGCCCTGGGACCACGTTCCAGAATGGCTGCTCTAGAAAGAAATTATTACCTATCATTCACAATTCCAACGTTCTTCCTGGGTCAAAAAAAACAAAAAGAGAAAGAAAAAAAAAAAAAAAGAAAAGAAAATCTGAATGGAAAAAATCCTCTGCTGCTGTCACTCCACTCTCAGAGGAAACATGCACAGAGCAGTATGTTTTAACTGTTTTCAGCTTCTTCCAACGCTTTTTAGAACTGAAGCGTCTAAGGAAGTAGAGTTGTAAATATTTTACAAATAAGCAATCAATCCAAAACCTGGCAGAAAGGAAAACAGTGCAGATCTGTTCTGATAAAAGCCTAAAGGGCGGACTATTACTTAGCACTAACTCCCAGCGGCAGCATTCTGCAAACACGCTGTATATCTGTCTTGGCAAAATGAGAGTTGCTTGGTAGACCGGAGACTACATAAATCTTTGCATGGCTAAGAATAACTTCAGCGGTTGAAATGAAAGAAAATATTTGCTGTTGTGCACAGTACCTGTTTTCTTTTTTTCCAAAATATACACAAAAGCTACACAAAAAATAGTTTTAAGTACAGTAACAGATGCATTACATTCTTCCCTTAACATGAAAAAGCTCTTTTTTCTGTTTGTAAGTTAGAACATGCAGGTTAAAATAAGTGATTCAGTATTCAATTATTATCTAAATTTTCACTTCTGCCTTCAACTTAATGAATTCTTAAACGAAGACATCACTTACAGTGTTAAAGGATCAGCAGAAAAACATTTCCTTACCTTTTTTTTTCCTAAGATGGGATGTGGTATTCTCTACTTTGACAGTCTTGCACTCTCTCTGAAATGGGGATTTTTCTTTAATATAAGTGATCAGAAATCAGGATACGCTGCTAGGGACCAGCAGTTAACATTCTTCTCCCAGACTGCCTAGGCATAAGGGGAAAGAAAGAATTTTAGTTCACTTTTCTAGGCTAACCTAAGAGTATTTTTTTGTTTTCCCTCTTTTGAGGGCTGCTTATAAGCTGAGCAATTCCTGTCTGCCACATCTCTTGTAAATGGTTTGAGATGTTTGCAGTCTAAAAAAAAAAAAAGAAAAAAGATATTGCAACCCGAGAAATTTTCATTAGCTTCGGATTTCCCTCTGAGACTTTCATACAAAATGGTCTTTCTTTACTCTTTCTAACTAGTGAAATAGCAACACTTTCTTATTTTTCCTTCCAAACAGTCACATCCTGCAGTTCTAAATCAATTATATCTCAAGAAAAATATGTCACTGTTTTTACTGGAGTTTTGGCTGAAATAAAAATGCAGTATTTGACTCCAGTTTCTCAAAACAAAAAACTAACAACTTCTAAAAATTAAAATAAGAGCTTCTCATAACTTTGATTTTCCTTCTACTAGAGTACGTAAAAATGAGTTTTAACTATTTTTCTGGCAAAAAGCATGAAACGTCTTTTTTTTAATTAAAAAAACTATCTTATTACAAAAACCTCAAACTATAGTAATCAATTTGAATAGACCGCAAAATAGGAAAAATTTAAACAAGTGAAAACAACTTGTAAAATTGCACAGAGCAACTGAACTACTTTTTTAACAGATTTTTCCTTCTATTCACTAGTTTTTAGCTTTACTTTGAAAAATTTGAAATTAATATTTTGCAATTTTGAACAAAAGCATGATGGTAAAAGTTTCCTCAAAAGTTTTTGACTCTTATTAGGGATTGTTATGCTTCATTTTGCATATAACTAAAAGTAAGTATCAGACAGGAATTTTGTAGCAACTATCCTATTCCCACAGGCTAGCAGTTATTAAATAGTATTTGCTATAGTCATTTATCCTTATGTCCTCAGGCAGCTACAAATGAGAGTATTTTGTTGGAACGATGCAATTGGGGTACTGGCTAAATCATGCTCCATTTGTCCAGACAAGGATAAGTACATTGGTCGACCGCTGGCAATCAAACAGAGCAGCTTGCAGGCATTAAGTTGTGGGGTTATTAGCCCCAGTGCTCAGCTACTGCTGAAGTTGATGGGCTAAGTGTTGGTGGGCGCTCTCAGGCTGCCAGGACAGATAATCTGGATCAGCGCTGATCCTAGCAAAGGCACCTCGGAGAAGGCAAAGTCTGTTTGAACTGAGAAATTAGCACTCGGTTGACTCCGCACCACTCATAACGTTCAGGATGCCTTCAAACCGTGAATGAGATATGAAAAAGCAATATGAAAACATCCTGAGCTTGTCAGGCCAAATTAAAAAAAAAAAAAAGAAAGATACCCCTCATGCATACGACAAGCTGTGAAGGTCTTGAACAACTGGTGCTTGTGTGTAACTGGGAACTCCAGATGTTAAAAATCTCATATATGCACATCAACCTCAAATCTAATTTTCACATGTAGGCTCAGCACTACGCTCTTGTTTATGGGCACAAGATGCAGTACTGAAAACAGCACGTGCAATGGTTTGAGCATGGAAAGTTTGTGACCTGTAACAGCATATCAGGTGAGTGTTGCTCCAGCAAAACAGGCGGGAATGTATTTGCTTTTTCACCAAAAAGCACCCCCAATAATTAATTGTCAGTGCAAAGATCTCTGTTAGTTCATAGCTGTAAGTCCTGCATGCAACCAAAAGCCATTTCCAGCACAGCCTCTCTGACAGTCCCTGCCCTGCCGACGTCGTGGTGCTAACTGGCAGAGCAGAGGACATCTCTCAGCGGGACTGGCTGCTGATTTCACATGTTTCCCTGCCCTTCCTGCGCCTGACTGACTTACGCTAATGGTTGCGGCGCAGCAGACACCGGGTGTTCAATGCGCCAGCAATAAAGAGCCTGCTGTAACTGAGAGACTTCAGATCTATCACCTTGCGTGCATCCCACGGGGAGCAGTAAATCTACCGGTGGCTGCCATTATGGAGAGTCAGTTCTCATTCTGCTGGCTAAGGTTTTGAAGCATGTGAGCAATGGACTAACCTTTGGATTAGTTTATTGTTCTTGAAAATCAGAATCTAAAGGACTTTGAACTCCTGGGTATAATACAGACTTCCATTGTTCAAGGTGCAAGAAAAATAAACTTAAAGCACAGTCAGTGTTGACGACTAAGCTCAATAAGCATACAGGGAGATGCCCTGGCAGTAATAAACAAACAGAAAAGGTCTTCCTTCTATTTAATAACACTCTTTTTCTTCTCAGGGGAAGAAGTGGACACAGGTGGATAGGGAAACATTGCAACGAAATGGAAATTCCTGCAGACAGGCCAGCATGAAAGAGTTGGACCTTGAAAGACTGTTTCAGGAAACTGTTCTATATTGTCCCTTTCCTACGCAGCCATAAAACTCAATGCAGAATTAGAAATATATATTTCCAACATAGAAAGCTAAGCAGACGCATACTCTGCATACACCTAGGGAAAATTACTGTACCCCGGAGTAACAAGTAGCAGACAGAAGCAGTGATACGAGGCCCCAGAGCCCATGAAAACCTGAGCAGAATGGATATCAGGAAATAAAAAGTTGCTTCAGTTTCTCAAGATTTTGTCGGAGGACACAGAGCACTCTACTCTGCACTTTACCTTTTCACAATCTACACTTTACCTCAAGACATAATAATAGTACAAAACTTTACAACAGAAAAAGGCCATTATAAAAGCAAGTCCCTGAAAATACCTACCCTAATGCTAGAGTTACAAGCGGTGAATTGATCAAGCGGTCTATTTTCAGCATCTCAGACAATAGCTGTTCTTGCACATAGTCCACGTGGTTGTTATTTCTCCACACAACACAAGACTAGTAGGCAATTAAGCATGGCAAACCACCAAATATTTGTCCACTAAAGGACCCTACTATATTTTTTCCTCCTGTCTCTTAAGCCCCTGTTTTTCTAAGAGCATGTTTCAACTTCTCAGGATAGCTGAGTAACACTCCAAAACGGAAAATAGTATGTTCAGTATCCCACAGGTAAATATAACCAACATTACTCACAGAATACTTTTTTTCATATGCAAAGAAAGCTTCTGATTTTTAAAAAAAAAAAGTTTCGCATCAGACAGAGAAAGCCAATATCAACAACTCCTGAAAAAAGCAATAGTGTAGAGATATATTTCAGTTAAAATACTGAAAGCTGTGACTCAGTGTTTTGTATCATGAGCAAGAAGATGATCCCTCTATGAATTGCATGTTTCTTCGAACCTGGTAGATCATTCTGCACTAGAAACAGCACATTTAAAAAATGTGATCCTCAAATTAATTTTAATAACACCTATAATCTAAAGTATTTAGTACACATATAAAAAGATATGGAATATCAATAAAAAAGATATTTTTTCCAGACTACTTGCTGGTAAAAGCTTGCAGTGAGTTGTTAGTTATGAAACGTAGTACAATTCAGAAACGCACTTTTGGCATTCTCAGGCTTAGGAAACAAGTTAGTACTAAGATACAAGTTGTTTTGCTAACAAGTTGCAGTACATTTTGACACCAAGGTTTAGTTTTTAAATTAAAACCGAAACCAAAAGAACCCTCATGTACTTCTTTGGTGGCCACTAAAACATTCATTTCTCTGTACCAGAGACTGAGATGGTTCTGTGCTGCACATCATACAATTCCATTACTTCGGATTATCCTCTCCGACAATACATCACATGGTGTCCACAGCTGCTCAAAGCTAAGAAAATAAACTATCTCTAGAGATGGTATTACATCATATTAACATCTTATCGTGGCACCAAACTTGAGTTTGATTCTCTAGTGCCTGCAGGGAGCACAATCCCCAAACATGCTCGTGTGTGTACACACACAAAGACACAGACACACAGACACAGACACACAGACAGACAGTCACACACACACAGAGCCATGGAATGGCAGGTTAAGTTTATCTAACACTACTTGCTTCCCAAAGTCAGAGGTTTGGACTGTTCAAGGGGAATGAATCCCCTCACTGCAATTACCAGGACTCATTAAGAGAAAAATAATATGCCAGCAGATATGATCTGACCTGCCCTTTCCTAGGTTCCTGCAAGTTACACAGTTTTTAACAAAATGCATAGGAAAAGTATCAGAGAGGATTTTATTTCAAAAGGGGCTACCACCATCCTAATAAGTGCACCTCTCCTATCCATCCAAATATAGTGAGCAAATCATGTTCTTGCTCCATATGCAGAAAATAATACCCAAACATGGCAGTCAACGTGTGTTCTCACTCCTCTGCCAAAATTACATTCCTTATATGCTTTCTTGAGAGATAAATAAGGACCTAAACATTCAGAACTAGTAATTAAAAGAACTAAATAACAGAAAATGTAAAAATCGCGGTTAATAAATAATATCTCAAAAAGGAACACATAAATCCTGGGATAAGAAAAGCTTTGGTAACTTAGCACATCTATTACCATTGACATGTATTGTGTTCTGGAACTCTAGGATAGCACAAAATGTCATTTAATTCATACAGCTGCTTGGTGCTTGAGGGAAAAACAAGCAGTAAAAATGTTCAGCTCCCAGTTTTCAATAGTGGTAGAGGTAGGAGTGGAGACTTCTCCCAGATCTCCTTACATGATTATTTTCAGCCATGCCTTGCAAGGAATATTCTTCTGAGGTGCAAATTCAAGTAAGAAAATCAAGAAGAAAAAAAAAAAGACCAAAAAACCTGAAAAAGATCTTAGCTGACTATCAGCACTATTCCACAAGCCCGTACTTCTGAACATCAACCGCAAGGGCATGTAACAAGCTAGAAAGATGTAAAGGGTGTAAAGAAGACCATGCCAAGCTCTTCCCAGTGGTGCCCAGTGACAGGACAAGGGGCAATGGGCATGAACTGAAACACAGGAGGTTCCCTCTGAACATCAGGAAACACTTTTTTACTGTGAGGGTGACCAAGCACTGGCACAGGTTGCCCAGGGAGGTTGTGTAGTCTCTATCCTCGGAGATATTCAAAACCCGCCTGGACAGAGTCCTGGGCAACCAGCTCTAGGTGACCCTGCTTGAGCAGGGGGGTTGGACCAGAAGACTTCCAGAGGTGCCTTCCAACCTCAGCCAGTCTGTGATTCTGTGAAAATGGAAGAGAAGAAACCAGGAAAGTAATTTCCATGTGTAGGAAACAAAAATAGGAAAACTTTCATGTTTTTTTAAAAAGTACAACCCTATTTATCACAAGCCAAACAATGACATGAGTAAATAGGATAAAATTGGATTAACCTTGACAGACCTGCAGAACAATTGCTGTTGACATTGTAATTTTCCTGGGTCAGGCTTACACCATTAAAAAGTCATCTCTCCAGTCAAGGTTGTATAGATAAAAATGCCTCAACCTGCCCTAGCCACGGGGAGCTTGCTCAAGTGTGAATCAAAGTACACTTTACTGCAGTGTTTAGTTATACTTACACTGGCAGAATTTAAGTGCAAAGTGGCAAGGAATAAATGAGAACCCAACCTTTCCCTGGACTTAGGCTTCTCTTCTGCACAGTTTATATGTAACACTGCCTTCAGAGGGTTTTTTTTCTTTTAAAACAATATATCATGTTCTTTCTCAAGGACCACAAACATCTGCAACTAGAAATGCTTCTAATACACTCTGAAAGAGAAAAATGTGAAATATTATTGTTTCTTCACTTCACTGCCAAGACCTACATTTTTGCTTCTCTGTTTAGTGAGCCAATTACAATGTCTAATGTCCAGAAAAAAATATTGCTTCCCTTGCAGTACCTTAAGTGATAAGGCAGGTCATTAACAGTTGCAAGATTCTTTTATGATGGTAGAAATCCTCCAGTTATTTTCTGTCCATTTAAAGTGCAATTAAAAACACTGTTCTAGGGCTACAAATATCATTTCTGAATATATACCCACACTATTTGCAAACACAGCCAGAAAAATTGTTATTTGCAGTATTATGTGACCGGATTCCATTCCCTTTATTTGATCTAAATTGGATTCTGTGCTACAGGCTGACTTAAATGAGGCTGTAAAGTTGCTTGTGGAGTAGGATCCTGCTCTACAAGAGTAAAAGACAAAGACTCAGGCCTTGCTGCTTGTTTTCAAAACTGCATGGACAGCACAAGCCTCATGGAGTAATAGCGTATATGCAAGAATAGCGAGGAAAGGGAGTTTCTTATACCTGTCTCCTCGGTCCATGGAGAAATCACTAACAACTTGTTTCAGGTACTTGCTGGTGCAGAAATAAATTTGCCAGCTGCCTTGGAATCTGTCTGAGGAAAGGCACCATATAAACATAAATCATTAATGAACTGGGTGACCCCATCCTTGGGTAACTAGAAAAGCGTAAAACCAACACGCTGTATAGGTAGAAACTCTTCTAGTCAGCAGTGCCACGCACCAGCAGGCAGCAAACACAAGAGCATCCATCCTGATGCCGTAGCAGATTCCTTTTGACAGGCTTTGTGTTTTTATCTCAACCACCACAGGTCATCGGTGGCAAAAAGCAGAAGCTTCCGAGGACAAACCAGTGCACAGTTGAATAATTAAGAGGGGGATCCCTGGCTCATCTCTTCGTTTCATCCAAGGATTGCCTGAAGTGAAGCATTTGACAGAAGTAAAATATATTTTGCTACTTTTAAGAACACAAAAATAGTTATTGCATCTAAGCTGATAAATGATGTGAAGCTGTTAACGTGGACCACCTTGGTCCAGCCTGTGGCTTGTAGCAACATCCCGGAGGAGATGGGGACGAAATGTACAATCAGAAAATCTGCTCAAGTAACCACCCAGCCCCTCCAGCCTCACAGAGTGATGGGAACTACCTCCACATGCACCGCAGCGGGAGCGGTCCAGCTTTTGGGGGCTTTGTCCTTGCTTTTCAGCCCTGCTCCCTCACCTTTCAATGCCTACCGCTGCAGCTGCTCCAGCCCAACTCGCTCCCCGGCCCATTCCCATGGTGGCAGCATGGGAGACACAGGAGGCAAAGGCTGCCAGGGAAAGGCAGGAGAGAGAGCAGCTGCTGGCACCGGCAGACAAGGAAAATGCCTCTTGCACAGGGGTAAAGCTGCTGCTACACGAAATAAGGAGCGATCATAGGTCCAACGTAACCAGATCCAGGTCCTGTGAGTTTAAGGTTGCGGCACTTGACAGAGACTTTTGCAGTCCCTAGTACAAAAAATTCAGTTACTCCAAGCTGTCCTGATAATTGCAGGTTTCTTAATGGCATCATGAGGACAGCAGTTCTTTACAGAGAATTTAAGTGAGGACAGGATGGTGACTTTGCAAGACCTTCCCATGAGGCTGTTCAATGCACAAGCATCACCACTGAGGGAAAACAAAGGCAACAATTTCTGTGAAAAAGAAAGAAAAAAAAGAGAACTTTGTCGGTTTGGCTCCTCTGGCAGAGCAGAAGAGATGCTGTCTCTGGTAAAGCGAGTCAAAGGAGGCAGTGCTTTGCTGGACAACTCTTTGAGGCAGCAGCTCTGTGATTGACATGCCATGTTTTTTCTTCTCGGTAGCGAGAAGTGACCGAGGGAGCACTCCCCTGGCAGTCTTCATCCTGCTCACATGGGGAGGAAACTCAGCCGAGTGTCATGCCAGCTTCATGCCGTGCTCTTAGCCGACAAGTAGTCTGAGCTGCCTTTGCTGTACACGTAAGAACTTGTTTTCCAACTAGCTGCACAAGCAAGTCAAACGTTGTATGTTTCCATAGTTTTTCAATCTGTTTTAATATGACAATTTGACCCTGAAACTGTGGCCGATGGTTACTGGCAGCCCAGTATCTTCACCCTGATAGGTGTTTTTGCTTGCTGTCACGTTGCAATTCACATCTGCTTCCCTCATACTGATATATCATTGCTTAGGTTGTAGCAAATGGCACAGAAGGGTTCGTGCTTTTCCCCTCTCTTGTACTTCTGTTACCTGGAAATTAAGAAGCGGGATTGCAGAGAGACTTGGCACTCTTTCCCTGCAAGAAATCTATACGCAAAAAGCTATGTTGTCCAGACAAGATTAAGATTACTTAGCAGTAATCAATGGTTCCATCCCTGAAGAGGTTTTAACCTTCTAAATTTTCTCTCTCACATATAAAAAGAGAAAAGGCAGAAAATGGAGTGGTGAGGGACAATAGTTTCCCTAATTGCTTCTAGTTATCCTATAAAATACGGGGTGTGCAAACCTCAAGAGGTGAGAAGTGGGGGGAAGGAAACAGTTTGCTGTATGAAGATTTGTCATTCTTCTATCACGTACAAGGATATAGTTTCTTGCGCAGGACTTTCAATGTTTGTTGTGTTTATGGAATAAAGCACCACATGTAGTGAAAGACAGAAATTGCATGGCTGTTTATGAAAAAACAGTTCTGTAAAACTATAATAAAATCAAAAGGCTCAAAGGGAGTATGAAAAATCTCTTAAAAGGACTTGAGAAATGGGCCACACTGAGTACCACGGAACATTTTTCTTTCAATTCCATGACACTTCCATGAAAAAATATATAACTTTTCCAGAAACCACATTAATATCTGTACATTTGACAGGTAGAACTGCCCCTTATCAGCAGCAAAGTTCCTGAGCCTTCTAACAGTGGTGATAAATAATATGCAAGGTAAAATATACGTGCATAAAAATACATATATACACCCACGCAGGCATACACACACACACAATCAGCCTCCAGGTTTTTACTGCACATTAAAGAAAGCCTCAAAATTCAAAGAATTTTTACTTGCCTTTCACTACTTGATCTAACCTGAAAATAAATACAAAGTCCTCGGCTTTAGCCAGCAGAATTAAGTAAAAGAGTTAATAGGGCAAATGACTCTCTACATAGCTTAAACTAATTAATATATATTTAAATATCACATGAGTACTTAAAAGAAATAACTGCTTGTTAGAAATTCTGTCTTTCCTCCCCTTCATCTAAGTAGGGGGCATATCTTGGAACATACTTGGAAAATGCCAATTTGGCATTCGTGGTTTTGTTGAATTAAACAACAGGATAAAAAATAATTTTAAAAGGTTTTGGTTTTTTTTTCCTTGTTTTCTTTTTCTTTTCCCAAACTGTAAGGGCCTCCTGCCAGGTCTTTTTTCATCTCAAGGAAATGCATGCTGAATTTTATATAGTTATTCAAAAAGTCATCTTTTGATAATTGTAGTGGGCTACAACTCCAGTTCCTAGAAAAGATGAATGTATGGTGCTTATTACTCAGTGTCATGCTTTTTCTTCACTTAAATAGCTCTGTCTCCCAGCAAAGTGAAGTAATAGATGAATATCTTTATTGTGTTTATTTTTCAAATTGGAAAATGCATCTTTTGCAGAAGCTATTCTTACAAAAAGAAATACATATTAGATGTAAAAGCCCTTTTAACAAATAACTCATTGTAAAATGAGTTATTTTTTATTTTAATTGGCATTTATTAATAGTATCTATATCATAGCATTTAATAGATTCTTATTGGATGCTTTTTCTAATTATAAATCATCCAAAAAAATCCTCTGGATGAAGTTTGTTGCGAACACTACACATTCTATCGAGTCAGAGACATTTTAAAGCAGTTTAGCTGGCCCTTTTCAGGTATGGCTGGTTGTGCAACCCGTCACCAGCTCCAGTGTGACAGACAGAAAATATATGTAGAGTGAAAGAAACGTAGCTGTGAAAGTACAGCATAGCAACAGCAGCACATGTTGGTCTTTGCTTTTTGCATTTTAGTACACTGAATAAGTTTTCACCCCGGCAGATATTTTCACTCATCCAGAAACCTTCATGTTTTCTCTCTCCACATGAAAAGAAGTACAGATTAGGAAGTCTTCCTATGTTATTTTTTTAATTTCCTAAGCTATGATTGCTCTATTTACATGGTTTGCATGTTCTTCTGGACAAGCATTAAGTCTTTTTGTAAGTTTGAGAAGCGTCCGACATGGTTTTGGAACTGCTGCTATCCCAGCGACAAGAAGTTGTGACAATCCTATTCATCAGCGCTGTATTTCTCATACTTTGCCACAACAACAAGGGCATCGTCGCCAACGAGATAGTAGAAGGTAAGTGAGTGTGTCAACTGTCAGTAGCAGAGACACTTACATCCACTCGCTTTCTCTCAGTGAGAAAGTGCCTACAGCAGGAAAATGGTCAGAAATTTGAAAGAAAACCCATTCAAGTAGCATGCCCCGAAGGGAGATGAAAGGAGATGGGAACAAAGACTGTCGTGATATTTCTGTGGACACTTGTGCCCTACCTGGCATTTCCAGCAACACCACAAACCGAGACCGCAGCTTCTCTGGAGGAGCAGGTTCTCCTGGGAGAGCTCAGAGACCTCAGTAAAACCCAGCATCAGCTCAGTCACGGGCTCCACCGTTACACAGCCAGGTCACATCTTGCAGAGTGCGACGTGTAACACAAAGCAGGCTGCTTATATGAAGAATTGGGCCCTCGTTTAGTTGTTATATCAGGATGCTTTTTGTGTAATTAAGCAGCAACATAAATTTGTGCCGAACAACCAAAATCTTGAGAGTTTTGAAATGTTTGTTTGTATATTGGATGAGCCTGGGAAGAAGGTGGGAGGAAGGTGGTTTAGTTTTTGCCTGTCTTTCTCACCACCCAACTCTATTTTTAATTGGCAATAAATTAAATTAATCTTCCCCAAATCGAGACTGTGTTGCCTGTGACAGTAATTGGTAAAAGGGATCTCCCTGTCTTTATCTTGACCCACAAGCTTTTTTTTCACCTTACTTTCCCCCCCTGTCCTGTTGAGGAGGGGGAGTGAGAGAGCGGCTGGGTGGGCAGCTGGCCAAGGTCAACCCACCACAGTTTCTTATTGAAGGGCAAAAGGTTCTTCACTGCCGAGGAAGCATTCCAAGTGGAGATTCATTTTTAGTTGTGTTCTTTTAAACCAGAAATCCCAACTCTCTCTCATAAAACTTTCAGTGCACTGATCTAGTATTTGTTTGTATCTTTGTTTTCCCATTTTTCTGAGAGCAATGCAGGGATTATTCAGTGCTATCTTTTCTCTAGGTAAGTAGAGCAAAATGAAAGTGATATTGCACACCAAAAAGGACCTGATTATGAAGCATTTTTCCAGATGTTCAGAAATAGTTCAACAGTTTGGTATTTGTGATACTGGTATGCTGTCACATCAAAAAATAATTATTTCACTTCAGTATTTCAGTATATTTCCCAATGGTAAATAAATCATTTCTTGGCGGTGCTGGAATGACCGAATGCTCACCATGCTACTAGGAATTAAGAAATCCAGCTAACGTAAGTAGTTAGATTTGAGAGAACTCTATAGGAAATAAAAAGTTAGAGGAGTTGTTCAAACAAACGAGCAGGGAGGCAAAACTAAAGAGACCTGAACGCCAGCTACAGACGCTGCACGTATATACCAACATCAGGAAACATGGAGAGTCTGCTATGGAAACAAAAGCAGGTGAGCAAACAGAGTACCAGCACTGATACCCCACTGCAAGCAGATGAATCATTTGGCTAAAACTGGGAATGTTCTTCTCAACATCTATTTTTAAATAAAATGTCTAAGAAGCTTTCACGAGATTTTTGTATTCCCTATTTCAGTTTCCAAGAAGTATCAAAATACTACCAGAAATGTTGGTCCCAGAATATTGCTGCCAGGATCTCAGAATAGAATTCCCAAAAATTTTACATGAAAGCATGAAGCGAACATTTCCAGCTTGTTCCATCTTTGTTTTAGGTTCAGTGAGCCTAAATAACCAGTCTAGCATGCATGCCCAAGACAAATGCAACTTCAAATCTTTGATAAGTCCCTCTGCCCTTGATAATAAAAAAAAATATTCCCTACACTAAAAAGAATGAATGTTGGAAAGTACTCAAAATGTTACCAAAAGACAGCTTAAGATGGAGAAATGTTCATTTGTTTGAAATAAACAAACAAAAAAAATCTGAGAGCCCCTAAGTTTCAATAGCGACACAGATAGTTTAAAGAAAAGAAGTGCTGACAAATGAAAAAAATATGGTCTTCCCTAACTGCCAGTTTAGCTGTTTTCCACTTAGAAGTAAAAGCCTAAGAATTTGTCCACAGCTTAGTGTACACTAAACCAGCTAATATTCTTTGACATAACAGGGAAAAAAAAGTCAAATTCTTAGTTTACATAAGAAGCTCTGTATATTCCTATTGACAAATGCTACAGCCTGTGTCATACTAAAACTAAAGATTATAGAACTGCATCCATCCAGCCTAATTTACTGCATTCATCTTCTTTGGAGTCAAAATGCATCACACGAAATAGTGTTAGAGTGTGTAAAATTGCAATAACTTTTCACCGGTCTGGTTTAAACGGAACCAGTGGACTTGCTCTGTGCCAGTCACGGGCAGGAAAGGCACACTTTGCTTGCATGGTCTAACTAAAACCATCACGCTTCCCTCTACCCAACGTGACAGTACTGATCTTCTTTTTTTACCACTCTTCCCTGGCATATATTTTTTCCCCATATTATTAGGGGCTTGCTGTTCAGTCAATGATGTCAATATTTGTGATTAGTGGGCATAAAAATGACAGATCTAGAAGGCTGAAAGTCCTTCTTTCACAAAATCGACTTGACACAGGTAGTGACAGCAGGACCCACCCTGCAGTGAGGACATCTGGGACTCCTCCGCTTATCATAGCAGTTCGTTTCACAGTTCTCTAGCCTTCCTTCCTCCTGAACACTCCTGCGAGGAGTGCTGACTCCACACTGTAAAGCAATGATACGCCAACGCTTGTCTTCCAAGATCTGAACAAAACCAACAAATCACGTCACACTGCCTTAATTTATTATGGTATAAAAAATATTGGGATGCAACAGCTCCAGGTAAGTGCCAGTGTATTCCCTGTAGAGTTCTTAGGCTTTTCTCTTGCACTTTAATAGGTAATCTTCTAGAAAATAAGTGATTGGAGAGGGTGCCAGATGCTCTTAAATTTGACAGGTCTTAAGTAACTTGTACAGAAGCTTAATACATTCCTATAGAGCTCTGTTTCATTCTATTAAATTAATAGATTTTTTTCCCTAGAAAAGGAGGATACTTCACTGAATTACATTTTGATCGGGAAAACAAGAGGTTTCTCAATTATATTACAATGGCAAAACTTTCTTGCCAGGTTTCCACTCGTATCTGCAAGAAAGATTCTCTGCTGATTTTATGAGTGAAGTTTCTTCCTACAGAGGCCAAGTGTTTCATTTCAGTCAAAGCCAACCATTGCCGAATGACCACACTGCTCTAAATTCATCTTTAGTGCTTGATTCCTCACAGAGAATGAGCCTGCCGTGGTTTATATATACTTGTGAAAACAGGGATTTATTAATAGAATACAAAGGTGAAATCCAACAAACGTATGTTGAACCTGGAGCATGTTAAGACTCCCGATTTGAAGAAAAATGGTGCAAAGGCATGAGTTCCAGGGACAGATACATCCCCACGTGACAAATCCCTACCTCTACCTTGGAGCACTGAGAGCTGGGATCCAACCGCTAGACCTTCAACCTTGTTCACTAATTATAATGTAACAAAGTCATCCCCTCGTATACACACAGGTTCTACACACAAGTTACAAGGCTTTAGGATTTATCACTAATAGCTCAACCTGACTCAAAAGAGAAGAGGAAGAAATGCAAAGATGCACGCACCGGCGTTACGTACCCACAGCGTTCAGGTAGCGGCTGGGTTGAGCAAGTCCGTTGCAGCAGTCTGATGTGGAGCTAATATGTGACAACGTATGTTTATGCCTGAATAGGATGAGTGCTCAGTTTTAGCCTTTTGTTGGTTAAAAACCCTACAAAAGTCCCTCATGGGCTCTCTGAAGTTGACATAAAAGCGAAAGCATTCACAATATTCACATATGCAAGGTACACAGCTGTACCTTCAAACTGAATGAGAAGTTACTCCCTTAGGTGTCTTTAATTTATACATTGCGCCCTCCTGGTTGTATGGAATATCTTCTCTTGGCGTGAAGTTATTAATGGAGACAGGACTTTGAAGAAGTGCATTAAAAAGCTTCCTTGCCCTGGAGACTTGTCCCAAGGGATTACACCAGTCAAATGCATTAAGGAAGCAGTCAAGTATTCTCCAAATGTAACCGGCATCTTTCCAAAGAATTTAGCTGCAGCCAGATTATTTTAGCTCGAGTTCCTTGTGCCAGAAAAGCTTCGTCTCCTCATCAGAATTAGCCACCTAATTTTGGAAAGTTCACCACAAAAACAAAGGGAACGTGTGAAACTGCAAAGGAGGTGTTATCACCTCTATTCAACAATAACAGGCTGTGATAGATCCCTTCTTGCCAAATTACTGTAGCTTCGCACAGAATTCTAATTTGGAAGCAGCTATTTGGATCCTATGGGCAAGTAGAATTTAGAATTGTAAATCCATGAAACTCTGAACAAGTCTCAAATGTCAGCAAGCTACAAGGAAACAACTTCTCTTTGCTAAGGTTAGTCTTGTTACACTATTTAAATTGTTTTGTCATGTTAAAATACAAATTATAGATGCCTTTTAGAGTGCAATGAAATAACTCTGAACAAGACTAGTAATACAAGAGCAAATAGTTGCAACTCCTAAACCTAGGTTGTTACAATACAGGTCAATTATTACCTATTTTGACAAACGGTACTTGTTCAATCTTGTTTTCTTTCCTTCAGTGGGTCCATTCTCTTCTCCCTCACCAGCTGCTCGCTTCGACCTTGGCAGACTTGATGCCTCCCCTCCGCTGGAGTACGACCAAACAGGTAGAAAGCCTCCAGGACAGAGATGGCAACAAGCCACGGGGCACAAAGGCGCCCGGAGAGGAAACCAAGAACATTCAATTTTTTAAAACGCTTTCCTGCCTTGCCTCCAAACCAGTTACCATAATGCTTACATGGCCATTGAAACAACCCTTACTTGATTGGAGACCCGTGTTGTTACTTCTTAGCAGATGAGCGAGGCAAAGAAATGAGCCATTCCATGAACACAGTTTAGGGAACACAACAAGGATGTGCAGGTGAGGGGGTGGGTTTGATGTTCGAAAAGGACAGAAAGGAGCCTTACATCTAGGCAGTCAAACCTCTGCGGGGGAACAGCACCGTCCAGAGCCTCATCACACCGTAAATGCTCTAATGACCTGACTAAGGCAGGGCTCTAACATCAAGAGTGCTTGTGTTAAAAGTGTTCATTTTTTCCTCATTATTCAGCGTGGCACTCGTGTATCACTCATTACACAGAATCCACACTGGAGAGAATTATTCTTTTTTCCAGATTCATGCGTTCTGCATGTTTGCTTGCCTGCAGTGCTGTCCTCACAAAAAAAAATTCCTCTTGAACAGTTAATATAAGAATAACTTTTTAACTATGGCCTTGATAATAAAACGCCATTACAAATATTTTGTATATTGACTATAGTCTCAAAAAGAGAAGGGGAAAAAAGGTCTGGAAAGCATAGGAAGCACACTTGAAGGCCAGAGCATAAAGCAATATTGGGAGAAAGCCCTGCTGAGACCTCTCTGTTCCAGTGTAGCCCATGCACAGCTCCACTCACCCAGCATGAGAGATGTCAGAAAGCAACTGTGGACGTCCTCTCTGGCAAATACCACAAGCTCTATCCAGTAAATCTGACAGGCCTCTTACCATGTTTGAAGTCCTGACTCCAGAGCATGCAAGCTTTCCAAACTTTCAGCTTAAATCATGAAGCATTTTAAGCTTTTTAAAAATGGAGAAACTCCCTTCTCCCCCCTCCAATTTAATTCCCCAAAAGTGAAAAGTCAATTCCTTCTGAAACATTTCAAAAATTTCAAAATAATCCTCGGGACTGAACAGGTTGGGTGGAAAATGTCAACGATGCCAAGCAAAGCTGTGTGAAACTTTCTTTGTCATGACAGTTTATGCAAAATTAACTGCATACCTGTCAGGACAGAAACAGGCAGAATATTCCAGACTTCCAGGAGGAAAAGAAAACCTGTTTAAGCCTTGCACCTGATGTTCAGACAAAGTTTGGTTATATTAACCAAGTTCTGCAGTGATCCCTCTGGATTTTGACATGAAGAAGAGCCAGTGTTAGGATGGGGTTTTATTTTGTATACTTTTTTTCAAAAAACCCTCAAACTTAGATCCATATTCCATTTTATCTAACCCCTGGAGACTGATGGGAAGGTCAAGGGGAAGGAAGAGGACAGTAGAGGTAAAAATTTTTGTGTCTGCCCATATTAGATGACCCCCTCTCTGCTTGCTGAGCCAAATCTTTTCCAAAACACTTACAGTTGCTAAAATACTTACCATTCCACTGTTTTCCTAAGTGCTTTACATTTGCCTTCTTTTCAGTTCTAAGTAAGAGTAATTAAATTTTTCATGCCAGACATTTCCCAAGAGTTTCCACTGCCTTCAGCTCCAGAGGTTACAAGCTCACCTTGGCAAGCAGGAGATATTATCAATGTTCCTTCTTTAGGCCAGCAGCAAGGTACTTCTGTCACCTCATCTTGAATTAATTTTAGCTATCATGATAGTGGTGCCTGGAAACAGCTCTCCAGGCAGAAATCCCCAATTGTACTCACAATGCAAGGATTTAGCACAAGCACATTCATCTTCATTAGTGGAAACATAATAGGAACTGCAGCACTTAAAGACAATACGTATGTAAGAGTATTTAAACAAGAATAGCTCCTGAGCGCAATAAATACTTCATGCTCACATGAGCTGCATGCCTACAAATCAGATGCGTCTCACTGAACCATCTGCTTTCACAACATCTTCCAGTCTGTCTTTCTCACTGCGATGCAGCGTGGGTTGCGCCGCTCCCTGAAAGGATTTGGATTGAGCTAGATCAGATAAAGAGAGCCCTTAGTGGCTGGTACCTTTAAAACTGTTTCTAAATTGTGCATCAAATACTTGTCAAATTACTGTGTCCTGTAATTGAAATTACTGAAGTGGAAAAGATACCAGGTAAATGGGTAGGGTAGTATTGGTAGGTTCCTCTAAAGCTTACTTCTGATGAGAAAGTCAGTTCCTCTTGCAGCTAAAATAAATTGTCCTATCTTCGTTACTGATGTGATCTTGCACAGCTTGGACAAGAATGGGGCTTTTATTTCATCACCGTCGAGATAATACTGCAGGAAACGTGACACAGAAACATCTTTGTGCTGAGCTGACTGGTGTGCTGTGTCAGATGTAGGCAGCATCCAGCTGCCTTCAGCTTCCGTGGAGCCTAGCAGAGGGCTAACGAAACTTCGTGACACTACAAGGCACTTGCATGCTTTTCCTAAGAGGGTCATGGCCAAGAATTGTCCCCAAATCCCAAGCTCTGACATTGGCAGCTGCTGCAAGAGGCGGTTTAAAAGGTGGTGAGATCACCTGGGAAGTTGCCTGTGAGAACAGAGACTAACCTTGCACCCCTCTGGGCTCTTCTGCTGGATGAGAGCTTCATCGCTCTGGTGTAACACTACTAGTTTGAGATGCTGAATGGCAACAGCAGGGTATCAAGGACCTGAGAGTACCAGGGTGTGTATCGTGACAGAGGCGGAAAGGCAGGACAGCAGTCACGGCAGCGCAAAAAGCAAAGCATGGGGATAAAAGTCTTCTAGTTCCCAATACTCAGCTAAGTATTACGGGAACTTAGGTACTGTCCCAAAACTTCCTTGAGGTCAGAAAACCTGGGGAAATTTGTCTCAGGTGAGATTATCTAAAGATCTAAAATATCTAAATAATATCTGAAATATCACAAACAACTGTTCAAACCTAAATACAACTTAGATATAACTACAAGCTAGATATTGGCCTCCATTAGATGCTGAGATACCTTGTAGTCAAGTTGCTGGACTTCTGACAGTTATAGACTTCAGCCTGCTATTTTTTCTCTCTTAATACTCCAGACACCCCCTGGTGTCTGAAGGATCTGTTATCAAGACAGAATTAGACAGACAAACCATTGACCCTTTAACATTAAATATTAAAAGGATGGTAGAATGTCACCTTAGATGCCTTCAGTGCTATAAATAGATTAATAATTATTTTGTGCAAGAAAGCCTAGACATTTCAGCAATGAACCATTTCTAGAGGTATCTATATTTTCTTCTGCTGTATGAACTATCACTGAAGATTCAGGACTTCCTCCTAGGTGAAATCAAGTTCCTAATTCTACCAGAGCATCATAAAAATAAAACCAGAACAGGTACTATTAATGGCTCCATTACAGTGCATAAAAGCAAAAAGAATACTTTTCATCTAGGTGCTGCATTTTGGATTACATCTATGCTATGAAGTTTTCCAGTTCTAAGAAAAAAGAATAACGTCTGCTTCTCTAGGCTGTAAAACCACACAGCTAAAGCCTTGCCTCGCTGTAGTATTGCCATTAATTTTGGAGGAGGAGGGGGACAAAAACCGTATTTCCCAATAGGTCCACCCAGTATTTTCCAACCACCTACATATAGTTTGATGTTAGAAAAATAAATGCAAAAGATCTGTTACCCTCAAAGAGGACTCTTAACTGCCCTGGCAGCTAGCATCCAGAAAGCAGGCAATTTGAAGATCAGGAAAATAAGATTTCAAAATGGGAAGGTCTTTTCAGAATACTGAACAGGTTATTAACCGCTTGCCCAAAAGACATCAAAAGAAACGTTACACCCAGATCTCCACATCTTAGAATGATGATCAGGTTTTTTGCTTTTTGACAAACCACTAATTTGGTTGACTCATTAAATTTGAAAACTAGCACACCCCCTTCGGCCAACAGTAAGAAGAATAATACATTTTAGGTGGCATAAATTTTTTTATACATTATACTGCTTCTATACCAACACCTAGCAAATGTCTGCACTCACGTACCTATCTTCATCTTATTACTAACTCCTTTTTTTAAGATAGAACAGTGTTTCCAAGCAGTGGTTCCTGAGCAATAGCCTTCTGACGGTGCCTGTGGCCAAAGAAAGTTGGCGACAGCAAGAAAAGGAATGTAAAGCATGTTTAGCAATACTGAGCTGCTTTGCTCACAAGCCAGTGAAGTGCAGAGGTTTTTATGTCTATATCAGCACTTCAGACTTCTCAACTAAAGCGTTGTTGTTTGACAATATTACCAATTTTCCCCTGCACAAACAATTTGAAAAGCGAAATGCCCCAAACTCTCCTGATTCCATGCCTCATCGCAGCCTGCTGGACACAAGGACGTATTATTCAGCATTCAATAACAGTACCTTAAAATACTTTATAGCAGCTCTGTCATTTTCTAAAATTCTTTAAAAAAAATATTTTGATAGTATTTCTTAGTATAACAGCATGTAACTCTGACATGACAGATCTGTGTTTAGCTACACAAAGCAATCATCTAGCATGTTGGTGAGAAAAAACAAGTGAGCCTTTTCTGGGCTACCCAAGCCTTTTGAGGTCTGAGGGCTTGCTATACCACAGCAAATAGGGGAATCCTACATTAAAATTCAGAAAAAAGCCTAAGTAACTTTTCAAGCAGAGAGATGGTTTTGCAGGAAGTCTATTTGTTTTTCATGCATCCAATTCCATTCTCCTTTGCCCTCTTGAGCAAACAGATTTTGCACATTCCCTGCGATATGTGTAAAGTCTCCGAGTAAATGAAGCTGAACCCATGTCTGCTACAATGAACAACCCTTTAAAAGAATACTGCATTTTCACTTAGTCTTGGGATTTTAAATAGGGTGAAGTTAGAATATCTTAAGTATTTCTACTGGCCAAGTGAATGAACTCCAGGAAATATTCAGCCATTCAGCTACACCTATTACAGGCAGAAGCTGAACACCCCAAGCTGGGGGAGGCTTGAGAGTTTGGGATGTGGTCATTAGAAGAATCAAAGACTGTGATCCCAAAATTGGGGATGAACCAAAGCCTTGGATCAAACTTCACCTCTCTCTTAAGTGGGCCCCCCTAGTTGAGAGGGTTTCATTTGTTAATCTGTGTTGAAACAGCCATTGACAGGGCACCTTCACAAGTGGCAGACGCTATATTTTAAAAGAGAAAGAAGAAAAAGCCAAACGCCAGATGAACAGATTCCTAGCTGAGTGGGTGGCAGCACACAAGCAGCACAAGCCTCTGCTTTGGAAGAGAACAGAGTGATCTTGTGGTAGCTAAAGATGTTCTGCTTATATATGTTGTCGTGAGTAGCGAGAACACATAGGATTTGATCTGCAAATTTTGGTGCTGCTTGCCTATGCGTGAGCTTTAACGCCTGTGTGCTCCCAGCTCTAAGCACCACTTAGTGCATCATCCAGGTTAGCAGCAGTCCAGAAACAGTTATGAAAGTCCAATCTGGCCACACCACTAATCCTTAAATTGCAGGGAAGGATTACTAACCACGATGTATCTAAGCATTTAAAAGGTGACGTGGCAAGAAAAGAAGCAAACCTAATCCTCATATTAGCAGCTTCATTATTTTCAGGAGAACACATCCTCACGCTGCTGCTGTGTCTCCTGCATGGAGACACCATCTCACATCCTAAAAGAAGTGAAGTTACATTAGCATGAGCATATGCTTTCAGCAAGGCTTATCAGCTGAGGCACAGAACTGCTGCTTTGGGTTCTGGAGCGGGATAACTCTGTGCCAACCAAAATCTTTGTGTATGTGTCTGTTCTGCACCACACAGTGGGACAACAGCACAGAAACCCCAGATTCTGTAGTCTGGTAAAACTAAAGCAAAAAACGGAGGGGCGGGGATGTTCTCTAGAAATACCTCAGAGAGGTAAATGCCAGGAGAGAAAAGTTAATCTGGGATAATAGGCAGAATTTGAATGAGAACCAATGTGTATCCACTGGCCATTGGGAAAAAAACCACAAAACTTCCTCCTCACTCATCCCCCAACCTACAAAACAGTAAGAATCTGGGGAAAAAACCAATAACTGGAAGCAAAAAACTTGTGACCAGTTTTAAAGATTGAGTGTGATAAGTTCATGAAAGCAATTCATGGTAAAATTGCCCATCACAGGAGTGGACTACAACTCAAAAGGCTGAGGAAGGTGAAATGCTACATATATTGAAACCCACATTATTCCTACATAGGAAAAACCACATTCCTACATAACCTAAGTTGTGTATTGAAAACATACGAAATTTGGGAAGAAACTCCCCAACAAACCAACCAGAAAATATGAGTAGAGACATTCTTTAGTGCAGGCTGGAATTTGAACAGCCTCCTAAAGGAACCACCAGTAATCAAAGCGATATCGAATAAACACATGCCATTTTCTTGGCAAACACCCCGAGACCGGCGAAGTGGTGGCACACGATGCCAATCCTAGAGTAAGGCAAAAGGCCGAAACTTCTCCGTACGCGGCAGCCAAACACCTTCCTGAGCGGCAAGAAAAACCCTTCTGCAGTTGACCGCTCTGCCTTTATGCTTTTACCATGAATTGCCTAACACTAAACCAATTCATATTCTGCACGTACGTACTCACTGCGTTGTAGAATGTTTGAGGCTTAATCTTGCTCTGACACTTATTTTGAGCCTCAAAGTAACTTATTCAGACAGTTTTTCTGTTCTTCTGTTAGCAGATAGGCTAAGTAACATGATTCTTAGCTCCTCCTTCAGAACCTACTCAGGCAAAACAAGACTCTTCCCATCTTCTGGGGCTCTGTATCAAGCCAGTATATCATTCTCGATAATATTCTGTTATTTGCTGTAATAACATGAAAGAGAGCAAATGCATGCAGGGGAAAGAATTTCACAGGGTATAGTCATCACGCGCAAATTCTATATTCTACTCTATTTGTTTGAAGGCTAGAAAGTCAAGCTATTTTAGAGTGATAATTGACTTCTATTTCAGCACTGTAAAGAAAAGAAATGTCATCCACTGTGGGCAATTAATTGCATTACATATTCACATACACCCACATTGGTTTGGAGAAGGAAAATACAGCTCTGACAGCTACGCTCTCATAAAAAATAAAAACCCAACAGATATATTTAGAGATTCTAGATCACCCAAAAGAAACCAAATCCTAATTTTATGTTACTGACTAGTACTGGAGGCAATAACCTTCACCTAACAGTTTTCTTTATAGAAATTTGTTGATGGGCACAAACCAGTTTTTGTTTCCTCACTTCATAGAGCTCAGCCCTTCAATGTCATTGAGGTCCCTGTGCTTCAGTCAAGAAGAATATGGCCTGTTCTCCATTTTGGGGGATTGCTGTCTCCAGTTCCCTTGAAGGAACTGCTCAGGTGCAGAATATAACAGAGATTTTTACATCCAGAGTGAAGCAGCTCTTAACGTTGCTTATGGTTAGGCTTGAAAATAGAAATATCAGGTAAGACATAAGCAAATAAACAACGATATCAACTGTTGTTACAAAGCTAAACCATCATGCCATGTCCTCTTTATCTTTCTTATTTTTTTGGAAGGGGGTAAAATTGGTTTGGTATGTAAACTTTAAGAGAATAGAGTTGTTAATATACCTGCAGCTTAGATTTTGTATAAGCCTTTCTATATTATTGAATTTGACTCTGAGACTCCTGGCATTAACCTCCATTCTCATTAACGCTGAGATTAACCGTGTTTCTCACCCCTTCCCGCAACACCTACCGCAAAAGTAAGTTAACTACAGCTGTGAATGAAGACCAAAGGCCCTGCCTGCCCCCTCTAACGAGCTGCCGTCTCTCCAGACTCAGCACAACTTTCTCCCATCTCCACACTGAACCACGCACGGGAAAAACCTGTGCCTCTAGAGCCAATGCTCCAAACAGCATCTTACCTGCAAAGAAGTTTTAATACTATTAGTTTATCATTTAAAATAAGCCAAAACATAATGACACCAAGTCCCACTTTTTTAACAACACAGACAATTGCTTGTTTTTAAAATTCTCAGCCTTGCTCAGTTCTCCACTATTTGCAAAGACACTGGTGCAAAAAGGCCAACTCTTACTTCTGCTTAGGAGCAGATGTTACCATTTTCCTTTTCTCTGAGTGAAGGGCCAGAGCATCTTTTCCCAGGCCTTTAATTTACCAAGTCCACCTACGTCCTTTTGAACCACGAGACATTTAGAAAGACACCCTGCCTAAACAATAACATTTAAAGAGACGGTAAATTTATCACATTGAAATGTAAGTAAAAATCTTGTTTCTCTAGGCAGCCCAAGGAAAATACATGATCCTGCACAGCTTTTTCCATCCTGCCTTCGCCACACGATGCTATCCAGTGGAGCCAGCTCCAAAGGGGAGGACTTGGAAAGGCCACAGCTCTGGAAGCAGGCACACATGGCAGTCCCTGTCCTCCTCGTTGCTTCCCACTCCCTCCAAGAGCCTCAGGCTCCTGGCAGTGCAAGGAGAAGCTAATCTGGCTATTGAATAGCAGAAGAGTAAAAAGGCATTAAATCCTCGAGCCTGCTTCTCTCCACTTTGTGTACAGCCCCAGTCCACACGTTCTTTTCTTTCTGTGGGGTCAGTAGCAAACAGTTGCAAGTTCTCCCTGGTCACCATTGTGGGCACCTAAAACATGCTGTAAGATTTATATGGACAAGTAGTAGCACCCAAACCTTTCTAACACTACTTCTTTAGAATTATTTCTTTCTATAAATCAAGAAAGTCTGTGGTTTTTATTTGAAGGAAAATATTAATGCCAAAAATCATGCTAAAATTTCATACAACAAATCAATCATTCCTTCAAGGAAAGCCATCTCGTCTTTAATCTCACCACTACTGCAGCCGGATCTCAGAGGACATCACAGATCCAGACGGCATTCTTCAACGGGGCAGAGCCGGACAACATTCTGGGCAATACCAACACATACATCACTGTTTGCCGCCCAGCTTCTCTTTCACTGAACCTCTGTGCTGCGTTTCCCAAGTCTGCTACGGCACAGATCACGCTTTGTTTGCCCGCCTAAAGAAACCTCTCACGCCAGCTGACATATAGACAGCCCCTTCTCTAATTCCTGGAAGTCTGTAGCACATCTGATGAGAATGAAGTGGAACGTTAAGGAAAAGAAAGGCAGCAAAATCCTGTGTCTTAATATGAGGATGAGGCCCACAGAATCACATTCCTAAAAAAGATATGCAGATCTATTTTGCTGCTTAGAAAGATCAGTGCTTTGTGGAAAATCATAAAACACTAAAGAGGCTCAGTGTTTGGAACAACTACCTTGAGAAGCTGGAAAGGAACCTGTCACCAAGACAGATGCATTTATAAAATGTATCTCAGGAGACAGTCGGGTGTAGATTGAATGTGTCAGATTTGAATTGAAAGTGTCAGATTTGAACAGAAGCCCAACACAAGAGTTGAAGGGATACTCGTTCGCTCACCTATTTATTATTTTATATTTGTTGCCGCTGAAACGAATTGCAGAGCTTCCACCAGAGCAGAACTGGGTGAAAGCTCTAAGGCAGTCTAAGACATAGTAACCAGGATCAAAGCATCCCATTTAGAGAGATGCAATGATTGTCGCTTGCCTAGAATCAGCTGCGGGTGTAGCCTCGCGAGCGAATGAACGCTGGCCAGGAAAGCAGAGGGGAAATGGAGAATGTTTAGGATTCATTTAATTGCTGGCCGCGATTGGTTTATGATGCCTTTTATATAATCCCAGAAATTTTATGGACAGAGCTACAGGAAGGCATAATCTTTACTTGTCTATTTCTGTATTTAAGAAAGAGAGTCCTACATTTTGTATCTATTTAAATACCCGGTTAATTATTGCTACGCAATGTCCATAGCCAAATGCACACCCATTTAGATGATTTTTTTTTGTTCATAATGTTGCATTTAAGCATCAGTCATTTCCATTCAGTCTCAGCATAAACAGTTTCTCTGGAAGACAGCCCAATTAAACAGATTTTCTTATTAAGCATGCCCCAATTAAGTGATGTACATCACTATCAGCTCAGTTTCTATGTGATTTTTACATACTGAGCAGAGTACAGGGAACATTTTACGCTGTTTTTAAGTTGGTCGGTGCTTGTGCAAAGAAAGTACATTTTTACATTATTTTTAACAAAACAACATCAAAGGTATGAAATCTAACCTAAATAGGAAGACTTCTACTGTAGTCCTTTATGGAGTTTTGGGAAGAAATTACCCAGTCTTCCTTTTAAGCATTTTATTGAAGCAAGTCTCTGAAGAGAAATGGACTTCTGGCATCCCAGTGCTCTCAGCAGCACATCTCTATCGAGGCGGGAAGGGGCTCTGCTTTCTCTGGGCTTCCAGAAACCAACTTTGTAACTCACTCTGTGCTCCAGTACTACATAATAATTAAATTTAATATTAAAAAAAAGTAAGTGTAATTCAATTTAATTAATTAATTTAATTTTTTCCTGTGGGGAAAAGAGATTCAATGACAACTCCATAGTGATTTCTTAAGGTTAAATTTCTGGCACGTGGCAAGGAATCTGAAACAAGTACTGGCCATGTGTCTTATTTTTACAAGATGATTACACTTAAAATCAACAACCCTTGTGCATTTTATTAGATCAGCTACTAGTTCATCTGGGGTATTAAAATTAAAAATGAACACTGAAAAGATAAATTAATTAAAAGCTGTCACGTGTTAAAGAGTGTTTAGGTGTGCGCTGGGCATTACTCAATACTAACCTTAAGCCTTTACATATTGTTTCTGTACCAAACGTTGCTTTCTAAATCCGTTGCAGTCAAGCAGCTGGCATCACTTTGCAATCCACATCTTTCTTATTTTTTAAAAAACAGACATTGGAAATGCTAAAATAGTTACCCCATAAAACAATCTTCTGACTAGATTTTTCTGTCAACTGCAAGGAACGTGGTGCTGGGGAGGAAAACCTGACTGTCACTGTGAATTGTCACTGTTTTCTGAAGGGGGTAAGAGTTTCCAATTTAACATCATTACATTGCTATATTAGTCCACTTTTCCCGTTTTATTGTAATAGTTCAAGCTTTAACTCCAAACATTATTTCCCAGTTTGAAAAGACGCAGGCCTTGTGCCAAAAAGTTAAATGAATTACTTTGGTACCATCAGAGGTTGAAACACAACCATCTGGTCCACCAAAACTGCTCCGAATTTTTCAGTATTCTTTAAATGGCACATGCTGAGAAAAATCCTGGTCCAGCTGAAGTAAGTGGCACAACTCCCACTAATTTATATGAAGCCAGGATTTCATCCAACATATCCTAGTGAGAACATTTTGCATTTCTGGACTATGCACAGATTTTGTACCGGCTATAACTGCGTTGGTTGGGTGCGAGATTTTTTTCTTTCTACAGAAACAATAAAATCAGCATTACAATTTGTGAAGAAATGTTCAGGGTGGACAGAAACAAACACTGGCAAGCAGCACGCTTTCTTACCGGTGTTTGCATAGCAGGAGATGGAGAATTATTCCCCTGAAGGTACAGCAAAAGGAATACACATTTTTTTTACTTTTGTCAAGTCCAGAGTATTGACAAAACACTGAGAAAAATCTTTTCCTGGTGTAATATAATAGTTCATCGACTGTCAGCAATGCATGGACTTCTGGTTTCCTGAACTGCACAAGTAGTATACCACCCTTCTGGTAATATATTTCTTTTAAAATGTACACACAGGCACCCACGTGTCACCAAAGGATCACAGTCTACGAAAGCAAATTATATATTCCAGAGTAAACCAGTGAAATTTTCACACGAAATACTCTGCTAAAGAGTAATGCTTGCAGTTGTTTCAGGTCATTTAATTTGGCTTTACTCCACACAGAAAATGCTCCACCTCGGGAATCAAAAAGGTTATTCGACGGTTTCACACGCAGTGCCACCATTTCCAGAGGCTTTATCCTGTGCTTCACAGCGAGGTGACACAGTCAGGCAGCCAAGCTGGCACAAAATTCTTCTTGTGGTTTTGCAGTAAACAGATGAAGACAGAAACCTGTGCTTTCCACGATCAGTCGTGGTTTACTGGCCAAATATATAGGCTATTTAAAGATGATTTATTTTACTGTTTATACTAGATATAAGGTAGCAGCTGCTTAAATGTATGTGAGCATGCACACACGCATTTAAAAGTATATTTGCACAAGTGTGATTGCTTTGTAAATAAGGTTACTCTGAATATTTTTAGATGCAAATCAATTCTGTTTTCCACTCTACCGGTAGGATTAAATTTCTGACATTGGTGAAATCCAAAGATCCTAAGTTTAACTTAGTGTTTCGAGAATGATTCATAATGAAACCCTTCTTTTTCATAGCAGTGGGATGCCACCTATTTTCTTCTGTTTTGCTCTGAAGATAGACATTAGAGTGTACCCATGAGGAGTGGCAGTAACAGTCAGATTTTAGTAAGCCTACCAGATAATACTTCAGCTATGCTCTGGGGGAGGTGGAGAGGGGAAAACTTGCAGCCACAGGATTCCACATCCATTGCAGAAGTGCGACGTGAAAAAGCTTATTTCTACATGCGTACCTTTTTGACATTGCCAGTTTCGAAAGGAACAGATCAGTGAGTTTTTCAGAGAAGAGGAAACTAAATATCAGGTCTTTATGCATCAGACAACTACTGAATAATAATTTCCCTCAAGGAAAAAAAATATATACATGCTGAGGTTTGAGGAGGAGTGACATGACTTTTCCTCATAGTATTTTTTTTTAAAATAAAGATTTCTAGTTCCTGTTGTAGCTCAAAAAATCCAAACATGCATTTAGCATAGTGTCGTGGATCCGTAGACATTGATGGAGTGTCTCGTAATGAATATGCCTACTGTTGCCTAGCAAGTATAAAGATGTGGAACATCTGTATGTCATCAACAAACATATAAAGCTGTTAATTATATTAATTTTCTGTTGTCACATTTTAAATCTTTTTATTTAGGGCTTTTATGCACTAGGATTAAACATTTATTGTAATTTTTACTTCATTGCTGAAGATTAAAAACAAATGAATTTTCCTCAACAAGCCAGCTAAAGCCTGGCTCAACCCATTTTCCTTGAGGGAAAAAGTTGAAACCGAGTTAAACAGAGATACTTCCATAAACTTGTTTAATTAAAATAGCCAACAGTTATTTTTCCTGCTAGTTTTACATTTCAGCAGCATCATACTTCTCTGCAGGTAGCCATCTTCACATAGCTTATTTGATGTTTATGGTACTAGAAAATTCAGCCTGTAATCATGGAAACTAAGGGTTTCCAGTCCCTGTCCCCCCTGTCCCGTCCCCCCCCCAATAATTCCTTCATATAAATAAACTTTACATTTATTTATAACATATACAAATGTGTGTATATATATTATCATATATATATATACACACCCCACACTCCTTTTTCAGGATCTGAAGTTCTACAAATTAATGCATACTATATCCGACCAGTTTCCTATGCTTAATCAAGATACACAAGAGTATCTTCTCATGTAAAATATATGGCAGTCCTGAATAATTTAAAAAGGCTCAAATGCTCCGCTCTCTTTGATTTCTAGATATTCCCTGTCAGAGGAAAATACAAAGAATACCTCTTCCCCTCTTTGAAATTAAAAAAAAAAAAATCTTTTGTGGAACCTGAATTTTACGTACTAGCAATCTGAGGGGGAGAGGAAAGGGGGAGCTGCTCAGGCACATTGTGATTATTCCCAAAACAAACATTATGCTCCCAGAATTCTAAAATAGGAGAGACTTTTAGTAATAGTCCAGCCACATCAGGACAAAGATACAGATAACTCTACCCTGAAATGACACAGTAGCAGGAAAATTAAGATATATTTAAATTCGTGCTTGATTTAAAATAGTATATATTTTCCTTTCTACAGTATTGCACAATATTCTGTCTGTTTCATGGTTTTCACTTAAATCTCAATTTCTAGATTTTCTTCCATCTACTGCTACAGCTTTTCATAACTGAAGATCATTAATATTTTAAAGGATTTAATCATTTGGGATGTGTATATTACATTTGTAAGAATAATTTGCAAAATCATTTATGGTTATTGAAAGTTAATAACCCATCATCCTCCCACCCAAAAAACTTCAGACCCTAAAGAGATGAGAACAATTTTAAGAAAGGGATTTAAGCAACTTTGAAATACCATCACCTTCAAACCCATTTTCCTCTCTTACTCTTCATTGTATTTGCAAATTAAAATGGCAAAACAAGATTGAAGCCAATTTGGTTCCAATTAATTCTGTACCAAGACGAGGCAAAGGGAATCTAGTGGAGCGTCATTATGAGCCTGAAACAGAAGTGGAAGGGATCAGTGCTGTTGCGCCATGAGGTGCCACACCGTTTCATTTGAGTTTTTTCATGTAGACGGTTCAGAGCATTATGTCAAGATCAATTAATTTGTACTCTTTAAAAGTAATGTTTTTGAGGCACCAGTGTAAATGAGTCATCTGTATTATTCATTTTTCTAACTAGGAGATTGTTTATAATAATTCAGTATTTATAGTGGTCTCTTGCCCTTCAAATGCTGATCTAACGAGAGCTGCAATGTCCATATAACATTCAGGAACATTAGATAATAAACTAGAATCAGCACGAATATATGGCTGTTAAGTTTAACATTTAATTACAGCTTTAAAAGGTAGAAGGCAGAAACATTTTTACTGGCTTTTAAAAAAAAAGCCAGATTTACTCCTAGAAATGCTGGCAGAGCATTCTGAACTAGGGGTGTTTTGTTTTGAAACAGAAACTCTTAGAAGAATTAGGATGTGATATTGAAGCGACATTAAAATTCGGTTTAAGGACAAGAAACTGGGCGAGCATTGTTTGGTGACAAGGCGGGTCCAGACAACCTTCAGAACCAATTACAGCGTTATCTGCATAAGCCTTTCTATCATTGAATCGTAATGTATCTTGGAGACAAAAAGCAACAAAACCCGACATCTGTCGACAGTCAATGGAGAATTCATAAGGAAGAGGAAACATTCAGAAAAGGAGAAATGCACAGAAAGGAAAAATCACACACCTCCCCCCTAGATCCGAATCTTCCCGCGACACGGTCTGGTGTTGGTAGGCTGTCCACATCCACTACGCTGTGGCTTTTAGGACTGGAGGGTACCTGAAAAACTGGAACCTCGTTTCTGCTTCATTATGATTAGTCTCTACCAGGGAGTCTGGTGCCATGCAAGCCAGAACTGTACCCGGCGTCAACAGCTTCTGTACGTAACGGCAAAGGGACACACACATCATTCCCGTTCAGGTCACTAATGGACCTGGTCAAAGTCAGAGAATTGTAAAAAAAAATCCTATTTACAAGCAGAAACAAAGGTAATTTATTTTTAACTATTTTCCAGCATTTAAGCATTTCAGCACTAGATATTCCCAAGCAAACGTAGCCTGGATGACCAGACCGTTAAAATCTTGTCTCCGAGTGTCAGTCCTAGGCAGCCTGCTGATCCTGGAGCCCCTTTCCCACCTTGCCCGCCGACGGAGCGCGGGCAGGCAGCGGGGCCGCATCACAGGGGTGCCCACCGGCTCCCAGCTCTGCAGGCGCTGACCCCGTCGCCCAGCAAGGCAGAAGGCAAAGTTTTCCAAGAACAGGCTCTTGTGTCGCCTGCTGGGATAATAATCCAAGGGGACCTGTAAGAGGCAACAGCTCCTGGGCTGGCCTGCTTCAGCTGGGCTGGCTCTCTTCCCACAGGCTTTCGGAAAATTGCCCTTTCTCCCAGAATAAAAGGAGTGCGCTAATTCTTAAAAACCCTATGGGATGCTGTCCCACCTAATGCACCGCTGTCCTCCCCTCTACCTCCCAGGCAAAACAGGAGAACTTGCTATAAAGGCACATCATGTATTTCTAGTAGAGTTTGTAAAAGTTTTAAAAAACATCCTAAGAAACAGATGTGGTAAGGATTTGACAAGTGGTTTAAATTAAAACATACTGAGATCCTAAAAGCTTAGAAAAGCCTTTACTGGAGAGGAAAAATATTAAATAAATGCTTCCTACATCTTAACTGTTCTCATGTGCAAATACTAACTTGTTATCTACTAAATTATGTTAAGCAGATGTAATTGGAGAGAGGACCTGCAGCATAAAAACATAAACCTTCTATCTTTAACACAGTAATTATTTCACATTTATTGGCTAGAAGCCAGATGCATTCTCATGTTTATTACAAACTCCGGTTAAAAAGATGTTATTTAGCTATTTGTGTTGGTAACATTTGCCTGTTCCAAGCTTTCACGAATTTTATCAGTTCTGCTGAAAATCCAAGACCAGAACTTTGTCAGTTCTGTGCAAGGAAAAAAGAGGTAAATTTAAAATGTATCTGACTACAATCTCCCATTTTTACCTCTCAGCTATATCCAATGACAAATCTATTACCTGCATGGCTGCACTCTCAGGGAAAGGGAACTAGGTATTTTTTCCCCATATTTCATCTGGTTCTAACTTTTTCTTTCCAAAAAACATAAAACCTCCACAGCTGTTTGTGTCTGAAAGACAAAATGAGCAGCTGTTGCTAATTCAAAGTCTCACTGATCACTCCACCTGGCACAGTGGAGCTGGAACCTTGTTGACTTCAATTGTCAATATACTTCATGCACAGCCTGAGCAGAAATTAATTCCATGTCCAGTTCAAGTCTTTTTGGACACTTTCAATTTAGCTACCACATTCTTCAAAAGCTACGCAGCCTTTTATTTAAGATTCAGTCTAAAGAACACCCCAAAAACTGATGAATGTTTGGATTTTGCAGAGCAAGTCCTTAATTGTCTGTTTTGTCTTATATTGCCAGGATGACAACGCGGCCGATGGAGAGGGACACTCTCCCCTCAGATGCTCAAAGGTATGACAGGTATCTGATGCAATTCTCCAACATGAGAAATCTTCCCCAGAAAAGCGAGAATCCAGCCTTTCAAATCCAGCCTTTCAGTTCTACAAATCCCCGGATCAAAAAGCTCCATTAAAGATTATTAAGCTTACTTAAGTTTACCTGAACAGCTAAAATGCTAAATGCAATTTAATCCCTTAGCTCCCAGCATTGTCTGACAGCTTAACTAAGGCAATTTAATTAAAAACAACAACTTTCAGTAGAAGATGCTATGAAAGGTCAAGCATTTACTATCCTATACTAACAAAAGTAGTAATTACTTGTCCTCAAGACAAGACTGCTCGCTGCCTGGTGTTTTGGTCAGCTCAATGCCCGTCTAGCACCGGCAATGACTTCCCCAGCACGTGGCTGGGGTGGTATACCATGGGTGCGATCTCTCCTGGACTTCCCCAGCCGTGGTGGTATACCATGGGTGTGATCTCTCCTGGACTTCCCCAGCCGTGGTGGTATACCATGGGTGTGATCTCTCCTGGACTTCCCCAGCCATGGTGGTATACCATGGGTGTGATTCCTCCTGGACTTCCCCAGCCATGGTGGTATACCATGGGTGTGATCTCTCCTGGACTTCCCCAGCCATGGTGGTATACCATGGGTGCGATCTCTCCTGGACTTCCCCAGCCATGGTGGTATACCATGGATGCGATCTCTCCTGGACTTCCCCAGCCATATGCGTTATACCCATGGTATACCACCCCCTGGTATAGTCTTCCAGGTTTTAAGAACCAAGGATTTCCTGAGCCTTAAACAGTATATTTGTATTTAAGAGCTCGTGACAGATTTCTCCTCCACAAGTTTGTCTAACCAGCGGTTGAAACTATATAAAATCTTAGCATTCTGTCATATTCTGTGTAGCAAACAAACCATCACACAGGAAGCAGGTGCAATTGCAATGGTTCAGTGGCATACTAACAGCAAGGTGGTTTAGAGGAGTTGACACAATATAGTCACCTTGTTCTGAAAGCCAGCACCCCATCCAAAACCCTCTCTAGTAATTCTGAGTATGTAAGACAAAACTGTAATTGGAAGCAGACATAGTGTTTCAGACTTAATGCACTGCGCAAGCTTAAAAATGTGTTCATGCCAAAATAAAGTCCATGTATATAAGAGTTTTGTGCTGCCTTCCAAAATACATCCATTTCCAAAGCAGCCTGGAGTTTGTGTACCTGGTGAAGAATGCGACAAACCTGGGTTGGGGTCTGCTGGCGTATTGTACCCTGGCTACCGTGTATTCCTCTAAAACAATGTTTGGTGTTATACTTTTCAATTTTGCTCAGCAGATGGGTATCTAAAAATGAAGTGTGAGCATGAATACTGATGACTTTGTACATACAGAGGAAAGAAAATGCAGGATGCATACCATTCTCACTCAAGACAGCAAGATTTCAAAACATCTTAAAATCATGGAAAATGGGTAAACTGGGAACCCAGGAAAATCTTATTTTGCAGAAATTGACATTTTCAATGAGTTTTTGGCTACAGAGCTGCCATTATGCCAATGAAGATTTAAACAACAAGGTTAAACCCTTCATTCATCAGTAATGCCTGTTTACTTCTAACGGCTCCTTCCAGAACAGCCAAAAAGCTCTTGCGTTTGGATTAAATAAATAATCCTGTCAACCATTAAGGAGCATTTAGATCAAATCTGCTTCAATTTACAGGAGAAGCTTGGATGATCCAAGACTCACTTTTTTCGTGAAGAGCTAAATTCTCAGCACGCCGCTCCCAACGCGGTGTCCCAGAACGCGAGGCAGTGCACTGGGCTGAGAAACCGTGAACCCGAATAGAGCGTTCTGCCCTGGAAACACAGCGATTTGGGAAGGCGACCTGCAGATACTAATGGTACGTTTTGTAGGCTGGCTGTTAGCAATGCCCAGCTGCAGTTCAAAATCAACGAGGATGGACATTTGACATCTCGCTCCATCCAGAGCCAAGGGCAAATGCAGAATGGATCCATCGCTTTGGTCTGTGTTCCTGAAGCGGAATGGCTGCCAGGAAAGAGGCGGCCTTCACATATTAAATATGACAGATAGCCACCAGCAATAGGCAGTCACATTAAGCCTGACATTACGATGGCAAGGTGTGGGACTCTGTCAGCTCTCTCAGTGACAGACGCCCACCCAAGGGACAGCTTTGTCATGGCAGAGCCTGTAAAGACCTTGTGCTGCTTGCAAGAGGAAAATGCTTTCTAGAAGTGACGGCTATTCAAGCTATAATGAATGAAGTATTATATATGTATAAAAAAAAGGCTAGTCTAGTAGATGGGGAGGAAGGCATTGATAGAATAATAAAATTTGACCAAAGCAAAGTCAACGAGAGCCAGACAAACTCATTGAAAGGTCTAAGTGGAATGTCAGATCTAAAGAAAAATCCAGAGCGGGTTTGCTGGCCCCTGATACACGGCAAGTAAATGCAACTGCACCAGTTCATTCTGCTCCGCAGGATTCCAGCAAAGGATTTCCCCTTTACTTGTCAGAGAAATCACTAAGGTAAGCATTGCATCCTGCCTCAGCATTTTTCAAATTACTGAGATCCTAAGCCTTTTTCCTTTCATGAAGCATTCCAAACCGACAGTCAAATTTCTGAAAGCAGAGCCTGTTCACCCTATCTGCAAAGAAACTGGGAGACCACATAGTACAGAAATCTTAAAACCTGTAAGATCTTGTCATCACCAGAGCACAGACTTTCGCAGGATTCGGCTGTCAGTAGGTGTTGGAACCATTAACTCCAAATAAAATCCACTGAAGCTCTCCAAATGGCATAATAATGGGAATAATGGCACCCTGGGCATGACTTCCCAGAAAAGTTTATAACTTGGACCCTGCAAGCAAGAATAAGAGACCGTTCAAAGCCTGTCACCAAGTAGGAGTCGCAGATGGGCTTTGCTAGGGCCTCCAATCAATCTCCCAATAACTTAGCATAATTAGAATATAAAAGACGCTAACTTTGATAGCACGACTGCCCAACTTGCTTGGCTGCATGAACTGCATCCCCCTTTTGAGTCACCATTCTTTAAATGAAGATGGACATTTGGGGGAAAGAAAAAGCGATGTTAACTGTTTGTGAGCATGTAAACAGCCTTCAAACCAGGACTTTGGAATATGGTCCGATAGATTGTTTTGTTCATATTCTGCATTTTCTACAAATAAAGGATAGTTTCTTTAAGCCGAATAGATTTCTGGGCAGTCAACTGATCTTAGAATCATAGAATCATAGAATCATAGAATTGTTCTGTTTGGAAGAGACCTCCAAGTTCATCGGGTCCAACCATTAACCTAGCACTACCAAGTCCACCACTAAATCATATCCCTTAGGGCCTCATCTAAACGCCTTTTGAATACCTCCAGGGATGGGGACTCCACCACCTCCCTGGGCAGCCTGTTCCAATGCCCGACAACCCTTTCGGTGAAGAAATTTTTCCGAATATCCAATCTAAACCTCCCCTGGTGCAACTTGAGGCCATTTCCTCTTGTTCTGTTGTCTGTTACTTGGGAGAAGAGACCAACCCCCATCTCTCTACACCCTCCTTTCAGGTAGTTGTAGAGAGCAATAAGGTCTCCCCTGAGCCTCCTTTTCTCCAGGCTAAACATCCCGAGTTCCCTCAGCCGCTCCTCATAGGACTTGTGTTCTAGACCCTTCACCACCTTCATTGCCCTTCTCTGGACACGCTCCAGCACCTCAGTGCCTTTCTTGTAGTGAGGGGCCCAAAACTGAACACAGTACTCGAGGTGCGGCCTCACCAGGGCCGAGTACAGGGGGACAATCACCTCCCTGCTCCTGCTGGCCACACTATTTCTGATACAGGCCAGGATGCCGTTGGCCTTCTTGGCCACCTGGGCACCTATAATCATCTTCCTATAATCATTACTATTATAAGCTTCTGCTTTCAGAAAAGGGAACAACACTGCAGCTCTAAAACATTTCAAAGTATAAACAGACAGATTCCCATGCATCCAGTCTAATAGCACCTCTGAATCTCTTATCCATGAGCTTCCAGATTTGTTCTGTATCCTGCACAGTGCAGACGTAAATGATGACTGCTGTTGCAGGTAATTGAAACTAACAGCGTGATGCCACCAGGTAGCATGACATCCCGTATACATTTGTTATCTTGGTGAGGATCCATCACTCTAATAAATACATTTCACATTTGGGTACAAAATCAGATATGAGTTTGGACAAGACGATAATGACTTCATAAATCTTCCAAAGACAAACTTCCCTAGTGAATAGAAAATAATCTGCTTTTTCTAACCCAAAAGACAAAAATACAGCACAGCACTTGTTTAAATAAAGGATTTCCCACTTGGGACTGTTTGTGCGCGCAAGGATGTATTGCAATAATCAAAGGCAAAGAAGAGGCAGGAAGAATGATCAGCCCAGAACAAGACACAAACTACCTACTTCTGCTGCATACTTGTATACTTTAAGCAAGTTTTAAAGCTTTCTCAAATTTTCCGTAGTTTATTATGTTGGAAGAGCATCATTCTGATACTTTGATTAACAAAATCAAGAAAAAAAACACTGCTTTAAGGATTTGATGTGGTTGTTTTATCATGCATTCAAAAAGGCTTCTGTAGGGACAGATGGTGTTACCTGGAGTTAGTAAATCCTAGCATCCCTCAAGCATAAGAAAAAGCAAGAAGCTGTTTCAAGAACAGTTCCAGTTTTGGAACTAGGCATAATCTAAGTGCAGACATTGTCTCTTAATTATTAAACTTACTGAGCACTTTATTAAAAACTCTTCCACAGCAGACACGTGAACTCTGATGAAAACAGCTCACTGCTTAGGGAAAGGGAGGCACAGCAACATGCAGCAATATTCAGCAAGACAATCTGAGAGTATATGAAGCCTGTGGTCTGGAAAAGGACTCTCACGTCCTGATTGTATCACTGACTGCCTAATGACATTGGACAAGTCTTAGTTTTACGTTATTCCCTCTCATTTTTACTGATGGATATGTGGATAAAAGTATTTGTGATGAAATATTCCCACCCACAATAACATACTAAGGGCACGTTACTTATGACTTATATAACACCAGGATTTTTTTTTTTTAAAGAGGATTGTGTAGTATAAAGGAATAACATTCTTCAAAACAGAAAGTATATGCAGTACAACAGCAGCTATAGGCAGACCGGTGGACTGATCAAGCTCTTCTTCTTCTGGCTAAAGTGCCTTTATAAATCACTTTAACACAGTCAGCACTGAGTAAGCTGGGACTAAAGGAAAGTGCACGAGCCAACTGCCGTGAAAGACTGAAAATCTACTTGCTCTGCTAAAATAAATGTTTAAATAACAACAATAATAACGATAATAATAAATCAATGAAACATTTAAACTGTTTTTTTGAACTGTCACTAATGCCACTAAATGTTCTGCTGAGGAAATGGGGTTTGGTTAATAAAACATTACAGTTGATTGACTTCTCTCCTCAAGTTGTGCGTGGTTACTTCAACATCGTTCCTCTCTGCCAGGGCAGCTGGGAGCTCTGTGCCCATGTCTTGCTGGAACTTCAGGAATTTCAGCTGACAGAGAGCCTCACAGTGAACAAGGCTTTATAACCTCTCTGAATTCTCCCACTTTCTAGCAAAAGCTTAGCGCTCACCCATCTTTATTTTCGTCACAGTTGCTAGGATGCCTTGGCGACAGACACTGGAAATACCTATGATTCGGAGAAAAAGCTGGAGGCAGGTGTAATCCACACCAGCCCAAAAGGCATCGATCCCTGCGCTGGCACAGATCCCTTGCAGTGGGGCAAGTGCTCCCAGGGACAGAGCAAATCCGCTTGCTGCCAGCTCAGCCTCTCCGCACCTTACCTGCCTCCCCAGCTGGACGCCAAGAACAGATCTCAGCCTCTCACCCCGGGGGAGGGAGGAAAAGTGCCTCTCTTAATTTGGGCACCCGCCTCAGCCAAGTCTGAGGAGCACTGGATCTGCCCGGTAGGGAATTCCTTCTCCTTGCTGGGGATCAATGTGCAAAGCAGCACAAATACTGCACCTTTGCTGCTCAGGACTGCGCTTGCTTCGACTGTAAAATCTGGTGCCTGCACGGGCTGTTGCGACCAGACACCACAAGTCTTTACAGAGGTGTCCAGAATCGACTTCCAAACACCACAGCGATGCTTCCTTGGTGAAGCTCACGCAGATGCTGGCAGAGATCGTGCTAGAAACAAAGCACAAACGATGCATGTGCTTGTTTAAAAGGCGCATACAAGAGGGCTTTTTCTTTTAAACGTTGCTCATAGAATTCTGCATTTTAAAAGGCAATCACAGTAAGGCAATTAGTTAGAATAAAATAACATTTTTCAGGGTGATAAATTAAAATAGTTTCATTAAGTATTAAACATCTGTTTTGAAGGAACTGCCCCTTATTTACATAAAATCTGTGTGTCATCCTACAAAATGAATGCTTTCTGTGCTAATACTGTTGTGAAGGAAGAGCTTTGTCAAGTTGGATTCATCCAAACAACCTTACTTGCTTTACTTTCTTATTGAAAAAAATGTCATTACCAGACTGACTGTAGTAGGAAAATTACAATGTAGTGCTATACCATAGTTAAAAATCCTTTTGGCCTCTAATGTTTGATGGAAAAATTGTTCTGAGCATAAAAGAACAGATGCTGACAACCATAGCAATTCTCAGTGTTCATGCCAGTGAGCCATATTTTCTTGAAAAGGCTATTCATAACATGAATAGTGCTTCATCTGAAGAGAACTCTATTATACGAGCCGGTATATATTTGCAGCAAAAGGGACCCCCCGCACACACCCCTATTGATTTTTTTTTTCCCTTTATCCAGCTTTACTTGTTCTACACCCTCTTTTTGTTACATTAGCTGCTTCACTGCTCTGAACGCTTCTTGTTTACACATTGCCTAAAACAACAAACACCAGGCAATTCATAATATAAATGGGGAAATGTGTTAGTAGACTGGCTTAAGAATCTCCAAAATGCAAAGTTTTATAAGATAAAATTCTAAGAAATCTGATTTGTATATCCTTTTATGGATAGTTTTCTCCCTAAAAGCACCCACAGGTGCCGTCCCCCCATGCCCAGCTACAGGAGCATCAGTTGTAGCGCTAGTGTAGATAGACCACTGGAGTCTCGACACAGCTTTTTCAGTTGTGATGTTCAGCTAGACTAGAGAGCAATGACAAAAATATCAGACTTGCCCAATCTACAAAGCAAACAAACATTTCCAAGTACCTTCTCATCAGACTGGGTATCCTGCACGTTGTGCAAAGCAGGACCATACTCTATTACCGAGCTGTCAGCTGCAGCTTAGCCACGGAAAGCCTTCCTCATGGTCGCATCTGTGCTCTCTACGTTCCTGGCAGCAGAAGCAGCCATTTAAAACTGCTGGCACCGCTCAGACCCTGACAACGGGCTGGTACGGATCAGGTTCCCACTGAGACCACATGGGTAGCGGTCCAGCTGAGTTCCCCACCCAGGCAGCAGCAGGAGGTTCACCCCTTGATGAAGAGGAGGAGGGAACTTCCCTCTCACACTGACAGAGAAAATGTCCTGCAACCCTATAGTCCCATCAGCTGGAAACCTGCATAGGTGACCACGGAGCAAACCAGGTGCGCTGGGTCGTCATCGCCATACACATGTTGGTTTACAGAAGTTTCGGCGGTTTAGGAGGGCAGCTCCAAGCCTTGTCTGCTCCAGCATCCCTTCCCCAGCCAAAGGAGAATGAAGGCCCGCATTTCCCGTGGTCAAACAGCAGAGCGAAAGGTCACCTTTCCTGCACAGCCCTTGGAGCTTCATCTGCCAGCTTCCACTCGAGAGCGAGGGTGCTGCACAAGACTCACGGCTAAAATGACTGCTGAAAAAGAGCTCTTGTGTATAAAGTACTAACAGCTTTATCAGGGCTGATGAATGACAGCTGAGACAGGACTAAAACGCATATTTAAAAGAAAGCAGTGTCATGTTAAGGTGACATTTTCAAAAAGAGTCACATACATGAACTGAGCTGAAATGTATATGATATTAAAAATTCACACACAAAGTCTTCCTCTCTTTTATCTTCTGCAGTAACTCTACATACTCTTCTTTACTTCCACACATAACTTTTCTCAGCAGTTGCTACAAACCTTTTGACATGTATAATGTAAATTATAGAATTAGATTTTATGTCAGTATCGAGAAAAGGAAAAAACTCATCTTTAAAGTTTAGAACTTATGCTCTAAATAACTATCAGTTAACAGGCTCCTGAATGAAGCAAAAGGTGGATTTCCAGGTTGGGTTCAGTTCTTCTGCTTCCTGAGTTTAAGAATCGATACAAAATCTGAAATGCACAGAATAACCTAATTAAATCTTTGTTTCTCTGCACCTGTTGAAGATTTCTATCCCACTCCTTATGTCAGTAGACAGGAAGACTTATTAGAAGGGTTTTTCCCAATAAAAGTAAAGTTGTTTTCACATACATTTATTATTTTCTTGCATTTTTATGTCTATGTCACTGCACGTAAAAGGTGCAGCATCAATGTTTTAGTTTTAAGATTAGATTAGAAACCGGTCTTAAAATTTGACTAATAGCAACACAACATAGGTCTAGTCCATTCCATCAGATGTGTAATCTCTGTGTTTGAAGCAGGTATGATGAAAGAAGGAATTAAGAGGCAGACTACAATATCATCCCTAAAATACTGCTATAACACCATGTGGCTCTATTAAACAACTTTTACAAAGCTAGGAACTTCCACACGTGCTGAAGCATGTTGGTACTAGAATAACACTTGACAGACATTTGATTTGCAGTATAGGTATTGCCTTACTGTGTCCCTGCTCAAGGCTGGTAGCTTGGCAATCAAGGACACAAAAGCGAGGACACTCCCATCCTCATCCTCCTCTTAAAACATGACTATCAGTACTCAAACTAAACATACTGCAATCAAGACTCCAAAAAGCCCAGTTACATTTATCTTTGAAGTGCCTGGTTCATGATAAATTACTTCAGTTACATACATGGCGAAAATTATGCAAGTATCACCTCTAACATAGGGACGTTTCCTTTTCTCTATCCCATAAGCATGTGTTTTCAACTGAACTCTGAGACATCATATCCCCTGCAAAATAGCATGCTTCCTTTCTTAAAAGTTCTTTTGTGGAAGAATAGCCGTTTCAGCCTATTAATCTGCACCTGAACGTAATATTTTTAAAAGAATTGATGAAAATTGTCTCGTATTTATCTGGATAGAAAACAGATGATATTGGTAAATTGTTGAGTAAGGCTGATCACCTTTTAAAAAGTTTAGGCAAACACAAGGTTTGGACAACCGAATTGCCCACCAACAGCAAAACAATCATTTTTGTACTGTACATGTTCGACGCCTGTACTGATATCCTACTCGAGGCTGCAGTCTGTGTAAGTGGCACAGTGACTTTTTCCTGGGGGTGACAGAATACATTTATTTAGATTCCAGCTTGTCATACAGCGCAGTCTCATGCCCCAGAGCGACTTGACTTATTTTGTTGTCTAGCGTAGCACAATAGCCGCTTTCAACATCGAAACCGGTTTCTGACATTATATATTGTCAACTCCAGTTGCAGACAGCCAACTTGAAACGACGGCTGTGGATGGAAAGCACGCACAGCAAACTGGAGCTGCTTGACACCAAGCCTACCTTGGAGAGCCAGGTCATGCATTCCCTGCCAAATTCTGTAGTTCGTCACATCTTATCTGTAATGTGCACAGAAAATCACTGAAGCACAAAAGATGTGATGTAAAACCAGTAACATTTATGATGCAAGTTACAAAGTCCGCTGATTGTCCCTGCTGTTTTGAAGGCTCTTCGTTTGCAACGGGCAGCCGAGCTTCTGTGGCTCTGCTTGTTTGTCATCTTGCACCATTTTCTTTTCATACCTTTTTCTTATTCACGACATACATTAGATGGTTGTCTCAGGCGTTAAAAAGCAAAAAGGAGTGTTTAACTAGTCCAGCAACGCTAGATGCATCATACCTATGAAAATATTCTCTTTATACTAGACAGCAATGCTGCACCACTGAAGTCCTGGGGAGCACTGAAATTCATTTCAGAGCAGAATGAGGTCTTTGGAGATCAAGCTAAAGCACAGATGTTTGAATTAATCTTCCAAAGACCAGAAATTCTTAGTGAAAAATAAATAAATCACTGTTATTACTGTTAAGAGTCCAAGGCAAAGACTTGCTGACCCTTAAAGTATGACAGAATATTGCATAGGCAGGAAAATATATCAGGCTCGTTATGGAGATACAAGGAGAGGATGCTTGTTTTCACATGGAAATTAATGAATAACTGAGCTAGGAATTAGTTTTCACAAATTCCGATGCTCTCCTGAATTTAAGGCCCAAAGCTGCTGCTCCAAGTTTTCTGCCTTCATGGAGATTTGCTTACCCAACTCATGAATCCTTCAGCAGGGCAAAAGAATAGTTTCTACAGAGTTGGCTCTTTTTCTGTTTCCTCTTTGTAGAGACAAAGTCAGCTTGAGGTCAGCATATCTAGAACTGACTTCTTGCTCCCAGGCATACCACTGTGACATCTTATTTATTTTGGACAGTAAATTTAACATCTGTTTTGGGCTGTCATAACTAAGTCATCACTTCTTGCAAGTCCTAGCAAGGATGAGATCCCTCTTCATCCACAAACTCTGAATTCTTATCTCAGTCAAGCCTCGTTGTCTTCCATACTGACCAGAGAAACTTGTGTTTTCCTGGCCTAGCACAATGAGGTTCCAGCTTCATTGCTATTAGTAGCAGTGCTGGTAGTTTTGGACACTACCAGAACAAATTCGTCATGTATTTTAAACACATGCATGCACAGGCATATACAAACATATAACCCAAGATGCAAGAACATCTTGAGGATCCTCTCTGCTTTTACGTATGTCTTCAAGAGCAATGTATTCCTGTGGACTCCAGTTATACGCCACCAACATATCACTTTGTCGGGTCTAGAAGCACAAAGGCATTAAACAATCAAACTGTTGAGTTACCAGATGAAGTAGTACAGATGTTACTGCATGTGTTTTCACAGATAATCAAGCAGAGGAACTCAGTGGTTAACTGCTTAGCCTAAAGTTACACAAGTGTGCGACAGTCAAAACTACAAGAAAGGCATTTGACTCTAACCCGCAGTTCTGCATTTGTCAGTCTTCGGTCACGGCCAACCTGGTATTCCTCACTTGCCGACTTAATGTCCTGAGTCATTTGCCATCCCCCACCGGGCAGTAAGTCACTTGCATTGCTTTTCTTGAATCTACACATAGATAAGCTTTGTCTGCATGAAAAGGAAAAATGTAACAAACAGTGTACGGAATTTTGGTGTAACCTAGATCAGCTACAAAGTAACTGCAATAAGTTGAGCTAAAACAGAAACAAAAAATACTCATGATGCCTTTCGGTTAAGTCAGCTTTAAAATATCTTCTCAGATCAAACTGTCACCGACTTTTCTGAAAGCCTTTTTGTAAAGTAGGAGAAGATAGATCTGGGCGAGCATTATTCTTCAGGGTGCTTCAGCAATCAGTAGTTGCAGAAAAATACACAACTCTTGCCTGAGACAGCAGACCTATTTCATGTGATAACCATTTCACTTTTCACTGTCTTAATGGGAATTTAGGTTTTTCAGGAAGCCCATAGCTATGGGGAGATCTATGTTTCAGCATTAAAAATCTCAATATTCTTCATGGTTACATCAGTAATAAAAAAGAAAGCAAAAGGGTAATGTTTAGGAAACAGCTCTTTATGCACACACACACAAGCACAGGAGGACTCCAGCTCTTCTGTTAATAGTATATAATAGAATTCTATATCATTTTCTATTTTCTAATGCACTGGAAAACTCTCTCCTTGACTCCAGACGTCAACAACCTCCACAATTACTCTGCTTTACCCCAATATGTGAATCAGCAGCTCTTGCCAACGGGTGATGTGCCAGCTCCGGGAGAGCAGAGCCCTGCCTCACACATGTGCAACCTGAAGAAGCGGTGGTGCACACTTTTCGGGAATGACGTGCACTGGAGTTCAGGCACGCAGTGTGACCAGATCCCCTATGCCAATGAAATGCCCGCTGCTTTCAGTGTGGAGGAGGTTAGTTGCAAAAAGGACACACACGCTTATACTCCTAAAAGTAAATGGCTGTTCCTGGGGTAAACTTTCCACACAAAAGGAAAGACTGCCATTTTGCAATGGGAATCAGCCTGCATACAAGTAACAAAACCACCTCCGGCGACTCAGAGAGGACGTGCAAATGAGGGGTTGTGACCAGGAGGCCAGAGCCGAAGCGGCTGCAGATGCCGTTGCACGGATTGCCCAGCCGGGCAGTGCCAGGGCAGCGCTGCTCCTGCCTGCAGCCTGGCTCTGGGGCGTACGGCATCCCTCCCGCTGCCGCAGCCGACCTGCCCAGCCATCGGATCAGCAGAGAAAGGTTCTCTTTTTTTGGATGGATCAAGACAGCCCATTGTATTTGCTGACAGAGAAAACATCTTCCATCTGAAGTGTTTTACTTGTGCAGCGTGAATGACACGGGTCCAAATTCCTCCACCTCCTGATGGCGTTTTAAAATGGATCCAACACTTCAGACAATGAGCAGAATGCTACCCCAAAACCATCTACGTAGCCTTTAAGATCAGTCACCCGTAATCGGGGCCGGCACACTGCCAGCCAGCTGTGAACCGCAAAATGCATGCCCCCCTTAGCCCAGCGCCCGCAGCCTGAAGCCACAAGCCCAGATCCTGAGGAAGACTCTAAAGCAGTCACGCCATGTTTGGACTGGAGGTTTTTTTGGTGTCCTGCCATCTTGGAGACCAGCTAGGGTTCACATTTACCTACAGGAAGCTGCAAATATCTGAAAGGTTTAATTATCATCTCCCCTTCACTAGCAATGAAAATGTAGTTTATATTGCTGGGAAAAATATTCCTATGTTGTTTCTTATTATTTTGCATGATGGCAGTAACTGGCATGACACTAATGCTATATGCAACTGTTCATAGTTAAAAACAGACACAGATGTAGGAAGAATAAGCACAGAGAGAAAAACCATCTATTACTTTTGGGAAAAAGGAGGGAGAATCTGAATAGGCGCAGTCTACCTGATTTTTCAATGAAGTTTTTGAATCTTGTCAGAAAAGGTTTTCATGCATTACAACAGAAAAAAGCTTTGAGAAACAGATGCACTTAAACAGATATAAAGAGATAGATATATATTTACTTATTTTACAAGACACAGTAATAGTTTAGTGATCAGGAAACTATCCACAGAAAGCAATGCTGCCTAGTCCCTTTGGCGGACAGGTCTATTCTACATTATCCTGACAATTATCTGAGACTACTAAAGCAAGGCCTGTGTCTTAAATAGCCTATGTTGACCAGAGAACACCCTTCATGTCCTTCAGATATGAAAACAGCGTGTCAAGGACTCATTGTAAATGGTTTTATGAATAAGAGATCTGTCAGAGTACGTGAAATATTAAAATGTAAAGTTAGCATCCCCTTAATAGATATTAGAATTTATAGAGAAAAAAGATTATTCTCTATATTCTATATTATGTTTTCCATATATTCTATACATAGAATTTTCTCTATTCTAATGTCTCCTGAGCAGACATCAGAATTTATGGAAAAAAATTATTTTTCCTAAAGCAAAATATTCTTCTCTACTGAACTGTTGCCTGATATAATGTACTAGAGTTAGAACCATCAAACCACTGTAGCATGTATTAACCTACAAACCATTTCTTGTTTTACTATTAAAAAGCCATGGTACCAGTGTATTAAGTATGGCATTAATGCATTAAGTAATAGTTGAGCAAAAATACAGGCACTAGACAGATAATCAATGAGAATTAGATTTGCCTTAGGCACAGAGTATACTTTATTACCCCATCTTCCAAAGCGTTTTGATATGAAGAAAAAGAACAAATAAACTATATAGTGAAAACATTTCATACAATGAACCGGTTTTGCATTCCCCCTTTAGACGTGTTTTATGAAAAAAAGAAAGAAAAAGTATCCACTTTGTAAACAGATGTGTATTTTTATTGGCCTTGATCCTTACGGTGAAGTCTGCTGTGAGGCGCGAGGCTTATTTACGCTCTAAAGCACCGAAAAGCACCTGAGTTTCACAGAGTCAGTCCCAGTGTTTCCTCCATCAGAAAAATTATTTGGTTTTAAATCAACCCGTGTCCCTAGGCACAGAACAGATGTACACATCAACAATACAAAATACTAATGAACAAGTTTGTATGGCAGAATTAATGACCGTTGATGAACATTAGTTCTTTAAATATTTAGAAAATAAGGAATATTTTGCAAGGCAAATGAGGGACTGTTATTTGTCTGTTGCTAAATAAAAAAAAATATTAATAATGTTGAACATTATGACACTGGAGTCCCAGGGAAGATGCAGAATATTAGTGCAGCTTGTAGAAGATAAAATAAAGACATGAATACCAATTATTTTTCGAGAAAACTCCATGAAGACTATATTGTATGAAAACTGAAAGAACGAGACAGTATATATTGCACATTAGCAAAATCTTAGGTATTCCGTCATCAGAAAAAGGGAAAAAAAAGAAATGAGGCACAAATTACAAGAACAGCAGCAACTCAGAGAAAGAATGAAAAGTACCACGGTCAGTCAGGTGGAGGCAACATACGTGGCTGACAAGAAAGCGAATATATGTGCAGCACAGTGCTGCTGCTCCTTTTAATCTTTTATAAACTTAACAGAGCATTTTACAGGGAGGATAAAACCCGCTGACCGGTGGAGCGATCCCAGCAGTGGCATTCCCTCACGCTCGGCAGGGCTTTACTGCCTTTTTATCAGACGGCGTATCGGGGAACCGGGCCAGCAGCTGCCTGTGCCAGGACCGGGGGATCTACGCAAGGACTGAAATGTAGCCCATACTTTACGTTTATATCAGAATTTTTGCCATTTAAGTGAGAAAGCTGTCGTGTCATTTGTTGCTAACTGCATGCATTTTGCCCATGTGTAAAATAAAGACACATTTATGAGGGGGATCCAGGTTGAGCACCGCAGACCGCGAGGTTACCGTGAGAATCACCTAAAGTGGCAAACCGCTGTTTTAAAAGCCCAGTTTCCATGCCTGCATGCTGCTGTGTCCCCAACCTGACCGCGCACACCAAATTCACACGGCTTTCAACCGCACGAGAAGCCCACGTGCTTTTCCCTATGTGAGAAGGACGAAGGAGCGGACAGAAGACCCCAAATTTATAACCTCTTTCTTGTACATCACCATGCGCAATGAGGTTGTCCTCCCTATTTTTGTAAACCTACTAACCAGCTGCAAGTTCATTTATTTACTTTTGGCATTATTTTAACATAACTGACTGAGTAGACTTCCAGATCCTGGTGAAGGCTAAAAAAGCCCAACAAAAAAATATCGAGGAGCCAGATATCTTCCCAAGTGCAAAATGCCCCTCTAACCAGGTTCATGAGGCACCTGACGAGGAGTTAAACTAAAGGTCACAGTTGCTGCCACCATCACCCAGGTCTAGGATCCGTACACGCAAGCTGTCATACTTGACACCAATATCAGCTCTGACAGGTGATTTACGCAAAAGTAACTAAGAAATAATAAAACGCTCACAGAAGCAATTACAGGAAAAAAAAAAACACATCATTGCACAGCTTATGAGACATTCAAACTTCTTCAGAAAAGGATGAAAAGGTCAAAATGGAAGCTGTAAAATGATGTTCAAATAAGCAAGGAACTGGCTAGTCTGAGTCTTCTTATATTCTTAAGTTTAGCAGTATTCTGCGACATTCATATGACTCGAACATCCTTCCTGGCAATGTCACTGATGGTGTGTGACAGTAATGTTTTGCTCTCCTGAAGCTCAAAGTTGCCAGAAGACATTAATTCTTCTACTAAATTCCCCAAACCCACAAAGCCAGGAGATGCAGTCACTTAACCTCTGGATTCCCCACACAGCTATTTCAACATATTGGCGTGACTCCATTCCTGCTCTAAAAAAACCCAGTAATTCATCAGAAGTCAAGAGCGGACTACCAGATACCTGCAGTTGTTTGCAGCCATCTGTATCTGCTTCCCACTTCACAGGGGATCTCTGGTAGTGTTTAACAGAAATATCAAAGGTAAACATCGCTGGAATGTTTTTGGAGGGCAACCTTTGAACAGTAAAAGAAGAAAAGAGCTCACTTTCTTCGGTTACCAACTCCAGAAGATTACAAGGTGCCAGCACACAGTGTAATCAGTCTGTATTTTTCTGATTTAAATCACCTAATGAAAAGCCTGGAAACAACCACTGAGCTTTTATTCCTTAAGTTTTTATTGAGACAGAAGACTGCTTCCCATCCCCATATACCAAGAGGTTATAAATAAAATATATTGAAATAAGTTTCTCAAAGAAATGAATGCCTCCAGCTTCTTACCTCCCTAGGAAGAGTCTCACATCACTTATTTGCTTACCCATCTTACGTTAACCATGACATAATTCTGATCAATGCAGCTTATCATTTGCCATGCAACACCACTAAATGCCTATTATTGTATTATTAATATTACACATTATTGACATTTGAGAGCTTAATTATTGAAATTTGATACTTAATTGTTGAAATTTGATAACTTATTGTAACAAGGAGTTTTTTCTGCAACTTTAAAAGATTGTTTGGGAAAAAAGCCCGAGCTGCCTCTTTTCTGCTGACCGACACCAGCAACGCACAGTCCTACAAATGTAATTAACGGGGCCTAAAAAAAAAATCACACTTGAAGTCAGGAAAGGGCATAAAACAGAAATCCAAGTGGCCTCTTTGTTTGCAGACTGACAAGTTAACAGAAACTTCTGGCCTTAAAATCACAGGAGAGAGTTGAAACTTTTAAGTGATAAGAGAACAATGGGTAATTGCAATTAATTGCTGAGGAGCGCAACGCTGGCACCGCAGTCCCGGCGGGCGCAAAGAGCGGAGGCAGAATTCAGCCCGAGCTCCATCTGCGGAGCACGGAGACCAAAAGCAAACACATGCAAAGCGGCACACGTGAAGGTCGCCAGATAACAGTCTGAATGATTAAACGCTGCCAGAGACCTTCCCGGCACCAGCCCCGAAGCACGCTTGTCCTGCCACCATTTGAGAGTCTGCTTGTGACAGTACAGCTATGGATTTCTGGCACCAGCGACCTTCCCCGCTGGACCAAATCTCTCAGATGTGAGACCACTGACACTCTTCAAGAAACAGCAATAAAAGCATACATAGAAGCGTAACTGATGGTTCCCCAGGTGCTGAGCTGACCCCACCACCTCTTAGCAGACCTCGTAGACCCCACCGCACCTCCCAAAGGCGCTCATAGTGTTTTGAAGTACGTAACAGAAACAAACACATACTCCTTTTGCCTCTTTCCGTAAGCAAAGCCAGCACGGCTCCTGCAAGCATCAACGACCACGTAGCGAAACCTTGCACGTGCTGGCCCTGCTCCCACTCCGGTGTGAATCTCTCCCTGCCGAAATCCCCTCTCCCAGCCCTCACAGTTCGGGATGGCAGTGCAGCGGGGCGGCTTTTTAAGCAGATGCTGTAAGGCTGATATTTGCATGGGGACTGCGGAACTAAGATTAGGCAGGCTAGTGATGGTCCATGAAATCATGGACCATGAAGTGATTTCCCTAACAAGTTATTTGGGATAATAGAAGCCTCATCTCTGGAAACATTCAAGGTCAGGTTGGACGGGGCTCTGAGCAACCTGATCTAGTTGAAGATGTCCCTGCTCATTGCAGGGGGGTGGGACTAGGTGACCTTTAAAGGTCCCTTCCAACCCAAACTGTTCTATGATTCTGTAATCATTACTGATACTATTTATTACATTATATTTAACCATACACTTGTGTATTTATATATACACACACCTTTACTGTTATAATATTTTAATAAATACATTATTATATAATGTAATAGGTCCTAATAATTAGAACCGCAGATGTAAACTCTATATTTGCAAAAGTACTATTAGTGCTAGAAGCCTTTCTGCATTTGTATCTTTGTTGTAGATAAAAAGAGCAAAACAAAAAAGAAAAAAGGCAGGATTCTTTGGGGAGTAGCGATACTTTGTTCATTTGGAAGAGAGGAAAGAATGGAATTAAACTGATTTACTAAATGACAAAAGTTAAAACCAAGCCAAAGAGTTTCCTAGGGTGTTTCCTTTATTTCCCCCATTTTCCTTCTGTTTCGTCGTGGACGAAACAACTTCACAGCCTGGAAGTGCTGAACTTACAATGTTCTAAAGCTTTAAATGATGAAGTCAGTATCATATCCTAAATCACAGAATCATAGAATCGTTTTGTTTGGAAGAGACCTCCAAGATCATCGAGTCCAACCATTAACCGTTAACCATAGGGTATTGCCAAGCTGGCGTGAATATTAAAAAACCTTGTCAATAGATTTCTTGGGTTTTTATTTTCTTTGCCTACTAGAAAACAAGGTCGAGATTTGTTTTTGTGTTTTAAAAATGTTTTTTCTTTAGGAATCTAGTCCAATTTCCTTCAAGTTCAGTTAGGGTTATCTAAAATTTTTATGAATTCTTAATTTAAAATGAAGTTTTTCTGAAAATCCGAAACAGGTCTCAGTTTAAGTATTGAGAATATTAGCTGTCTCTCAAAAATAAATATGTTCATATTTTGGCTAACTCGTTCTGAGGTTTGAATCCTCCATGGCCCGAGTAAAGAAAATGCACAAGATGAAGAGTAAAGTGAATTATAGCCAGCAGCTATAAAGAAAAGGAGACACCTACTCGACAGCCTCAGACTGACCAAAAAAAGCAAAACCCTGCACAAATTTATCCAATGATACACAAACACACATGATATTGCACTCAAAACGTTACTTAAAATCATTATTATTCACGAGATAAGCACTAACAGGTTAGAGAACAGAAAAACTGAAGCTGACTTAATGGGCAGTTAGGCAACATTTTTCTTCTTGTTTAGAAACAAGGGCTTGATCTGCACGCAGCAGTCGTGCTCTGCTCTGAAGACCAAATGATTCGTTTCCTCACAAACCTTTGTAGCGCAGTCAGTATTGCATCATCAGCGTGCTTCACGGAGGCTCTAGCCGTGCAGCTCTAGGTGCAGACCTACAGTATATAAATACTTGTAATTTATAGAACATATCTTTCTCTCTATATAAAATATATAACATTATGTTAAATATTAGAACTGTGCAACTGAAGTAGTGGCAAGCTCAATGTCACCTTCTAACAGCTACATAACATGGTGCTACTAATGCGGGGAACTTGCCTTAGTAGTTAGCATATGGCAAAAGTGATGAATTGAAATTTGTAAGAGTTACACAATAAAAAATCATAATCAACAGCAGAGTCTGTGATATAATCTGTAAAGAACTGATTGCATATAAGTAACAGAGAGTCATTACTTGGGCTTTTTGGGGTTTATTGCTGGCCACTTGGACTCCATTGTGCATTACAGGGTACTGTTACGCTTGCCACACGCAATAAAGTTCTGCTGAAAGAAATATGCGTGACAAATTCAACATGCAATTGAGTTGTGTGGCTGGGCAAAACTGAGCGAGTCTGGTGCCGGGGAGAAGTGGGATTAGACGCCTGCAGTCAGTTGCGCCCTGTGCCACAAGCGAGTAGCAATACCAAAGAGTGTAAATCTCAGAGAGGCAAAGGTTCCCAAAGATCAAAAGTGGCCAGTGAGAGAGACTGGTCACTGGGACAAACAAATCTCGATGGGAAGAGTCAACGCTGCAGAGCACCCTGGAAGCAAGGAGGATGTTTCCGTCCTATTTGGCAGAAGTAGAGACACACATGAGATTATGGTAAAAACATAGTCACTGATTTTGGGCGTCCAATTTAAAACATCTATGCTTGCTTTTTTGAAACTACCTAACACTGTGTGGTTATCTACATATTTAAAACACAACTGTCAACTGCAGTCAGAGTTATAATGTTAAGCAATTCTATTAATTGGACTTAATTAAAATTAGCTAGAAATCCTGAGGCACCTGCAAACTGAAGAACACAGAATTTAGGACCCCATGTGAACAGGTGAGTTCAAGTGATGTAGAGGTACACAGAAAATCCATGGAGATGGAAAGGAAAGTCATTTACCAACAGTTGGAGTTTCTTCAACGTAGAGAGTCTTACATGCACATTCACATACTCAGTGTACATGGGTAAACAAACTCTTCAGTAAAAAAAACCCCTTTGACTCCAGCATTACCCATGGGCATCACACTCCTTGTCCCTCTGTGTCTCCATGGAAAACAAGACGGACTTTAAAAATTTCAGTTCCAAAAATTAATTCTTAAAATGCTGCCCTACTCAGGGTCCTTTGGCTTGAAGTGATTCAGGTCGTGTGCTGGACCACACAGGGCTTGTGAGACAAAAGTTATTGTTTGATGATCTGGTGCTGGCTGAATAGATACCAAGTCTCAATCACTTCTTGACAAAAGAAGAGATGAGGGTGAGCAGTAAAGAGGCATTCCCGCCAAAACATTGGACAGGACTTCCCATAATCAAAAGAGAGTTCAAATCTGACCGCAAAATTGTGATCAACCTGTCACAAGGGGTCTTTCTGAGTCATGACAGTACAAAGCCAAATGTCACACTTGCAAATCCATATAGATTGCAAGGCTCGCCTGAGTATGCAATCACGTTTGCATAAGCATAGACTCCTGTCCTGTCCAGTGCTGACAAACATCAAGTCTAAGCAGAGTAAGTAGAGTAAGCAGAGTAAGTCCTCTAGTCTTCAATGGACCTATCTCCGTGTCAGCTGCCAATCATCAAATCTAGGACAATACTTGCAAAGTCTGGCTTGCGGTGCATCATTAGACGAGGTTTTTCTTATGCTCAACGTGGCAGCCCAAGAACCAAAGCTATTGAAAGCGAGCTGCAGAAGCTCTATTCCTGCCCCGGAGAACTGCTCTTTGCTAATCGATCACTGCTGTAAGGATAAAGAGCCATCCCACATGCCCGAAAATGGACGACCATTGTCACAAATACCCTGGAAAGAATCTCAGAGCCTCCTAGAGCTGAAATGGCATTACTCTGTAGTGGTTTTGGATCCGGACTATGGCAAATTGAAGGCGCTATCTCAAACCAGCCAAGCTGCAATTTGTAAATAAGCACTCTGCAGATAAAATAATGCAAAGTGGGGTCTAGCAGCTAATGCCACTGTCACTGTTCTGTTTGACAAACGAAAGCATTTGGCATCCTGTCAGAGTCACAAATGGGTCTTCATATTCTCTTCCGCTCTGACAACGTAGAATAGTTCCACAAAAACACCTGGGCTGAGAAAAAATTACTTCAGTGACCCTTCTGGCTTACAGCGTAGCTGCCTCTTATTGACGCAGCTTCTGGTTGGAAAGGCTCCTGAAGAGTGCCAGGAAAGGCGAGCTTTACAGCAGCGGGAATCCATCCTTTAACTGCTGGAAAGGGTGTCGCAGCAGACAGGTTTCCGAGGGGATGTAATCCCAGGCCAAACGGAGCCTTCACTTCACATCTGAAGAAATGTTTGTGTGCTCCAAAGCTTACTTACTTTCATTGTTTTTTTTTCCAGCTGCACTTGTAGGTATGACAAAAGCCATTGCATAAACTCCACAAATCTCATCTCACTAACACCCTTCGATCACCACCACTACAACAGTGTTACTCCTCCTGCATCCACAGCAGCTTGTAACAAAAACCTGGAAGTCAGGAGGCTCTCCGCCTTATCTGAGGAAACGCAATCACCCGAAGCATGCCGTTTGTCAAATATCAGGTGTTGGTATCAGGATACCAGATCCCAGTAACTCGTGACAGTGTTCAGCAGGCTGTGTGGGTGCTCGAAAGATTCATCTGCTTGCCAGAAATAACACAGCATGGTTGTTTAGTACAACCCACCCTTGCACTGTCAACAGGGGATGTTGGAACAGGATGGTTGGAAAGAAGATCAAAACCCACTTGCACAAGCCGAGGGTGCCTGTCCTTCCTCCGAACATGAGCAGCGGATGAAGCAATGACTGCCAAAGCTTCTGGGCTGAGAGCGGTATGGCACCGTTCATCATTATAGCCCCCAGATGGGCCAGCGTAGGCTACTGCAACATATCGACCAAGCTTGGAACAGGATCCTGAAAGAACAAGAAAAATCAGCTCCATTTTTTTTCTTAGCAGCTCACGATGCTCTGACACCTCTGTGAAGTCCGAGTATGTGATTTCTCAAGAAAGGCATGAAAAAGCGCCTTATTTGCCACTAGAAGCAGAAATGGGAAGCAAAAGCTCTTATCTTTTGATCTTCTTGCCATAAGAGGCAGTTCCTTTTCATGTCATTTGCAGGGTTGAGGAGGTACTAATGCTTCACGCTGGGCTAGGTGGGAATTAGGACTCGATCTTTTACGTAGATCACTATTACCCACTGAAGCAAAACCCCTAAATATTTTAAAAAGTCAGAATTGCAATAGCAAGCCTTAACTAGTTTTTGATGCCTTTAGCTAAGCTTTTCATTTGAGTGCGTGAAAAATGCTTTAGTTAAGCCACCTTCTGTCTCAATTTCTCCAGCTATCTTTGTGCTTTCACAACAAATGACAAAGACGCCAGAGACCGCAGCTTCCCAGCTTCCTTCAGCACACAGCCGCGATTCACACTGAGGGCGGGTCCACTCTGTGCACTCGGTAAAGCTTGGGTTATGCGGGTAAAAGCAAATCCAGTAATATCATTAAAGATTGCATTAAAATAAATACATACAAAGAGGCTAAGTCCTTACAAGGGAGCTTTGGTTCTGGCATTTCCTTTCTTCCACTTGCAAACTTGGCAATCTCCTTTGTCAAAAAAAAAAATTGAAAAATGCTTCTTTTACATCTTTTATTTTGCACACCCACCCAGGAGCAGCGTAGCACGGTACAGTCTTTACATCCCCAGCGCTGATCTCCGTTACCTGAGATAACAGAACAGCTGATGGCAGTAACAGGTGGTCATTCTCCACATGAAAAGAGCAAGAAATCACTTGTGATGGTTCTCCCAAAGCACCAATGCCAAAACATAACCACGGGCTCCCAGCTAAGGTTTAGAAGACCATGTAATCTTCAGTAGAAAGACTCTTTGCCAGTTTTCTCCAACCTTTAATTACTTCCATCCCATGGCCTCCAACGTGACTTTCCCAGTCGTGTGGTTTCACCTCCCTTGGCTCTTTGTCGTCTTCTCCTTACTTGCACAATCCCAGTTTGCACTTGTCAAGGTTTCTGGTATATTGGGAGTCTCTGCCAGCCACCTAACTTTCCACCTACTAGCTTACTCTTATGCTTATCCTACCCCTTACCAAGTCCCAGTCATCTGCCCCAAAGTCTTAGCCCCCCTTCACATTCTTCACGTCCCGGGTTCATGTACTGTCCTACTCATCATATAGTCCAGGTTCTTGCGAAATCTGTACCTATGCTCTCCAATCCTCCTCTTCCCTACGTCACTTGGATCTCGGGTTCCTCCCAAAGCCACCTGGCCCTTTGATGCCTCACACTTTCTGCCCAGGCACCAGCAGAGCAATCACCACAAAAGAGGAGAGGAGTGGATGTCAGATTTGATCCTAAACGGGAGATTAGAAGGGAAGTAGGGAGCCTCTCTGCTCACACACCTGCTCACTCTGCAGGTGTCACATACAGGCAATCCTGCCAGCCACAGCATTTGGGAGGGGACAAGGTATGATCTGGTCAACACCAGATGTTGAGGATTCATAAGGCTAGAAGAGACCTCAAAGAGTAATCTGTTCCACCACACTGCTCCAGAAAGAATCAACTCTATTTATGTTGTTTCTGACTAACACTTGAACAACTATTAAACCTAAAATCCTCAAAATCCCAATTCAATCATTTGTTCCATTGCTCCAGTTTCACTAATGCTGAACCTGTTACGTATCATCTGGTCCAGCACAGGCATGGAGAACATTGCTGCACAACAGCTGTGTGACACTTGAAGGTTATCGTGTCTTGTTCACCCTGCCACTCTTCTTTCATTGGAGCTGAAACAACTCCAGTCCTTTCAACCTTCCTTCACAGGCCATATTTTCTAAATTTTTAATTATTTTCATTCCTCTCTTCTGGATTCTCTCCAATTCGTCCACATCTTTCTCGGAAGTGTGCACCCCAGCTGGATATGATGTCACAGCTGAGGAGTGAAGCTCCTGCATGGAGTGGAAGTATCACTTCTCATGTCTTCCGCGCTGGTGTCCTACCTATATGTCACAATACGACGTCTGTCTTACTGCAGCAGCTCCTCATGCAGTCTACCATAAACCACAGCTCTTCTAAAGAATTACCACCCAATCCCTTACTTATTCAATTGATAACTACAATATCTTCGTCCTATTGAATAATTTAATTTTAATTCTGTCTCCAGTCTATTCGCAGTCCCTCACTGATTAGATGTCAACTGCAGATGTAGCCAGCACCACTGAGGTCACTGACAAAAACACTCTGTAGTACTGGGTGTTGAATAAACATGTAATCTCTCATTTTATTTGCTAAAGTTTTCGCAGGTGAATGTGTAAAAACCACAATGTTCTGAAGACATAAGACAGAAAATTTGGGCAGGCTTTCATGGAGACAGTAAAAATGCAGACTTTGACAACAGGACACTGCCTCAGCAGGATCTGGAGCCTAGATGCAAACCAGAATGACAACACCATGTTTCCAAAAGGTCTTAGGATTTTTTTTTTTTGTTTTTAACAAGGCAAAACAATTAGTCTAATTCTCAACTAATCATTTGGCTGAATTAAAAAAAAATTAGCCTGAGTCATCAAGACATGTGATGAACTACAGCCCACATGGTTAAAACTTGGCAAAGTTATAAGCAACAGAAAAGAGGTTTTACAATGGGGAAGTCAGTTCAATATTGTTGGCAGATGGTCCCACTCAACCCAACTGTACCATGTGTGCACCAACAGATATCCACAGATATTACGGATTCACATGGGTTTCAATCACTATTTTTCTCTCTCTTCTGGTCCAAACTGTTCCACAGATCACTGTAATTGTACCTTTTTTTTTTTCCCCTGTGCTAAAGAGTTTCAAACGTGGCTTTATGAAAGGTCACAGAGAAAGACAGCACGTTACTTTGAAGAAAATCAACTTTCTTTGAAGAGCAACATGAAAGTCAGTATCTTGTACGGTTCAGTTCACTTTAATTCTTTTCATCACACTCCCTCCACATTTCAACTTACCAATAAACAGAACCTCTTACGGGCAGCATCCTCCTGCAGAAGCCTCACCACAAGCCACTACCTTGAGCTGCTTTACGAAACTGCCCCAGTCTGACTGCTGACTTTCAAAACATGCTGAGTAACGAAAAAGACGTTCAAGCAGGTCAGCAGCGCGCACAGCATCTTGCACACCCGAACATTAAAGTGCGAGGAAAGCTTTTAATTATTTGGATCATTTTCACATAGTTTTTCTTAGGGCAATAAACGTGATGGAAAATAAAGCTTGCATATATGTTATCATTAAAATGATAAGCTTAACCATTTCAAAGCGTCTTTGGGTTGTGAAGTGTTTGACTTAACTGATTTTACTATATGTATGTGTTGTGCTCATTCACAAATGAAGGTAGTGAATAGAAAAGCCATAACTGCCCTTACTTAGCTACCTCGCTCTGTCCCATGAATTAAGATAAGCTGAATATGACAGTATTTTCTTAAATGGCCTTGTTAGAGGCGTGAAACTTGCATTTCTGTGATTTGGCATACAGCTTGCATATACAAAGGAGAAACCAAACTACGTTTAAAAATGTATTGATGTACTTTATACATTTATAGTAGCATCTGAATCATCTCCCCTTAATGTGTTGCGCAACTGCAGCATAAACCATTTACCCAGGATAATATGCAGCAAGATCTTTACATTTTAATTCCCACCAAACTTAATTAACAAATCACTGTGATTCAGCCCGTGTGACACACTGGCTCTTGGATAGTATTAATTAAAAAGTATTTGTTACAAGTCAATTTTATTTCTCTGTAGGGCTTCATCAGTGTAAGGGTAAATGCTGAATGTAAAGTATGGGTAAATGCTGTACGCTTCTGACAAAATATATTTTAGTTCTTAAACAAAGAAATCGTGTGATGTGCAATGCAGAGAATCAAAAGGAGTGAAAGTCCCGTCAGGAAGCGATGGGAAACAATAAGCGTAAGGTCTACACAACAACTCATTGTTTCCTAGAGACAGAACTCCCAGAGTCTCCATGGAAACAAACACACTTTTTATCCACCACTAATTGATTTAAATAATAGATAAAAAACCTAGAATTTGGCCCGTCCAGTGGAAGCACTAACGTAATTAAAGTTAACACGGTAGCTTCAGGCTGCCTTCTATCACATTATTCAAAACCAATGAATTCTATCCTAATGTGCACTTCCTACAACTTTATTAAATCTTAACCACGTACATGCCATCAATGACAATACATAGGTGTTCAGAGCATCTCCACATTTACATCATGCTGACAGAAGCTATTATGCAACTACATTGCCCTCAGTCTGTTGACTCTAAAGAAATTGACTGTACTTTCCTAACATGCCGGTAGTCGCCTTGTCCATGTTTGCTATAACTCTCTTATTTAGGCCTTTATGGAATAAAGACTATGCATCGATTTTGCGCGAGTAAAAAAAAAATCCCTCCTAACAATCAGAGTCAGCGATTTTCAAATATGAATAATTCAGAATACGAAAAAAATCTTTTTCTCGTCCTGGCTTGTGAAGAAACAAAGTCATAATACAGTCATTTAAACTTACACTGTCTGTATAAAAATTCTGTTTATGTTAGACTTCATTGTAAAACAACCGCCAAATATATTCATATTCATAAACTAGTTATCACATTTCGGTCAACACTTATTATGCCATGTATTTCTTATTTAAAAAGAGCTTACCTGACACATCTACAGTAGGAATATATTGGAATGACCCTAAGCTACATTGCTCACACAGATATATCAATTTTCAGTGACTGAGATACCTGGCAAAACAGTATTCAGAATGACTAAGAGGCAAAGCAGAAGAAACCACAAAACTTCAGAGTTCTTATTGCTGCAATGAGGAGTGTGAAACTAAAAATGCTGCTTTTTAGTATCTGCAATTAAAATGAAATATTATTGCCAAAATAACAATCCCTTTTAAAACTAAATCTGTTTTAAGTTTGCAGGAACTGGACGTTAAAAAAAAAAGATTTTACCTAACGGATTAACGATTCACCACTGCTACTACCTGCATAACCTCACAAGACAACAGACCAAAATCATCTATAAGAAACAAGCTTAAAAAAAAAAAAAAAAAAGAAAAAAGTCAATGTCTTAGCACAGAACACAGCAAGACATTCATACTTTACCCCAAGTGAGTTTGCTCCCAGTGCACTTCTAAAAATCCCATAATGCAGCATATAGGAAAAAATACTCATTTGTGAAGCAATTCTCTCTAATATGCAGGATCACACAAAAGGATATTTGAAAAGGGTCCTTAATTTTAGAACAGAATGCTCCAAGATACGTTTTCCTATTGGAGAAAAAAGACCCAGTAACAACCAGCAGCAATCTCTTTCTACATGCCATACTTATTAACACAGATTTCTGGGTAATTCTTGTAATTATCTTCAAACTGGGATATAAAGAAATATACAAATCACTTGCATATAAAGTTTCGATACGCTTCACAGTGTTGAATTCAAGCTTGTTGTTGAAATGAAATATTCAAAACCAAACACAACCTCTAATCTGACAGACATTGATAGCAGCCAAGGAAGAGTGGGATTTGTTAATTTGATGAATTGCTGACCTGGATTCAAACCATGTAAAGTAAGTTATATGCAGAACTGCTAATTACTGCCTATATTACAATATGTCAACAGCTTTGTTGAAGAAACTCACAATAACATTTGTACCCACTGATTAATGTTTTGATATAGTTAAAAGATCTACTTGTCTATGCAAGGTGCAATTAGAATTGTTTCGGTGATGGGAGTTTCTTGAGTGTGCATTACTAAATACCAAATAAAAGTCAATTCTGACTCCAATTTATCATCTTTAATCTGGTAAAATATAGGACCTGATACATATTACTGCTGTCAGGTGGCTTAAATAGCTCGGATTCTAAGAAAAGAGCTCTTCTCATACAATTGCTATGCACCGTTTTGGCTACGTACAGAAAATCTGTTTGGGGATATAATGAAAGACATTATCTCTGTATCTATTATCGACATAATAATATCTGTTCTTAGGCCTGTGGTAGTGAATTACTCTTCCCTGTCTCCGCGCCCCCACCCCCCATCCCCCCAAGAGCAGATCACTTTCAGTGCCGTTATTGTCAGGCATATTAAATTTTCAGGATGCGCCGTTGTGGTTTCCAGGTCTCCGTTTACCCCTTGAACTGTGTTTTTAACTGGGCATTTTTACACTTAAAATGACGGAGCAGAGGGATAATAACGTTTTGCCTACTACAACTACAGAGCAGCAGATTTGTAATTCACTCACGGTAATATCGGCAAAATGAAGTAAAAAAACCCATACCTTCATTCATCAAAAATCTCTCAATGACATAGAAAAGATTTGTGTAACCCATATTTCTCTCTCTAAAAGAGACATTTTCTAGCCGAAGGGATTGTGCAAGACAACAATTTCCCATGCAAAATAACATTCCCTCTAGCTTACCTGCTCCGGTTCCTAAGGCAAGGGTGAGAAACGGAAAGGATGTACCACGGCGTTTCAACCGTGAAAAGCAGCAGATTTCGTAGCTCGTTAAAACGCGGCGGCAGTTATATGACAAATGGCTTACGGGAGCTTAAACAAAGCAACGCCGCGCTGGAGAAGCATCGTGTGAAACAAAGTCATCTTTCTGACAGCTCCTGCTTTTCAGCAGAGCTGAAAGAAGAGAGGACTCTCTGGGAAAACGCTAACAAAGGAAAAACAGAAGGAATTTGAAAGAGCCAGCCCAGCCATCCAATTCCCCGGCAGCAATAACGTAGCACCTTCCGAAAATCACCCGCACGCCTCCTTACACCTTTCATTCAACAAAGGCAGCCGAGCATCGGTCGGGAACTACTTACACGGGGTATTTTTTCGGCTGGCCTCCCCGAGCATCCGCCCGCCGCTCCCCTTACGCACCGCCGCGATCGCTCGTCGCTGGCCTTAGCAGGCGAAACGCCACATGTAGCAAAAACCGCCTCGGATGGGCAGCGCAAAGCGGCACGGGCGCGGACACACGCCCACGCCCACGCACGCCCTCGCCTTCGGCACAATGGCAGGCGGCCTCGCGCGGCGAACGCTCCCGAGGCGCGGCGAACGCCGGGCAAAGGCGGAGCGCCGCTGCCGCCCGGGCGCCGGGGTCGGGGTGCCGAGCGCCGCGGGAGGCGGCGACGCTCCGGGCTGCGGCGGGGCTCCCTCCCGCCGCCAGCGCCGCAGCGGCGGGGGGGCGGCGGGCTCCTACCTGCTCTCCCTCTCCGCGCTGCCAGAAGGGAAGAGCCGGTGGCTCCCGCCGGCGCGGGGTGCCGGGGCCGGGGCCGGTGCCGGTGCCGCCGCCCAGCCCGTCGGATGCCGCCCCATGACAGCGCGGCCGCCGCCGCTCACGGGCGCCCCGCAGCGCCGCGCCCCAGCCCCGATCCCTGCCCTCACCCTCGAACTAGTGTTCGGCTCCTTTTGTTGGGAAGGAAGGGGTAAGGCCGGATTCATCCGGATCCCGCCGATGTTCGCACCATTTAGCCCCCCCCCCCCCCACCCGCCGCCCGTTGCACTGCCCAAACAGGAGGGATCCGCGGCTCCGGCTGCACCCCGTCTCTGAACCCTAATGTGTTCTCATCTCACAGTAAGACCAAAGTCTGAACCCAGCACCTGGCTAGCGCCATAACCAGACAAATTTTTATCCCCTTCATTGACTAAAAAAATGGGGGGAACTACAAGGAACAAACCCAAAATCAGCTGTTCCCCAACACAGCAGCACAGAAAACAGCCTCCCTTCTTTCCCACGTCCTTAAATCCGGTATTTGTATCAGCTCTTCTGGGGCCCCACTCTTCCAATTCAGCTATCTACGCCAACATGTTACCAGTGCTGGGCACTGGTTTCCCGAGTTTCCCAAGGAGAACGCAGTAAAATCAGACGCTGCACTTAGTTCCACCCAGACTCTGCCACTTTTTGAACCAAAGTTGATTATGTGATTCATGATCTTCCACTGCTGAGAAAGATGATGTGTTTCGCCAGTCAGCTCTCCAGATTCAGATGCTCCCTGGACAAAAAGGCCATACTGCTTTGGACCCTGCCTGCTCCTTAACTTTTTGGCCGAGTCAGAAGTGGGGAAGTACAGGAACAGGGTCTTACAGAAAAATAGCACCCATGCTGGGTCGGACCAAGGAGCCATCCATCTCACCTGTTTTTTCGTCTCTGACTGTGCTCAACACTGGATATTTTAAAGGAAGAATGTACCTTTAGGCAAGCATTTACTGACACTCTCCCACTCCTTAGTGATTTGCAGCTCATTGAATTCCTGAGTCAGAAGCGATATTTGTGCAAGAAACTAGCTGTGTGACTCCGGAATAAACATTAATCACTTTTTCACCTGCAGTGTTCTAGAGATGACCAGTCATATGAGCTATGAGAAGTGCAGTCCGTTCCCTTTTCAGTCCCCTCATGACTAAAGCCGTAGTATACAGGGCACAGATAACTCGGAGATGACGTTCATGCACCAGATCTAGTATTTAGATGGCTGTTAAATAGATGACTACCTTTACATTAGCAACTACATATATATATATATTTACATCCAAAATATATGGATATAAACCCACCTCAGTTACCAGAGCTGAATGTTGCAGTGCTCCTTTGAAAGATTCAGGGGTTTTGCTGTGCTTTGCTTTGCTGCTATCGCAGCCCTTACACATTCTTAGGCAGTAGAATTGGGTGGTACAGGTAGAAAACTTCAAAAGTAGTCGCCAGAAAAGAGGTGAATCCTGCCCTTGCCAGTTCCTTCAGATCAGGTGAATTGCTCAATTACATCAGACCTTTCTTGACGAAGGTCCATCTTTACACTTTCCCGGAGGAGAAAATAAGCTAAAATGAAGTGTTTTTTTTTTTTTTCTTAAGAGCCAACAATTTCTGGAAAGCAATGCAGTCACAAACCTCAGTGGCAAAGCGATGGACGGGCTTCAGGAACACGGGGCTTTATTAGCAATTCTTTCACTTTGAGTTTATTAGGCGTATCCAGAATTCCTGTGGAGAAACCCGAACCTGTTCAGCGTGTGCCATGATTGCCGGAAAAGACACAGGTCCACTAGATGGCACAAATACACCGTTTAAAAGCAAGGAGCAAGCCCGGGGGGGGGGGTGGGGGGTGGGGGGGTGTGTGCTTGCCTCCTGCTCGACATGTTTTATTCATGTATTTATGCCAAGCAAATGGGTATAGGTAAAGATTGCACACACAGCTACAGTCCAGTAACCCACACATCTCTCTTCACATAAAACCAAGCTCAGGTGTCAACGTGCTCCTGTGGACTTAGAGGCTCAATGAAAATCTCCCCAAAGAGCAGTATCTGCTCCTGCAGACCTTGACTTACTCACGGCTGACTAACCACGCTGCAACTCATTTCTGCGTCTGCATTCAGGAAAATACGGCTGTCCCTGCTCAGCAGTATTAAAACCGAGGAGAAGCAGCCACCGGCATTGTCATTTTTCCCACTTTCTTCCATTTGCCATCATGCCATTCTAGTTAGTTTAAGCAAACAGTCTAATTCCTGCACAATCACCTTGAAAAGGTAAAGGACACTCCACTGACAAACCTGGTGGAGCAACGCTGCTCGGATGATGCTGAGCTAGCAGCACGCACAGGTGGGATAGGCAACTATCATGTGATAAATTCCAAACCCCACCATCTACCTGAGCTCTAATGTAGACAAATCTAAAATTGAGACAAAACAATGGCAATACAATTATTTTTATACTCATAATTTTTAAGAAGTCAAAGATCATTATATAGATAACAAGGGCCACTGTCACTGCAGCTGGATAGGCACTTACCTAATCACACCACTGTTAAGAAAATCTCCCAGAGTCACAGAATTGTTGCCCCCTGGGGACCGTCTAGTCCAACCCCCTGCTCAAAGCAGGGCCATCTGCAGCAGGCTGTCCAGGGCTGTGTCCCACTGGGCTTTGAATACCTCGTGGATGGGGACTCCTCCACCTCTCTGGGCAGCCTGTTCCACTGTTTGACCACCCTCATGGAAAAAAAAGCATTTTTCTCATGTTCAAATGGAATTCCCTGTATTTCAATTTGTGCCCATTGCCTTTTGTACCTTCCCTGGATACCACTGAGAAGAGGCTGTCTCGATCTTTTTACTCCCGCCCATCAGGTATTTATGTACATGGAGATGTTCCCCCCAAGCCTTCTCTTCTCAAGGCTGAACACCCCCAGCTGGCTGAGCCTCCCCTCACGTGAGAAATGCTCCAGTGCCTTCATCATCTTAGGGGCCCTTGGCTTCACTGGCCCAGAATGTCCACGTCCATGTTGGATCGGGAGCCGTACGGAAGATATTGCCTCTCTCCCCCCAGTGCTACTGGAGGATGAATGGCAAGACTTTAGGGCCAGGAACTAATCCTGCTGCAGCTCTTACGATCTTTGTTGCCCGAGAAGGGCCAGAGGATGAAATGAAAAGGGAATGTCTGTATACATAAAGCTAAAAGACTAGGGTACCAAAACTGCACACAACTGGTTTCTTACACCGTTAGCAGAGAAAAAGAGGAAGTACAGAATTCTGTCCCAAAGAATGGTTTAAAAAGCCCAAGTCATCTGTGGTCATATGGTTTCGTTTAGGAATAATAGCATTTAAGTCGGTCAGGCTTGCCACATGTGCACCAATTGCTGTATAAAATATTTTAAATTGAAAGACTGAAGCCCTAATCTTAACCTTTTTTAATTGGCATCACATAGGAATCTCAGTGTTTCTCAGATTTAGGGTGACAAAAAAGAACAAATTGGGTTTTCCAACTGAACCCTAGGGCTGCTTATCTAACTTTAGGTTAATGACCGAAATTTTAGGGACATACTGTAAGACCCCAAAAAATTAATTCTAAGAATTTCTTAAAAACACATTATGATAAGTTTAACTGAGCAATTTAGGTTTTAATGAATTGATAAACTGTCCTTTTATTCTCTCCAGATTCCTCTGCTTCTGACAATACACTTTGTTTTGTAGAGAAACAGCCCCGACGATTATTGCTTCTCCTTTATTATTTTTCTAATGCTTTTTTTCCCCCAGACCCAACTGCAGAGAACAAGAGAAGACAGACAACTTGAGTATTCAGACATTTTCCCATGATTTAATGTCTGCCCCACTCTGCTTTCAACTCACCCCGGCTGAGGACTAAAGCAGGTCAGGAGGCTTCCATGATCTTTAGATCTTCCAGAAGGTGAGGACAGCACAGAAGCTTCTTGGAGTAGAGAGTCATGTTAATATCCCAACTCACATAAGGTTTGTTTCATACATGACGTGTATGGTAGTCCACAGATTTAAATCTTCCACAAATTTGTGCTTGTTTCGTACTTCATGGAATGAAATACTTGATTTTAAAGCAAAGTTGTATAAATATTACTTTTCTTTCTAGTTGCTTACAAAAATGTATATAAAACAACAGTAACAGAAGGTAAAATGACAGCTTTAGTGGAGTCTGAATATTAGTAATGTTTTAGTTTTAGAAAGCTCCACAGGCTTTGGTCACCGAAATGATACCAGTTTTATTATACCACCTGCGCTCAACAATCTGCTAATTCTTCATAATTGATATTCATGTAAGAATTACTATTAATTGAAGTGTTATGGTATTAATTGTAATGTCAAAATATACATTTTTTGGTAAGATGAAATACAGTACTTTCAATAAAATGAAACACTTGCCTTTTTTTTTTTTTAATTTGGATTCCAGTTTAAAAGGGTTTATATACAAAATAAGCTATTTAAAAGTCACCACTGAAGACATGGAGAGCAGAACATGAGTTCTTTTCTCATTCTTACTGAACTGCTTCATCCTGAATAATTAACATCAATCGGCATCAGTGGAAACTACTGACTTAATTACAAACAGTATTGATATGTAAGTAACATTTAGAGACAACGATCTCCCCGTTCCTGTAACTGGCAAATGAGAGACCAAAAAAGTAAAAAGTAGGAGATGCACCCACGTTAAATAAACAGTTCCTTCCAATGGCTCAGAAGCCTAATGTGGTACAAGTATTTTCAGGTACTTCTGAATGGGTGTTCTCAGTTGTTTTTAATTAGTAAAATTTAATACATATAGACACATCTTAAATAACAAAACCGACAAAATACAATATAAGAAAAATAAAATATATCTATATAGCTTGCAACAGCAATTATTTATCTATGAATATATAAGACAATATTTCTAGTTAACACAATATTCTTTATAATTTCTAACTGTAACAATCTTAGTGCAAAATCGACAAAATCTGAAAGAAAAATAAAAAATTTCCCATGTCATTTAATATGTTGTTTACACCTTAGAGATGCTTGTAACGTTAGCTGGTAATCGCAGTTTTTTATGCAACATTAGGCAAGCAGAACACTACCTGTTGGCCAGTGCCAGGATGTACAACACCACATCCTCCCACTTCTAGTCCTCTGCATGATACCTATGCATACACATCACGGCAACCTGAAAGGCGTGTAATTATTAGAAAACTGTATGTTGTCGAATAGAAGAATGATCTGATACACAATTACCTGCATAGATGGACTTTAAGATCATAGCATAAGATTGTGATTGCTAATCGCATCTTACTTCATAGCCTAAATTTGAAATGCTCCTCTGCTAAATACACCAGATGTTTTAAAGATTAGTTCTCACTGCATTTACCTAACGTGTGTCACAACATAAAGGCCTGTGTCACCTCTCCAACAGCTGGAGCTTAACTGTGTGAAGGATTCCAGGTTTTGTTCTGATCTTTTAAAATCAAAATTTGAAAAATATCTCCAGATATGATTCAAAAATTTGAATATAAAATACTTTAGAATTAATTTTACAATATTTAAAGGATTTCAATACATCTTTTAAAATATAATTTTTCTTTTCACTTTTTATTTAATATTGGGATAATATTTAAAATGCTATTTCACATAAAGATTAAACAAAAGGAGATGAGTAGTTGTTAGATGACAAAAACATTAATAAAGAGTAACTGATATATTTTTTTATTAATAAAAGGTACAGTAAAAAAAATGCATTCACAAAATAGATAATCAATACTTTTAAATACCATGAAGAATGACCTGTAAACAGAAAACACTTGTTAAAATCCCAAACACAGGAAATCGTCATGAGTATAAAACATACACTGGCTCAGCATTTTTAAGACAATCATGTATGTTATTCTATGTTAGCTCTCACTAAGATGAACAAACTTCTGTAACCATACGAGATAAGCAAACAGAAATAAAATAGTAAAATGAAAAGAAGAGATTGTCATATCAAGTACTCGTTTCCTTCCTATAATTATTATGTTTGCAAAATAGTAACAAAACTTAGCCAGCCTTGATACAAAACCTGTCAAACAGCCAGCAAAAACCAGTCACCCCAGCCAGTTGGGAAAGCAGAATTTTGTGAAGTTGATTACTTCACCGGTTCTCAGAAATTTCAAAGGTAACCACTGATTTGAAGAAAACAGAGGTAGAATTCAAGTCAGCCTTCATCATTTTTAAAAAAAGTCCTCGTAACAAGGTAATGCTTCAGTTGCTCAAGTGCTGGTTATTCCTTGAAGCTCACATTTCTGGTGGAGAAAGAAAAAAAAATTCAGAATAAAGCTATCTATTATATTTTGCTAATGAATATTAAGATAAAAAGTAATAATTAGATTTAGCCTCCTTATATTCTCTTCTGTTATTCCTGAATATCAACTATTAGCATATTATCTAAAACTCTACATTCAGTTCATTGACTCATTGCTCAAATGCATAACAAAGTAAACGTGAGACGAAGAAGAGGAGAAAATTTCTTGAGAAGATTAAATCAGACTAGAGGAAAAGACAGTTGTAACACTACAGAACTGTAATTACAGAGTATACTTTACTGTGGTAAGCTCCCAGGAAGGAACAAATAAGTAGGGTGAAAGATGGTGATAGTACTACTGAGATCATTCTCATGTAGTAATTCATTGATAGGTTTAAAAGGCAAGATAGTAAAAAATTAACTGCATATGAACTCAATTGTTAAAACCCACTTTCTTTAAAAACACATACTTCATGAAAATGGGATATTTTCTGGTAAGACATAGTACAGAGCTGTCATTGTTAAAACGAAGTACACAAACAGTAGGATAAAAATAGTTCACTACATGGTATTCTTCAAGTATAGTAACTGGACTATTTTTATTGCTCTTGGGACTCGCTGTAAAGCAAGGAAAGCTAAAGACAATTCTCTACTGATGATCTTCTCAGAAATATATTATCTGTCATTATCTCAGTCAAAATGTTGCTTTGCAATGGAACAGGGTTTGCCTAATGGCTCACCAGTAAAGCAAAAGTCGTAACTGCTGTTTCATGCCCTCTATCAATATCTCATTTGCTATAGCTTCATTTCTTTTTGCTTTGCCCAAAAACTCACAGAAGAGGAGAAAAATTGCTGACAATGTGGGTCATGCCATGCTGACCTCAGTTCTGAGGAAACCTGTGTTTCTGTTAACAAAAATAAGCTTAAGAACAAGCCATATGTATTTACCAACAAAAATAAAGTTTAAAATCTTATCAGTTTGGAATTCTGTTTCTTGGAGTTTAGCAGTTAGATGGTTAGGTTCATGAGCTGTTACAGTATACTATATAGCAGTTATAGCACACCTATTTCCTAAAACAATCACTGTTTCTCTCTCCCTCTCTTTCTGCTCTTCACTGCAATTTATTATGCAGTATAGGACAGACAGGATATAAAGTTAATAATCAGGCCTGTAACACATAACTGACAGTGAAAATGAATAGGTGAGAGGTTGATTTTGATTTTTTTATGGACTCCAGTGATCACGATCTTAGACATTCATAGCATTCAAGCACTAACAATGAAAAAGGCATTAATTACTTTTATGCACTTGTTTTGGAGATAATTTCATCTAATGCGTAGGGTTCAAATACATTTTAGCTGGACTCTCTCCTATGGAGTGTCTTTCCTTCATTGCTGTACTTCAGAGAATTTCATGGCATTTCTCTTAATATGAACCATTCATTGTTTGGAGAGAACCATCAACAATAATAAATTGGCAATATATATTTGGATATAATTAATGGTAATAATAAGCAGGCAATATGTATTTGGAAGCTGTCAGCTGGTGCAAGACCATTAACAAAACCAGGAATGAGAATCCATTACATGATATGGTCTTTGGAGAGCACTTTGTATTTATCATTTCCGATCAATATTTTATAGTAGAAGAGTCAACAAAAGAACAACTTAGAACCACCTAAAGTAAGAGTTTCATATAATTAAAAATTAGAAACAGTTTAAACCTAACTTTTAAACAGAACAGTCTGCTAAAATCAAATCGCTTACTTTTCAGCTGCTGCTTGATCAGTTGTCCTTACAGTGGTACGTTCTGGAGAATCTGAGGGAGACCTTAATGTTGAACTGAGAGGAGGTGAAGCACGTAACGATGATGTAGAGAGACCATGTCGACGCATTTCCTGAATTGCACGCTCTCTACCAACAGACAGCAATTTCAGTTACATAACACTTTGGTACTGAGGGATGTTAAAGGGAGAAAACGTAACTTTTTTTTTTTTTCTTCTGTATTTTTATTCGGTGATTTTCACAATACTTTGTAAAGAGACGTGTTTTCTTGTAATGTCACTCAACTTTCTTCTTGTTTACATGAGAAGGGACTTTTTTTTTTTTAGATGCAATGGTAAACTCACAAAATTTATGAGGGAATTCAGAAACTGTATAAGGTTTTTTTTTTCTTTTTTAATTAAGCAGTTTTCAGGATGAGAATATTAGATTTTGCAAGACAATAGGAACACACAGAATTTCCTCACTATTGAAAAAAGCAACAGTTTTAAAAGTGAGAAAGAAATGAGAAGAGTCACCTCACTGAAAAACCAGCATCTTACCGTTCAAATCGTTCAGTTGTCAGTTGCCTTTTTAAAACATCACAGTCAGTCTGCAGCTGTGCAACTTTACTTCGAAGTATGGGAACCTCTCTATTATAGCTGCTTCTAAAAAAAAAATCATGAGAAGCAACAAAGTTTTCTTTGAACATGGTCAGCTAGGAGCCTAGATGAATTAGAGCAAGATAAAACAAAAACAGATACTGAACATGTTGTTTCACACAGACCAAATCAAAGATAAATCAGAAGCAGTGAGAACCACATGAATGCAACAGAATGTTTCCGGAAGAACCTAAGGTAGGAAAGAAGTGAGAAGCTGGCAAGCCTCTCACTACATCCTTACTACAATACATCATGTTCTTTTTCAGATAAAGGTAAACACAAACAGGTTTTATAAAAACAGACAAAACAATTAAATCATTAATTTATTGATTTACTATCCTCTGTTGCAATGCGAGATGGTCTTTTTGTGTACACTTAAAAAAAAGAAGAAAAAAGCAGTAACTATCCACAAAAAATACAAACATAACAGATATGTTTTCAGTAAAAATTGTATCTGGCCAGCAATGAACACAACTGAATCAAATCTAAGTAAAAGATTATATTAATGCAAGCTCAGACCAGCAAAACCCAGAGTCTGAAAAAGCTTGTCAACTACACCCTTGATGTTTGGGCCCCTGTTTCAACTGCAAGAATCAAAATGAAAAGCAGCCTTGAAAATCTTAAGTAACATAATTAAATATACTTCTTAGCAAATCATCAGCTTGGATGACTCAATGCTTCGTTGCAAAACACCATTAATTTCATTATAAAGCAAGCAAAAAAAAAAAAAAAAAATCATTGAGTGTAAAATAAGTTGTCTAAACCAGAATCTAGACAGCTATGTTATTCCATAGAGTCTTCAAAGCCAATACGAGGTGGAGTGCTCAAAAGTCACTTCTGGAGAAGAAAAGATGTACTAGTTTACTGCTAAAGCACTGGACTTGAATTCTGAAAAATGAGTTCCGCTCCTAGCTCAGTCACAGACTTCCTGTCTGGCACTCGCTGGTCTCTGACTCCAGGAAGATGCAAACTACTCAAGAGATTTGATCCAAAAAGAACCGCAGAATATTTTTTTCCTGTGTTCCCTATTCATCATTAAAATTCCTAGAATGGTATCTTGATCCAGTATGTTGAGAACAGACGCAGAAGACAAGAGGTCTCGATGATATCTTAGAATAAGTCCTTCAGAGACAGGCATATGCTTTCAGGATGGAGGTAAGAATTCAGGGCCCAGTATCATTATTGTAAAATAAAGAAAGAAAGCAAACAGTTTTGTGAGTTCTGAGGTTATTCCATATCAATGACATTTAAACAAAATTAAGATCATGAAGTAAATCACTCAAAAATTAAGAAATATTTTAATTTGGAACGTCTATGCACAATAATCATGATATAATAAGATTACATGATGATATACTATTTTTTCACAGGACATCTGGCTCTTTTATGGTAGATACAGATAGCTCTCAACAAGTAGTTTAGCTATTCAATATTCTCTGTTTATTTAATACTTAATCACTGCAGAGCCTCAAGATCTCATTTACTGTACTATCACCCAAATACCACTCTGAATAACACAACTACTCACTCTTCACAGAGCTCAAAATTACAGCGCTGGAGAGCTTCACAAGTTAAACTTAATTTTGAGAATCCTTCTGAAGTCAGAAGTTGTATCAGTACCATTTTATAAACAGAGTGGAAGTGCAGGCACAATAAGGCCAAAACTGTAAACAATGTTAAAAAAATATTGACACACAATTTTTGTCAGTTAGAAGTGAAATTTTGCCAAGTCAAATTAATTTTTATATTTCGCAAGACACATAGTTGTCACATACTTCAGTCACAGCTGTGAGCATTTAAAGTTCCTGTTCTTTAGACTGCAACTACTACGAACCGAACAGTAGAAAATAAGGTATATACAACTAGTTCTCGCACCTCAGCATTTGCCTAGCAACATGCAGAACCTTTGAGATAAACAGAGGAAAACAATTCAATAGAATAGCAACTATTCCTCCAAGAAAACATTTTGCTTCTTCCTGCAATATCCCATCCTATTAACAGGGCAAGTACTGACATTTACAACAAGAAAGGAACCCTACAATGTATGCGGAAGAAAAATTGTGAAAAAAATTACTATGAAGTTATATAAACAGAGTTTTATAATGTTTGTACACAAAGAAGCTAAATTAAAGTTAAATTAAAACCTTCTTCTTTCCTTTTTTTTTTTTTGTGTAACTTTCATGTTTAATTTCATAGTCAGGACATTCCATTAGTTTATGTTCTTTGTATGCAATTAACTTTTTTTCCCCAAGTAAACAAAACTCAACAATTCTAAAACATGAAGCAATGAGTTGCACAGGGGTGATTAATAGTGTCATCATCTACAGATTCATTGAGATCACTGCTACTTGCAGTGGACCATTGTCAGAGGTAAGCTGTAGCCTTTACGTAAATCAACCAAAAGCATTTTTCTTGCACATTTGCGTCACCAAGTTACAGATAGCTTTTAACTGTTTAGGTATGCTATATTCTATATCTCATAAGGAAGCATTATCTGTCCTTTCACCTTCCATACGTTTCCTTTTTCTCCCTACCTCAGTGTTTACTAAGTAGGTGTATCTGTTTTTCTGAAATTCTACTTTGACTTTACTCTTCACATTCAGCTGTTACTCCTGCTTCTTGCTATTTAATGCAGAGATACCACTACAGTCACTGGCTAACGTATCCCCAGGAGAATTATCATGTCTTGATGACACATACCACGGAAACTTTAAATTCCCTGCTCCATATCATGAAAGAAATTTTTTAAATTCCCTACTTCTCTTGTACATGAATTTCATATACACAAATACCCCCCTTAACTTCATTGTTCCAAACAGGTTAGTCTTCTATTAAGACTAAGTGTTAAAAAGTAATATCTACTCTAGGCAGATGCACAGCATAAGAAGTTGCGGTTAGCTATAATGGAAAGTGCTGGCCACATTTAGTGTAGGTGTCAGGTTCAGTTCCGTTTGTATTTCAAAGGAACAATAAATGATACAGGACTTTTTCCTTAAGAGTTAATAGCAGCAAAAGTACTTTTGCTTTTTTTAAAGCACTATGACTTCACTATTTATTATGGAAGTGATTCTTACTTTAATCAAAGTAAGGACAACAGGCATCTTCAGTAGGTAAGCAATTCACAGTTACCATGGATTTAATCTACTGGGTATTTTTTTTGTGAGCAGTACACATGTTAAAATTTTACTTTCAATTTGCTTTGAGGTGCTTGATGAATCCACATTGTTCTAAAGGAGTTAGGACTTCAGAATACTCTCCAATATAAGAACATAAAACATAGTTCAAGACTAAGAAAATTTGTGTTCTCTTAATAATTAAACTCATAGTTAAACTCTTCAAAGCCAAATAAAAATATGACGTTTTGCTTAAAAAGCAGAGTTCAATTAGATTGCTTCCTGAAGCTAAGAAGAAAATCAAAACCTGTGAGAGAGGTGGTTCTATGTTTTGAGAATTGATACACTCTGATGCAAAGGTTAAGTATCCAAATCGTACTGCAATGCATACATACATTTAGAGATGTACTCAACAGTTAAAAAAAATTACAAATTATCATGGGTTGGCTGTCCGGTAGTGGAAATAATGTCTGCAACAGATCAGCTACCTCACCATTAGGTAGTTATGTCTACTAAGAGGGCTCAGAAGGAAAGGATTTTAGTGTTTGCCCTGAAAAGATGGCAGAATTATATCAGACAAGTGAACTTCAGGAAAGGTATCACCTCCTATGCCTGACTGATGTGAGAAAGAGTCATAAGCAGCAGAGAAAGTGAAGCAAGCTTTCTGGAGTCAGACCGGGGACAAATCCGGAGAGAAACTGAGTGCTTTTCTCAAGACTGTGAAAACTCAGCAGGGTGTTCCTTCCTTTTAGAGTAGGTTTCCTTGGAACTGCTGTTTAAGTTTACTGCTTGTACTAAACTGATGTCCACCAGACTGCTGATTAGTGAAAGTGATGTGTAAAGAAACTTTAAGTGAATGATGCCATGAAAGGCCAAAACACATTGCTGCAAAAATCTGCTCAGCCATACTGAACGTCAAGAAGTTGACTTTGTGAATAAGTGTCGTCACACAGAAAACGTTCTTTGTAAACCACGTAACGCATACATACACGTGTTAAAACTTACAGTTTGCTCTCAGCGAGTGTTAGCTTGTCTTTCAATAACTGAATTTCGGAATCTTTCTCATGGGATGTTAAATGGTTCTGAAATTCTTTGTCTCTACTAGTAGCCAGCAATGTTTCAAGATTTTGAACTGTAAGTCTCTCACTGGATAACTGCTTTTTCAGCAACTCTGCTTCTGATTTATATCTTCTAATTCACCTAGAACTAGGGCACAAATTTTATATATTATTAATACACTGGTTTACACACACACCTAGTTCTCTTTCATGAAGAGTTGTTATAAAAACCAAAATGATTGAAGTTTCATAAAAATGAATAGGAAACTGAGCCCACAAAACAAATTAAAGCCTACAGTTATTGAAAACTATACTAGTTAAAAACTATTCAAGCTGTACATCTATTAAATGTTTTACTGGGAGCTGGATTACTGAGTGCTGGAAATGCTTAGGTAAGTACCCGGAACATTAATTGGCTTTTAACAGCAGTAGGCTTTTGCACAAGTACAAAATAGTATTCACTGTACTTCATTCTATTGGACTAGGTTAGCTCACAATTAGCTGCTTGGCTTTTGCTGAAAATGTAGGAATGCTTGTTTTCCTCATCAGTTCTATGAATATAAACAAATTCTGTGGGGATGAGAACTACTGTTCTCAAGGTCTTGAATATTACAGTAACAGAAAGCCTGACCAAGTCACTAAGTAAAGACACAACAATCAGCTGTAAAGAAAAAAGTTCAGAAATTACAGATATTTAGAACTGTTTAAACTATTTCAAAACATTTAATGAACTTCAGCTGAATCTAAATTTAAATTTAATTGAAAAAATCCATTAGGGAAAAGTCTTTAATATCTAAATAAGAAGTGCACTATTCACTTTTTATAAAAGTTGAAAATTTGAGTAAATTAAAAAACAGTATGTAAAACCAATATATCTAATTTGTCTCTGTTGTATAGCAAAAACTACCGCTGCCACATTTTGTAGTGACAATGAAAGAAAGAAACTCCCTCTTTTGTACAAAATCACAGATACAGATCTGTATACTGCAAAATTATAATTTATATATAAATGCAAAACCAGTGATGTAAATAACTTAACCTTGCTCTCAGAAGTAATTCATTCTTTTCTCCAAAAACCATTAAAAGCAAAGGAAGATATTTTATTATAGCAAATTAAATTTGCCTTTGCTGCTTACCCTTTCATAATCCATACTTTTGGATGTCAGCTGTCGAGATAAAAGCTCTTTGTTAGACTCAAGTTTCACACAGAGTTCCCTCACAGAAGCCAGGTCCGCCAAACAGAAGACTTCTCCTGATTTTCACGTTTAATATCCTCTTCCAATTTGGACATATTTTTTGTAATGGAGGAGATCTGAGATTCATATGCTTGATGTGCAACGATATGCTAAATAAAGACAAATATGGATACCCATTCGGTGTTAAATGTTAACAGTTCTCTGTTGGATAACAGGGTTTTTTTTAATATTTTTTTCCCTTCAAAATTAACTTTCCCTATAAAATTAACTTTATATTACATTCCTTCCCTCTCCTCTCCCTAAATCCACAGCTAAGAACAACTAATAAACCATCTCTGCAATTTTTAATCACCATCTTGAAGATTTATACAAGTGTGGAATGAGGCTGGATTCCAGCTTCAGAAGAGAATTAAAAGCTTAAAATCCCCAAAATACAATCTATTTTTTACTCAGCTTACAATATTAAATCTCCAACTCTTTTTGGCTAATTAAAAGCATGAGACAAAATATCATCAATCCACAACTATTATACTCTAAAACCCTCCTTGATCTCCATGAAGTTGTTGCTTCTAAAATAAACCTCATTATTTTCTATGCTATTGGTCTAGTTTTTGGTATTACGGAAACCTGATTCTGGATTTGGACTACCACTAACATTTTTACCTTTACTCCAGCCACCAATGCTTCAAATACTTCATTCAAAGCTTCAAAGAAATGTAAGAACTAAGCTTACAAAATATTCATAAAGCTAGCTGACAAAATACGCATAAAGCTATATGCAAATATTTTGAAGCAACTAAACAAAAGGTTCTTACAGACAATAACAATAGCAGTGATCACTGAACAGAAGAGATCTAAAAGTATTAAAATATACACTGTGATTCTAATTTTGGGAAAGCAGGGAAGGGAGAAGGAAAGCAAGACTAACCAAAATCAGTTACTGTTTCAAAAACTCAGTGTCCACATTTGAAACTTTTACGTATAGGAATTATTTTCCATTAAAGCATTATAAATAGTATGTTGACTTTATTAAAACAACACTTGAATGTATCCCACTTTCCTTGACAGAATTTCATTGCACAAGTTATTACCCCTTGAATCTCTTTTTCCAGAAGTTCTACTCTCTCTCGAAGATGTCTCCGATCTGTATCTACAGAAAGGAGTTCAAGTCGTATTGAGCTGCTTTCTCCTTCAGCTTGATGAGCCTTCATTTCCCAGTCTTCAGCTTGCATATGGAGCATTCGGAACTTCTCTAACAATTCTTGGTTTTCGTTTTCCTAGATGAAACAGTAAATCATTCTGCAATAATCAACATGCCTTCAAGTTGCTTAATCTTATTTCATGCCTACTCCCTACAATATCTTTTTTTTTTTTTTTTTTTCCTCAGAAGAAAGTAGATCTTTCTCCATTTTCTTACTCCCACTGTCTGGCAATTACTAAAGGGCATCATCCCTTTTGCAAGTCCAAATAGTAAATACATACACTAATGGCATTGAGTTTTATTCAATGGAAGTATTTACATTTAGCAGTTGTTACTGAGTTTCATTCATAGAGGAAGCATTCCAATGTGCTATTTTTACAACACTTTCCTGTGAACTACATATAAAATTTCTCTTTTTAAAAAGTGTTAAATATTAAAAACCATCACATAAGCTGCTTGTTGCCTACAATCATGAAATAGTACCAGATATTTTACTAGTTGCCTTGTCAAAACTCAAAAAGCAAAACAACATTCAAACATGATTTGTTTGTCATTCTGCAGCGTTATGGCCAACTGAAATAATCAATGAAATTGATGTGCCAGAATTTATTAGTGCTTCAGATCTAATAAGAGTTTATATGAATCCACTAGTAGCTTGAAACACTGCAGAGGAAAGAAGGAAAAAAAATAAAAGAAGGAAATGGGACAGGCAGGGAGAATGGGACCCAAACCATACATTTCTTCATTTGCTTATTGTATCCTAGTGAGAAAGTGTTATACTCTAAAACCAGTGGATTTATTGAAAACAGTAATGATTGCCTACAGATTATACTTTTACCTTCGAAGCTATCAAAGTCTCAAATCTGGAAACTTCAGTTATATAATTATGAACCCTGGTTTTCATTTCTTCTTTTTCACGTATTGCATCTTCAAGCTCAGTACTGATAGCCTAAAGATTACATAAAGGCAAAACAGTGCATTAGAGTAAATTGATCACTATATATTACTGTATCAGACTAAATCAAAGTAATTGCATATGCCCTAGATTTTATTTTATTCTATTCTACGTTTCAGTAATTTAGTCAAAGTCCTTTGGGATTTGTGGGGTTCAGAAACGTCCCCTATTAACTTAGATACACCAAAGAGTTTTTCCAGGCAAGAATAATCACAGAAAACAATGAATATCATACCAGTTCATAAAATCTGCAGCTTCCCTGATGACACACCCTACTGATCTTTGGAAAATTCAACACACAGATGTTTGGGAGCTGGGATTTTTCTAGCCTTAAGATTCACTATCCCTGAGTGAAGGAAAGTTTTGTGTCACTAGAAAGTCAACTTTATAACAAAAGAACATTTATTTTAAAGTAGAATTGCAAGATAAAACAACTAAATGCATTAATTAAGATCATATTTAGACATCAAAAATGCACCATGGAATTTGTTTGAGATGTTGGAACTGTTAACTCCGGCCCTCTCAGGTTCAGCTCTCACCTTTCTCCGAGTCCTCTAGCCCAGAGAGCCAAAAAGGCAAGTATCTTCTTTATCCCCACTATCAAATGTGGGGGAAATAGAGGATATTGCCTTATTTCTTTCCCTTCTTCTTTATTCATTAACAGCAGCCTTTTTACTGTGTGCCTTAGTTATGCTGAAATCAGTCTGTTTGTCTCTGTGGTAACCTTCCCAAGCACACTGGGAAAGCTTTAGTCATCCCATTATAGTATTTAATATTTCATCTTATTAGATACCTGTGAATGGCATCTCTAATTTCAATAATACCCCATATCTATGTATTGTACCATAGGTTTTGCAAGAACTATTCAGGGTACTACATCACTTACTTAAAACATCTTGCTATATTGTACTTCTAGCTTCAGACTCAGCTGGGTTGACTGAGGGGAACTGAAATAAATGGTTTAGCTAACAAGGCCCTGATTATTTTTAGTGTTAGTGTTTACAATGAATTCAAACAAACATTTCTATCTCAGCATCAAAATTGTACAAGGCATTTGAGTCTCATAATGAGCTGCAATAGTTGTATTTGCTATACAAATTGAACGTAATGAGTTGCAACAAAATTCTGGGCTAGCTCTTTAAATCACATTCACATATTCTCTACGTAGTCTTTCTAATGTTTAGCCCAATAAAGAATGTTACTTACCCTATAAAACACTGGACATTTTTGTTATATATTGTCCATACGCACATTCTATTGCATAGGGACATCCATGTCATGCACTTAAAGCTGGGAGGCATTTAGTCAGCAGTAACCAGCTGGTGCACAAAACCAACTCATTATCCCTCAAACTATGTGAGGGATTAACAAGACTGAATGCGCTTCAGGCTCTCCAAGCCATGGATCCCAGACCCAGAGAATTCCAAGGAAGAAGAGACGGAGCAATGATGATTGGGAAGAGTGCAAACGGACATATACTATATAAGCCCCTTACGCTCTTGAAAGACTGAGTCTTACACACCAGTGGTTGGTTTAACTTGTGGACCCCTGGAGAACATCTCAAGATGAAGACGCCACAAGAATAATGATGATAATAATCAAACAGTTTAATTCACTGACTCTCTCAACTATTTCTGTCTTGCGAAATTTTTATTTAACCTACACCATCAACTTGAGATATCTCATCTTTCAATGAAATATTCAATGATACCCTATGGAAATAGGAAAATCCTCAAGGCATTAAAGCTTTTATTTCAACTTTGATTCTGTAACTGATGTAAGTTTAAGTCATACCTTTATAGAATGCACTTTACAAGGAAATGTATTTAGCCATCAGCAGCTGAGAGGGACTGTATACCTCCCAACTGGAAAGCTGACCATGAATACACATGAACCAACTCATACTCCACTGGGCAATCGTAACCTGCTTCCCACCTGCTTTTTGGCCTAAAGCTACTGACTGGCTAGCTGTTAGCAAGGAGGTACATTATGACTCTAAACTACTAGAGAGCTAAGGAAAGATGAAATCATATAAAACCAATACAAATAAAAATGTAACATAAAACTCTGCAAGCAGCCAAGTAAAGTACCTGAACAGAATCTCCACAAAAAACAAAACCCACACACAAAAAAAGCTGCAATATGCAGCTGAGCTCTAAGATACCACCTCACCATGACACCTACCTTACCAATGCAAAGACAATCCAATAAGAACATTTCTCCAGGGAAACAGATGGCACCTTTGAATTCACCATCTAAAAACCCCACACAACCTTGACACAATGGAAAGGGAACCCCTCCTATTCCCATCGACTGTGCATCCTTATCCATTCCTGAAATCAGGAAACAAATTCAGACTATTCAGGACTATCGTACCTTAAAAATAAGTTTTCTTCAATGCCTCTGTCTTGTAGCTTTTAAGCCCTCTTATGTTTTTTCCCCCAACATTAACCTTTTCCAATTCATCAGTGAAAGCAAAGTTCCTGCAGAGTAACACATATGAATGGAAACTAACCTTGCCAGAACTGGAAATTAAGAACCTGCCAATACCTCTTTACAGCCACCATTACCAAGGCTCACAGAACACAAACATTAAAATCTACATTCCAAAACATTCTAATCTCAAAACGTGGCATACCTCACTCAATACATTCAATGCTTTATGGAAACTAGATGGATAAAACTAATGAATCACTATGCACCAGAACGAATTCAGATGTGCTAGCAATCTCCTCCCTCTCCCTCTCACCTAATAACTGGATATCCACTTTTGTGGTCTCCTGCTCTCTCTCAATAATCCCTGTTCCACAGATAATAAAACCCAATTTTTACCAATTAAATACCAAGTGATATAAGCAATTAACATAATTTCATTATAGTATAAACAAGATTTATTTTATTTAAATTTCTTTTTTAATCTGGGGAAGAGGGACTAAACTGTAAGCTTCTCTATTTCTCCCCCACTGTATTGACTACGCTTAAGTATCTGAAGTAATTGCTTTTACAATTTCTGCCCAGACATTTTTAATATCCTAGTGTTCAAGAAATACCAATAATTAAACACACCAAATCAAAATTGAGGATACAGCAGTTTTGATGTACCACTATATGTAAGCAAGCAATAAATAGTTTAATACTTCAGTATTACTTACTGCCTTCATACCTGGTTTTCTCTGGCCATTGTAGCTAGGTCATCTTGTAATCGTCTGTTTTCTTTCAAAGCCATTTCCTTCACTCTTCCTGTTTCCGCAAGCTCTACATGGGACGTATCAAGCTGGCGATGTAAGCTAGATATCTCACGGTCTCTGTTGCTCAGCATGTCCTTCATCTGGCTATCAAGTGAAAATCTCATTTAAGTTGTCCCTTCTTATACTATACCACATACTGCTGAAAATGATCAGACATGGATTTTGGATATGCAAAAGGTTTTTTTGTTAAAAAAGGTATAAAATTCTTGCTTTCTGAAGGCTGACAAACTGAGTCTAAACATAAACATAAGCTAAGGATGTAAAATGTCAACATGCACAAATAAATGGAATTAATCTTCAACTTTGAAGATGTAACTGGTAAGATGTATCTTATTATGCAAACAGCAATTACAGATATTTATGTTTATCTGTGTTTGGTAGTGGCTACAGTATGTTAGCCATTGCATATTTTACAAACCATAAAGGAAGATGACAGAGAGCTTACACTTGGAAAGGCAACAATCAAAAAGCAAGGAAGACATTAAACAAAAAAGTAGAAATATAAATATGTGTGAATTTAAGTAAACTTTTGCATTAGCTTTTGCCACACATACTTCGTGCACCAATGTACCAAATATTCAGTTACACTGGTCTTCAGATGTTTAAATATTGGTGTTTAAATATTTTCTTTTAAAAAGCTATAGTTTTAAAAGTCATGCTTGAAAAGAGACAAGAAGGAAATATCAGATGAAACTCAGCTAAAAACTACACAGATATTTTAATTAAGACTGTACTGGTAGCTTAAGATGGAAGAATTAGCTTGCCAATAATTAAAAGTTCAGCTCTGAATTTTACCTGGGTCAATCTAATATATCTAGTGGAGTACTTAGAATACTAAAAAGCTACTTCTTAACTGAGAATTAAGAAATGTTACCAATTTTGGAAAATAAATATAGGCAAACAATTGTTAATAGCTGTCTTAACAGTATCTTAGCAGTCTGCAATATAATTGCAGGAGAAGTCTCTTCAAAAGTTGTGTACATCTTTCCCAACACAGTACACTCCTTTACTTGACTTAAACA